>CM066050.1:102269131-102994367 GCA_033557465.1 Ichthyophis bannanicus | reverse complement strand
GCCGGTGCAGAATCCGAGGGCAACGCCAGAGGCATCTCGATGCTTAGAAGGAGATCTACCCTTCGAAGACCGGCTGGATTTATGTTTAGTTACCTGAGATCCATGTGAGGAAGCAGCAGCCCTGGAAGACGTCGATGCCACTGAAGCCGCATCAGAGGGAAACAGGGTACTGAGCTTGGCAGCTCGGTTCTGCCGACTTCTTTTAGACATCATGGAACAGGACACACAATCTGTTATGGAATGGTCAGGACCTAAACATTTTAGACACCATTCATGGGTGTCGGTGACGGAAATGGTACCGCCACATTTTGTGCACTTTTTAAATCCTGAAGCAGGCTTTTCCATATTTAAGGAAAAAAAGTTTTGGGCCTGAGGCCCAAAACGCAAGTGCACCTGAAGAAAAAGAACGGAAAAAAGGATTGTTTTTTTTTTAAACAAGAAAAGAACAAAGACCGGCGGTACCGGTACAGCGTCGAAGAAGGCAGATGCGACACAAAAGAAATAAAGAAAAAATAAGGAAATTCTTCTGCAGTGACAGGAACATGACCTGCTGGCTCCGCGGAAAAGAAGAACTGAGGAGAGACAGTTGGGAAAGGCGGGAAGGCAGCACGCAGGTGCTGTGGGATGCTCCCAAAGGCTTTCTGATTGGACGCTGGGGAGCGTTCCCGCGCAGGCTCCGTCGGTACCGATGTACCCATATGTGAAGACTCATTCCTGCTTGTTCCTGGAAATAGTTGTTTACCACTTCCTTTGGATGCGGGACAATGCTGCACGGAGCCCGTTAAGAGACAGAAAGGCTCTGCAACGGTTTTACAGGCACAGCCACGGTTCCCCTAAGAGGCAGGAAGCAGACATGGGTAGAGGGGGCAGGGAACCTGCAACGGGGCTGACAGGGAGGGAGGGAGCTGACATGGAGGAATGGAGGGAGGGGGGCTGACATGGACAGGGGGGCTGACATGGAGGGAGGGAAGAGAGGGGGACATACTGGACAGACGGGCAATAAATGCTGGACAGAGGGGAGACAGTGCGGGTTAGGATTATAATCGGCAGATGGGGGGGCTAGGACTGGTAATGGGTTGATTAGGGAAGGCTAGGACTGGGATTGGACTGATCAAGGGGGGCTGGCACTGGTAATGTGCTGATGGGGGGTAGGACTGGTAATGGACTGATGGGGGGCTAGCATTGGAAATGAGCTGATCGGGGAGGTTAGAACTGGTAATGGGATGATTAGGGGAGGCTAGCAATGGTAATGGGGTTGAGGGGGGACTAGCACTTGAAGCAAGCTGATTGGGGGGATTCGACTGGGAATGGCCGGATTGTGGGGAGGGGAGGATAGAGCTGCTGACCCTGGAAGAAAACTGGGGGCTAAGGCTACAAATGGGCTGATACGAGGGGATGGGAGAATGGAACTGGAAGGGAGTGGATCTGAGAGGGGCTGCCATGGTAGTTGTACTAGAAGGGACTGGTCAATGGGGAAGGAGGGGGACTGGAAGAGAATGGACACCAGTGGCAGTCATGGGAATGCAAGTTGGCATTGGAAGGTACTGAGCGTGAGGACTGGAAAGGGGCTGATACTGGGGAGGGTTACTGGGACTGGAAATAGGCTGATGGAAAGAAGTGAAGAAAATGAAAGAAGAGATAAGAAATGGCAGATGGACCATAGACTACAGAAAGAGAGCTAAGACAGGAAAGCAGAAGCTTCAGATCGGGACCAGCATGATCAGAGAATAAATTGGCCTGACAACAAAGGTAGAAAAAATAATTGTATTTCATATTAGTGATTTGACTACAAAATCATCATAATTTTGAAATCAAATATTGTTACTTGTTATTGTGATAAATTTTTGTGGTTCAAATAAGCAAATGTTATAAATAAAAACATATTGCAAAGGCCTATAATATATTAATAATTCAACAAATGATTACAGCGACAATGTGTTAACGGTAAAGGAAGAGAGACATTTGATTTTATCATTAGGGGTCAACCACAATTTGACCAATGGTAAAAGGGGTCACGGTACAAAAAGGGTTGAGAACCACTGCTCTAGAGGAAGTCAAAAATGTCACAAGGCTTTCCTTGAGCTTAGACCTTGTGTCCAGGCACTTGGAGGTTTGTTTTATTTAAAATTTCCCTCTAAATGCCATATTGTTTATCAGGGGAAAGGGTTTCTGTTTTATTATCATGTACAATTAGAGGAATGTCTGCAAGGGAAGCTTTTAGGGATTACTTTAGACCAGCGGCTTGATATGTCAGCACACATCAAGAAAGTAACGAACGCAATTTACCACAAGATTAGATCCCTACGTAATCTCCGACCTCTACTTGACTACTCTGACTTCCGCACTGTCTTCCAAGCCTTGGTATTACCACACCTGGATTTTGCCAATATCATTCTACATTTTCTCCCTCAATCTACTCTAAACCCCCTCCGTCTGGCCATGAATGCAGCCGCGAGAATTCTCGTAGGTGCTCCACGCTCAGAGCACATAACCCCAATACTGAAAAGTTTACATTGGTTACCCCTCCAGGCCAGAACCCTATATAAAACCCTGGTCATGACTTTTAAAGCCTCAAAGAGCCCATCTCTATCACCTATCAGCAATATGATACATGTCACTCCAGCTAACAGATCCAGGAGATCTGTGACATTGAACTCCATTGACCTTCCGAAACTCCTTACGAAATGCTCTAAATCAACAGCCTCTAGAGCCTTCTCACTATTTGCGCATAGAGCCTGGAATGCCCTTCCACCCGAAATCAGAGCCATCACAAGCCTAATGACGTTCAGAAAGGCCTTAAAATATCATCTGTTCCTAATATACTACCCGGAAGCTACTCCGAATGAACATAGCCCTCATGCTGGTCTTTCCCACTTGACCCCGGTAGAAAATGGCTAATCATGACGGTTCATACTTGCACACTCTATCCATACCGTATTTATATTGTACTTGTGATTTATTTATTTACCACTTCCATGTAATTAACTAAATAATTATACCATGTATATAGTCAACCTTGTTTACCGCCATGTTCTTGTATATAGTTAACCCTGTTTATTGTAAAAAAACAATGCAGACCATGTCATTGTGTTTAAATTTGTTCATATGTAAACCGCACTGATTAAAAGAGCGCGGTATATAAGAAATAAAAATAAATAAATAAATGTCTTGATTTAGTTAAGGGGGTTTTATTGTTGTCTGCAGGAGATTTTGTTTTCCTTAATTCAGGAATATCCTCCTTGATGTGGACATGATTGTGTATATGGATAGTAAGTTTGTATACACTATTCTATTTTTTTTTCTGTTATGTTTGCCATACAAAAAAACCCCCCCATCTACACCAACAGCTTTTACTACATCCTCCAATAAAGAAATCCAGAGTTTGATTACACGTTGAGTGAAAAAATATTTTCTCTTATTAGTCTTCAATAATTACCCTGTAGCTTCATTGCAAGTCCCCCTAGTCTTTCTATATTCTGATGACGTAAACAAACGATCTACGTTTACCGCTCCACTCCATTCATTAATTTATACACCTCTATCATATCTCCACTCAGCAGTCTCTTTTACAGGTTGAAAAGCGCTAACCTTTTTAGCCTCTCTTCATAGGGGTAATCCTTCCATCCCCCCTTTACCATTTTGGTGGCTCTTCTCTGTACCTTTTCTAATAACGTTATACCCTTTTTAAGACACGGCAAACAGAATTGCACACAATATTCAAGCTGGTCTGGGCGCCCAAGATAGTATTTTTAAACACCCACTGCTCCTTTTAGGTTTTTTTGTTTTTGTTTTTTTTTTATATTTTCCTCAGGTTAGTACTGTGGTTTTCCTTACCGTCCTTCCTCCATTTATTAAATCAAACACAATCATGCTATGATCACTACTGCCAAGTAGCCCCAACACCCTTATCTCTTGCACCAGATCTGGTGCTCCACTAAGGATTAGGTCCAAAATGGCTTCCCCTCTGGTCGGTTCATGAACCAGCTGCTCCAAGCAGCAGTCATTTATTTCATCTAGAAACTTTATCTCCCTAGCATGTTCTGCTGCGACACTGACCCAGTCAATATCGGGTTAATTGTAATCACCCATTATTACTGTGCTGTAGCTTTTTGTTAGCTTCCTAGATATCTTGGAAGCCCAGAACAGATGTATTCCTTCGCTTTAAGTGGAAAGTAGGCCAAAAAACTGACAGTATGGTTTAAAGGCGAGTTCAGAGAGGTTGTTGCGGCTAAAGAAGCATCTTTCAGGACACAGAAAAAGGAGTCAAATAAAGAAAAGGGGAAACATAGGCATTTCCAAGATAGATTCAAGGCAGGTAAAGAGAATTTGAAAAAAAAACTTGCTGTGGAAGCAAAAATGCATAATAAAAAACGAATTTAGACTTTTAGGTAGGAAGTTGAAATCCAGAACTTCCAGGATAGCATTCTCTGAAATGCTTCCTGTGCCAAGCGCAGGGCCCAAAAGGCAGGCGGCGCTCCAGAGTCTCAATGTGTGGATGAGACTATGGTGCCAAGAGGGTTTTGGATTTGTATCTGCCGTCAAATACTATGTTAGGAATGGGGGGGGCTCCATCTTAATCCAGATGGAGCCGGCTGCTGGCATTAACATTTAAAAAGGAGATAAAGGAGCTTTTAAACTAGATAATAGGGGAAAGCCAACAGTTGCTCAAAAGAGCATGGTTCAGAAGAGATTAGATATGATGTACCTCAGAGACCTGATGAAAGAAGAATAATCAATGTGACACTGCGATACCTGGCTACAAGCCTTTCATAATGATAGAGTAGATCAAACCGGTGGAGATGTTGTGCTTTATGTTAGAGAGGGCATTGAGACACATAGGATTAACGTTTTGTAGGTAAAAAATAAATACGCTGTAGAATCTCTATGCATAGAAAGCGTAGTTACTCACCTGTAACAGGTGTTCTCCAGGAGCAGCAGGAATCAGTCCTCACTTATGGGTGACGTCGGCGCCGACGGAGCCCTCGCGGAGCAATTTTCCCCAGCTTTCAAAGAAAGCCTTTGGGAATTGCAGCGCGCATGCGCGGTCGTCTTCCCGCCCGAGGGTGCCATCTTAGCCAGTCAGATGACATAGCTAAAAAAGACAGCATAAAAATTTGCAAAAAACTAAAGCAGATGATTGCAACTCCAAGGGGAGGAGGGAGGGTTGTGAGGACTGATTCCTGCTGCTCCTGGAGAACACCTGTTACAGGTGAGTAACTACGCTTTCTCCAGGACCAAGCAGGAAGTCAGTCCTCACTTATGGGACTCCCAAGCTCAAGGCTACCGGAGACCCTAAGCACAAAAATGAGCTCCCTCTAGCTCAGCAGCACAGAAGGATAGAATCTTCGCTGAATTATCACCCACCGGTAGCCCACATCTGGGATGGAGGGTAGGAGTTGCTCAGACCTCAAAGAGATTACGGAGGACTGCCTGTCCGAAAGCACTGTCCCTACGGGACTCCCTCTCGAGACAGTAATGGACCGCAAAAGTCTGGCTTGAAGACCAAGTAGCGGCCCGGCAGATGTCTGCCAGCGGAACAGAGCGGAGGTAAGCCACTGACGTGGCCTTTGCCCGAACGCAATGAGCCCTGACTCGACTTTCTAAGGAGAGTCCGGCTGCCCCATAAGCCCAAGAGATACAGTCCGCAACCCAGATGGACAGAGTACACTTGGAGACCGGGAGCCCCAATCTATTGGGGTCAAAAGACACAAAAAGCTGAGCAGCTTTACGGTGCTCCCGCGTACGGTCAAGGTAGAAGTTCAATGCCTTTCTACAGTCCAGGGTATGGAGGACCGTTTCAGCTCGGCTGGAGTGTGGTCTGGGAAAGAAGGTTGGAAGTACCACCTCCTGATTGATGTGAAAAGGGGAGACCACTTTAGGCAGAAATTTTGGGTGAGTCCGTAGGACTACCCTATTCTTGTAGAACCTAGTGTAAGGGGGATCAGACACGAGGGCCTGCAATTCACTTACGCGTCTAGCGGAAGTGAGGGCTATCAAGAACAGTGTTTTCCAAGACAGAAAACGGAGAGAACAGGTAGCCATAGGTTCAAAAGGCGGACAGGTGATCCGCTGCAAAACCACATTCAGGTCCCAGTCAGGCGCTGGCGGGCGCAGAGGTGGTTTAAGTAGAAGGAGACCTCGGAGAAACCTCGCTACGAGAGGGTCATTGGAGAGAGGTCTGCCGTCCACTGGCACATGATGTGCTGAAAGAGCACTGAGGTGAACTTTGACGGAGTTGGACTTAAGTCCCAGATTAGAGAGGTGCAGCAAGTACTGCAAGATCACCGACACCGGGCAGGAGAAGGGATCCTGAGACTGTTGGGTACACCAGACTGCAAAGCGACGCCATTTAAGGGCGTAGCATTTGCGGGTAGAAGGCCGTCGCGAAGCCAAGACGACCTCCTCCACCTCCGCCGGCAGGAGAAGGGGAGCAAGGACTACCCTCTCAGCAGCCAGGCCATGAGGTTGAGAGACCTGAGGTTGGGGTGCAGAAGGGACCCCTGATCCTGAGTGAGGAGATCCGGTTGTACCCCCAGGGGGATTGGATCCTCCACCGCCAGTTGCAGCAGGAGCGGAAACCACAGCTGCCTGGGCCAGCGAGGGGCCACCAGGATCATGAAGGCTTTGTCTCGGAGAACCTTGAAAAGAGTCCGAGAGACCAGCGGGATGGGAGGGAAAGCGTACAGAAGGCTCCCCGACCACGAGATCAGAAAGGCGTCCGCCGCAACCCGAAGGGGGTGTGGCTGACGAGAGCAGAAGCGAGGAAGCTGCCGGTTGTGAGGACTGGCAAAGAGATCCACCGTGGGGAGACCCCACTTGAGGAAGAGCTTCTGAACTACCAAGGGATCCAGACGCCACTCGTGCGGCTGGAGGACCCTGCTGAGTTTGTCTGCAAGGCAATTTTCTTGGCCCGGGAGATAAACTGCCTTGAGGAGAATGCCGTGACTGACGGCCCAAGAGCAGAGCTTCTGTGCCTCCCGGCAGAGGAGGAAGGAGCCCGTGCCCCCCTGCTTGTTCACGTAGAACATGGCAACTTGATTGTCCGTCTGGACAAGGATGGACTGTTGGGAAGTCAGGTGGGAGAAGGCCTTGAGAGCTAGGCGGATCGCCCTGAGCTCCAGGAAGTTGATCTGCTGAGCAGACTCCCACGTGGTCCAGAGGCCCTGAGTACGTGCCTCTTGGCAATGTGCTCCCCAGCCCAGGAGGGATGCATCGGTGGTCAGCACCCGGGTCGGCTGAGGTGACTGGAAAGGCATTCCGAATATCAGGTTCGGCTGCCGGAGCCACCACCGGAGAGACGAGAGCAGCGGCTCGGAGACGCGCACTAGGTCTGCCAGGCCGCCTGTGGCTTGTCGCCACTGCTGGCGGAGACACCATTGAGCAGACCGCATATTCAGGCGGGCATTGGGGGTCACATGGACGGTGGAAGCCATATGGCCGAGCAGTCTCAGGAAGCGCCTGGCGGAGACCAGGGGCTGGCTGCGAAAGCGGTCGGCTAGGTCCATGAGCCGTTGAGCCCTGTCGAGCGGTAGGTACGCTCGTGCCCGAGGAGTGTGCAGCCTTGCGCCGATGAACTCGAGATCCTGTGAGGGGAGCAAAGTGGACTTTGCGAAGTTTATAACAAAGCCCAAGTGCTGCAGCAGAGTCACCGTGCGGCACGTGGCGTTGGTGACCTCCTGAGCGGACGCTGCTCTGATGAGCCAGTCGTCGAGGTACGGAAAGACATAGAGGCCGTGAAGCCGGAGATGGGCCGCCACGACCGCGAGACATTTTGTGAAGACTCGCGGTGCGGAGGATAGGCCAAAGGGCAGTACTCTGTACTGGTAATGATTTCCTGCCACCACAAACCTTAGGTATTGGCGGTGGCTTGGGTGGATGAGGATGTGCGTGTAGGCATCCTTTAGATCCAAGGAGCATAGCCAATCTCCCTGCTGGAGGTAGGGCAGAAGGATTCCAAGGGTAAGCATTTTGAACTTCTCCCGCACAAGGAACTTGTTGAGGTTGCGCAAGTCCAGGATGGGTCTGAGGCCCCCTGTTCTCTTTGGTATCAGAAAATACCTTGAATAAAAGCCTTGACCTCTCAGGTGGTGGGGCACCGGTTCCACCGCCTGTTCCTGCAGAAGACCTGCTAACTCCTGAAGGAGCAACTCCCTGTGCAGAGGGGGGCGCGAAGGTTCTCCCGGAAAATAGGAGGGAGGGACCTGATGGAAGTGGAGAAGGTAGCCTTCTCGCACGACCTGAAGTACCCAGGCATCTGCGGTGATGCTGGACCACCTGTGGGCGAAGTGAACCAGCCGGCCTCCGGTGCTGGGAGGAACCAGCGGGGGGGGGAGAGGCTATGCTGAGCGAGTCAAAAACCCCCACCCTGCTGAGCAGGGGCTGGTGGTGCAGGCTTGGGGGCTTGCTGCCTACGGGACCCGTTACCCCGTCCCTTGGCCTGCTGGCCCTGTTGGGGAGCTGCAGGGGCCTGATAATGGGGGTACTGTTTGTAGGCAGCCGCCTTCCTCGGGTAAAAGGACTTTTTTCCCGAGCCCTTCTTTTTCTGGGAAGGGGCGGAGGTCTTCCTAGAAAGCCTGGTCCTGGTGAGAGTCTCAGTCTCAATTTGTGCAGCCTTTTCCGCCATGGGCTTGCCAAAGAGGTTTTCGCCTCGGCAGGGGACATCGACCAACTTGTCCTGTACCCAGGGCTCAAGGTCCGACGACTGAAGCCAAGCCTGTCGGCGGGCACCGATGCCGGCTGCGGCCACTCTAGCCGAGGCCTCAAAGCCATCATAGGCTGCTCGGGACATGAACTTTGAGCATTCCCGAATGCCCGTGGACAAGGCTAGGAACCTCCGCAAGGGCTCCTCGGAGAGACCAGCGGAGAATCCGGCTAGCTCTTTAGCCAGATCCCGGAGATACATGCCCATGTAGAGCTGGTAAGTCTGGACACGACATGCGAGCATAGAGCCCTGGAAGCACTTCTTGCCAAGGCCATCCAGGTTACGGGCCTCCCTTCCAGGAGGCACCGAGGAGTGCATCTTCTGGCTCTTAAGACGATGCATGGCCGATTCCACTACCATGGAATGGTGTGGCAGCTGTGCCTTCTGAAAGCCAGGGCTCTTGCGGACCCGATAGATAGAATCGACCCGCTTGCTCAGGACCGGCGAGGAGGCCGGACTCTCCCACATGCGGAAGAGTAGTCGTTCCAGCATAGGAGGAACCGGCACAGTAAAGTGCTCCCTCGCGGGAGAGTCATACTGGAGGGCGTCGAGCTCTTCGGCTCGAGGCTCCTCCTCGGGATCCGCAGGGAAGGCCAAAGCCTTGGCCATATCCCTAACGAAGTCCGAGAACCGGGCATCCTCCGGGGGGGACTGCTTCCGAGGCTCGGACCCCGGTGAGTCCTATGGGACACACCGAGTCCGGAAAGAATCAGGTGACTCTTCCTCCTCAGACTCCCAGACCGACTCCGACGAGGACTCGGTGGGGTCGGCCCGGGCAGGGTGCGGCGCCAGCCGTCCCGACGTCGAGGGAGTCGGAGTCGGCGTCGGCGACCTCGGTCCCGAACGGGAGGCCGAGGGTGACCTCGACCGAGGATCGACTCGAGTTCTCATTGACTCGAGGATCGGCTCGGTCTCCGGGGTCGACTTGGACGTCGACGTCCCGGCGGTCGGGGCAGCGGCGCCAGCGAGGCCAGCGAGCAGTGCCCGCTGCTGGTCCATGAAGGCAGACAGTCTGCTCTCCAAGGCCGTCAACCTGAGTCCGAGCTCAGGTGACCCAGCAGCCCCCGACTCGGGCCCCGACGGCGTCGGGCCCGACGTCGGCTGTCGCGGAGGCGAGTCCAGAAGGACCACAGGACTTACCCGGGCAGGCATCTCCGACTCCAGGCGAGGTCGCTTCGGGATGTGTTCCTTCTCCAAGGACCCGGGGCGGCTGTCGGGGCTATGCGACCTGGCCCTCGCGGAACCAGGAGCGTCCACCGACGCCGCCCTCGCGGGTTTTTCCTTCCGACGATGGTCCCCGGAGGGAGAACCCCGGTCGGAGGAGCTCCGGCGACGGTCCGAGCTGGAGCCTTTCGACGCGGAGGCCTCCGACGAGGTCCGGGTACGGCTGGGGTCAGCGAAGATTCTCTCACGCTGATGCCGCCGACTCCTCAACGCCTTTGAGGACAGTTTGCTGCAGGGCCCACAGATCAGTTCCTCATGATCCGGGCCCAGGCAGCGGAGGCAAAAGTCGTGTGTGTCGGTTAGTGACATATTTCGGTCACACCGACCACACCGCTTAAACCCACTGGCAGCCATCGGGGGAAAAAGGGCCCCTGCGAGGTCAAAGGACCGGGCTGCCAGGGAAACCGAAAACGAAAGCTGACTAAGTCAGAAAAACCGAAAAAAAGCAAGCGGACTCGAGACCGGCGTCACGAGTCCGGGCGGGAAAACGATCGGCGTCGAACCGAAAGAAAAAAGGATAAAACAAAGAAGAAAATCAACTTTTTCGCGGGGACAAGACGGGGACGTCTGTAGGGCTCCGCGGAAAAAAGAAGACTGGCTAAGATGGCACCCTCGGGCGGGAAGACGACCGCGCATGCGCGCTGCAATTCCCAAAGGCTTTCTTTGAAAGCTGGGGAAAATTGCTCCGCGAGGGCTCCGTCGGCGCCGACGTCACCCATAAGTGAGGACTGACTTCCTGCTTGGTCCTGGAGAAACATAGTTACTCACCTGTAACAGGTGATCTCCGGGAACAGCAGGAATTTAGTCCTCACATATGGGTATCGTCGGTACCGACGGAGCCTGCGCGGGAACGCTCCCCAGCGTCCAATTAGAAAGCTTTTGGGAGCATCCCACAGCGCCTGCGTGCTGCCTTCCCGCCTTTCCCAACTACTTCTCTCCAGTTGAGTTTTAAGCTGAGACAGAGAGAGAGAGGGAAAAGAAAAGAGAGATACAACTCCTAGGGGAGGTGGGTGGGTTGTGAGGACTAAATTCCTGTTGTTCCCAGAGATCACCTGTTACAGGTGAGTAACTATGCTATCTCCAAGAACAAGCAGGAATGTAGTCATCACATATGGGGACTCCCTAGCTTTAGATGCCAGGGAGAGGCCCCAGAAGTTGTGTGTCCCTGAGAAGGGCTCTACTTCCCCCCATGGATCTCTGGCATCCTACCAGGGATGGTGGGTACGAGTTGATTAGGTATGTAACAGGTGTTGGAGAACAGCCTGACCAAACAAGGCATCCCAGCGGGAGTCCTTGTTCAAGCAGTAATGGGCTGTGAAGGTATGAACCGAGGCCCAGGTGGCTGCTCGACAGATGTCGTCGATAGACAGAGTGCAGATGAGCCAATGAAGCTGCCATGGCTCTCACATTGCGAGCTGTGACATGGCCCTCCAGAGAAAGGTTCTTACTCTGATAGGCGAAAGAAATAAACTGAGCAAGCCAGTTAGAAAGTGTTCTCTTGGAGACTGGAAGTCCCAAATGAGAAGGATCAAAAGAAACAAAGAGTTGAGAAGACTTTCTATGTTGCTGTGTTCTTTGTAAGTAAAAAGCTAAAGCTCTTTTACAGTCCAAGGTATGACGAATCCTCTCTGCATTTGATGCATGAGGCCTTGGAAAAAACAGGTAGGTAGACCGCTTGGTTCAGATGAAAAGGCGAGACCACCTTTGGCATAAAGTGTGGATGAGTCCTAAGTACTACCTTGTCATGATGGAACCTTGTATAAGGTGGATTAGCTACTAGCACTTGCAACTCACTGATGCGATGTACTGATGTGATTACAATGAGAAAGATAACCTTCCAAGAAAGGAACTTCAAGAAGGTAGTAGCTAAAGGTTCGAAAGGTGGCTTCATGAGCTGCGCAAGAACCAGGTTCAAGTCCCATGCCACCGGTGGTGGCCTAATGGGAGGCTTAGTTAGAAGAAGGCCTCTCATAAATCTTGCTATAAGAGGATGAGAAGAAATAAGCTGTCCATTTAGAGGCTTAAAGGAAGCTGCAATAGCACTCAAATGGACTCTTACTGAGTTAGTCTTAAGTCCTGCACTGGATAAATGAAGGAGATACTCCAGCAATGATTCCAGAGGTATCGCAAGGGGTGTTAAGACCCTTCTGCGAACACCATATGGTAAACCTTTTCCACTTGAAAGCATAAGAACGTCTTGTGGAAGGTTTCCTGGAAGCAAAAAGAATATCTTTTACTTGCTGAGGGAGATTAAGACTATAAAGATCTAGGCCTTCAGCAACCAAGCCCTGAGATGCAGAGACTGGGAATTGGGATGCCATAACATTCCATCCTCCTGAGATAGGAGATCTGGAGCAGACCTTAACTCCAGGGAAGGAGCTTCAGAGAGATGTAGAAGCAGAGGGTACCACACTTGCCGTGGCCAATGTGGAGCTATGAGAATCATATGGCCTCTGTCCCTCTGAAGCTTGAACAAGGTTTTGGGAATTAGGGGAATGGGTGGAAAGGCATACAGGAAGTCTTGACCCCAGTAAAGGAGGAAAGCACCCATGGCCTGAGCCCCCTGAGCCAGAATTCTGGAACAGAACCGGGGAAGTTTGGCATTCCACGGACTTGCATAGAGGTCTATGTCCGGGGTTCCCCAAATTTGAAAAATCTTGGTCATCTGGTCTGCATGCAGAGATCACTCGTGTGGAAGCAGAACTCAACTGAGTCTGTATGCCTGGAAGATACACTGCCAGGAGATGAATCTGATGATCTCTGGCGAGGGCCCATAATTGCAAAGCTTCGTTGCAAAGTGACAGAGCCTGTTCCCCCCTGCTTGTTCACACAGAACATGGCTACTTGATTGTCCGTATGAATGAGGACTGCCTTGTAGCTGGAGCAGGGTGTGGAACACTCAAAGAGCAAGGAAGATTGCTCTGAGTTCCAAGAGATTGATATGTAGATGAGTCTCTTGTGGAGACCAGGTGCCTTGGGTGGAGAGGTCTTGCAGATGAACTCCCCAACCCATTGGAGAAGCATCTGTTGAGAGAGTTGCTTGGGGTAAGGGTAGTTGAAAAGGGGACCCCAGCAACAGGTTTTGAGTGGACGTCCACCACTGGAGGGACAAAGTAAGGCGACTTGTGTTTGCTATTTTGTCTGACAGGCATCCTGATGCCTGGGTCCATTGAGTGGATAAGGTCCACTGGGCTGCCTTCATATGGAGGCGAGCATAGGGAACCACATGCACGGTGGATGCCAAGTGGCCTTGTAGTTGTAACATTTCTCGAGCAGTGAGATGAGAGTTTAGCATTGCTTGAGAAGCTAACTGCACCATGCGAAGGCAGCGGGCCTGGGGTAGACAGGCCCTTGCCTTTCTGGTATCCAGCAAAGCTCCTATGAACTCTAAAGACTTCGTGGGAGTTAGACTGGATTTTGGGATGTTTATGACCAGACCCAAATACTGAAGGATACGCATTGTGCAGGCTAGAGAAGTCCTGCCTCTGACTCTGTTGGGGCTCAAATGAGCCAGTCTAAGTAGGGGAAGACAAATATCCCTAGAGTGCGGAGAAATGCTGCAACTACAGCCATGCATTTCGTGAACACCCTTGGTGCTGAGGCCAGGCCAAAAGGAAGCACCCTGTATTGGTAGTGCTTTCCTTGAAAAAGGAACCGAAGGAACTTTCTGTGGGTTGGATGAATGAGAACATGGGTGTATGCATCCTTGAGATCTAGAGAACAAAGCCAATCCTGATTCTGAAGGTATGGAAGCAGAGTTCCGAGAGAAATCTTGAATTTCTCTTTGACAAGGAATTTGTTCAATTCTCTGAGGTCCAAGATAGGTCTGTATCCCCATTTTCTTTGGGATAAGGAAATAGGGGGAGTAAAACCCCGTACCCTGTTGAGGAGTGGGTACTTTTTCTATTGCCCCTTGGGCAAGGAGGATAGTGACCTCCTGATCTAATAGGTTGATGAGAGGTGTCGGAGAATTGAACAGCATTATTGTGGGAGGGGGCATGCTTGAAAAATGAAGCCTGTACACCTCCTTTATGATGGAGAGTGTCCAATGCTCTGCTGTTATCTGCCCCCATCTGGGGGCAAAGTGACAACCTTCCTGGAATGGTGGAAGGCTCTGGTCCCACAAGAGCCAGAAAGGCTAAGTTCTCTAGCTGCAAGTCAAAGGCCTTGTGGAGGCTGAGACTGCTGGGACGGTTGAGGCTTAGCAGTCTTTGCTTTCTTCTGTTTGGGTGGTTGCTGACCTTTCCTGAGAAGCTGACCTGCAGAACGCCCCTGCTGAGCACACGCAGGATAATATATTTTCTTCTTAGAAAAGAATGGTTTCTTGAACGATTTCTTTCTAGCAGGATCAGCTGTGGACTTGGATAACCTATCCAAGGTGGAGTTGTCAGCATCCATCTCGTTGGCCTTTTCCTGCCAATCTTTACCAAACAGGTTCTCACCAGTACACGGGATATTTCCCAATTTGTCTTGTACCCAGAGTTCCAGATCGGATGCCTGGAGCCAGCAATTCTACGTGCACCTATGGTAATGGCAGAGGTTCTGCTTATGCACTCAAAGCAGTCAAAGGCTGCACGGTTGACAAATTTAGAAACATCTTGGGCATGTTTGACCAAAGTGAGAAAATCCTGTCTTCTATCCTCAGGAAGAATAGGACTTAAAGCTTCTAAATCATCTGTGACCTCCTTCAGGAATATTCCCATGTAGAGACTATAGGAACTGATCCTGGCAGAAAGCATGGAAGCTTGGAAGACACAACGTCCAAAAGCATCCAGGGTTCTGCACTCACGTCCTAGAGGATTAGAGGCATGCCTCTTTGCACTCTTGATCCTTCTCAACGCTGATTCCACTACAATAGAGTGGTGAGGAAGCTGAGTCTTTTGGCAACCAGGACAAGGAGGGACTCGATACAGAGTATCCAGTCTGCGAGAATGAGGAGAGGTGGTAAGAGGTGTCTCCCACATCCTTAACATGAGATCATATAAAATCTCATGAATGGGCAAGGTAGCTGCCTCCTTAGGAGTTTTAGGATATTGTAAAATTTCCAATTCCTTAGCTCTGGGCTCTATTTCAGGGGTGACTGTAATGGACAGACCCCGAGCCACCTCCCTGCTAAATTCCTGGAAGGAAATATCCTCTGGAGGAAACATCTTGCACTTAGGGGAGGGGGGCTCCTCTGGGAGAAGTATTCCTGCACTGACAAAACTATCAGAATCCTCAGATTCCTCTGAGGACACGAAGTACCATCTGTCTGGATGCTCCTGAAGAGCCCGATATCCGTACCGACCGAAGTCGGTACTGGAAGTAATCGGAACCGGAGTATCGATACCCGAGGGCATCGGATGACTGGATACCGGCAAAGCAGACACCGATGCCGATGCTATCAGTGCCGGTACCGACCGGATTGTCTGTCGCGGTTCCGAGGGCGTCGATGCCGCAAGGAGAGCCGCCAGACTGCGCTCAATAGCCAGGAATCTCTGGTCTATCGACGCTGCCGATGCCTGGATATCGGTACTGGAGAAGACCGCCGGTACCCCAGAACATGGCACCAGTAGTTCTGCCGAGGTCGAGGCATCGAAAATATCCTGGAGCCCCGATGCTGCTTTGGAAGCCAAAGCCTCCCGCCAGGGCAATTGTGCCAGTGCAGAATCCCTCAAGGGCAACACCAGAGGCATCTCGATGCTTAGGAGATCATCTACCCTTTGAGGACTGGCTGGACTTATGTTTAGTTACCTGAGATCCACGGGAGGAAGAGAAAGCCATGGAAGACGTCTATGCCACCGAAGCTGCATCAGAGGGAAACAGGGTACTGAGCTTAGCAGCTCGGTTCTGCTGACCTTTTAGACATCATGGCGCTGGACATACAACCTGTGATGGAGTGGTCAGGACCTAAACATTTGGTGACGGAAATGGTACCGCCACACTTGGTGCACTTTTTGAAACCTGAGGCAGGTTTCTCCATTGTAAGAAAGTTTTTGGGCCTAAGGCCCAAAAAGGCGCGTGCACCTGAAGAAAAATAGGAAAACTCCTAGTATACATATTTTTTTTAAAGACGGAAAATAAGATGAAAAAAATCGGCGGTACCGGTAAAGCGTCGAGGAAGGCAGACGCGATCACAAAAAAGAAAGAAATAAAGAAGAATTCTTCTGCGGTGACAGGAACAATGATCTGCTGGCTCCGCAGAAAAAGAAGTACTGGAAAGAGGCAGTTGGGAAAGGTGGGAAGGCAGCACGCAGGCGCTGTGGGATGCTCCCAAAAGCTTTCTAATTGGACGCTGGGGAGCATTCCCGCGCAGGCTCCGTCAGTACCGACAATACCCATAAGTGATGACTACATTCCTGCTTGTTCCTGGAGATATTATATGTAAATGGGGCAGGCAATGGCAGTGGGGGTATACTACCGACCGACTGGTCAGAATGAACAGATGGATATTGAAATGCTGAAAGAAATCAGGAAGCTAATTAAAGTTATAGTACAGTAATAATGGGCAATTTCTATTACTGGGGTATTGACTGGATCAGTGTCACCAGGAACCTGTTTAGGTCCCGCTGGTCTAGGATGAGCGTAGCCGCCCCCCCCCCCCCCCCCCATTCTTTTGGGTACAAGTACTTGGAATAGAACCCTTTGCCTCAAAAATGTGGAGGCACTGGTTCAATTGCCCTGTTCTCTAGAAAACCTGCAAGTTCCTGCAGTATCAAACTGTGGTGGGAGGGAGTCTTGGGGGCTCTAGCAGGAAGAATAAAGGAGGCATCTGCAGCAGGTGGATAAGGCAACCCTCCCTGCCACCTTCAGTGCCTAGATGTCTGATGATGGGTGGCCATCTGTGGGTAAGCAAGACTAGACGACCCCCTGTGGGCTGCTGGGGGTTGAAAGGCTATGCCCAAGGAGTCAAAAGCTCCCACCCAGCTGGGTCGGAGCTGGTGCCTGGGTTTTGGAAGTTTTGGGCTTACGAGGGCCATGCCCTTATCCTGCTGACCCTGCTGGGGAACTGGAAAGGACCGATGCTGAGGGTAGTTTCCGTAAACCTTGACCTTCCTTGAGTAAGGGGGCTTTTTACCAGAGGGCTTCCATCTGGGAAGGGTAGAGGTATTCTTGGAGAACCTGGTCCTGGTCAGGAACTCGGTCTCCAACTCTTCAGTCTTATCAGTCAGGGGCTTGCAGAAGAGATTCTCTCTCTGGCAAGGGACATCGACCAATTTGTACTGAACCCATTGTTACAGGTCAGAAGACTATAGCTAGGTCTGGTGCTGATGTCTGCCACGGCTACTATAACCGTCATAGGCTGCCTGAGTCATGAATTTGGAGCACTATGATGACCAAGGCCTGGGACCGAAACCACTGGAGGGGTTCCTCAAAGAAAGCAGACGAGAAACTGGTGTGCTCCTTTTGCAGGTCTCTCAGGTACATCCCCATGTACAGCTGGTATGCCTGGATCCGTCAAACGAGCATCGAACCCTGGTAGCACCTTTTGACCATGGCATCCACAGCACAGGCCTTCCTCCAAGGGGGCACTGAGGACTGCGTCTTTTGGCTCCTGAGCAGATGCATGGCTTACTCCACCACCATGTATTGTGCGTCAGCTTTGCCTTCTGGAACCCAGGGCTCTGGTGGACTTGGTAAATCGAGTCCAGCCATCTATTCACTATGGGCACCAATGAGGGAGTCTCCCATTTACAGAGGGCTAGCCATTCCAGGATTTGAGAGATAGGCACTGTGAGTGCCTCTTTCAGGGGGGCCCTCGTACTGGAGGATCTTGAGATCCTCCATACGAGGATCCTCCTCCTACTCTGTATCTAACGCTAGTGCCTTCCCAATATCCAGCACAAAGTTGAGGAAGACCATATCCTTGGGTGAGGACAGGCACTGGGTCTTGGTGGGAGACAGAGAGCACACTGCGGTGGCATCAGGTGTTTGGGGACTCCTCTGTCTCCCAGTCAGTCAGCGGAGGAGAAGAGGGTGGACCGGGTCTCAAGGAGGGGTCCAAGGCCTGAGGGCCCGTTTACCTTGGAGGTCATGCGGTCATCGGGGAAGACCTCTATCCCAAGGATCAGAACAGAGGAACCTGAAAGCTACTAGCACTTGAGGATGGGATCGACCACCAGGGACGTCCTTGAGGTTGAGTGCCCGGAAGCTAGGGCCAATGAACCAGAACAGGACATCATAGCCTGCTAGTGGGCAATGAAGGCAGACAAGCTGCTCTCCAAGGCAACCATTTTGGTCTCCAGTCGAGATGGTTCTGCAGCCTTTGGCACAGGCACTGAAAATTTCAGGCCCAGTGCTGGTTCCAACTTCCAACAAGTGAGGGTCCTCAACTACGATAACCTTGGGAATCAGAGGCCGATCATCATGGTCGACGATTCCTTTCGGGCTACCTTGGACAGCCACTCCTGGTCCGTCCACTCAGACTCTAGGTGTGGGCTGCAGGGCAAGGAGTGGGACTTTCCCCACTTTCCCCAACCCGTCCACCGAGGCAGTCCTAGGATTTCTTCTTGAGTTTGGAGGACCTGCGGCTTCGGAGTCTCGGGGTGTCAGGATCACCCCATGGTTCCACAAGAGGCATTGAAGTGCAATGTCACTGGCGACTCCAAAGCAGAATTGGACATCTTGAAAATCTTTTGCTGCTGCCGACGACTCCACTTGATGTCCTTGGAGGACATTTTCTTACAGAGACCCCAATCCAAGGGGTCGTGGCCAGCTCAAATCAACAGAGGCAGCACTTATGGGGTTCGGTGAGGGACATAGTTCCGACGCACTGATCATTCCACTTAAAACCAATGGCAGAGGCCATGGGGATAAAGGCCAGCTAGAGGAAAAAAGGGTGCGAAATGCACCATTCAAGAAGACGAGGAAAAATAAAAGAACCCGAGACGTGACGTCAAGGCAGGTAGCTCAGGGACAGGAAAGAGAACTGATATGTGACTGGAGAAAGAAAAAAATCCAAGACAAAACCAAGATAAAATTAGCACATTTTCCTGGGAAAGAAGAGACATCCGATGGACTTCGCAGAAAAAATAAAACTGAGGCAAGATGGCACCCTTGGGCAGGAAGGGGACCACAGCATGCACTGTACATCTACCAAAGGCTTTCTTTGAAAGCTGGGGGAGACGCTTCCACACGAGATCAGTCGGCGCTGAAATCACCCATATGTGAGGACCGACTTCTTGCTTGTTCCTGGAGAACCGAAGTAGCCTGAACCACTCACGCTCCAAAGTACACACCCTGCCTAACTTGAACATGAATCCTATAATGGTGCACAAAAGAATGTAGAAATGACATCACTGCTTTTCAAAAAAAAAAAAAAAGCCTGCGACAAAACAATCAACTTCTGACCAAGGCAGTGCCTGTGCCCCACTCAAATGAGCTCTCGACCTGGAAAGAGCCTACTGACCCCTTTGACAACATAAGCTGACATGATGGTCCTTTTACTCAATGGGCAGACCACCAACCACAAAGCGTAGTTACTCACCTGTAACAGGTGTTCTCCAGGGACAGCAGGAATCAGTCCTCACTTTTGGGTGATGATGGCACCGACGGAGCACACGCGGAGCAAATCCCCAGCTTTCAAAGAAAGCCTCTGGGATTGCTACCACGCATGTGTGGTCCTCTTCCCACCCAAAGGTGGCATCTTACTCAGTCAGGTCCCTTAGCTCAAGCCCTACCAAGCAGATGGCAAGGAAAGGACAAAAATACAGCAACTCATCAGGGGAGGCCAGAGGGTAGTGCGGATTGATTTCTGCTCTCACTGGAGAATACCTGTTACAATTGAGTAAAGCACAGTTACTCACCTAAACAGGTGATCTCCGGGAACAGCAGGAATTTAATCTTCACATATGGGTATCGTTGGTACCGACAGAGCCTGGCGGGAACGCTCCCCAGCGTCCAATTAGAAAGCCTTTGATTGATGTGTAGATGAATCTCCTGTGGAGTCCAAGTGCCTTGGGTGGAGAGATCTTGCAGATGAGCTCCCCAACCCATTGGTGAAGCATCTGTTGTGAGAGTTGCCTGGGGTAAAGGTTGTTGAAATGGGGACCCCACCAACAGGTTTTGAGTGGACTGCCACCAATGGAGGCACAAAATAAGGCGATCTGTGTTTGCTATTTTGTCTGACAGGCACCTTGATGCCTGGGTCCATAGAGTGGATAAAGTCCACTGGGCTGCTCTCATATGGAGGCGAGCATAAGGAACCAAATGAACAGTAGATGCCATGTGGCCTAGTAGTTGTAACATTTCTCGAGCAGTAAGATGAGTCTTTACAAGCTAACTGCACCATGCGAAGGCAACAGGTCTGAGGAAGATAGGCCCTTGCTTTTCTGGTATCAGGCAAAGCTCCTATGAACTTTAGAGACTGAGTGGGAGTTAGGCTGGATTTTGGGATGTTAATGACCAAACCCAAATACTGAAGGATAAGCATTGTGCAAGATAGAGAAAACCTGGCCTCTGACTCTGACAGGGCTCGAATGAGCCAGTCGTCTAAGTAGGGGAAGACGAATATTCCTAGAGTGCGAAGAAAGCACAGTTACTTACCTGTAACAAATGATCTCTGGGAACAGCTGTAATAAATCTTCACATATGGGTACGTTGGTACCGACGGAGATTGCACGGGAACGCTCCCCAGCGTCCAAAAAGTAAGCCTTTGGGAGCATCCCACACGCATGCACGCTGCTTTCCCGCCCATTCACTTCCCTCTCATCAGTTGGGTTTGTAGCTGAGACCGAAGGAGGGAAGTAGACAAATTAGAGAGAGAGAGAGAGAGAGAGAGAGAAAACGAACAACTCCTAGGGGAGGTGGGTGGGATGTGAAGACTTATTCCTGCTGTTCCCAGAGATCATCTGTTACAGGTAAGTAACTGTGCTATCTCCAGGAACAAGCAGGAATCAGTCTTCACATATGGGGACTCCCAAGCTAGAGATGCCAAGAGGAGGTCACAGCATGTTGCAAATCTAATAGATGGGCCATGCTATTTCCCAGAACCTCAGGCATCCAAGGGATGGAGGGTAGGAGTTAAATTAAAAAGGGTGTGCTGTGGAACAGCTTGACTAAACAAGGCGTCCAGAGGGGAGTCCTTGTGTAGATCATAAATGTTAATAAATATTGGATTCCAATTTTCTAATGGGGACATTATTCAAGAGTATTGCGAAAGTATTTGTTTAGGCTAATATGGGTCTGGTGTTAAGAGACAGTACATTAGCCTCAAAGAAATTACCTCCCTGTGAAGTAGAGGAAAATAAATTTTGCAACACAGGCAGAGGTCAGAAGCCTTAATGGCTAGAACTAATCCCAGAAGAAAAAACTGGGGGAGTTTAATGAGGTTGGACCTTGGAGGAGAAGCTAAAGCTTCTGTAGGCCAAAGTTTGAAGCTCTTTGTCCTTGGAGCAGAAAAAGGCTCTAGGAAAGAGGAGATAAATCTGACTGGTTTGCAGGAAAAGGATGGGTCTTTAAGACCCCTCTATCCAAATGAAAGAAACATTTGTAGTAGGCGGTGTAGCCTCCAATTTCTTGAAGATCAGTAATGTCACTTAGGATAATGATTTTACATGGAGAGCTTCAGATGCAACGTAACCGGAAAGGTTACGATAAAAGAAGGTAGTCTCTAATTACCATAGATATTAGTTATCCATTTAAAACGCTACGGTATGCTGGAACAGCATTAATATGGACAGTAACAATTCTTTCAGAGTCAGATCATATATATATGTATATATATATATGTATATATATATATATATATATATATATATCTAGAGAGAGAGAGAGTCCTATGTGTGTATATATATATAGAGAGAGAGATATTCACTTAACAAGAAAGGGTAAGACCTGCTTGAGAATATGAATAGAGAATCTCCTTTCTGGTTACACGTGGAAGAACCATGGAGAAGGTTACATGGAAACCAGTGGAATGTTCTTAATTAGGAGGTCTAGATTTCTTTAAAAATTCTAGACTTTGAATAACCAGAAATGGAGACCTACGTGAAGGGGTGCAGAGGTGATCCTTAGTCTTAAGACAACAAGTCTGAATCCTTCTATAACTTCAATGTGGAGAAGATGACGCAATATAGCACAGTTACTTACCTGTAACAGGAGATCTCTGGGAACAGCAGGAATAAGTCTTCACATATGGGTATCGTCGGTACCGACGGAGCCTGCGCAGGAACGCTCCCCAACGTCCAGAAAGCAAGCTTTTGGGAGCATCCCACAGCGCCTGCGCGCTGCCTTCCCGCCTTTCCCAACCGCCTCTCTCCAGTTCGAGTTTTAAGCTGAGACAGAGAGAGAGAGAGAGAGAGAGAAAGGAAAGGAAAGACAGATAGAGAGATACAACTCCTAGGGGAGGTGGGTGGGTTATGAAGACTTATTCCTGCTGTTCCCAGAGATCACCTGTTACAGGTAAGTAACTGTGCTATCTCCAGGAACAAGCAGGAATGAGTCTTCACATATGGGGACTCCCCAGCTAGAGATGCCAGGGAGATCCCAAAGGTTGTGAGAGTCCCTCATAAGGGCTCCACCACACCCCCATGGATCTCAGGCATCCAACCAGGGATGGGGAGTAGGAGTTCATTAGCTATGGAACAGGTGTTTGAGAACAGCCTGACCAAAGAAGGCATCCCGGCGGGAGTCCTTGTCTAAACAGTAATAGGCTGTAAAGGTATGAACCAAGGCCCAGGTGTCCGCTTGACAGATTTGGTCGATGGACACAGAGTTTAGATGAGCCACAGAGGCTGCCATGGCCCTCACATTGTGAGCTGTGACATGGCCCTCCAGAGAAAGGTTCTTACTCTGGAAGGCGAAGGAAATACACTGAGCAATCCAATTAGACAGAGTTCTCTTAGAGACTGGAAGTCCTAAATGAGAGGGATCAAAAGCAACAAATAGTTGAGAGGACTTTCTATGTTGCTGTGTCCTTTGTAAGTAAAAAGCAAGTGCTCTCTTACAATCCAAGGTATGAAGATTCCTCTCTGCACTGGATGCATGAGGTCCTGGAAAAAAGACACCTCCTGGTTCAGATGAAAAGGTGAGACCACTTTAAGCATAAAGTGTGGATTAGTACTGAGGACAACCTTGTCATGATGGAACTTTGTATAAGGAGGATTAGCCACCAAGGCTTGCAGCTCACTGATACGGCGAGCTGAGGTGACTGCAATGAGAAAAATAACCTTCCAGGAAGGGAATTTCAAGGAGGTAGTGGCTAAGGGTTCAAAGGGTGGCTTTATAAGCGGGCCAAGAACCAAAATCAAATCCCATGCCACTGGAGGTGGTCTAATGGGAGGTTTAGTTAAAAGGCGGCCTCTCATGAATCTTGCAATAACAGGATGAGAGGAAATAGGCTGTTCATTGAGAGGCTTAAGGGATGCTGCAATAGCACTCAAATGGACTCTTACTGAATTCGTTTTAAGGCCTGCATGGGATAAATGAAGCAAATACTCTAGTAAAGAATTCAGAGGTATTGCAAGATGGTTAAGACCCTTCTCTGCACACCAAATGGTAAATCTTTTCCATTTAAAAGCATAGGAACGTCTAGTGGAAGGCTTTCTGGATGCATGAAGGATATCCTTCACTTGCTGAGAAAGATGCAAATCTTGAAGGTCTAGGCCTTCAGCAACCAGACTCTGAGGTGAAGAGACTGGGGATTTGGGTGCCACAACGTTCCCTCCTCTTGGGACAGGAGGTCTGGAGCAGATCCCAAGTCCAGGGAGCGAGCTTGAGAGAGATGCAGAAGTAGAGTGTACCACACTTGACGTGGCCAATGTGGTGCTATGAGGATCATAGACCCCTTGTCTCTCTGAAGTTTGAAGGGTGTCTTGGGAATTAGGAGAATGGGTGGAAAGGCATAGAGGAAGTCTTGCCCCCAATGGAGGAGGAAGGCATCCCTGGTCTGAACTCCCTGACACGGAATCCTGGAACAGAACCAGGGAAGTTTGGCATTCCACGGACTTCAAAGAGGTCTATGTCCGGGGTTCCCCAAATTCGGAAGATCCTGGATATCTGGTCCCCATGGAGGGACCATTCGTGTGGAAGCAGAACTCGACTGAGTCTGTCTGCCCAAGAGTTTTGAACCCCTGGAAGATACACTGCCATGAGATGAATTTGATGCTCTCTGGGGAAGGCCCAGAATCTCAGAGCTTCGTTGCAAAGCGACAGAGAGCCAGTCCCGCCCTGCTTGTTCACGTAGAACATGGCTACTTGGTTGTCCGTGTGGATGAGGACTGTCTTGTAGATGAGCAGGGTGTGGAATACTCTGAGAGCTAGAAAAATTGCTCTGAGCTCTAAGAGGTTGATACGTAGAGATGTCTCCTGTGAAGACCAGATGCCTTGAGTGGAGAGATCTTGAAGATGAGCTCCCCAAGCTCTTGGAGAGGCATCTGTTGTAAGGATTGCTTGGGGTAACACCTGTTGAAAGGGGGACCCTAGCAACAGATTTTGAGTGGACTTCCACCACTGGAGAGAGCAAAAGAGGCGACTGGAGGTTGCTATTTTGTCCGACAGGCACCCTGATGCATGGGTCCGTTGGGTGGACAGAGTCCATTGAGCTGCCCTCATGTGAAGGCAAACGTAAGGAACCACATGCACAGTGGATGCCATGTGGCCTAACAGTTGTAACATCTCTTGAGCAGATAAATGGGATTTTAACTGAATTTGTGAGGCTAACTGCACCAAGCGTAGGCAAAGGGCCTGGGGAAGATAGGCCCTTGCAGTTGTGGTATCCAGCAAGGCCCCTATGAACTCTTGAAACTGAGTAGGGGTGAGATGGGATTTTGGAATGTTTATTAAAAGTCACAGATACTGAAGAATAGGCCTTGTGCAGGATAAAGAAGTCTGGGAATCTGACTGGGATGGAGCTCGGATGAGCCAGTCGTCCAGATATGGGAATACGAATATCCCTAGAGTGCGTAGAAATGCAGCTACTACTGCCATGCATTTTGTGAACACTCTTGGTACAGAGGCCAGACCGAACGGAAGCACTCTGTATTGGTAGTGCTTCCCTTGATAAAGGAACCGAAGGAACCTTCTGTGTGTTGGATGGATGAGGACATGGGTGTACACATCTTTGAGGTCTAGAGAGCAAAGCCAATCCTGACTCTGAAGGTATGGAAGGAGAGTACTGAGAGAAATCATCTTGAATTTCTCCTTGCATAGAAACTTGTTCAATTCTCTGAGATCTAATATGGGTCTGTAGCCCCCTGTTTTCTTTGGGATAAGAAAGTAGGGGAAGTAGAACCCTGAGCCCTGTTGAAGAAGGGGTACTTCTTCTATTGCCCCTTGAGGAAGAAGGGTAGCAATCTCCTGACCCAGGTGGTCGAGGAGAGATGTCTGAGAATTGAACTGTCTCACCATGGTGTGTGGAGGAAGGTTTAAGAAATGAAGCTTCTACCCCTCCCTTATGATGGAGAGGGTCCATTGCTCTCCTGTGATTTGTTCCCACCTGGGAGCAAAGTGAGCTAACCTTCCTGGAATGGTGAGATGCTCTGGATCTTCTAGAGCCAGAAAGGCTAAGTTCTCTAGCTGTAAGTCAAAGGCCCTGAGGAGACAGACTGTTGGGCCGTAGCAGTCCCAGCAGCCTTAGGCTTGGCCTGTTTCGGTTGTTGCTGTCTCTTTGTAGCAAAACGACCTGCAGAAGATGACTGCTGACCATAAGCAGAATAATATTTCCCTTTTTTGGGAAAAAATCCCTTTTTGAACAATCTTTTCTTAAAAGGAGCAGAAGTAGACTTTGAAAGTCTATCTAAAGCAGAATTTTCAGCATCCATCTGGGTGACCTTTGCTTGCCAATCTTTGCCAAAAAGGTTTTCACCTGTACAAGGAAGGTTTCCTAGTCCATCCTGAACCCAGGGTTCCAAATCAGAAGCTTGTAATCAAGCAACTCTACATGCACCTATGGCAATAGCCGAGGCTCTGCTGGCACCTTCAAAAGAGTCAAAGGATGCACAGTTGGAAAACTTGGATACATCCTAGGCATGTTTGAGCCAGGTGAGGAACTCTTCCCTTTTATCTTCTGAAATAAAAGGAGATAAAGTTTGCAGGTGATCTGTAACTTTTTAGAAACATCCCCATATAGAGACTATAGGAGTTGATTCTGGCAACAGGCATACTGGCCTGGAAAATTCTCCTGCCAAAGGAATCTAAGGTTCTGCATTCTCTTCCTGGAGGAGCAGAAAGCGTAGTTACTCACCTGTAACAGGTGTTCTCCAGGAGCAGCAGGAATCAGTCCTCACTTAAGGGTGACGTCAGCGCCGACGGAGCCCTCGCGGAGCAATTTTCCCCAGCTTTCAAAGAAAGCCTTTGGGAATTGCAGCGCGCATGCGCGGTCCTCTTCCCGCCCAAGGGTGCCATCTTAGCCAGTCAGATGACATAGCTAAAAAAGACAGCATAAAAATTTGCAAAAAAAGTAAAGCAGACGATTGCAACTCCAAGGGGAGGAGGGAGGGTTGTGAGGACTGATTCCTGCTGCTCCTGGAGAACACCTGTTACAGGTGAGTAACTACGCTTTCTCCAGGACCAAGCAGGAAGTCAGTCCTCACTTATGGGACTCCCAAGCTTAAGGCTACCGGAGACCCTAAGCACAAAAATGAGCTCCCTCTAGCTCAGCAGCACAGAAGGAAAGAATCTTCGCTGAATTATTACCCACCGGTAGCCCACATCCGGGATGGAGGGTAGGAGTTGCTCAGACTTCAAAGAGATTACGGAGGACTGCCTGTCCGAAAGCACTGTCCCTGCGGGACTCCCTCTCGAGACAGTAATGGACCGCAAAAGTCTGGCTCGAAGACCAAGTAGCGGCCCGGCAGATGTCTGCCAGCGGAACAGAGCGGAGGTAAGCCACTGACGTGGCCTTTGCCCGAACGCAATGAGCCATGACTCGACCGTCCAAGGAGAGTCCGGCTGCCCCATAAGCCCAAGAGATACAGTCCGCCACCCAGATGGACAGAGTACGCTTGGAGACCGGGAGCCCCAATTTATTGGGGTCAAAAGACACAAAAAGCTGAGCAGCTTTACGGTGCTCCCGCGTACGGTCAAGGTAGAAGTTCAAAGCCCTTCTACAGTCCAGGGTATGGAGGACCGTTTCAGCTCGGCTGGAGTGTGGTCTGGGAAAGAAGGTTGGAAGTACCACCTCCTGATTGATATGAAAAGGGGAGACCACTTTTGGAAGAAATTTTGGTTGAGTCCGTAGGACTACCCTATTTTTGTAGAACCGAGTGTAAGGGGGATCAGACACGAGGGCCTGCAATTCAGTTACGCGTCTAGCGGAAGTGAGGGCTATCAAGAACAGTGTTTTCCAAGAAAGAAAACGGAGAGAACAGGTAGCCATAGGTTCAAAAGGCGGACAGGTGATCCGCTGTAAAACCACATTCAGGTCCCAGTCAGGCGCTGGCGGGCGCAGAGGTGGTTTAAGTAGAAGGAGACCTCGGAGAAACCTCGCTACGAGAGGGTCGTTGGAGAGAGGTCTGCCGTCCACCGGCACATGATGTGCTGAAAGAGCACTGAGGTGAACTTTGACGGAGTTGGACTTAAGTCCCAGATTAGAGAGGTAAAGCAAGTACTGCAAGACCACCGACACCGGGCAGGAGAAGGGATCCTGAGACTGTCGGGTACACCAAACGGAAAAACGACGCCATTTAAGGGCGTAGCATTTGCGGGTAGAAGGTCGTCGCGAAGCTAGGACGACCTCCTCCACCTCTGCCGGCAGGAGAAGGGGAGCGAGGACTACCCTCTCAGCAGCCAGGCCATTAGGTTGAGAGACCTGAGGTTGGGGTGTAGCAGAGACCCCTGATCCTGAGTGAGGAGATCCGGTAGTAACCCCAGAGGGAATGGATCCTCCACCGCTAATTGCAGCAGGAGCGGAAACCACGGCTGTCTGGGCCAGCGAGGGGCCACCAGGATCATGAAGGCTTTGTCTCGAAGAACCTTGAAAAGAGTCCGAGAGACTAGCGGGATGGGAGGGAAAGCGTACAGAAGGCTCCCCGACCATGAGAGTAGAAAAGCATCCGCCGCAACCCAAAGGGGGTGTGGCTGACGAGAGCAGAAGCGAGGAAGTTGCCGGTTGTGAGGACTGGCAAAGAGATCCACCGTGGGGAGGCCCCACTTTAGAAAGAGCTTCTGAACTACCAAGGGATCCAGACGCCACTCGTGCGGCTGGAGGATCCTGCTGAGTTTGTCCGCCAGGTAATTCTCTTGGCCTGGGAGATAAACTGCCTTGAGGAGAATGCCGTGACTGACGGCCCAAGAGCAGAGCTTGTGCCTCCCGGCAGAGGAGGAAGGAGCCCGTGCCCCCCTGCTTGTTCACGTAGAACATGGCAACTTGATTGTCCGTCTGGACAAGGACGGACTGGTGAGAAGTCAGGTGGGAGAAGGCCTTGAGAGCCAGGCGGATCGCCCTGAGCTCCAGGAAGTTGATCTGCTGAGCAGACTCCCACGTGGTCCAGAGGCCCTGAGTACGTGCCCCTTGGCAATGCGCTCCCCAGCCCAGGAGGGATGCATCTGTTGTCAGCACCCGGGCCGGCTGAGGTGACTGGAAAGGCATTCCGAATATCAGGTTCGGCTGCTGAAGCCACCACCGGAGAGACGAGATCAGCGGCTCGGAGACGCGCACTAGGTCTGCTAGGCCGCCTGTGGCTTGTCGCCACTGCTGGCGGAGACACCATTGAGCAGGCCGCATATTCAGGCGGGCATTGGGGGTCACATGGACGGTGGAAGCCATATGGCCGAGTAGTCTCAGGAAGCGCCTGGCGGAGACCAGGGGCTGGCTGCGAAAACGGTCAGCTAGGTCCATGAGCCGTTGAGCCCTGTCGAGCGGTAGGTACGCTCGTGCCTGAGGAGTGTGCAGCCTTGCGCCGATGAACTCGAGATCCTGTGAGGGGAGCAAAGTGGACTTTGCGAAGTTTATAACAAAGCCCAAGTACTGCAGAAGAGTCACCGTGCGGCGCGTGGCGCTGGTGACCTCCAGAGCGGACGCTGCTCTGATGAGCCAGTCGTCGAGGTACGGAAAGACAGAGGCCGTGAAGCCTGAGATGGGCCGCCACCACCGCGAGACATTTTGTGAAGACTCGCGGTGCGGAGGACAGGCCAAAGGGCAGTACTCTGTACTGGTAATGATTCCCTGCCACCACAAACCTTAGGTATTGGCGGTGGCTTGGGTGGATGAGGATGTGCGTGTAGGCATCCTTTAGATCCAAGGAGCATAGCCAATCTCCCTGCTGGAGGTAGGGCAGAAGGATTCCAAGGGTAAGCATCTTGAACTTCTCCCGCACGAGGAACTTGTTGAGGTTGCGCAAGTCCAGGATGGGTCTGAGGCCTCCTGTTCTCTTTGGTATTAGAAAATACCTGGAATAAAAGCCTTGACCTTTCAGGTGGTGGGGCACCGGTTCCACCGCCTGTTCCTGTAGAAGACCTGCTAACTCCTGAAGGAGTAATTCCCTGTGCAGAGGGGGTCGTGGAGGTTCTCCCGGAAAATAGGAGGGAGGGACCTGGTGGAAGTGGAGAAGATAGCCTTCTCGCACGACTTGAAGCACCCAGGCATCTGAGGTGATGCTGGACCACCTGTGGGCGAAGTGAACCAGCCGGCCTCCGGTGCTGGGAGGAACCAGCAGGGGGGGAGAGGCTATGCTTAAGGAGTCAAACACCCCCACCCTGCTGAGCAGGGGCTGGTGGTGCAGGCTTGGGGGCTTGCTGCCTACGGGACCCGTTACCCCGTCCCTTGGCCTGCTGGCCCTGTTGGGGAGCTGCAGGGGCCTGATAATGGGGGTATTTGTTTGTAGGCAGCCGCCTTCCTCGGGTAAAAGGACTTTTTTCCCGAGCCCTTCTTTTTCTGGGAAGGGGCGGAGGTCTTCCTAGAAAGCCTGGTCCTGGTGAGAGTCTCCGTCTCAATTTGTGCAGCCTTTTCAGCCATGGGCTTGCCAAAGAGGTTTTCGCCTCGGCAGGGGACATCGACCAACTTGTCCTGCACCCAGGGCTCAAGGTCAGACGACTGAAGCCAAGCCTGTCGGCGGGCACCGATGCCGGCTGCGGCCACTCGAGCCGATGCTTCAAAGCCATCATAGGCTGCTCGGGACATGAATTTTGAGCATTCCCGAATGCCAGTGGACAAGGCCAGGAACCTCCGCAAGGGTTCCTCGGACAAACCAGCGGAGAATCCGGCTAGCTCTTTAGCCAGGTCTCGGAGATACATGCCCATGTATAGCTGGTAGGTCTGGACACGACACGCAAGCATAGAGCCCTGGAAACACTTCTTACCAAGGCCATCCAGGTTACGGGCCTCCCTGCCAGGAGGCACCGAGGAGTGCATCTTCTGGCTCTTAAGACGATGCATGGCCGATTCCACTACCATGGAATGCTGTGGTAGCTGTGCTTTTTGGAAGCCAGGGCTCTTGCGGACTCGATAGATAGAATCGACCCGCTTGCTCAGGACCGGCGAGGTGGCCGGACTCTCCCACATGCGGAAGAGTAGTCGTTCCAGCATAGGAGGAACCGGTACAGTAAAGTGTTCCCTTGCGGGAGAGTCATACTGGAGGGCGTCGAGCTCTTCGGCTCGAGGCTCCTCCTCGGGGTCCGCAGGGAAGGCCAAAGCCTTGGCCATATCCCTGACGAAGTCCGAGAACCGGGCATCCTCCGGGGGGGACTGCTTCCGAGGTTCGGACTCCAGTGAGTCCGAGGGGACACACCAAGTCCGGAAAGAATCAGGCGACTCTTCCTCTTCAGACTCCCAGACCGTCTCCGACGAGGACTCGGTGGGGTCGGCCCGGGCAGGGCGCGGCGCCTGCCGCCCCGACGCCGAGGGAGTCGGCGTCGGCGACCTCGGTCCCGAACAGGAGACCGAGGGTGACCTCGACCGAGGATCGACTCGAGTTCGCATCGACTCGAGGATCGGCTCGGTCTCCGGGGTCGACTTGGACGTCGACGTCGCGGCGGTCGGGGCAGCAACGCCAGCGAAGCCAGCGAGCAGAGCCCGCTGCTGGTCCATGAAGGCAGACAGTCTGCTCTCCAAGGCCGTCAACCTGAGTCCGAGCTCAGGTGACCCAGCAGCCCCCGACTCGGGCCCCGACGGCGCCGGGCCCGACGTCGGCTGTCGCGGAGGCGAGTCCAGGAGGACCACAGGACTTACCCGAGCAGGCAGCTCCGACTCCAGGCGAGGTCGCTTCGTGAGGTGCTCCTTCTCCAAGGACCCGGGGCTATGCGACCTGGCCCTCGCGGAGCCAGGAGCGTCCACCGACGCCGCCCTCGCGGGTTTCACCTTACGTCGATGGTCCCCAGAGGGAGAACCCCTGTCGGAGGAACTCCGGCGACGGTCCGAGCTGGAACCTTTGGACGCGGAGGCCTCCGACGAGGTCCGGGTACGGCTGGGGTCAGCGAAGATCCTATCCCGCTGATGCCGCCGACTTCTCAACGCTTTGGAGGACATTTTGCCGCAGGGCCCACAGATCATTTCTTCATGATCCGGGCCCAGGCAGGGGAGGCAAAAGTCGTGTGTGTCAGTTAGTGACATATTTCGGTCACACTGACCACACCGCTTGAAACCACTGGCAGCCATCGGGTCAAAAAGGGCCCCGGCGAGGTCAAAGGACCGGGCTGCCAGGGAAAAACCGAAAACGAAAACTGACTAAGTCAGAAAAACCGAAAAGAAGAAGAGGACTCGTGACCGGCGTCGCGAGTCCGGGCGGGAAAAAGACCGGCGTCGAACCGAAGGAAAAAGAATAAAATTATGAAGAAATATCAACTTTTTCACGGGGACACGACGGGGACGTCTGTAGGGCTCCGCGGAAAAAAGAAGACTGGCTAAGATGGCACCCTTGGGCGGGAAGAGGACCGCGCATGCGCGCTGCAATTCCCAAAGGCTTTCTTTGAAAGCTGGGGAAAATTGCTCCGCGAGGGCTCCGTCGGCGCCGACGTCACCCTTAAGTGAGGACTGACTTCCTGCTTGGTCCTGGAGAAGAGTGCCTTTTTGTACTCTTTATCTTCTTCATAGCAAACTCCACCACAATGGAGTGGTGAGGAAGCTGAGTCTTATGGAAGCCAGGACAAGGAGGAACACGATACATGGTGTCCAACCTGCAAGAATGAGGGGAAGTGGTGAGAGGAGTCTCCCATATGCCCAACATGTGATCATAAAGAATCTCATGTATTGGTAAAGTGGCTGCCTCTTTAGGAGCCTTAGGATATTGTAAAATATCTAATTTTTTGGCTCTAGGCTCTGTCTCAGGGGCCACTGAGATGGAAAGGCCCCTGGCCACTTCCCTAATGAAGTCCTGAAAAGACAAGTCTTCTGGAGGAGACTTTCTCCTTTTTGGAGAAGAGGGCTCCTGAGGATGGATCACCGATGCTTCGACAGAGGCCTCTAATTCATCAGAGTCTTCAGAGAAATCGAAGTATCGCCTGTCTGGATGCTCCTGCAAAGCCCGATATGCGTACCGGGTGGTATCGACATCGGGAGTGATCGGTACCGATGGGCAGCACAGAACAGTGTACCGCTGCAGTCGGCACCGAAGCCGATGTCGATGCAATCGGTACCGGCACCGGAACCGATATCGGTACCGGAGTCGGTACCGGCAACGGAGTTTGTTACGGTACCGAAGGCGTCGCAGCTTGTATGAACGCCGTGATGGCACACTGCATCGTCAGGATATTCTGATCCATCGACGCAACCAATGTCTGGATGTCAGTACCAGTGGGAACCACCGGTACCCCAGAACATGGCAACAGGTGATCGGTCGAGGCCGAGCCATCAATGACAACCTGTGACCCCATAGATAAAGCTTTGGAAGACGGAGCCTCCCGCCGGGGTAATTTAGCCGGTGCAGATTCCTCGAGAGCCAGCCTGGAGGCATCTTGATACTTAGAGGGAGATTTGCCCTTCGAGGACTGACTGGACTTAAGTTTGGTTACCTGAGATCCATGGGAGGAAGAAGCAGCCCTGGAAGACGTTGATGCAACCGAAGCTGCATCAGAGGGAAACAGGGTACTGAGTTTGGCTGCTCGATTCTGTAGACCTCTTTTAGACATCATGGAACAGGACTCACAATCCGTAACGGAGTGGTCAGGACCTAAACATTTTAGACACCATTCATGGGTGTTGGTGACAGAAATAGAGCCGCTGCACTTCGTGCATTTTTTAAAACCCGGAGGCGGGCTTTTCCATGAGGAAACATTTCCTAGGCCTAAGGCGAAGAAGAAAATGCACTGAAGTGAGAAAAACAGTAGTTTTTTTTTTTTTTTTTTTCAGAAGAAATAAAAAACCGGCAGTACCGGTCCAGCGTCGAGAAGGCAGACGGGCGACCAAAGAAATAAAATAAAGAAATTCTTCAGCGGTGACAGGAACACGACCTGCTGGCTCCGCGGGAAAGAGGAACTGGAGAGAGGCGGTTGGGAAAGGCGGGAAGGCAGCACGCAGGTGCTGTGGGATGCTCCCAAAAGCTTTCATTTTGGACGCTGGGGAGCGTTCCCGCGCAGGCTCCGGCGGTACCGACGATACCCATATGTGAAGACTCATTCCTGCTTGTTCCTGGAGATCACCTGTTACAGGTAAGTAACTGTGCTATCTCCAGTAACAAGCAGGAATGAGTCTTCACATATGGGAACTCCACAGCTAGAGATGACAGGGAGATCTCCAAGGTTTGAGTCCCTGAGAAGGGCTCTACCTCCCCCCATGGATATCGGGCATCCAACCAGGGATGGGGGGTAGGAGTTGATTAGGTATGAAACAGGTGTTTCAGAACAGCCTGACCAAACAAGGCATTCCGGCGGGAGTCCTTGTCCAAGCAATAATGGGCTGTAAAGGTATGAACCGAGGCCCAGGTGGCCGCTCGAAAGATTTGGTCGATGGACACAGAGTTTAGATGAGCCATAGAGGCTGCCATGGCCCGCACATTGTGAGCTGTGACATGGCCCTTCAGAGAAAGGTTCTTACTCTGGTAGGCGAAAGAAATACACTGAGCAATCCAATTGGACAGTTTTCTTAGAGACTGGAAGTCCTAAATGAGAGGGATCAAAAGCAACAAATAGTTGAGAGTACTTTCTATGTTGCTGTGTCCTTTGTAAGTAAAAAGCAAGTGCTCTCTTACAATCCAGGGTATGAAGATTCCTCTCTGCACTGGATGCATGAGGTCCTGGAAAAAAGACAGGTAAATACACCTCCTGGTTCAGATGAAAAGGTGAGACCACTTTAGGCATAAAGTGTGGATTAGTCCTGAGGACTACCTTGTCATAATGGAACCTTGTATGAGGAGGATTAGCCACCAAGGCTTGCAGTTCACTGATACGGCGAGCTGAGGTGACTGCAATGAGAAAAATAACCTTCCAGGAAAGGAATTTCAAGGAGGTAGTGGCTAAGGGTTCAAAGGGTGGCTTCATAAGCTGGCCCAGAACCAAGTTCAAATCCCATGCCACTGGAAGTGGTCTAATGGGAGGTTTAGTTAAAAGAAAGCCTCTCATGAATCTTAACTCCCAAGCGAGTAGCAGAAGTAGTCAAACAGGCAGACCCACGCAACAGGCTTACCCCACAATGTAAATAACAAGCAGTTTCCTGTATTGTTGTACCACCTATGTATATAGTTGACCGTGTCCATTATCAGGTGAACCACCAATGTATATAGTTAAGCCGTTTATCCAAGTTCTACTTCCTGTTAAATGTAATGACCAGACATATGTAAATTGTCGGATGTTTCTGTTCAATGTACACCGCGCTGATGGCTAATAGAGCGGTATATAAGAATTGTTAATAAATAAATAAATAAAATAAATCTTGCAATAAGAGGATGAGAGGAAATAGTCTGTCCATTGAGAGGCTTAAGGGATGCTGCAATAGCACTCAAATGGACTCTTACTGAATTTGTTTTAAGGCCTGCATGGGATAAACGCAGCAAATAGTCTAGTAAAGAATTCAGAGGTATTGCAAGAGGGTTAAGACCCTTCTCTGCACACCAAATGGTAAACCTTTTCCATTTAAAAGCATAGGAACGTCTAGTGGAAGGCTTTCTGGAAGCATGAAGGATATCCTTCACCTGCTGAGAAAGATGCAAATCTTGAAGGTCTAGGCCTTCAGCAACCAGGCCCTGAGATGAAGAGACTGGGGATTTGGGTGCCACAACGTTCCCTCCTCCTGGGAACAGGAGGTCTGGAGCAGATCCCAAGTCCAGGGAGGGAGCTTGAGAGAGATGAAAAAGTAGAGGGTACCACACTTAGCGTGGCCAACGTGGTGCTATGAGGATCATAGACCCCTTGGTCTCTCTGAAGCTTGAACAGTGTCTTGGAAATTAGGGGAATGAGTGGAAAGGCATAGAGGAAGTCTTGCCCCCAATGGAGGAGGAAGGCATCTCTGGCCTGAACTCCCTGACACGGAATCCTGGAACAGAACCAGGGAAGTTTGGCATTCCAAGGACTTGCAAACAGGTCTATGTCCGGGGTTCCCCAAATTTGAAAGATCCTGGCTATCTGGTCCCCATGGAGGAACCATTCGTGTGGAAGCAGAACTCGACTGAGTCTGTCTGCCCAAGAGTTTTGAACCCCTGGAAGATACACTGCCATGAGATGAATTTGATGCTCTCTGGCGAAGGCCCACAATCTCAAAGCTTCGTTGCAAGGCGACAGAGCCAGTCTCGCCCTGCTTGTTCACGTAGAACATGGCTACTTGGTTGTCCGTGTGGATGAGGACTGTCTTGTAGCTAAGCAGGGTTTGGAAGACTCAGAGCTAGAAAAATTGCTCTGAGCTCCAAGAAGTTGATATGTAGAGATGTCTCCTGTGAAGACCAGATGCCCTGGGTGGAGAGATCTTGTAGATGAGCTCCCCAACCCCTTGGAGAGGCATCTGTTGTAAGGGTTGCTTGGGGTAGCAACTGTTGAAAGGGGGACCCCAGCTACAGATTCTGAGTGGACTTCCACCACTGGAGAGACCAAAAGAGGCGACTGGAGGTTGCTATTTTGTCTGACAGGCACCCTGATGCCTGGGTCCATTGGGTGGACAGAGTCCACTGAGCTGCCCACATGTGAAGGCGAGCGTAAGGAACCACATGCACGGTGGATGCCATGTGGCCTAACAGTTGTAACATCTCTCGAGCAGTTAAATGGGACTTTAACTGAACTTGTGAGGCTAACTGCACCAATCGTAGGCAACGGGCTTGGGGAAGATAGGCCCTTACAGTTGTGGTATCCAGCAAGGCCCCTAAGAACTCTAGAGACTGAGTAGGGGTGAGATGGGATTTTGGGATGTTTATTACCAGTCCCAGATACTGAAGAACACGCCTTGTGCAGGCTAGGGAAGCCTGGGCCTCTGTCTGGGATGGAGCTCGGATATAGCCAGTCGTCCAGATATGGGAATACAAATATTCCTAGAGTGCGTAGAAATGCAGCTACTACTGCCATGCATTTTGTGAACACTCTTGGAGCAGAGGCCAGACCGAAAGGAAGCACTCTGTATTGGTAGTGCTTTCCTTGATAAAGGACCGAAGGAACCTTCTCTGTGTGTTGGATGGATGAGGACATGGGTGTACGCATCCTTGAGATCTAGAGAACAAAGCCAATCCTGACTCTGAAGGTATGGAAGGAGAGCACCGAGAGAAATCATCTTGAATTTCTCCTTGCATAGAAACTTGTTCAATATTTATTTATTTATTTAGCTGTATTTATATCCCGCTTTTCACCGGGTCAAAGCGGTCAATTGGGGGGTACATTTAACACGAGGGGATATGAGACACATACGCTCATACTTACAGGGAACATGGGCAATGGAGGGTTATGTGGCTTGCCCAAGACCACAAGGAGTGCCTATAGGACTAGAAATCCCAGTCCCTCCGGCCTCAGATTGCTGTCCCCAGTTGGGACTTGAACCCCTGGCCCTCCGGCCTGAGGTACCTTGTCCTAACCACTAGACCACTCCTCACAAATTCTCTGAGATCTAATATGGATCTGTAGCCCCCTGTTTTCTTTGGGATAAGAAAATAGGGGGAATAGAACCCTGAACCCTGTTGAAGAAGGGGTACTACTTCTATTGCCCTTTGGGTAAGAAGGGTAGCAATCTCCTGACCCAGGTGGTCGAGGAGAGATGTGGGAGAATTGAACTGTCTCACCATGGTGTGAGGAGGAAGGTTTAAGAAATGAAGCTTGTACCCCTCCCTTATGATGGAGAGGGTCCATTGCTCTGCTGTGATTTGCTCCCATCTGGGAGCAAAGTGAACTAACCTTCCTGGAATGGTGAGAGGCTCTGGTTCTTCTAGAGCCAGAAAGGCTAAGTTCTCTAGTTCTAAGTCAAAGGCCCTGAGGAGGCTGAGGCTGTTGGGCCGTAGCAGTCCTTGCAGCCTTAGGTTTGGCTTGTTTAGGTGGTTGCTGACGCTCTGCAGCAAAACGACCTGCAGAAGATGCCTGGTGACCATAACCAGGATAATATTTCCCTTTTTTGGGAAAGAAAGCCTTTTTGAATAACCTTTTTCTAACAGGAGCAGAAGTAGACTTTGAAAGTCTATCTAAGGCAGAATTCTCAGCATCCATCTGAGTGGCCTTTGCTTGCCAACCTTGCCAAAAAGGTTTTCACCTGTACAAGGAAGATTTCATAATCCATCCTGGACCCAGGGTTCCAAATCAGAAGCTTGTAACCAAGCAAGTCTGCGTGCACCTATGGCAATAGCCGAGGCTCTGCTGGCACACTCAAAAGAGTCAAAGGCTGCACGGTTGGAAAATTTGGAAACATCCTGGGCATGTTTAAGCCAGGTGAGAAACTCCTCCCTTTTATCTTCTGAGATAAAAGGAGATAAAGTTTGCAGATCTGTAACTTCCTTTAGAAACATCCCCATATAGAGACTATAGGAGTTGATTCTGGCAGTAAGCATATTGGCCTGGAAGAGATTCTCCGGCCAAAAGCATCCAAGGTTCTGCATTCTCTTCCTGGAGGATTAGATGAGTGTCTTTTTGCACTATCTTCTTCATAGCAGACTCCACCACAATAGAGTGGTGAGGAAGCTGAGTCTTATGAAAACCAGGACAAGGAGGAACACGGTACATGGTGTCCAGCCTGCGAGAATGAGGGGAGGTAGTAAGAGGTGTCTCCCATATGCCCAACATGTGATCATAAAGGATCTCATGAATTGGTAAAGTAGCTGCCTCTTTAGGAGCCTTAGGATATTGTAAAATATCCAATTTCTTGGCTCTAGGCTCTGGTTCAGGGGCCACTGAAATAGAGAGGCCCCTGGCCACTTCCCTAATGAAGTCTTGAAAAGACAAGTCTTCTGGAGGAGACATTCTTCTTTTTGGAGAAGAGGGCTCCTGAGGAAGGAGTACCGATGCTTCGACAGAAGCCTTTGATTCATCAGAGTCTTCGGAGGAATCGAAGTATCGCCTGCCTGGATGCTCTTGCAGAGCCCGATACGCATACCGAGTGGTATCGACATCGGGAGTGATCGGTACCAATTCGGTACCGATGGGCATCACAGAACAGGGTACCGCTGCAGTCGACACCGAAGCCGATGTCGATGCAATCGGTACCGGCACCGGAACTGATATCGGTGCCGGCGCCGGTACCGACAACGGAGTTTGTTGCGGTACCGGAGGCGTCGCAGCTTTATGAATGCCGTGATGGCACGCTGCATGGTCAGAATATTCTGATCCATCGACGCAACCAATGTCTGGATGTCAGTACCAGTGGAAACCACCGGTACCCCAGAACATGGCAACAGGTGATCGGTCGAGGCCACGCCATCGATGTCAACCTGTAATCCCATAGATGAAGCTTTGGAAGCCGGAGCTTCCCGCTGGGGTAATTTTGCCGGTGCGGGATCCTCGAGAGCAAGCCCGGAGGCATCTCGATACTTAGAGGGAGATCTACCCTTCGAGGACCGGCTGGACTTATGTTTGGTTACCTGAGATCCATGAGAGGAATAAGAAGCCCTGGAAGATGTCGATGCCACCGAAGCTGCATCAGAGGGAAACAGGGTACTGAGCTTGGCCGCTCGATTCTGTCGACCTCTTTTAGACATCATGGAACAGGACTCACAATCGGTGATGGAGTGGTCAGGACACAAACATTTTAGACACCAGTCATGGGTGTCGGTGATAGAAAGAGTACCGCTGCACTTCGGGCACTTTTTAAACCCGGAAGCGGGCTTTTCCATGAGGAAACGTTTTCTAGGCCTAAGGCCCAAAATGAAAAGAATGCACAGAAGTGGGAAACGGTAGTTTTTTTGTGTTTTTTTTTTTAAAAGAAGAAAAGACCGGCGGTACCGGTCCAACGTCGAAGAAGGCAGACTCGCGACCAAAGAAATAAAGAAAAATAAAGAACTTCTTCAGCGGTGACAGGAACACGACCTGCTGGCTCCGCGGAAAAGAAGAACTGGAGAGAAGAGGTTAGGAAAGGCGGGAAGGCAGCACGCAGGCGCTGTGGGATGCTCCCAAAAGCTTTCTTTCTGGACGCTGGGGAGCGTTCCCGTGCAGGCTCCGTCGGTACCGACGATACCCATATGTGAAGACTCATTCCTGCTTGTTCCTGGAGATTAAGCAGGATAATTCTTTTTCTTTTTAGAAAAAAATGGTTTCTTAAAAGATTTCTTTCTTGCAGGATCAGCTGTGGACTTGGACATGCTATCCAAGGTGGAGTTGTCAGCATCCTACTCATTCGCCTTTGCCTGCCAATCTTTACCAAAGTTCTCACCAGTACAAGGAATATTTCCCAGTTTATCTTGTACCCAGAGCTCCAGATCAGATGGCTGGAGCCAAGCAATTCTACATGCACCTATGGCAATGGCAGAGGTCCTGCTTATGCACTCAAAACAGTCAAAAGCTGCGTGGTTGACAAATTTAGAAACATCTTGGGCATGTTTGACTGACCTATGTGAGAAAATCTTGTCTTCTATCCTCCGGAAAAAAAGGACTCAAAGCCTCTAAATCACTTGCGACATCCTTCAGGAACATTCCCATATATAGATTATAGGAACTGATCCTGGCAGAAAGCATGGAAACGTGGAAGACACGATGTCCAAAAGCATCCAGGGTTCTGCACTCACATCCTGGAGGATTAGAGGCATGCCTCTGCACTCTTGATCCTTTGCTCCGGGCTCTGTTTCAGGTGCAACAGCAATTGACAGACCTCGAGCCACCTCCCAGATGAAATCCTGAAAGGAAATGTCCTCTGGAGGAGACATCCTACGTTTAGGGGAGGAAGGCTCCTCTGGGAGAAGTATTCCCGCATCGAAAGAACTGTCAGAATCCTCAGATTCCTCTGAGGACTCAAAGTACCTTTTCTCAAGATGCTCTTGAAGAGCCCGATACCCGTACCGACCGAGGTCGGTACCGGGAATAATCGGTACCGGAATATTTATTTATTTATTATTTATTTTATTTATTAGCTGTATTTATATCCCGCTTTTCAACGGGTCAAAGCGATCAATTGGGGGATACATTTAACACGAGGGGATATGAGACACATACGCTAATACTTACAGGGAACATGGGCAATGGAGGGTTAAGTGGCTTGCCCAAGACCACAAGGAGTCCTATAGGACTAGAAATCCCAGTCCCTCCGGCCTGAGATTGCTGTCCCCAGGTGGGACTTGAACCCCCGGCCCTCCAGCCTGAAGTACCTTATCCTAACCACTAGACCACTCCTCCCTCACAATATCGGAATATCGGTACTCGAATGCATCGGATGACTGGGTGCCGGCAATGCGGACACGGATGTTGATGCTATCGTTACCGGTTGAAAAGTCTGACGCGGTTCCGAGGGCGTCAATGACGCAAGGAAAGCTGCCAGACTGCGCTCAATAGCCAGGACTCTCTGGTCTATCGACGCTGCCGATGCCTGGATGTCGGTACCGGAGAAGACCGCCGGTACCCCAGAGAATGGCACCAGTAGTTCTGCCGAGGTTGAGACCTCCAGAACATCCTGGAGCCCCGATAATGCTTTGGAAGCCAAAGCCTCCCGCCAGGGCAATTTTGCCGGTGTAGAATCCTCAAGGGCAACGCCAGAGGCATCTCGATGCTTAGGAGGAGATCTACCCTTTGAGGACCGGCTAGAGTAGACTTATGTTTAGTTACCTGAGATCCACAGGAGGAAGACGAAGCCCTGGAAGACGTCGATGCCACCGAAGCTGCATCAGAGGGGAACAGGGTACTGAGCTTGGCGGCTCGGTTATGTTGACCTCTCTTGGACATCATGGCACAGTCCATACACTCCGAGATGGAATGGTCAGGACCTAATCATTTAAGACACCACTCATGGGTGTCGGTGACGGTGACGGAGATGGTACCGCCAAACGTGGTGCACTTTTTAAAACCATTAGAGGGTTTTTAATTATGTAAAACATCTTGGGCCTAAGGCCTAAAATGGCACGTGCACCTGGAAAAAATGGGAAAGTACTAAGAATTTTTTTTTTTTAAAAGAAAAGAAAGAAAGAAAGAAAGAAAAAACGGTGGTACCGGTAAAGCGTCGAGGAAGGCAGACGCGACCACAAAAAAAGGAGGAAAAGTTTCTGCGGTGACATGAACACAACCTGCTGACTCCGCGGAAAACAAAGAACTGGAGAGAGGCAGTTGGGAAAAGCGGGAAGGCAGCATGCAGGCGCTGTGGGATGCTCCCAAAAGCTTTCTAATTGGACGCTGGGGAGCGTTTCCATGCAAGCTCCGTCGGTAACGACGATACCCATATGTGATGACTACATTCCTGCTTGTTCCTCGAGAGGAATGTTTCTAGATGAAATAAATGACCGTTTCTTGGAGCAGCTGATTCATGAACCGACCAGAAGGGAAGCCATTTTGGACTTAGTCCTTAGTGCAACATCAGATCTGCTGCAAGACAAAGGTGTTGGGGCCACTAGGCAATAGTGATCGCATTTGATTTAATTAATGCAGGAGGAATGGTAAGGAAATCCACACTACTACCTTTTAACTTTCAAAAGGGAGACTATGATAAAATGAGGAAAATAGTTAATAAAAAACTAAAAGGAGCAGTTGCAAAGATCAAAGACTTATATCAAGCTTGGGTGTTTAAAAATACTAGCTTGGAAGCCCAGACAGAGTAGTTACTCACCTGTAACAGGTGTTCTCCAGGAGCAGCAGGAATCAGTCCTCACATATGGGTGTCATCGGCGCCGATGAAGCCCCAGCGGAGCATTTCCACAGCTTTCCATGAAAGCCTTTGGGAATGCTGCCACGCATGCGCGGTTCCCTTCCCGCCTAAAGGTGCCATCTTACCTCAGTCAAATGACATAGCTAAGAAGAGCACACAAAAATGTAAAAACACAAACTATGTACAACTGCAACTCCAAGGGGAGGAGGGAGGGTTGTGAAGACTGATTCCTGCTGCTCCTGGTGAACACCTGTTACAGGTGAATAACTACTCTTTCTCCAGGACCAAGCAGGAAGTCAGTCCTCACATATGGGTGACTCCTTAGCTCCAGGCTACCGAGTAACCCAGGCTGAACAAGAGAACTCCCTCTAGTCCCAGCAGCAAAGAAAGCGTAGTTACTCACCTGTAACAGGTGTTCTCCAGGAGCAGCGGGAATCAGTCCTCACATATGGGTGACATCGGCGCCAACGGAGCCCTCGCGGAGCAATTTTCCCCAGCTTTCAAAGAAAGCCTTTGGGAATTGCAGCACGCATGTGCGGTCCTCTTCCCGCCCAAGGGTGCCATCTTGCTCAGTCAGATGACATAGCTAAAAGACAGCAAAAAATTAGCAAAAAACGAAAGCAGAAAACTGCAACTCCAAGGGGAGGAGGGAGGGTTGTGAGGACTGATTCCTGCTGCTCCTGGAGAACACCTGTTACAGGTGAGTAACTACGCTTTCTCCAGGACCAAGCAGGAACTCAGTCCTCACATATGGGACTCCCAAGCTTAAGGCTACCGGAGACCCTAAGTGCAAAAATGAGCTCCCTCAAGCTCAGCAGTCCAGAAGGAAGGAATCTTCTCTGAATACGTCTCCAAACGGTAGCCCCACATCCGGGATGGAGGGTAGGAGTTGCCTATACCTCGAAGAGGTTACGGAGGACTGCCTGTCCGAAAGCACTGTCCCTGCGGGACTCCCTCGCCAGGCAGTAATGGGCCGCAAAAGACTGGCTAGAAGAAAAAAAAAAAAAAAAAAGTTAAAAAGTTCTTGTTCTATGTAATGTTATACGAATGTATACAATTGTTCCATGTAAACCGCCCCTGATCTCTGGAAGGGGCGGTATAGAAGAAATAGATAAATAAATAAATAAATAAAGTAGCGGCCCGGCAGATGTCTGCCAATGGAACAGAGCGGAGGTAAGCCACTGACGTAGCCTTCGCCCGGACACGATGGGCCGTGACTCGACTTTCCAACGAGAGGCCGGCTGCCTCGTGAGCCCAAGCGATACAGTCAGCAATCCAGATGGACAGGGTACGCTTGGAGACAGGGAGCCCCAACTTATTGGAGTCATAAGAGACGAAGAGCTGAACAGCCCTTCTGTGCTCCTGCGTACAGTCAAGGTAGAAGGTCAACGCCCTTCTACAGTCCAGGGTATGCAGGACCATTTTAGCTCGGCTGGAGTGTGGCCTGGGAAAGTAGGTCGGAAGCACCACCTCCTGGTTGATGTGAAAGGGGGAAACCACTTTGGGAAGAAACTTAGGGTGAGTCCGTAGGACTACCCGGTTCTTGTAGAACCTAGTGTACGGAGGATCAGACACCAGGGCCTGCAGTTCACTAACGCGTCTAGCAGAAGTGAGGGCTACCAAGAACAAGGTTTTCCAAGAAAGAAAACGAAGACGACAGGTAGCCATAGGTTCGAAAGGCGGACAGGTAATCCGCTGTAAAACCACATTGAGATCCCAGTCCGGGGCTGGGGGGCGCAAAGGTGGTTTAAGGAGAAGGAGGCCTCGGAGAAAACGAGCCACCAGAGGGTGGCTAGAAAGAGGTCTGCCATCCACCGGCATGTGATGCGCAGAAAGAGCACTGAGGTGGACCTTGACCGAGTTGGACTTAAGTCCAAGATTTGAGAGGGAAAGCAAGTACTGCAAGACCACTGATGCTGAACAGGAGAAGGGATCTTGAGATTGCTGAGCACACCAGGCGGAGAACCGACGCCACTTAAGAGCGTAGGACTTCCGGGTGGAGGGCCGCCTGGAGGCCAAGACGACCTCCTCTACCTCTGGAGGTAGGCAGAGGGGAGCAAGGACTACCCTTTCAGCAGCCAGGCCATCAGATGAAGGGATCGGAGGTTGGGGTGCAGGAGAGTCCCCTGATCCTGTGACAGGAGGTCGGGCTGAAACCCCAGAGGAAGAGGGGTGTCCACCGCCAGCTGCATTAGAAGCAGGAACCAAGGTTGTCTCGGCCACCGGGGAGCCACTAGGATCATCGAGGCTTTGTCTCTGAGAACCTTGAAGAGTGTCCGAGACACCAGCGGCATGGGAGGAAAGGCATATAAGAGGCCTGTGGACCATGGAATCAGAAAAGCATCCGCCGCTACTCAGAGGATGCGGTTGTCGAGAGCAGAATCTGGGAAGTTGCCGGTTCAGAGGACTGGCAAACAGATCCATGGTGGGGAGGCCCCACTTGAGAAAGATTCGCTGAACCACCATAGGATCCAGCCTCCACTCGTGCGGCTGGAGGATCCTGCTCAGCTTGTCGGCCAGGTAATTTTCTTGACCTGGGAGATAGACAGCTTTGAGGATAATTCCGTGGTGGACAGCCCAAGAGCATACTTTTTGTGCTTCCTGACAGAAAAGGAAGGAGCCTGTCCCGCCTTGCTTGTTCACATAGAACATTGCAACCTGATTGTCTGTATCAGCACCGACTGATGGGAAATCAGGTGAGAGAAGGCTTTGAGCGCTAGGCGGATGGCTCTGAGCTCCAGGAAGTTTATCTGTTGAGCAGATTCCCAAGGAGTCCAGAGACCCTGAGTACATGTCCCTTGGCAGTGTGCTCCCCAACCCAGGAGAGAAGCATCGGTCGTCAGGACCTGAGAATGCGGAGGGGGCTGAAAAGTCACTCCAAGTACTAGGTTGGGCAAATGAAGCCACCATTGCAGAGAAGAGACCAGCCGGTCGGAGATCTGAACGGAGTCCGCTAGGCTCCCCGTGGCCTGATGCCATTGTGTGCGAAGGCGCCATTGAGCAGGTCGCATGTTCAGGCGGGCATTGGGGGTCACATGGACCGTGGAAGCCATATGGCCGAGCAGTCTCAGAAATTGCCTGGCTGAGACCAGGGAATTGCTTTGAAAGTGGCTGGCGAGATCCATGAGCCTTTGGGCCCTGTCCAGAGGCAGGAAGGCCCGTGCCTGAAGAGTGTCCAACCTGGCGCCGATGAATTCGAGATTTTGAGAGGGGAGCAAAGTGGACTTTGCGAAGTTTATGACAAATCCCAAGTGCTGGAGTAGACTCACAGTGCGATGAGTGGCTTGAATGGCTTCGTGGGAAGACTGGGCTCTGATGAGCCAGTCGTCCAGGTAGGGAAACACAAAAAGGCCTTGAAGTCTTAGATAGGCCGCCACCACTGCCAGGCATTTGGTAAACACCCTGGGGGCGGAGGACAGGCCAAAGGGTAGTACTCTGTACTGGTAATGATTTCCCCCCACCACAAACCTCAGATATTGTCTGTGGTCTGGATGAATAAGGATATGAGTATACGCATCCTTTAGATCCAAGGAGCATAGCCAGTCTCCCTGCTGGAGGTAGGGCAAGCAGGATTCCAAGGGTAAGCATCTTGAACTTTTCCTTTGCAAGGAACTTGTTGAGGTTTCGCAAGTCCAGGATAGGTCTGAGGCCTCCTGTTCTTTTTGGTATCAGAAAGTACCTGGAGTAAAACCCTTGACCTTTCAAGGTGGTGGGGCACCGGTTCAACAGCGTGTTCCTGAAGGAGACTTGCTAACTCCTGAAGGAGTAAGTCCCTGTGCAGAGGGAGTCTCAGAGGCTCCCCTGGAAAATAGGAGGGAGGTACCTGGTGAAAGTGAAGAAGATAGCCCTTCCGAACTATGTGAAGTACCCAGGTATCTGTGGTGATGTTGGACCATCTTTGGGCAAAGTGGACCAGCCGGCCTCCTGTGCTGAGAGAAACCAGCTGAGGGGGAGAGGCTATGCTGATGAAGTCAAAAACCCCCACCCTGCTGAGCAGGGGCCGGTGGTGCAGGCTTGGGGCTTGCTGCCTACGGGACCCATTACCCCGTCCCTTGGCCTGCTTACCCTGAGGGGGAGCTGGTGAGGCCTGATACTGAGGGTAGTATTTATAGGCAGCCGCCTTCCTCGGGTAAAAGGGCTTTTTCCCCGAGCCCTTCTTCTTTTGAGAAGGGGCAGAGGTCTTCCTGGAGAGACGAGTCCTGGTGAGAGTCTCGGTCTCGATCTGAGCAGCCTTCTCATCCATGGGCTTGCCAAAGAGGTTATCACCTTTGCAGGGGACATCGACCAACTTGTCCTGCACCCATGGCTCGAGGTAGGACGTCTGAAGCCAAGCCTGGCGGCGTCCACCGATGCCGGCTGCGGCTACTCGAGCCGATGCCTCAAAACTATCGTAGGCTGCTCGAGAGATAAACTTTGAGCACTCTCGAATACCAGTTGACAAGATTTGGAACCTCTGCAAAGGTTCGCCGGAGAGACCAGCAGAGAACCCGGAAATTTCTTTAGCCAGGTCTCGGAGATACATGCCCATGTAGAGCTGGTAGGTCTGGACTAGACAAGCAAGCATAGAGCCCTGGAAACACTTCCTACCGAGGGCATCCAGGCTTCGGGCCTCCCTACCGGGGGGCACCGAGGAGTGCATTTTTTGACTCTTAAGTCTATGCATGGCAGATTCCACCACCATGGAATGGTGAGGCAGTTGTGCCTTTTGGAACCCGGGGCTCTTGCGGACTCGATAAATGGAATCGACCCGCTTCCTTAACACCGGCGACGACGCCGGGCTCTCCCACATGCGGAAGAGAAGTCGTTCCAGCATCGGAGGAACCAGTACAATAAAGGCCTCCTTCGGGGGAGAGTTATATTGGAGGGCATCGAGTGCCTCGACTCGAGGCTCCTCCTCGGGATCCGCGGGGAAGGCCAAGGCCTTGGCCATATCCCGCACGAAGTCCGAGAACCGGGTATCCTCTGGGGGGGGACCGTCTCCGAGGTTCGGACTCGGGGGAGTCCGATGGGACACACCGAGTCCGAAAGGAACCAGGTGACTCTTCGTCCTCGGATTCCCAGGCCGATTCCTCGGAGGAGGAGTCGAGCGGCTCCGGTCGGGTGGGCATCGATGCCGTCCGCCCCGACGCCGAGGGAGTCGGCGTCGACGACCTCGGTCCCGAACGGGAGGCCGAAGGAGACCGCGACCGAGGATCGACTCGAGGATCGGCTTGGTCTCCGGGGTCGACTTGGAGGTCGACGTCCCGGCGGTCAGGGCAGAAGCACCGGCGAGGCCAGCGATCAATACCCGCTGCTGGTCCATGAAGGCAGTCAGACTGCTCTCCAAGGCCGCCAACCTGAGTCCGAGCTCAGGAGACCCAGCAGCCCCCGACTCGGGCCCCGACGGCATCGGGCCCGACGTCGCATCCTTTGGAGGCGAGTCCACGAGGACAACAGTACTCACGTGAGCGGGCAAGTCCATCTCGAGTCGAGGATGTTTTGAAGGCCTCTCCACCTCCGAGGACCCGTGACAGGAATCGGGGCTATGCGACCTGGCCCTCGAGGAACCAGGAGCGTCCACCGATCCCGCCCTCGCGGGTTTCTTCTTCCAATGATGTTCCCGGGTAGGAGACCCCCTTTCAGAGGAACTCCGACGATGCTCAGGACCAGAGTCCCGAGACGAAGCCTCTGACGAGGCCCGAGCCCGGCCGGAGTCAGAGAAGATACGTTCCCGCTGATGCTGTCAACTCAACGCTTTAGAGGACGTTTTGCCACACGGACCACAGATCATTTGGTCATGATCGGGTCTGAGGCAGCGGAGGCAGAAGTCGTGCGTGTCTGTAGGAGACATGAGTTCCTTACAGAGGTCACACTTTTTAAAGCCGCTGGCAGCCATCTGTGGAAAAAGGGCCCCTGCGAGGTCAAAAAACCGGGCTGCCAGTGAAAAAGTAAAAAGGAGCGAAATCTGTCACGAAGGACAAAAAACCGAAAAATAAAGAACGGACTCGCAACCGGCGTCGCAAGTCCGGGCGGGAAAAGAACCGGCGTCGAACCGAAGAAAAAAGAGAAATAAAGAAAAAAAATCAACTTTCCCACGGGGATTCACAGACAACGTCTGTAGGGCTCCGCGGAAAAAAGAAGACTGAGCAAGATGGCATCCTTGGGCGGGAAGAGGACCACGCATGCGCGCTGCAATTCCCAAAGGCTTTCTTTGAAAGCTGGGGAAAATTGCTCCGCGAGGGCTCCGTCGGCGCCGTCACCCATATGTGAGGATTGACTTCCTGCTTGGTCCTGGAGAAAGCACAGTTACTTACCTGTAACAGGTGATCTCTGGGAACAGCAGGAATTAGTCCTCACATATGGGTACGTCGGTACCGACGGAGCCCGCATGGGAAAGCTCCCCAGCTTGAAAGCTTTTGGGACCTCCCACTGCGCATGCGCGCTGCCTTCCCGCCTTCATGACCAACTCTCCTCAGTTTGAGTTTAAAGCTGAGACAATAGAGAGAGGAAAGGAAAGAGAGATAGATACAACTCCTAGGGGAGGTGGGTGGGTTGTGAGGACTAATTCCTGCTGTTCCCAAAGATCACCTGTTACAGGTAAGTAACTGTGCTATCTCCAGGAACAAGCAGGAATAAGTCCTCACATATGGGGACTCCCTAGCTAAGATGCCCGGGAGATCCCCTGAAGGGTATGAGACCCTGAAAGGTTCCTCATCTTCCTATGGATCTCAGGCATCCATTCAGGGAAGGTGGGCTGGAGTTGTTCAAGAATGGAACAGGTGTCTGAGGACAGTCTGACCAAACAAGGCATCCCGGCGGGAGTCCTTGTCCAAACAGTAATGGGCTATAAAGGTATGAACCGAGGCCCAGGTGGCTGCTCGACAGATCTGGTCAATGGACACAGAGTTTAGATGAGCCATAGAGGTGGCCATGGCTCTCACATTGTGAGCAGTGACATGGCCCTCCAGAGAAAGGTTCTTACTCTGGTAAGCAAAAGAGATACACTGAGCAATCCAATTGGAGAGTGTTCTTTTGGAGACTGGAAGTCCTAAATGGGAAGGATCAAAAGCAACAAAAAGCTGAGAAGACTTTCGATGTTGCTGTGTCCTGTGGAGGTAAAAGGCAAGAGCTCTTTTACAGTCTAGAGTATGAAGGTTCCTCTCTGCACTGGATGCATGAGGAGCTGGAAAAAAGACAGGTAAATATACCTCTTGATTAAGATGAAAAGGGGAGACCACTTTAGGCATAAAGTGGGGATTGGTCCTAAGGACCACCTTATCATGATGGAACCTTGTATAAGGTGGATTAGCCACTAGAGCTTGCAGTTCACTGATACGGCGAGCTGAGGTGACTGCAATAAGAAAAATAACCTTCCAGGAAAGAAATTTCCAAGGAGGTAGTGGCTAAGGGTTCAAAGGGTGGCTTCATAAGCTGACCAAGAACCAAGTTTAAGTCCCATGCCACCGGAGGAGGTCGAATGGGAGGTTTAGTTAAGGTTAGGCCTCTCATGAATCTTGCAATAAGAGGCTGAGAGGAAACAGGTTGTCCATTGATGGGCTTAAGTGATGCCGCAATAGCACTCAAATGGACTCTTACTGAATTCGTTTTGAGTCCTGCATTGGAGAGATGCAGGAGATATTCCAAAAGAGAATTCAACGGGAGTGCTAGAGGGTTAAGACCCTTGTGAGCACACCAAATGGAAAATCTTTTCCATTTAAAAGCGTAAGAACGCCTAGTGGAAGGTTTCCTAGAGGCGTGTAGGATATCCTTCACTTGCTGCGAAAGATTGAAGTCTTGAAGGTCTAGGCCTTCAGTAACCAAGTTCTGAGGTGAAGGGACTTGGGGTTTGGGTGCCACAAAGTCCCCTCCCTCCTGAGACAGAAGGTCTGGAGCCGCTCCCAAGTCCAGGGAGGGGGCTTGGGAGAGATGCAGAAGTAGAGGTACCACACTTGGTGTGGCCAGCGTGGAGCTATGAGGATCATGGACCCTTGATCCCTTTGAAGTTTGAACAGAGTCTTGGGAATCAAAGGAATGGGTGGAAAGGCATACAGGAAGGCCTGACCCCAATGAAGGAGGAAGGCATCCTTGGCCTGAACTCCCTGACACGGAATTCTGGAACAGAACCAGGGAAGATAGGCATTCCATGGACTTGCAAAGAGGTCTATGTCCGGGGTTCCCCATTTCTGGAAGATTCTGAGTACCTGATCCATGTGCAGGGACCATTCGTGTGGAAGCAGAACTCGACTGAGTCTGTCTGCCCAAGAGTTTTGGATTCCTGGAAGATATACTGCCAGGAGATGGATTTGATGCTCTCTGGTGAAGGCCCATAATCTTAGAGCTTCGTTGCAAAGCGACAGAGAGCCAGTCCCTCCTTGTTTGTTTATGTAGAACATGGCTACTTGATTGTCCGTGTGAATAAGGACCGTCATGTTGCTGAGGAGGGTATGAAAAACCTTGAGAGCTAGAAAGATTGCTCGAAGTTCCAAGTGGTTGATATGAAGGGTGGTCTCCTGTGGAGACCAAGTGCCCTGAGTGGAGAGATCTTGAAGATGAGCTCCCCAATCTGTTTGGGAGGCATCTGTTGTGAGGGTTGCTTGGGGCAACAATGGTTGAAAGGGGGCCCCCAACAACAGATTTTGAGTGGATATCCACCATTGGAGAGACCAAAAGAGACATTTGGAATTTGCTATTTGGTCTGAGAGAGCTCCTGATGCTTGAGTCCACTGGGTGGATAAAGTCCATTGAGCTGCTCTCATATGTAGGCGAGCATAAGGCACCACATGCACTGTGGAGGCCATGTGGCCTAATAGTTGTAGCATCTCTCTGGCAGTGAAGTGGCTTCTGGACTGAGCCTGAGAGGCTAAGTGCACTAGACGTTGGCAACGGGCCTGAGGCAGATAGGCCCTTGCAGTGGTGGTATCCAACCAGGCCCCTATGAATTTGAGGGATTGAGTAGAGGTGAGTTGGGACTTTGGCAGATTGATCACAAGTCCCAGATACTGCAGAATGCGCCTGGTGCGATCCAGGGAAGTCTGAGCCTCGGACTGAGATGGAGCTAGGATGAGCCAGTCGTCCAGGTATGGGAAGACAAAAATTCCCAGGGCGCGTAGAAATGCAGCTACTATTGCCATGCATTTGGTAAATACCCCTGGAGCAGAGGCTAGACCGAAGGGAAGTACTCTGTATTGGAAATGTTTTCCCTGGAACAGAAACCGTAGGAATTTTCTGTGGGATGGATGGATGGATGGATGAGTATATGTGTGTACGCATCCTTGAGATCTAGAAAACAAAGCCAATCCTGACTCTGGTATGGAAGGAGAGTACCTAGAGAAAGCATCTTGAATTTCTCCTTGCATAGAAATTTTTTCAATTTTCTGAGATCCAGAATGGGTCTGTACCCCCCTGTTTTCTTGGGAATGAGAAAATAAGGGGAGTAAAATCCTGACCCCTGGTGAGGAAGAGGAACCTCTTCTATTGCCTTTTGGGCGAGAAGAGTGGTCACCTCCTGACCGAACAGGTCTAGGAGAGATGGGGGAGAATTGAAACTTCTCACCATAGTATGGGGAGGAAGGTTGGAGAAATGTAGTTTGTAGCCCTCTGATGATAGAGAGGGTCCATTGTTCTGATGTGATTTGCTCCCATCTGGGAGCAAAGTGAGTTAACCTTCCTGGAATGGTGAGAGGTTCTGGATGTTTTACAGCCAGAAAGGCTAAGTTCTCTAGTATTAAGTCAAAAACCCTGAGGGGGTTGGGACTGCTGGGCTGTAGCAGCCCCTGCAGGTTTTGCCCTGGCCTGTTTAGGCTGCTGACGCTTAGGAGTAAAGCGAGCTGCAGAAGATTGTTGGCCAGTATTTGTGGCAAATCTGGCCTTCTTGTAGAAAGGCTTTTTGAAAGATTTTTTCTTGACAGGGGTAGAGGTAGACTTAGAAAGTCTATCTAAAGCAGCATTTTCTGCATCCATTTGAGTGGCTTTGATTTGCCACTCCTTACCAAACAGATTCTCACCTGTACAAGGCAAATTTTCCAACCCATCCTGGACCCAGGGTTCTAGGTCAGAGGCCTGGAGCCAAGCAATTCTGCGAGCCGCTATGGCAATACCTGAGGCTCTGCTAGCACCCTCAAAGGAGTCAAAGGCTGCTCTGTTGGAGAACTTTGAAATATCTTGGGTATGCTTCAGCAAAAAAAGGAACTCCTCCTTTCTATCCTCTGGGATAAAGGGGAGAAAATGGCGTATTTTTAATGCATTTTCCTTCAGAAACATGCCCATATAGAGGCTGTATGAGTTGATTCTGCCAATAAGCATACTTGCTTGGAAGATTTTTCTTCCAAAAGCGTCCAGAGTCCTACATTCTCTTCCTGGGGGAGTAGAAGAGTGTCTTTTGATCCTTTTCATAGCTGACTGCACCACGATGGAGTGGTGAGGGAGCCGAGTTTTTTGAAACCCAGGAGAAGGGGGGACACGATACATGGTGTCCAGACGACGAGAATGTGGAGAGAGGGTGAGAGGAGTCTCCCATAAGTCCATCATGTGTTCTTGAAGAATTTCATGGATGGGCAAGGTGACTGCCTCTTTGGGAACCTTAGAGTATCATAAAATGTCTAACTTTTTTGCTCTAGGTTCTTTTTCAGAGGATACTGAAATAGAAAGACCTTTAGCTACTTCAATGATGAAGTCTTGAAAGGATAAATCCTCTGGAGGAGACATTCTCCTCTTTGGAGAAGAGGGCTCCTCAGGTAGAGTAAGGGATACCTTCAGCAGAGTCATCTGATGAATCAGAATCATCAGAAGACTCAAAGTACCGTCTGTTTGCTTCCAGGGATCGATAAGCGTATCGACCGGTATCGACATCGGGGGTACCCGGAACTGGATCGGTATCGGGAAAAACCCCGGAACCGGGAACCTGAATCAGTATCCTGGTCGATGTGGATGGCCTGGGTACCGGTATCGGTTGTGGTACCGGAACCGGAGTCGGTACCGCAGGGAGCGGTACCAAGGGCGTCGCAGCCTTAATGAAAGCCAAAATGGCCTGCTGCATGGATTGAACTGTATGAACCATGGACGACACGACTGTCTGGATGTTGGTACCGGATGATTGAGCCGGTACCCCAGAACAGTCTAACAGGTGATCGGTCGAGGCCGTGCCATCGATGTCAACCTGTAACCCCATAGGAGGAGCTTTGGAAGCCGGAGCTTCCCGCCGGGGTTGTTTGGCTGGGGCAGGGTCCTCAGGGTCAAGCCCAGGGGTATCTCGATACTTAGAGGGAGATTTGCCCTTTGAGGACCTGCCAGAGGAATGTTTGGTTACCTGAGATCCATCAGGAGAGGAAGACCTGGAAGATGTCGATGCTGGAGTATCTGTAGAAAACAGCATGTGAAACTTGGCTGCCCGGTTTTATAAGCCACGTTTAGACATCAAAGAACAGGATGGGCAATCCGGAATGGAATGGTCAGGCCCCAAACATTTAAGACACCATTCATGGGTGTCTGTGACTGAAAAAGTACCGCTGCACTTGGTGCATTTTTTAAACCCAGAGGCTTGTTTCTCCATGAGGGAGAATTTGTGAAGGCCTAAAGGCCTCACAGAACAAACACACCAAGTGAGGAAAAAATAAGAATTTTTTTTTTTTTAAAGAAATAAAGGAAAAAAGACCGGCGGTACCGGTCCGTAATCGGGGAAGGCAGACACGCGGCCAAAGAAATAAATTAAAATAACAACTTCTTCAGCAGTGACAGGAACACGACCTGCTGGCTCCGCGGAAAAAGAAGAACTGAGGAGAGATGGTCAGGAAGGCGGGAAGGCCGCGCATGCGCAGTGGGAGGTCCCAAAAGCTTTCCTTCTGGGAAGCTGGGCAGCTTTCCTGCGCGGGCTCCATCGGTACCGACGTACCCATATGTGAGGACTTATTCCTGCTTGTTCCTGGAGATAGGCTTTTCAAGGACACAACCTCCACCGGTAGCCCCCCAACAGAGGGCAGGAGTTGCCTAAACCTCAAAGAGATTCCGGAGTACTACTTGGCCAAAAGCACTGTCCCTACGGGACTCCCTCTCCAGACAGTAGTGGGCTGCAAAAATCTGGCTTGAAGACCAAGTTGCAGCCCTGCAGATGTCTACCAAGGGCACAGAGCGGAGATAAGCCACTGAGGCAGCCATTGCCCTTACACGATGGGCCGTGACCCTACCCTACAAAGGAAGGTCAGCCGCCTTGTAAGCCCAGGTGATACAGTCAGCCACCCAGATGGACAAGGTACGCTTGGACACAGCCAACCCCAACTTATTGGGGTCAAAGGATACGAAGAGCTGAGTAGCCCTTCTATGCCCCTGTGTACGGTCAAGGTAGAAGGATAAGGCCCTCCTACAGTCCAGGGTATGCAGGACTGCTTCAGCCTGGCTTGCATGAGGCCTAGGGAAGAATGTTGGAAGAAACACCTCTTGGTTGAGGGGGAAAGAGGAGACAACCTTAGGGATGGGTCCTGAGGACTACCCTGTTCCCATAAATCCTGGTGTAAGGCCTATCACAGACCAGGGCCTGAAGCTCACTCACTCGCCTAGCCGAGGTAAGGGCTATCAGGAAGAGTGTCTTCCAGGAGAGGAAGCGCAGTGGACAAGTAGCCATCGGCTCAAAGGGTGGGCGAGTCAGTTGCTGCAAGACCACATTCAGCTCCCACTCAGGAGCAGGACAACGGATGGGGGGGCTCGAGCAAAAGCAAGCCCCTGAGAAAGCGGGACACCAAGGGGTGACCTGACAAAGAATGTCCCTCCACCAGTGAGTGGTGAGCTGCTAGAGCTGAGAGGTGGACCCGAACAGAATTGGACTTAAGTCCCTGATTTGATAAGTGCAGTAAGTACTGAAGCACTACTGGCACAGTACAGGAGAAAGGATCCTCTGTACGTAGCTGACACCACACAGAAAACCTCTTCAATTTGAGAGCATAGGCTTTCCTAGTGGACTGTTTTCTAGAGGCAAGGACAACCTCCTCAACTTCCTGAGGCAGGCCCTAGGGAGCCAAGACTACCCTTGCAGCCTCCAGGCCATCAAATTGAGAGTCTTGAGATTGGGGAGTAGTAAGGAACCCTGCTCCTGAGAGAGGAGGTCGGGTTGCAACCCCAGAGGCAGTGGGGGATCCACCGCCAGTTGAAGTAAAAGAGGAAACCAAGGCTGTCTCGGCCATCTGGGAGCTACCAGCAGGACTGAGGCCTTGTCCCGAAGAATCTTGAACAGAGTTTGGGCCACCAAGGGTGTGGGAGGTAACGCATAGAGGAGGCCCTGAGACCAGGACATCAGAAAAGCATCTGGTGCGATCCTCAAAGGATGTGGTTGCCTGGAGCAGAACTTGGGTAGCTGCTTGTTTAGTGGACTGGCAAAAAGATCTATCCAAGGGAGACCCCACTTCAGGAAGATCTTTTGAACTACCAAGGGATGCAGCTGCCACTCGTGGGGCTGCAGAATCCTGCTCAACCGGTCAGCCAGGCAGTTCTCCTGGCCTGGGAGGTACACCGCCTTGAGAAGGATGTGGTGCTTCAGGGCAAAGGAACAAAGGTCCTGAGTTTCTCGACAAAGGATCTGGGACCCAGTGCCGCCCTGCTTGTTCACATAAAACATGGCTACCTGGTTGTCTGTTTGAATCAAGACTGAGCGGTGAGCCAGGGCTGGAGAAAAAACTCTGAGAGCCAAGCGGATAGCTCGAAGTTCCAGCAGATTGATCTGTTGGGCTGCCTCCCAGGGAAACCAGAGGCCTTGGGTGCACTTGTCCAGACAATGAGCGCCCCAGCCCTTCAGAGAGGCGTCGGTGGTGAGGACCACTGAGTATTCTGGCATTTGGAAGGGCATTCCCATGAGTAGATTAGGTGGATGTAGCCACCAGCTGAGGGAGGCCAAAAGGTGTTTGGACACCTTTATCCTGTCTTCTAACTGGTCTATGGCTTGAGACCACTGAGTTCGAAGGCATCACTGTGCAGGCCTCATATGGAGCCTGGTATTGGGAGTCACATGTACTGTCGAAGCCATGTGACCCAGAAGCCTGAGGCAGAGTCTGGCGGAGACCAGGGACCTGTTCAGAAACTGCTTTGCCACGTCCATCAGTCTTTGAGCCCTGTCTTCTGGCAAGAATGCCTTTGCCAGTTGAGAATCCAACCTTGCCCCTATGAACTCCAAGGTCTGGGAGGGGAGCAAAGTGGACTTCGCGAAGTTTATGACAAAGCCCATCTTTTGGAGCAGAGCAATGGTGTTGAGGGTGGCTTGTCTGGCCTCCAGGGACGTCTGACCCATGATGAGCCAGTCGTTCAGATAGGCAAAGACAAAGATGCCTTGATTTCTCAGGTAGGCCGCAACCACTGCCAGGCACTTGGTAAAGATCCTGAGAGAGGAGGACAGGCCAAAAGGCAGTACTCTGTACTGATAATGGTTTCCTCCCACAATGAACTTGAGGTACTTTCTGTGGTCTGGATGAATGAGGATGTGAGGGTACGCATCCTTTAGATCTAAGGAGCATAGCCAATCTCCCTGCTGGAGGTAGGGCAGAAGTGTATCAAGAGTAAGCATCTTGAACTTTTCTCTCTCTAGGAACTTGTTGAGGTTTCTGAGGTCCAGAATGGGTCGAAGGCCACCGGTTCTTTTGGGTATCAGGAAATACCTGGAGTAGAATCCGTGACCTTGCAAGTGGGGAGGCACAGGCTCCACCGCCCTGTCCACCAACAAACCATGAAGCTCTTGTAGCAGGAGGTCTGTGTGCAGGGGAGGCCTTGGAGGCTCTCCTGGAAAATATGGTGGTGGCAGTTGGTGAAAATGGAGGACATAGCCATTTTGAACTATGTCCAGCACCCAAATGTCCCCAGTGATAAGGGGCCACTGGTGGGCAAAGAGGGTGAGGCGACCTCCTGTGCAGGGTTGGGAGAGCAGTGGAGGAGAGGCTAAGCTCAAGGAGTCAAAAACCCCCACCCTGCTGAGTGGTAGCAGGGGCCTGAGGCTTGGGGTCCTCTGCCTACGGGGCCCATTACCCTGGCCCTTGGCTTGCTGACCCTGGGGGGCAGGTTAGGCAGCCTGATATTGAGGGTACTGTTTGTAGGCAGTGCCCTTCCTCGGGTAAAAGGGCTTTTTACCCGAGCCCTTCTTCTTATGTGAAGGGGCAGAGGTCTTCCTCGACAGCCTTGTCCGTGTAAGGTGCTCTGTCTCGAGCTGAGCGGCCTTCTCGGTCACGGGTTTGCCAAAAAGGTTCTCACCTCGGCAGGGGACATCGACCAACTTGTCCTGAACCCATGGCTCGAGGTCCGATGACTGCAGCCACGCCTGGCGTCGAGCCGCGATGCCGGCAGCCGCTACTCGGGCCGAAGCCTCGAAGCCATCGTAGGCAGCACGGGAAATGAACTAAGAGCATTCCCGAATCCCCGAGGACAAGGTCTGAAATCTCTGCAAGGGTTCCCCGCAGAGACCAGCAGAGAAGCCGGCCAGTTCTTTGGCCAGGTCTCGCAAGTAAATGCCCATGAACAACTGGTAAGACTGGACACGGCAAGCAAGCATCGACCCCTGGAAGCACTTCCTACCGACGCCATCGAGGTTGCAGGCCTCCCTGCCGGGGGGGGGGGCACCGTGGAGTACATCTTCTGGCTCTTCAGACGATGCATGGCCGATTCCACAACCATGGAATGGTGTGGTAGTTGTGCTTTCTGGAAACCAGGGCTTTTGCAGAGTCGATAAATGGAATCGACTCGCTTGCTCAGAACTGGCGCCGAGGCCGGGGCCTCCCACATTCGGAAGAGGAGCCGTTCCAGCATCTGAGGAACCGGGAGAGTAAAGGCCTCCTTCGGAGGAGAGTCGTACTGCAGAGCATCGAGCTCCTCGGCTCGAGGCTCTTCCTCGGGATCGGCAGGGATAGCCAAGGCAGCGGCCATATCCCGGACAAACTCTGAGAACCTAGTGTCCTCCGGAGGGATCTACTCCGGGGATCAGACTGCGGTGAGTCCGACGGGACGCGGTGAGTCCGACGGGACGCACCTAGTCCGACAGGACGCACCGTCTCCCAGGCGGACTCGTCCGAGAAGTCAGGGTCCGACCCCGCGGGGCCCCGAGGCACCGGCGTCAACACCCTCGGTCCCGAACGGGAGGTCGAGGGAGACCTCGACCGAGGACGACTTCGAGCCACGAGGGTCTCGAGTATCGGCTCAGTCTCCGGGGTTGACTTCGAAGTCGACGTCCCGGTGGTTGGGGCAGATGCACCAGGCAGGCTGGCCATCAGTGCCCGCTGCTGCTCCATGAAGGCAGACAGTCTGCACTCCAAGGCTGTCGTCCTGAGACTCAGCTTGGGAGACGCAGCAGCCACCAGGAGAGTCCATGAGGATTACAATGCTTACGTGTCCAGTAGACTCCGGCTCCACGCGAGGAACTTTGGCAGGCTTCTCTTGGTCCAGGGGCCCGGGACGGTGGTCGGGTGTCTTAGACCTGGCCCTCGAGGGACCAGGGACCTCCTCCGACGACGCCCTTGCGAGCCGCTTCTTCCTCTTACGTTCCCGGTCGGGGGACCCCCTGTCTGAGGAGCTTCGACGGCGCTCGGGATCGGAATACCGAGATGTCGAGGCCTCAGACGAGGTCCGGGCCCGGCCGGAGGCAGAGTCCGAGAAAAATCTTTCCTTTTGATGCTGTCGACTCTTTAATGCCTTGGAAGACATCTTCCCACATGGCCCACACGACTTTGGGTCGTGGTCAGGGCCGAGGCACCGAAGGCAGCAGTTGTGTGTGTCGGTGAGAGACAATTTTCTTACACCGATCACACTTTTTGAAACCACTGAAAGCCATCGGGGAAAAAATAGCCCCAGCGAGGTCAAAAGACCAGCCTTACACTGAAAAATGAAAAAAGGGCGCGAACGCCAGCCACGAAGGGCAAAAAACGAAAAATGAAGAAAACGGGCTCAATACCTGTGTACTGAACCTGGCAGGAGGGGAATCAGCGTCGAACCGGAGAAAACGAGCGAAAATCGCCGAAGAAAAAAATCACTTTTATCCGTGAGAACAGGACACACGTCCGATGGGCTTCTCGGAAAAAAAGAGACTGAGGTAAGATGGCACCTTTAGGCGGGAAGGGAACCGCGCATGCGTGCCAGCATTCCCAAAGGCTTTCATGGAAAGCTGGGGAAATGCTCCGCTGGGGCTTCATCGGCGCCGATGACACCCATATGAGAGGACCGACTTCCTGCTTGGTCCTGGAGAACAGCTGTATTCCACGCTTTAAGAAAAGTGGAAGGAAGTCCAAAAAATTGCCAGCATGGTTTAAAGGTGAGGTCAGAGGCTGTTGCCAAAAAAATTATTTTTCAGGAAAAGGAAAAAAGAAGCAAATGACGAAAACTGGATACAGCACAAGCACTGGCAAGTTAAATGCAAGGCACTGATAAGGCAGGCAAAGAGAATTTCAGAAGGAGTAGTTACTCACCTATAACAGGTGTTCTCCAGGAGCAGCAAGAATTAGTCCTCACATATGTGTGACGGGGCCTACAGATTCCTCGCGCGGAGCATTTCCCCAGCTTTCAAAGAAAGCCTTTGGGAATGCAGCACGCATGCGTGGTCCCCTTCCCACCCAATGGTGCCATCTTGCTCTGTCTGATGACATAGCTAAAAGACAGCAAAAAACCAAAATGAATCATATGACTGCAACTCCAAGGGGAGGAGGGAGGGTCGTGAGGACTGATTCCTGCTGCTCCTGGAGAACACCTGTTACAGGTGAGAAACTACTCTTTCTCCAGGACCAAGCAGGAAGTCAGTCCTCACATATGGGACTCCCCAGCTTCAGGCTACCAGGAACCCAAGCTGAAAAATAAGCTCCCTCTGGAGCATCAGCATCCATGAAAGAATCCTTTCTGAGAACGCCCCCGCACGGTAGCCCAACACAAGGGCCGGAAGGTAGGAGATGCCTAAACCTCAAAGAGATTACGGAGTCCCTTAGGGACTCCTGCTCGAGGCAGTAGTGGGCTGCAAAAATCTGGCTTAAAGACCAAGTAGTGACCCGGCAGATGTCTGTCAACGGAACAGAGCGGAGATGAGCTACTGACGCGGCCTTCGCCCTGACACGGTGGGCCGTGACTCGACCCTGCAAGGAGAGGCCGGCTGCCCTGCATGCCCAGGCGATACAATCCGCTACCCAAAGGGACAACGTATGCTTGGAGACAGGCAACCCCATTTTATTAAGGACAAAAGATACGAAGAGCCGAGGAGCCCTTCGATGCCACTGCATACCATCTATGTAAAAGGACAAAGCCCTTCTACAGTCCAGGGTATGCAGGACTGTTTCAGCCCGGCTGGCATGCGGCCTGGGTAAGAATGTTGGAAGAACCACCTCCTGAATGAGGTGGAAGGAGGAGATAACCTTCGTAAGGAACTTAGGGTGAGTCCGCAAGACCACCCTGTTCTTATAGAACCGTGTGTACGGTCTATCAGAAACCAGAGCTTGTAGTTCACTCACACTCCTGGCCGAGGTAAGAGTCACTAAGAACGCCTTCCAGGAAAGGAAGCGTAAGCGACAGTTAGCCATCGGCTCAAACGGTGGGCAAGTAAGTTGGTGCAAGACCACATTCAAATCCCACTCAGTGGCTGGTGGACGGATCGGAGGCTTCAGCAGAAACAGGCCTCTGAAGAAGCGGTACATCAAGGGGTGAACCGACAGAGATTGGACCTCTATTTGTGAGTGGTGTGCCGATAGAGCACTGAGGTGGACCCGAACAGAGTTGGATTTAAGGCCGAGGTCCGACAGGTGAAGCAGATACTGCAGCACCACTGGCACCAGGCACGAAAAAGGATCCTCCTGGCGCTGAGCACACCAGGAGGAGAACCTACGCCACTTGAGGGCATAATATTTCCATGTGGATTGCCTCCTAGAGGCTAAAACCACCTCTTCCACTTCCTTAGGTAGAAGTAAGGGGGCTAGAACTACTCTTTCAGCAGCCAGGCCATCAGATTGAGGGACCTGAGGTTGGGGTGCAGGAGAGATCCCTGATCCTGAGATAGGAGATCTGGCTGCACCCCCAAAGGGAGTGGATTGTCCACCGCCAACTGCAGGAGTGGAAAGCATGGTTGCCGCGGTCATCTGGGGTCTACCAGAATCACCGAGGCCTTGTCCTGAAGAACCTTGAACAAGGTGCGGGCCACTAGAGGCGTGGGAGGAAAAGCATACAGTAGGCCCATGGACCAGGAGATTAGAAACGCATCTGCTGATATTCGGAGAAGATGCGGTTGCCTGGAACAGAACCTGGGTAGCTGACGGTTCAGTGGACTCGCAAAGAGATCAATGGTTGGAAGACCCCATCTTAGAAAGATCCCTAGGACCACCAGGGGATTCAAATGCCATTCGTGAGGCTGTAGAATTCTGCTCAATCTGTCTGCCAGGCAATTTTCCTGGCCAGGCAGATAAACTGCATTGAGAAACATGTGTGATTGCCAAGGAGCACAGGGCCTGCGCCTCCAGACACAGAAGCTTGGAGCCTGTGCCCCCTTGCTTGTTCATGTAGAACATTGCCACCTGATTGTCTGTCTGAACTAAGACAGACTGGTGAGAGAGGACATGAGAGAAAGTTTGTAGAGCTAAGCGGATAGCTCGCAACTCCAACAGATTGATCTGCTGTGTGGACTCCCAAGGAGACCAGAGGCCCTGAGTGCAAGCCCCCTGGCAATGTGCACCCCAGCCCTAAAGGGAAGCATCGGTTGTCAGCACCTCTGTGTGGGGAGGCGCCTGAAAAGGCACCCCCTGCACCAGGTTCGGGAGATGCAGCCACCACCGTAGGGAGGCTGCCAGCAGTATGGACACCCTTATCTTGTCTTTCAAGTCGCCTGTGGCTTGCACCCACTGAGATCTGAGGCACCACTGAGCAGGTCGCATGTGCAGATGGGCATTCGGAGTTACATGGACCGTGGATGCCATGTGATCCAAGAGCCTTAGGAAGTTTCTGGCGGAGACCAGAGAACCGCTGCGGAACTGTTTGGCCAAAGCCATCAGTCTGTGGGCCCTGTTCTCGGGCAAATCAGCCTTCGCCTGGAGGGTATCCAATCTTGCTCCTATGAACTCCATGTCCTGTAAGGGGAGCAAAGTGGACTTTGAGAAGATTATTACGAAGCCTAGACGCTGGAGAAGAGAAACGGTGTGAAGGGTGGCCTGTCTGGCCTCTTGTGGAGACTGACCTCTGATGAGCCAGTCGTCCAGGTATGGAAAGACAAAGATGTCCTGGTTTCTGAGATAGGCCGCCACCACCGCCAGGCACTTTGTGAAAATAATGGGGGCGGAGGTGAGGCCAAATGGAAGTACTCTGTATTGAAAATGACTTCCTCCCACTACAAATCTGAGATATTGTCTGTGGTCTAAATGAATGAGGATGTGAGTATAAGCATCCTTCAGGACTAAGGAGCATAGCCAATCTCCCTGCTGGAGGTAGGGAAGCAGTATTTCCCTCTCCAGGAACTTGCTGAGATTTCACAAATCTAGGATGGGCCTGAGGCCTCCAATCCTTTTTGGTACCAGAAAGTACCTGGAATAGAAGCCTCGCCCTATCAGGTGGTGGGGCACCAGTTTCACCACCTGCTCCTGTAGAAGACTTGACAACTCCTGAAGGAGGAGGTTCCTTTGCAGAGGGAGTCTTGGAGGCTCCCCTGGAAAATAGGAGGGGGGTAACTGGTTGAAGTGGAGCAAATAGCCCTTTTGGACTATGCTCAGTACCCAGGTATCCCCTGTTATGGCTGACCACCTGTGGGCGTACAGTGTCAGCCAGCGTCCTGTGCTGAGAGGAGCCAGCTGAGGAGGAGAGGCTATGCAGTGGTAGTCAAAACCCAGCTCCCTGCTGTGCAGGAGCCGGAGCTGATGGCTTGGGGGTTATCTGCCTACGGGGCCCATGTCCCTGCCCTTTGGCCTGCTGACCCTGATGGGGAGCTGTAGAGGCCTGAAACTGAGGGTAGGATTTGTAGACAGTAGCCTTCCCCGGGTAAAAGGGCTTTTTCCCCAAGCCCTTCTTCTGAGAAGGGGCAGAAATTTTCCTGGACAGCTTTCTCCTGGTGTGAGTCTCAGACTCGGGTTCTGCAGCCTTTTCAGCCATGGGTTTGCCAAAAAGGTTCTCACCTTGGCAAGGGACATTGACCAACTTGTCCTGTACCCATGGGCTCAAGATCCGATGACTTTAGTCAGGCCTGACGGCGTGCACCAATGCCGGCTGCGGCTACTCGAGCCGAAGCCTCGAAGCCATCATAGGCTGCTCGAGAGATAAACTTCGAGCCCTCTCGAATCCCTGATGACAAAGTCTTAAACCTCTGCAAAGGTTCCTCGGAGAGGCCAGCTGAGAACCCGGCAATCTCCTTTGCCAGGTCTCGGAGGTACATGCCCATGTAGAGCTGTTAGGTCTGGAAACGGCAAGCCAGCATACAGCTCTGGAAGTACTTTCTATCGAGGGCATCCAGGTTCCGGGCCTTCCGGCCAGGGGGCACCGAGGAGTGCATCTTCTGACTCTTCAGACGATGCATGGCCGATTCCACAACCATGGAGTGGTGCGGTAGCTGTGCCTTCTGGAACCCAGGGTTCTTACGGACTCAATAAATGGAACCGACCTGTTTGCTGAGAACTGGCGTCGAGGCCGGTGCCTCCCACATGCGGAAGAGCAGCTGTTCGAGCATTGGAGGAACCGGTACAGTAAAGGCCTCCTTAGGCTGAGAGTGATACTGGAGGGCCTCGAGCTCCTCAGCTCAGGATCTGCGGGAAAGGTCAAGGCTTTGGCCATGTCCCACACGAAGACCAAGAACTGGGTATCCTCCAGTGGGGACCGTCTCCGAGGCTCGGACTCCAATGAGTCCGAAGGGACGCACCGGGTCCGAAAAGTGTCCAGGGACTCCTCGTCCTCTCCATCCCCCACACGGACCCCTCCGAGGAGGAATCGAGCGGCTCCAGCCGGGCAGACATCGATGCCATCCGCACCTGCGCCAAGGGCACCAGCGTCTATGACCTCGGCCCAGAGCGGGAGGCCGAGGGGGACCTTGGCCGAGGATCGACTTGAGACCGCATCGACTCGTCGAGGTCCCGGTGGTCGGGGCAGATGCACCAGTGAAACCGGAGATCAGTACCCGCTGCTGCTCCATGAAGGCAGCCAAGCTGCTCTGCAAGGCCGTCAACCTGAGACTCAGCTCAGGAGACTCAGCAGCCCCCAATGTCGGCTCCTCCGGAGAGGAGTCTACTAGGACAACAGCACTCACGTGACTAGGGGAATCCAGCTCCACTCAAGACAACTTGGAAGGCCTCTCCGACTCCAAGGACCCGGGACGAGGGTCAGAGCTATGCGACCTGGCCCTCGAGGGGCCAAGAGCATCCACAGACGCCGCCCTCGCGGGTTTCTAATTCCTTCTGTGTTCCCGAGAAGGAGACCCCCTTTAAGAGGAGCCTCGACAGTACTCGGGGTCGGACTCTTGAGATGTAGAGGCCTCTGATGAGATACGGGCACGGCCGGACGCGGAGTCAGAAAAAAGTCTCACACGCTAATGCCGACGGCTCCTCAGCTCCTTAGTGGACATTTTGCCACATGGGACACAGACCACCGGGTCATGGTCGGGCCAGAGGCACCGGAGGCAGCAGTCATGTATGTCGGTGAGACATTAGCTTCTTACACCGATCACACTTCTTGAACCCGCTGGCAGCCATCGGAGGAAAAAGGACCGCTGCAAGGTCAAAAGACCACGCTGCCAGTGAAAGAGAGAAAAAAAAGAAAAAACAAAAAAAACGGGAACACTAGTCACAAAGGACAAAAACAAAATAACTAGCTCTGGGCTAGATACCGGTGTACCGGGCCCAGGAGGTAAGGGGAACAGGCATCGAACCGGGCAAAAACCACGAATCCAACGTAGGAAAAAATCAACTTTTACTGGGTGACGACACACGTCAGTCGGGCTCCGCGGAAAAAAAAGACTGAGCAAGATGGCACCCTTGGGCGGGAAGGGGACCGCGCATGCGCGCTGCATTCCTAAAGGCTTTCTTTGAAAGCTGGAGAAATGCTCCGCACGAGGGCTCCGTCGGCGCCAATGTCACCCATATGTGAGGACTGACTTCCTGCTTGGTCCTGGAAAAGAAACTTACTGTGGAAGCAAAAACGCGTACGACTTTTTCAAGTACATTCCTAGCAAAAAACCTGTGAGAGTGAGTTAGACCATTAGATGATAGAGGGGTAAAAAAGGCAGTAAGAGAGGACAAGGCTATAGCGGAGAGACAATGAAGTCTTTGCTTCGGTCTTTACCAAGGAAGATATAGGTATGTTACCCATGACTGAAGTGGTATTTAAAGGTAATACTGCAGAGGAATTGAAAGAAATAGTGATACACCGGGAAGATGTACTACAACTATTTGATAAAATGAAGAGTAGCAAATCACCTGAACAGGATGGTATACATCCAAGGGTGTTGAAAGACCTGAAATATGAGATTGCAGACCTGCTAACAAACCATGAACTATCATTAAAATCATCTGCAATACCTGAAGATTGGAGTAACGCCAATGTAACACCAATTTTTAAAAAGGGTTCCAAGGGTAATCCGGGAAACTACAGACCAGTGAGCCTGACATAAGTACCGGGAAAAATGGTAGAAACCATTATAAAGAACAAAATTACTCATCATGTAGATAGTCATGGCTTAATGGGAGACAGCCAACATGGCTTTAGACAAGGAAGATCTTCTCTTACTAATCTGTTATGTCTTTTTGAAGGTGTGAACAAACAGGTAGAAAAAGGTGAGTCGGTTGATATAGTGTATCTGGACTTTCAGAAAGACTTTGACAAGGTCCCTCAGAGACTTTCGGCAAAACTAAAGAGTCATGGGATAGGAGGCAGTGTACTATTGTGGATCAGGAACTGGTTCAAAGATAGAAAGCAGAGGGTAGGGCTAAATGGCCAATTTTCCCAATGGAGAAAGATGAATAGTGGTGTACCCCAGGGATCTGTGCTGGGTCCGCTGCTTTTTGACATATTCATAAATGACATGGAAACGGGAATAATGAGTGAGGTTATCAAATTTGCAGATGACACAAAACTAAAGTTGTTAAAACCCATGAGGATTGTGGAAAATTGCAAGAGGATTTTGATAAATTGGAAGACTGAGCATCCAAATGGCAGATGAAATTTAATGTGGACAAGTGCAAAGTTATGCACCTAGGAAAGAACCAAACTATGGTTACACAATGCATGGTTCCACATTGGGAACCACTACCCAGGAAAAAGATTTAGGCATCATTGTCGATAACATGCTAAAATCCTCCACCAAGTGTGCAGTGGCGGCCAAAACAGCAAATAGAATGCTAGGTGGTATAATGAAAGGAATGGAAAATAAAAAAAGGATATTATAATGCCTCTGTATCGTTCTATGGTGCGACTGCACCTTGAATAGTATGCAGTTCTGGTCGCCGTATCTTAAAAAGGATATAGCGTTATTAGAAAAGGTTCAGGAAAGAGCCACCAAAATGGTAAAGGAGATGGAAGGAGACCCCTATGAAGAAAGGCTAGAAAGGTTAGGGCTCTTTAACCTAGAAAAGAGACGGCTGAGGGGAGATATGATAGAAGTCTATAAATTAATGAACGGAGTGGAAAGGGTAAACACAAATCTACTGTTTACATTACCAGAATATATAAAGACTAGGGGACATGCAGTGAAGCTAAAGCAGGGGTTTCAAACACATGGCCCGCAGGCTACATTTTGTGTGGCCCGCGACGCATTTGGGGATATCAAAAAAATTAGACATTTTATTTATTTATTTTTCTCGTGCAGCTGTTTTACATGCACCTCTTCATTCCGGTGGCGAAGTCTGACTTCCCCGTCGCTGCTGGCAGCTCCTTTCAATTAGCGTTTTGTTTGGAAAAACAGTGAGGTGGAGGCGCATCCTTCCTGTGTGTCCTGGAAGTGCTTGTGTGCGCGGCAGCAGCTGAGCGGGAAGTTGGAAGTGAGAAGCCGGAGAGGGAGAAGCCGTTACGATTCGCCATTATCACCGCCAGGGATGGTGAGCGGTTGGTTCTCTCGAGCTTTCCTTCATATTGTAGCAGTTGGGCTCTGCAGCCTGGGAGGGGATGGGAAGACGTGATGGGAGGCAGCTGAAGCTAGGGACGGGCGGAGGGGAAGCATGACGAGAGCCATTGCGCTGGTCTCTGGGGCCAAAAGGACTCGTTATACTGCACGGGTTTGTTGGGTTTTTTTTAAATTCTTTGTTACAGTAGAAATATGCAAAGTAAATGGAAGTTTGTAGTCTAAAAGTCAATAAAAAAGTCAACATAATAAGAACATAGTGAGTATGTTATGTTGACATTTATTGACTTTTTCCATTAAAAAAAATATGTTCGACGATGTGGCCCACTGGTTACTTTACAAGTCCTCATTTGGCCCTCAAAGCAATTGGGGTTTGATACCCCTGAGCTAAAGGGTAAACTATTTAAGACAAATAAGAGAAAAATGGAAATTACACATACCTGGTAATTGTAGTTCCTGGAGGGTCCAGTTTAGTCCTCCACATCCGGGTAGTGCACCTCCTCCCGCAGCCAGGAGACTGGACCAATCAAAACTCTGCCATGTATGATGTATGCAGTCGGAGCTCCCATCAGCCCCCAGTAAACTAGTAACAAAGCAGACTTAAAGAAGCAACACGTGAGACTATGACAAAAACAAATACATATTGAAAACCAACTAGACCCCCCAGAACGAAATGAATACACTGGCTCCCTCCCCAAACGAGGAAGCCAGAATGCTACATAGCGCCTCTACCCGCACTCCAGAAGAAAAAGACAGTTGAGTTCGGGCAAAAGAGGAAAAGGAAAGAAGGACGCTCGCCAGACGAGCGCACCGTCCGGAACACCCATAAAGCGCGCCGCAAACAAATCTGAGATATGGGAGGGAAGGAGGACTAAACTGGACCCTCCAGGAACTACAATTACCAGGTATGTGTAATTTCCATTTCCTGAGCGATCCTCCAGTTTAGTCCTCCACATCCGGGATGTAACAGAGCAGTCAACACCGGGCGGGACCTTGCCACCCGGCGCGCAGCACTGAAGAACCAAAACGAGAATCCTGAGCGGCAAGCACATCCAAGCGGTAATGCTTACTGAACGCATGCAGCGTGGACCACGTAGCCGCTTTACAGATCTCCGCAGGAGGAACCAGACTATGTTCCGCCCAAGAGATCGCTTGAGCCCTGGTCGAGTGAGCGCGAATACCCGCCGGGACCGGCTGATGCTGCAAAAGATACGCCAAAGCAATCGCCTCTTTAATCCACCGAGAAATAGAGGCCTTAGCAGCCGCTTCACCATGCCGTGCCCCTCCAAAGAGCACGAAAAGGCGGTCTGTTTTTCGAAAAGACGCAGACACTTTCAAGTAACGACGAAGAACGCGCCGGACATCCAGACAGTGAAGGCCACTGCTAGCAGGGCACTCTGGACCAGCCCGCAGAACCGGAAGAAACACCGCCTGATTCAAGTGAAAAGGCGAGACCACTTTGGGCAAGAAAGAGGGAACCGGCCGAAGCACTACACGATCCCTAGAGATGGATAAAAAAAAGCTCCCGTCGGAGAGGTTCAAAAGGTTTGCGAACCAGGGCTCGCAACACCAAGTTTAAATCCCAGGAAGGAATAGACACCCGACACGAAGGTCGCAAACGAAAAACGGCCTTGAGAAAACGCAGTACGTCGGGGTGAGACCCTAGGCTAACACCCAGCACTTTGCCTCTGTAACAAGCGATAGCCGCCAGCTGAACCTTGAGAGAACTGGCCGCAAGACCCTTATCGAACCCATCCTGTAAAAAACTGAGTACCACGGGCACGGATGTTGTCGCCGCACGGACCCCACGCCGGGAACACCAATCTTCAAAAATCCTCCATACGCGAACATACGCGAGAGAGGTGGAAGTCTTTCGTGCTTGAAGAAGAGTGGAAACCACTGCAGGGGAATAACCCCGCTTTCTCAGCCGAGCCCTTTCAATGGCCAAACCGTAAGCGAGAACCGATCCACTTGGGGCATTCGAAGAGGACCCTGAAGCAGAAGATCCGGTAACGGTGGCAGACGCCAGGGAACCCCGTTGCGCAACCGCACCAAGTCCGCGAACCACGGTCTGCGTGGCCAATCCGGAGCAATCAGTAACACTCGCCCCTGGTGAGCCTCGATGCGCTGAACGACTCGGCCGATTAGCGCCCAAGGAGGAAAGACATAAAGGAGACCGCTCTCTGGCCACGGCTGGAGAAGGGCATCGATCCCCTCCGACATGCGCTCCCTGCGTCTGCTGAAAAAACGTCCTGTTTTCGCCGACTGAAACGTCGCCATGAGGTCCATGACGGGTGGCCCCCAGGCGACGAACTATTTGGGAGTAAATCTGCGGGTTCAGTTCCCATTCCCCGGGATCCATCCGCACCCTGCTTAGAAAATCCGTTGTCACGTTGTCCTGTCCTGCGATATGTGCTGCCGAGATGGCCGGTAGCCGGGACTGGACCCAATTGAACAAAGCCGCCGCTTCGGCCTCCAGAGCCACATTTCCTGTGCCCCCCTGGCGGTTGATGTAGGCTACGGTCGCCGAGTTGTCCGAGAGAACCCGCACCGGTCGCCCCGCTACCAATTCTGAGGGCAAGCAACGCGAGTCGCACTGCGCGCAGTTCGAGACGGTTGATCGACCAAGAGGCCTCGAGGAAAGACCACGTCCCCTGAGCAAAGCGACCCTCGCAATGGGCTCCCCAGCCTGACAGACTGGCATCCGTGATGAACGGAACCCACAGGGGCGTCTCCAACGGAAGTCCCTTCATCAGGTTCTCCGAGCTCAGCCACCACCGGAGCGAGCGACGCACCGCCCTCGGGCAGGGCAATCTCCTGTTCAACGAGTCGAACTGGTTTGACCAGCGCCGCAACAGGGCGCTGTGGAGTGGTCGCATATGAAAGCACGCCCACGGCACCACTTCCAGGGTCGCTGCCATAGTGCCGAGTAGCCGCAGGTACCACCAGGCGGATGGAGCGGGCATCACTAGGAAAGCGTGCACCAGGCCCCTCAATGCTAGAACACGGCGCTCCGGCAAGCACACCAACCCCCGCGCTGTGTCGAAGCGAACCCCGAGATATTCTAGGGACTGAGTCGGCGCCAAGTGACTCTTGTCTTTGACCACCCAGCCGAGAGATTGCAGAAGAGTAACCACTCTGTCCGTGACTTGCACACTCTCGTCTCGGGACTTCGCGCGAATCAACCAATCGTCGAGGTACGGGTGAACCAAGATGCCTTCCCGTTGCAAGGCCGCCGCAACCACCACCATAACCTTCGTGAAGGTGCGAGGCGCGGTAGCTAGCCCAAAGGGCAGGGCTTGAAACTGAAAGTGGCCCCACGGAAAAGCAAAGCAAAGGAACTTTTGATGAGACGGCCGAATAGGAATGTGCAGATAGGCCTCCGTGAGGTCGAGGGACGTGAGAAACTCTCCGCGACGTACTGCCACAATGACTGACCGTAAGGTTTCCATTCGGAAATGAGGAACTCTGAGAACACGGTTCACCCCCTTGAGGTCCAGGATGGGGCGAAGTGACTTGTCTTTCTTTGGCACCACAAAATAAATGGAGTAGTGACCTGCGCCGCGCTCGGCAGGCGGGACGGGAATAACGGCTCCCAAGGCTAAAAGGCGTCGTAACGTCAATCGGATCGCCTCTAATTTCTGCTCGCCCATGCTGGGGGAGAGAACAAAGTAATCGGGGAGCGGGCGAGCAAACTCCAGCGCGTAACCTTCTCCCACGATCTCCAGCACCCACTGATCGAATGTAATTCGGGCCCAAGAGGGAAGGAAATTGCGCAAGCGACCCCCTATGATTAGAGGTCCCTGCGGAGCCCGCCTCGCTTCATTGTGGCTTGCGACTAAAGGAAGAAACGGAGGAGGCGGAAGTACCCAAGAAGCCTCGGCCCGCTCCTCGAAACCCACGAAATCCTTGGGATCTGGAACCAAAACGGCCGCGTTGGGAAGACCAGAGGCGGGAAGAATGAAATCTGCGAAAGTCCCGAAAGTGACCCCGCGTGAGCGGAGCGGTCCTACTGAGTTTCGGCTTATCCTCCGGTAGCCTACCACCCTTAGACTCACCGAGGTCCTTAACCAACTTATCCAGGGCTTCGCCAAACAATAATCTGCCCTTAAAAGGAAGCTTACTGAGGCGGGATTTGGAAGAGCCGTCGGCCGCCCAGTTCCTCAACCAAATAGATCTGCGAGCCGCCACTAACGAAGCCATGCTATTCGCCACAGTCCTGATCAAATCATAATGCACATCGGCTAGGTACGCTGACCCAGATTCCAGACGCGTCAGCTGCAGCAAACCCTGAGGGTCTAAGCCGGACAGCGACCGCAGTTGCAGAGCCCAGCGCAAACAGGCCCTGGCGACCCACGCGCCGCAGATAGAAGCCTGCAAGGATAAAGCATTGGTATCAAAGGCTTGTTTCAACAAGTTATCCACCTTGTCCTGCGCATCCTTCAGGGCAGCACTGCCCTCAACTGGAATGGTGGTCTTTTTTGTAACCGCCAAAACAGCAGCATCGACCCGCGGCGACTTAAACTTATCCTTGTCGGCTAAGGGATACAGGCGGTTCATAGTGCGTATCCCCTTCAGCCCGGAGTCAGGCTGATCCCACTCAGTCTGAATCATTTGCTCTACCACACGGTGCACCGGGAACACCACTTGAGAATCTCGCACGGCTTGTATGAGCGGATCTTCCAAGCCTTCCTCCTCCAGAGGCCGAGCTACTGCTAGATTCAGGGTCTGGAGGGACTCCGTGATCAGAGGAACCAGCTCTTCCCTACGAAACACCCGAATAATTCGGGCCTGATCCTCCGGCTCCGGAATTTCACCATCTTCCAACTCCTCAGGATCAGCATCCGGTTCCAGATCTGCCTCCAACTCCTGCCAACTCAGATCTTCCGGTTCCGGGTCCATAGTCCGAAGGCGCTTTGCCGCAGGCTGAGAAGAAAGCCGGGGCTCCCCTACCGAGGCGGGGGGGAGCGAAGCAGACAAGGAATCCGGAAGCTTGCCAGAACGGCTTAAGCGGAATGCCTGGTGCATAAGAAGAACAAACTCTGGGGAAAAATCCCCCGGAAGGGCATTCCGCAGTCTCCAGTGAAGAAGCACCAGCTAGCCCTTTAGGCAGGGTTGCCGAAGTAGAGGGCAGTGGGCCAGGCGTGGGCTCCCCCTCCGGCAAGACCGGGGAGCCGACAGCGTCAGGAATGTCTTTCAACTCCACCTGATGCTCTACAGCCGCAGGAACGGAGGCACAGCCCCGACAGATTCCAGACTCAGCCACCGCTCCCTTGCGCGATCCGCAGATCATGCACTGCGGTTTAGCGGCCATTCCAGCGAAGGAGTAGCTGGAGAACCCCAATTCTGCCCTAAGGAAGGTCAAAGAAAAACTTTGTGCCTGTGAACTTTTTTTTTTTTTTTTTAAAGTATCTGGCCAGCAAGCAGAGACGTAGGCCAGTAAATTTGCCACGTTAAAACCCCGAAAAAACGCAAGGGGGACCCGTGCACATCTAAATTTGCCCCCGAGAAACAGCAAAAGAAACCCAAAATGGCCGCCGGCAGTCTTTACCGGCACAGGAAAAAAGGCGCGAAAATCCACGGAGGAGAAGAACGGGAAAGAGCGCAGCAAAATAAGGAACTAAATAAAGAAATAAGAAATAAATAAATCAATACATAAAACCCGCGATTAGCGCCGATTAGCAACCCGCCGAAGGAGACGGAGCTCTGCTGAAACCCGGCTCCCTGACCAAATCGGGAACGGGAATCTACCCGCGGGCTTACCAGCAGGCAGGAAGCTCAGAGACTAGCGACAGAGAGAAGGGAGATCTGGCCCAAGGCAGCTCTGTTCCCCGTGCAGTCAAGGGGAAAGATGCAGCCTGACAGACTGCTAAAACCTCCGGAGTGAGGGCAGAAGTCCCATGCAGTTCTGGTTCCTTGCTACCAGCCTGCCCCCTTGTGGGCTTTAACACAGAATGAAATGAAATTACATTAAATTAAAGGGACAGCTATCTGAAAAAGAAAAGGGAAAACAGGAAACAAAGCAAAACCCTCTAACTAAAATCCCCAGTGTTGCTCACTAAAAAAATCCTAAGTGAGCCTGTACCAGGCACACACGTCCTCCAGCTGCAAGGAGACTGGACACACTGGGGGCTGATGGGAGCTCCGACTGCATACATCATACATGGCAGAGTTTTGATTGGTCCAGTCTCCTGGCTGCGGGAGGAGGTGCACTACCCGGATGTGGAGGACTAAACTGGAGGACCGCTCAGGAATATTTTTTAACTCAACGTGCAATCAAACTCTGGAATTTGTTGCTGGAGGATGCAGTAAAAATTGTTAGTGTTGCTGGGTTTAAAAAAGGTTTGGAGAAGTTCCTGGAGGAAAGGTCCATAAACCATTATTAAAAAGGGACCCAGGATATCAATGCTCGACCCAATACAAGCATTGTGGAACCTGTCTTTTTTGGAGAAACTGCTAGGTACGTATGACCTAGATTGGCCACTGTTGGAAACAGGATACTGGGCTTGATTGACCTTGCTCTGACCCAGTATGGCATATCATATGTTCTTATGTTAACAAAAAGTGGAACGTGATACCCATGTTGCCACCTGACAAATATCGGAGGGGCCAACCAAGCTACGCTCACTCCAGAGGATGCCTGCAAGCAAGTGGAGTGCGCACACAAACTAATTGTAACCAGACAGTACCACAATAAGAAAAAAATATCACCTCCTTCATCCAGCACCCCAGGGTAAACCTTGCCTGCATCATTATTACGCTGGCCTGGCAAAAAGCTGGTCCAACTTGCAAAGAGGTGGAGACTGAGGTACCGGAGAAGCACTCTCCTGACGTCCACCAAGCAAAGTGTCATCCTTCCGCTGTCACTGTTTTTTTTTTTTTTTTTAGAATAGGGAGACCACCCGATTGACATGAAATGACAACAGCACTTTGGGCAAGAAGGGGATGGGCCGAACATATATGGTCACCTCTGAGAAAGAGTGGTTACTCACCTGTAACAGGTGATCTCTGGGAACAGCAGGAATTGAGTCTTCACATACGGGTAGCGTCGGTACAGACGGAGCCCACGAGGGAATGCTCCTCAGCGTCCAATAGGAAAGCCTTTGGGAGCATACCACTGTGCATGCGTCACTGCCTTCCTGCCTTTCCAGCTCTCCCTCTTCAGTTGAGTTTATAGTTGAGGCAAAGGAGATAAGGAGAGAAAAAGAGAGAGAGAAAGACAACTACTAGGGGAGGTGGGTGGGTGTGAAGACTCAATTTCTGCTGTTCCCGGAGATCACCTGTTACAAGTGAGAAACCATGCTATCTCCAGGAACAAGCAGGAAAGCACAGTTACTTACCTGTAACAGGTGATCTCTGGGAACAGCAGGAATAAGTCTTCACATATGGGTACGTCGGTACCGACTGAGTCTGCGTGGGAACGCTTCCCAGCGTCCAATCAAAGAGCTTTTGGAAGCATCCCACCACGCCTGCGTGCTGCCTTCCCGCCTTTCCCAACTGCCTCTCCTCAGTTAAGTTTTAAAGCTGAGACAAAGAGAGAGAGAGGAAAGGAAAGATAGATAGAGAGATACAACTCCTGGGGAGGTGGGTGGGTTGTGAAGACTTATTCCTGCTGTTCCCAGAGATCACCTGTTACAGGTAACTGTGCTATCTCCAGGAACAAGCAGGAATGAGTCTTCACATATGGGGACTCCCAAGGTAAGATGCCTGGAGTCTCAGCATGTCATAGATTGGAACATGCTATCTCCCACAACACCAGGCATCCTGAGGATGGAGGGTAGGAGTTGAAAAAAGAAAGGCGCTGTGGAACAGCTAACCTAGCATAGGACTGCAGACAAGGAGTCCATGTGTGGATGATAATTATCATCAATGATATTGAAAGAAAAATTGCAATATGGACCTCCCCTAACAGGATTACACAGCAGTAAGGAGGTTCATGGGATCTACTGGGGAACCCAGTAGAGGAACCTCAAGGAGGACCTCACTGTGAAGTGGAGGTAATAAACCTGTAGGAAAAAACAGAGGAGGTCAGATTCCTGAAAGGTAAGAGGGAACCCCAGTAATAACTGGGGTGGTACAAATACGGTGGGCCTTCAGCGGAAGGCTTTATGACAAAAAGCCGAACTCTTTTGGCAACAGAAAAACTCACCCTCAGGAGCAAAAAGAGAAGGCTGACCGATTTGGACAAACAGGCACAGTCCTTGTGGGAGGAAAGGGTATGGAAACCCCTTGTATCCCAAAAGAAGGACAAATGCATGAGGCGTTAGAGCCCGTGATTAACTGAAGATCCACAATGACTCTCCTAACTGGAGTCAGCTAGGAGATACTGGAACATGGAGAGCTTCAGAGGTACCTAAACCTTACGGTTATGGTGGAAGTTGCTAACTACCACAGAAAGTGGTTGTGCGTGTAGAACTCCAAACATGCTGGATAGTATAGGTATGGGTAAAGCCCATCTGTCAGAATCATATAGCTATATGAGCCTAGACAGTCAGGTAGATAAATATGCAGATACAAATCTACCGATAATAGAATATCTCGACAGATAAATATATATAAACATATAAGAATATATCTATAGTGAGATATGAAGGGGCATAAAATACACGCAAATGATAGACATCTGTAAGATGTATGCTATAGATATGAATATATATATATATACCTCTATATGGGTGTCTGCAGTGAAGCAGACAGAGATATGCCCACAGAAACGGTATTCACATAGAAAATGTGGAGAGGAAAGATTCATCTAATAACAAGGTGGAACCTACTTGAGAAGATATATAGAGAATCTATTCCCACTGGTTATGAGCTACAGGGATGCTAGCTAGTGAAATAACCAGGACAGTTACGTGAAAAGCAGAGGATGGTATCAGTCTGCAGACAGCAAGTCTCGAGTATTCCAGAACTCTAGCATGGTAAGTGAACAGAAGACGCATAAAAATGAGATACCATGGTGACCTGGTTAAGGGCAAAAAGGTATCATGCATTCTTACCATGAGGACAAGCTGCAAGGAGAAAAAAAGCATATTCCCGATTGGAAATACTATGGACCAAAGCAGGGAATTGGCAACTCCTTAAGTTTTCACGTAAGAGAAGGCCTATGTCCTTTATATTAAAAAGGAGATCCTTTCTAGTCATGGGAGACATGACTGAAAAAGCCTTTTCCAGCCATCTAGGATAGCTGTTGGAGAAAAAAAAACCATGCTCTCTAGAAAGGGCCCATAGTGGAGAGCTTCTCTGTAGGATTGCAGAGAGCATGATGCAGGAGAATGAGGAGATAGAACTGGCTACTGGAGAGCCAGTACCTATGTCAACTATGCTGCCAAACCCAGGGGAATGGAGATGGCAGAAAGAGAAGACAATCCAACAAGCCTGTAGTGAAATAATTTCCAAGACAGATGACAGCACTGACTTGGAGCCACTATTAAGACTAGACAGAATGTTAGTGGAGGACAAATCTGATTGCTGATGGACAGAAACCAGTGGCCCAAACATTAAGGCTCCTGCATAGGCAGCTGCTTGCCAGACAGTAGAAAAAATCTTACTGTTTAAAAACAGAAAGAACAGAACAGGAGGAGAAAATTCTGGACATGTCTGATGAACTGCCTGAAAGCAAGATTAAAAAAGAGGAGTCAACTCAGAGGAAAACTCCGCACTGGAAAAGTAACAAAACTAGAGAGGCTGAAGAAAAAGTCTTCCAGTGAAGCAATACCGCTCTTACAGAGGAAAAGCTTGATAAGAGAGTAAAGAGAATGGAGCTGAAGACGACTTACAAAGTAGTAAGTCTATAGAAGGAAAAAAGACATGCTGGCACAGGAAACTATCGTTTGATAGTGGTTAGACCTCTTTCCCTAGCAGGAAGAAGAGAACCCTGTGACCCATATGCATGAACATCCTGACAGCTCATAGAACATAGAAAAAATGGATGTCTTTTGGGAAGAGATCCATGTCTAGGGTTTAGAATGAAAGCAGTGGATTGCCTCTATTGAGAAGCAGCAACTGCAGATTCTAACCCCAAGAGTCACAAGCATCTGATGAAGATTGATCAGAAACCCTGCGGTTGCTGGGTTTGCTGAGCCTGGTAAGAGGTTGAATTCTGCAGACCAGGACAATGCTTCCCCTGTTTGGGAACATCTGTATGATGGGCAGATGATGCATAAAACCTTCTTCTCCTATGGGAAGAAAGTTTGACAGGACATTTCCTACCTACTGGGACAGAAGGTGGTGCAGGAGAGCCCCTAGGGACAGGTAAGTCAGTGGACAACTGAGTAACCTGACTTAAAGACTCCTTGTTGAAAAGATCGTCTACAGTGCAAGGAGTATGTCCCAGTCTTTGCTGTGCCCATTTGTCCAAGTCTGAAGCTTGGAGCCAGGCTCTACGTCGTGCCCCTATGGTTATAGCAGAAGTCCTGCTAACAGACTCAAAAGAGTCTAGGGAAGCACGAGTAAGAAACCAAGAGATATTCTGAAGATGCTTAAGCAGTGAAGAATAACCTGCACTCTTGGACTCTGGAAGGGAAGGAGTCAGAAGATGTAATTGCTTTGTGACCTCCTCAAGAGATAGACTCATATTAAAAAAAATATGAGAGAATTCTTGCAGAAAGCATAGATGTCTGGAAGATTTGACGTCCAAAGGCATCTAGTGTCTTAGACTCACGACCTGGCGGATAAGAAGAGTGCTTTTTCTTAATCTTTACCAGCCTCATTACTGATTCCACGACCTCGCGGATAAGAAGAGTGCTTTTTCTTACTCTTTACCCGCCTCATTACTGATTCCACTACTATGGAATGATGAGAAAGTTGAGTCTTTTGAAACCCTGGAGAGGGGGGCACCTGATACAAGAGATCAGTTGCTCTGGAAGGTGGGGGTACCTTTAAAGGTGCTTCCCACATTCCTAGGAAGAGATCCTGCAAGCAATGATGCAAAGGAAGCATTATGTTCTCCTTTGTTTTGGTAGAAACAGAGCCTTGTGCAGAATCATGTCCAGGGATAGGAATGGCAAGAGATCTTGCTATATCCCGAAGGAAACTCTGAAAAGAGGGATCTCCAACGGGAATCTCCTTTGGACAGGTTAGATCTGAAGAACTAGCCTGAGCACCGAAAGAGGTATCCAAATATACAGGAACAGAAGATCCTGCACAGTGCAGTGTGGAATCCTTGAGGGATGGTCGCCGGTACTGGCTGTCAGGAGCAGCGACCGTCAGTACCACATCGTCCATGCCAGGTATCAACTCCAAGCTTGGTATAGAAGGGAGCGATCCTGTTGGAAGAAGCATGGCAGGAGTTGGCCACGATGCTACTGTGGATACTGGTACCGATGCCAATACCGGTACCGATGTCAGAGCCGAGCCCGACACAGACATCGGAGCAGCCATCGGCGACAGTTGCATCGGTACCGAGGTAACAGGAAAACTCCGGCCGCTATCCTCGGTACCGAGTCTCCGGTATCGATGGGTGTCGGTACCAAAACGTGCTGGTACCGAGTCTTCCAGACTAGAGATCGATTCCAAACTAGGCATCGAGGGCAAAGAGCCTGATGAGCAAAGCATGGAAGGCACCGACCGCAAGGATAATGTGGACATCGGTACCGGCTTCGGTACCGTGTCTGATACCGGTGGATGAAGGACAACCAGTGGCAACTCAAACGGCTTCGAAGGAACCGAGAGTTGCGGATCCGAATCATCAGAACCGAGCCTTCGGTACCGCCGGGAGCCAGTACCAAGGTGAGTCGGTACACAGTCCTCCAGACTGGAGATCGATTCCAGACTCGGCATCGAGGGAAGCGAGGCTATCGATGTACGTCTGGAGAGTACCGACGTCGGTGGCAGTATCGGTGCTGGTACCGATAATGGAAAGTCAGTCTGGCGAGTATCCAGCGGTCCTGAAGGCACCGAGGACGCCAGATGACCATCCCTGGTGAGGAGTGTTTCATCCAACACCAGTGCCGATGCCGGGGTATCGGTACCGCTCGAAGCGGATGCCACCACCGGACACGGCTCAGGTATGTTCTGTGAGGGGTGACCCCCAGGAACAACCTGAAACCCCTCAAACGCTTTGGAAACCGAAGACTCCCGCTGGGGTTTTGAAGCCAGTGGGCCCTAGAGGGCAAGGCCGGAGCCGTCTACATGCTGTGCATGAGACCTACCACTCGAGGGCTGGCTAGTTTTAACAGACTGTTTGTGGGTTACCTGATTCTGTATAGAGAAAGGGACGGTGCCCTAAAGTCGGAGGGAAACCGAAACCTCTTCTCACCAAACTGTTGCCTAAAGGCTCCGGAGGAAAAAGGTCAGGATCCAAGCAGGTTAGACACCGATTTTGAGGGTCTAAAAATAAAGTTGTACCGCCACAGTCTGAACATTTCTTGGAGAAAGTGGCTGGCGGTTCCATGAAGGAAAAGGAGGCAGCCTGAAAGGCCTGAGAAACCGTGAGACACTATGAAGAAAAAATATCCCTTGAAAAAGGAAGATTTCACAAGAAAAAAGAAAACACCGGCGGTACCGGTGGCGTCAGGGAGACAGCCGCGACAAGAAAACATAAAGAACTAAAAAGAATTTTCTGCGGTGACAGGACGACGTCCTGCCGGCTCCGCGGAAATCGAAAACTGAGGAGAGGCAGTTGGGAAAGGCGGGAAGGCAGCACGCAGGCGTGGTGGGATGCTTCCAAAAGCTCTTTGATTGGATGCTGGGAAGCGTTCCCGCGCAGACTCCGTCGGTACCGACGTACCCATATGTGAAGACTCATTTCTGCTTGTTCCTGGAGATTGTAGTATTCACATATGGGGACTACTCAGCTGAAATATGCCAGGGAGATGACCCCAGAAGCTGCGAAACCCAGGATGAGATGGGTCATGCTGCCTCCCATGGATCTCTGGCATCGAACCCCAGAGTTGTTCTAAGTCTGAAAGAGATGCTGGAGAACAGCCTGGCCAAACAAGGCACCCCGACATGAGTCCTTGTCTAAGCAGTAGGGAGCTGCAAAAGTGTGTACCGAAGCCCAAGTGGCTGGCTCTAAAGATGTCAATGGACACTGAGCGAAGGTTAGCCACAGAGGCTGCCATTGCTCTCACATTGTGAGCTGTGACATGCCCTTCGAGAGAAAGTCCATTGCTGTCATAGACAAAGGATATGAAATCTGTAATCCATTTAGACAAAGTTCGCTTGGAAACTGGTAATCCAAGATGACTGGAGTCAAAGGCAAGAAATGCTGAGCAGCTTTTCTATGTTGCTAAGTTCTCTGAAGGTAAAAAGCTAAAGCTCTTTTACAATCCAGAGTATGAAGATTGCTTTCTGCATTAGAGGCTTGAGGCCTAGGGAAGAATACAGGAAGGTAATCCGACTGGTTTAAATGAAAAGGCAAAACCACCTTTGGCATAAAGTGAGGATGAGTCCTAAGAAAGCATAGTTACTCACCTGTAACAGGTGATCTCTGGGAACAGCAGGAATTTAGTCTTCACATATGGGTATCGTCAGTACCGGAGCCTGCACGGAAACGCTCCCCAGCATCCAATTAGAAAGCCTTTGGGAGCATCCCACAGCACCTGCGTGCTGCCTTCCCATCGAGCTTTAAAGCAGAGAGAGAGAGAGAGGGAGGGAAAAGGAAAGAAAAGAGATACAACTCCTAGGGGAGGTGGGTGGGTTGTGAAGACTAAATTCCTGCTGTTCCCGGAGATCACCTGTTACAGTTGAGTAACTATGCTATCTCCAGGAACAAGCAGGAATGTAGTCTTCACATATGGGGGACTCCCTAGCTTTAGATGCCAGGGAGAGACCCCATTAGTTGTGTGCCCCTAAAAAAAGGGCTCCACTTCCCCCCCATGGATCTCTGGCATCCTACCAGGGATGGTGGGTAGGAGTTGATTAGGTATGGAACAGGTGTTGGAGAACAGCCTGACCAAACAAGGCATCCCGGGCGGGAGTCCTTGTCCAAGCAGTAATGGGCTGTGAAGGTATGAACCGAGGCACAAGTGGCCGCTCGACAGATGTCGTCAATAGACACAGAGTGTAGATAAGCCATTGAAGTTGCCATGGAATTTGTTCAATTCTGAGTCTAAAATAGGTCTGTATCCCCGTTTTCTTTGGGATAAGGAAATAGGGGGAGTAAAACCCTGTACCCTGTTGATGGATGGGTACTTCTTGTATTGCCCCTTGGGCAAGAAGTATGGTGACCTCTTGATCTAACAGGTTGACGACATAGGTGTGAGAATTGAACTGTCTTATCATTGTGGGAGGGGACATGCTCAAAAAATGAAGCTTGTACCCTTCTTTTATGATGGGAGTGTCCAATGCTCTGCTGTTATCTGTCCCCATCTGGGGGCAAAATAGCACAACCTTCCTGGAATGGTGGAAGGCTCTGGTCCATTGAAAGCCAGGATGGCTAAGTTCTCTAGCTGAAAGTCAAAGGCCTTGTGGAGGCTGAGACTGCCGAGACAGTTGGGGCTTAGCAGTCTTTGCTTTCCTTTGTTTGGATGGTTGCTGACCTTTCCGGACAGGTTGACCTGCAGAACGTTCCTGCTGGGAATAAACAGGATAAAACCTTTTCTTTTTGGAAAAGAATGGTTTCTTGAAAGATTTCTTTCTTGCAGGATCAGCTGTGGCCTTGGATAATCTATCCAAGGTGGAGTTGTCAGCATCCAACTCATTGGCCTTTTCTTGCCAATCTTTGCCAAACAGGTTCTCACCTGTACAAGGAATATTTCCTAGTTTGTCTTGTACCCAGAGCTCCAGATCAGATGCCTGGAGCCAAGCAATTCTACGTGCACCTATTGCAATGGCAGAGTTCTGCTTATGCACTCAAAACAGTCAAAAGCTGCACGGTTGACAAATTTAGAAACATCCTGGGCATGTTTGACCAATGTGAGAAAGTCCTGCCTTCTATCCTCAGGAAGAAGAGGGCTCAAAACCTCTAAATCCCCTGTGACTTCTTTCAAGAACATTCCCATATATAAACTATAGGAACTAATCCTGGCAGAAAGCATGGAAGCTTGGAAGACACGACGTCCAAAAGCATCCAAAGTTCTGCACTCAAGTCCTGGAGGATTAGAGGCATGCCTCTTTGCACTCCTGATCCTTCTCATAGCTGATTCCACTACAATAGAGTGGTGAGGAAGCTGAGTTTTCTGGAAATCAGGACAAGGAGGGACTCGATACAGAGTATCCAATCTAAGAGAATGAGGAGAGGTGGTAAGAGGTGTCTCCCACATTCTTAGCATGAGATCATGCAAGATCTCATGGATGGGCAAGGTAGCTGCCTCCTTAGGAGTTTTAGGATATTGTAAAATTTCCAACTCCTTTGCTCTGGGCTCTGTTTCAGGAGCCACAGTAATGGACAGACCGAGCCACCTCCCTGATGAAATCCTGAAAGGAAATGTCCTCTGGAGGAGACATCCTGCGTTTAGGGGAGGAAGGCTCCTCTGGGAGAAGTATCCCCGCATCGACAGAACTGTCAGAATCCTCAGATTCTTCTGAGGATTCGAAATACCTTCTTGTCCGGATGCTCTTGAAGAGCCCAATACTCGTACCGACCGAAGTAGGTACCGAGGGGAATCGATACCGGTGTATCGGTACCGGAAGGCATCGCATGACTGGGTGCCGGCAAAGCGGACGCCGATGCCGTAGTTGGTGCCAGTACCGGTTGAACCGTCTGACGCGGTTACAAGGGTGTCGATGCCGCAAGGAGAGCCGCCAGACTGCGTTCAATAGCCAGGACCCTCTGGTCTATCGATGCTGCCGATGCCTGGATGTCGGTACCGGAGAAAACCGCCGGTACCCCAGAGCATGGCACCAGTAGTTCTGCCGAGGTCGAGGCCTCGAGAACATCCTGGAGCCCCGATAAAGCTTTGGAAGCCGAAGCCTCCCGCCGGGGCAATTTTGCTGAATCCTCAAGGGCAACGCCAGAGGCATCTCGATGCTTAGAGGGAGATCTACCCTTTGTGGACCGGCTAGACTTATGTTTAGTTACCTGAGATCCACAGGAGGAAGACGAAGCCCTGGAAGACGTCGATGCCACCGAAGCTGCATCAGAGGGAAACAGGGTACTGAGCTTGGCAGCTCGGTTCTGTCGACCTCTCTTGGACATCATGGTACAGGCCATACATTCCCTGGAGTGGTCAGGACCTAAACATTTAAGACACCACTCATGGGTGTCGGTGACGTAGATGGTACTGCCACACTTGATGCACTTTTTAAAACCTGAAGAGGGGTTTTCCAATGTGGAAAAAATCTTGGGCCTAAGGCCCAACATGGCACGTGCACCTGGAAAAAATGGGAAAAAAGTGCCAAGTATTCTTTTTTTTTTTTTTAAAAGAAAGAAAAACCAGCGGTACCGGTGAAGCGGAGGAAGGCAGACGCGACCACAAAACAGAAAGAAAATTTTCTGCGGTGACACGAACACGACCTGCTGGCTCCGCGGAAAACAAAGAACTGGAGAGAGGCAGTTGGGAAAGGCGGGAAGGCAGCACGCAGTCGCTGTGGGATGCTCCCAAAGGCTTTCTAATTGGACGCTGGGGAGCGTTCCCGTGCAGGCTCCATCGGTACCGACGATACCCATATGTGAAGACTATATTCCTGCTTGTTCCTGGAGATCTACTTTATCATGGTGGAACCTTGCATAAGGAGGATCAGCCACTAAAGCTTGTAGCTCACTGATGCGTCTTGCAGAAGTGAGGGCAATTAGGAAGATTACCTTCCGAGAAAGAAACTTCAGAGATGTAGTGGCTAAGGGTTCGAAGGGCGGTTTCATAAGCTGCTCAAAGACAAGATTCAAATCCCATGCCACAGGTGGTGGCTTAATGGGAGGTTTAGTTAAGAGTAGACCTTTTATAAACCGCGCTACTAGCGGTTCAGAGGAGACAGGTTGTTCATCCAGGGGCTTGAGGAAAGCTGCAATGGCACTAAGGTGGACCCTTACTGAATTGGTCTTAAGACCAGAGGATGATAAATGGAGGAGATACCCCAGTAACGCCTCCACTGGAACTGAAAAGGCATTAAGTTCCTTTTTTGAAGGGCATAGGCCCGTCCTTGTGGAAGTTTTTCTTGAATGTTTCAGGATAGCCTCAACCTGTTGAGAAAGGTTGATATCCTGGAATTCTAGGCTCTCAGCAGCCACGCCCTGAGATGTAGAGACTGAGGATTCGGGTGCAATAGTGTCCCGTTCTCCTGGGAAAGATGATCTGGAGCACATCCCAAATCCAGAGGCTTGGCCTGAGAGAGACGTAACAGCAGTGGATACCACGTCTGTCGTGGCCATTATGGGGTTATGAGGATCATATGGCCCCTGTCTCTCTGAAGTTTGAATAGAGTTTTGCGAATGAGGGAATGAGGGTGGGTAGGCATAGAGGAAGTCCTGACCCCAATGGAGATGGAAGGCATCCATTTGCCTGACTGTTCTGAGTTGGAATTCTGGAACAGAACCGGGGAAGTCTGGCATTCTGAGGACTTGCAAAGAGGTCTATCTGGAGTTCCCCAAATCTGAAAGATTTGAGCAATTTGCTCTGGATGAAGGGACCACTCATGTGGCAAAAGTACTCGACTGAGTGTCTACCAAGAGATTTTGTGTGTCTGGAAGATACACCGCTAGTAGGAGGATTTGAAGATCTCTGGCGAAGGCCCAGAGCTTCGTTGCACAGTGCCTGAGAACCCGTCCCACCGTGCTTATTCACACAGAACATGGCTACTCGATTGTCGGTCTGGACAAGAACCGTCTTGTAGCTAAGGTGGTTCTGAAAAACTTGAAGAGCATATAAGATGGCTCTGAGCTCCAGAATGTTTATGTGAAGACAAGCCTCCTGCTCGATCCAGAGACCCTGAGTGGAGAGATTGTCCAAGTGAGTCTCCCAGCCTAACCTGGACGCATCCGTTGTCAAGGTGGCTTGGTGTAGTGGCTGCTGGAAAGGAGACCCTATGAGAAGGTCTTCCAGTGATTGCCACCACTGTAGGAACAAACTGAGGCATGTAGAGTTTCTGATTTTGTCCCCCAGGCGGCCCGACGCCTGTGTCCACTGAGAGGCTAGGGTCCACTGCGCTGTTCGCTTGTGTAGGCAAGCATAGGGAACCACATGGACAGTGGATGCCATATGTCCCAGTAGCTGAAGGATTTCTCAAACAATTAGAAACGTTTCATTGCTGCTTGCGAGGCCAGCTGAAGTATTCGAAGACAACGTGGTTGTGGCAGGAAAGCCTTTGACTGCCTTTTGTCTAGAAGAGCCCCTATGAACTCAGAGACTGAAAAGGGGTGAGATGAGATTTGGGGAGGTTTATGACCAGTCTCAGGTACTGCAGGACATGCATTGTACATGAGAGCGTGGAGCTGGCTTCTGGAGCTGTTGATGCTCAGATGAGCCAGTCGTCTAAGTAGGGGAAGACAAATATCTCCAGATTTCTCAGGAATGCTGCTACTACTGCCATGCATTTTGTGAAGACTCTTGGGGCAGAAGCCAGTCCAAAGGGTAGAACCCTGTACTAGAAATGTCTTCCTTGAAAGAGGAATCGAAGAAACCTCCTGTGATCTGTATGGATGAGAATGTGTAAATGCATCCTTTATATCTAGAGAACATAGCCAATCCTGACTCTGAATGTAAGGAAGACGTGTTCTGAGGGAGATAAGGAACAGATACTTGTTCAACTCTGAGGTCCAGTATGGGTCTGTATCCCCGTCTTCTTTGGAATGAATAAGTAGGGGAGAAGAAACCCATGCCCTGTGGGGATATGGGTACCTCTTCTATTGCTCCTTGAGCAAGTAGTGAGGTGACCACTTGACACAAGAGAGTGGTGAAAGGGCCCTGAGAATTGAACTGTCTTGTGATGGTGGGAGGGGGCATACTGTGAAAATGGAGTTTGTGCCCCTCTGTTACAATAGAGAGAGTCCAGTGCTCTGATGTTATCTGTTGCCATCTTTCGGCGAAATGACAGAGTCTGCCTGGGATGGTAAGAGGCTCTGGAACCTTCAGGGAAAGGATGACTAAGTTCTCTAGGAAGGAGTCAAAGCCCCTGAGGGGGCTGTACTTGCTGAGCTAGTTGAGCTCTGGGGACTTGGGCCTTCCTTTGCTGTCTGGGTTGCTGTTGCCCTTTTTGGGGAACATGAACTGGGCAGTGGAGAGTGGCAAGCCTGGGTGTAAGATGGGTAGAATTTCTTTTTCTTGCTGAAAAAGGGTTTGTCTTTTTCTTAGCTGGGTTGACTGTCTTCCTTGATAAACTGTTCAAGGTGGTATTTTCGGACTCAAGCTGATTAGCTTTGCCCTGCCAATCCTTCCCAAAGGAGGTTTTCTCCTGTGCAAGGAATGTTCCCCAGCTTGTCTTGCACCCATTGTTCAAAATCAGATGCTTGTAACCAGGCAATGCGACGTGCACCGATGGAGAAAGCAGAGGTTCTGCTAATGACGTCAAAGCAATCAAAAGTTGCACGGTTCATGAACTTAGATACATTTTGGACATGTCTGACCAGAGTGAGGTCAGCCCTCTTGTCATCGGGAAGGAGTGGAGCCATAAGCTCCAAATCGCTTCGAAGAAACATACCCATATAAAGTATGTAAGAGCTTATTCTAGCTGAAAGCATCGAAGACTGAAAGCATTGACGCCCAAAGGCATCGAGTGTTCTCGATTCATGACCTGGAGGATTGGATGAATAGCACTCTTGATCCTAAGCATTGCTGATTCCACTATTATAGAATGGTGTGGTAACTGTTTTTTGGAAACTGGGACATTGCTGTACCCGGTACATTGTATCGAATCTCCTAGAATGTGGAGACACCATCAAGGGTGTTTCCCACAACCTTATCATGAGGTCATGCAAAATTCAGTGAATGGGAAGGGTAGCAGCTTCCTTAGGAGCTGTCGGCTACTGAAGAATTTCCAACTCTTCAGCTCTTGGTTCCTTCTCAGGGGTCACAATGATCTTGAGTCCCCATACTACATCACGTATGAAGTCCTGAAAGGACATGTCCTCCGGGGGAGACATCCAACGCTGTGGCAAAGGAGAGGGATCCTCCAGAAGAACTACCCCGGTACCAACAGTAATCGGAATCGTTGTAATCGGAGGATTCAAAGTATTGTCAGGCCGGATGCTCTCTTATTGCTTGTTGACTGTATCGATTGAGGTCGGCATCGGAATGTCTCGATGCCGGAGACCAATTACAGTGCCGGCATGGGAGGAAGCATGGAGAGGGGCGCATCAGTCGATGCAGGTGCGTTTGGTACTGATACCGGTATGGACAACTGTCGATTGCAGCGATTTTAGCAGTATCAAGGCTGCACTCGATGGCCAGGGTTCATTAATACATGGTGCCTGCCGTTGCCTGGATGTCAGTACCGGCAGAGCAGGCCATAACAGTGCTCTTGCGCTGGTGCGTTTGGTTATTAGGTTCTGGGGGACATTTGTTGATATGTTGTTGATGATTTTGAAAATGTTTAACGTCGCCTTTAATCTTGTACGGGCAGACAGTGGCGGTTCTGGAGCACTGGCGTAATGTGGGTTTAAAAAAGGTTTGGACAAGTTCCTGGAGGAAAGGTCCATAAACCATTATTAAAAAGGGACCCAGGATATTAATGCTTGACCCAATACAAGCATTGTGGAACCGGTGTCTTTAGGGGATACTGATAGGTACGTATGACCTAGATTGGCCACTGCTGGAAACAGGATACTGGGCTTGATGGACCTTGGTCTGACCCAGTATGGCATATCTTATGTTCTTATGTGTTCATTTCTTGGTGTGTTCGTGATGATTCTGGCTGCTGTGTTCTGCACCAGTTGAAGGGGGTGCGTGTCATGCGAGTGCGAGTTCTCTGGAGGTGGAAGCTTAGGGAACATCTTGGAACCCCATTAATGCTGTGGAGGCCAGGATCTCCCGTCGGGGTTGTTTGGCCAGTGTGTTTTCCTTGAGGGCAACGCTAGTAGCATCTCAACGCTTAGAAGGAGATCTACCCTTTGAGAACCGGCAGGTCTTGGAAGACCTGGGTTTGGTTCCCTGAGATCCATGGGAGGAAGATGAAGCCCTGGACGTTGTCGATGCAACAGACACTGCATCTGAGGCAAAGAGGGTGCCGAGTTTTGCAGTTATGTTCCACAGGCCTCTCTTGGTCATCTTTCTACAAAGGATACACTCCAATGGTAAATGGTCAGGACGTAAACATTTGAGACACCAGTAATGGGTGTCAGTAGCAGAGATGGTACCACTACACGTTGAACATTTTTTTGAAACCACTAGATGGAGTGGAGTAGCCGCCTAATGGTTAAGAACACTGGTTTGGGAACCCAGAGACTAGGGTTCAATTCCCATTAGCACTCCTTATGGCCTTGGGCAAGTCACTTAACCCTACATTGCCTGAGAAAAATCCAAGTTATCAATGTCCCTGTTTAATGTACATTGCCAAGTTTAAATGTAAACCGCTTTGATTGAAATAAAGCGGTATATAAAACCTGTTAAATAAATAAATTTTGGCAGAAAAGAGGGCCTAGTGCCCAAAATGACGCCGGGAACAAGAGGGGACAGACCCTCCAAAAAAGTATTCTCTTTTTAATTTTTTTTAAAGAAAAGTAAGAAAATAAAGACAGGACCGGCGGTACCGGTAAAGGCGTCGACGGCGAAGGCAGACGCAACCACAAAGAAGATTTTCTGCGGTAAAGCACAGTTACTTACCTGTAACAGGTGATCTCTGGGAACAGCAAGAATTAGTCCTCACATATGGGTACGTCGGTACCGACGGAGCCCACGCGGGAAAGCTCCCCAGCTTCCCAGAAGGAAAGCTTTTGGGGCCTCGCACTGCGCATGCGCGCTGCCTTCCCGCCTTCCTGACCAACTCTCCTCAGTTTGAGTTTAAAGATGAGACAATAGAGAAAGGAAAGGAAAGAGAGATAGATACAACTCCTAGGGGAGGTGGGTGGGTTGTGAGGACTAATTCCTGCTGTTCCCAGAGATCACCTGTTACAGGTAAGTAACTGTGCTATCTCCAGGAACAAGCAGGAATAAGTCCTCACATATGGGGACTCCCTAGCTAAGATGCCGGGGAGATCCCCTGAAGGGTATGAGACCCTGAAAGGTTCCTCAAATTCCTATGGATCTCAGGCATCCATTCAGGGAAGGTGGGCTGGAGTTGTTCAAGAATGGAACAGGTGTCTGAGGACAGCCTGACCAAACAAGGCATCACGGCGGGAGTCCTTGTCCAAACAGTAATGGGCTGTAAAGGTATGAACCGAGGCCCAGGTGGCTGCTCGACAGATCTGGTCAATGGATACAGAGTTTAGATGAGCCATAGAGGTGGCCATGGCCCTCACATTGTGAGCGGTGACATGGCCCTCCAGAGAAAGGTTCTTACTCTGGCAAACAAAAGAGATACACTGAGCAATCCAATTGGAGAGTGTTCCTTTGGAGACTGGAAGTCCTAAATGAGAAGGATCAAAAGCAACAAAAAGCTGAGAAGACTTTTGATGTTGCTGTGTTCTGTGGAGGTAAAAGGCAAGAGCTCTTTTACAATCTAGAGTATGAAGGTTCCTCTCTGCACTGGATGCATGAGGAGCTGGAAAAAAGACAGGTAAATATACCTCTTGATTAAGATGAAAAGGGGAGACCACTTTAGGCATAAAGTGGGGATTGGTCCTAAGGACCACCTTATCATGATGGAACCTTGTATAAGGTGGATTAGCCACTAGAGCTTGCAGTTCACTGATACGGCGAGCTGAGGTGACTGCAATAAGAAAAATAACCTTCCAGGAAAGAAATTTAAAAGCATAAAAGCATAAAACATGAAAACAGAAAAAGACCACATAGCCTATCTAGTCTGCCCTTCCCTATCAATCACTACTCAATCACTACAACAGTCCCCTTTCTTCCTTTAAAGATCCTCTGTGTTTGCCCCATGCTTCTTTGAATTCAATACAGCTACCACCTCCACTGGGAGACTATTTCATGGATCCACCACTCTTTCGGTAAAGAAATATTTCCGCATATTACTCCTGAGTCTATCCCCCTTTCACACTCATCCCATGTCCCCTCGTAGCAAAGCTTGCTTTCAGTCAAAAGCGGCTCTCCTCCTGTGCATTTATGCCACAGAGGTATTTAAACATCTCAATCATATCACCTCTATCCCACCTTTCCTCTAATTTGTACATAGTAAGATCCTTAAGTCTGTCCTCATATGCTTTATAATGAAGACCAATAGAAACAGAAATACTCCAAACGAAGCTGCACCAGAGACTTATACAGAGGCACTTTCACCTCCTTTTTTCTGCTGGCCATTTCTCTTCCTATACACCCAAGTATCCTTCTGGCTTTTTTTTCAAGGACAAATTTGCTTATTTTAATTTAATATTTTCTTCATCATGGCCTTACATGTGCCTAATTGGATTCTGAGTGCTACTAGACTGAATGAAGCATTGCAAAGAATGTTTTCATGAACACTATGAAGTAGGAAAGAGAGTGGAGTGGAGGAGTGGCCTTGTGGTTGGGGCAAGGCAGTAGGTAGTGGCTAAGGGTTCAAAGGGTGGCTTCATAAGCTGACCAAGTTTAAGTCCCATGCCACCGGAGGAGGTCGAATGGGAGGTTTAGTTAAGGTTAGGCCTCTCATGAATCTTGCAATAAGAGGATGAGAGGAAACAGGTTGTCCATTGATGGGCTTAAGTGATGCCGCAATAGCACTCAAATGGACTCTTACTGAATTTGTTTTGAGTCCTGCATTGGAGAGATGCAGGAGATATTCCAAAAGAGAATTCAACGGGAGTGCTAGAGGATTAAGACCCTTGTGAGCACACCAAATGGAAAATCTTTTCCATTTAAAAGCGTAAGAACGCCTAGTGGAAGATTTCCTAGAGGCGTGTAGGATATCCTTCACTTGCTGCGAAAGATTGAAGTCTTGAAGGTCTAGGCCTTCAGTAACCAAGCTCTGAGGTGAAGGGACTTGGGGTTTGGGTGCCACAAAGTCCCCTCCTCCTGAGACAGAAGGTCTGGAGCCGCTCCCAAGTCCAGGGAGGGGGCTTGGGAGAGATGCAAAAGTAGAGGGTACCACACTTGGCGTGGCCAGCGTGGAGCTATGAGAATCATGGACCCTTGATCTCTTTGAAGTTTGAACAGAGTCTTGGGAATCAAAGGAATGGGTGGAAAGGCATACAGGAAGGCCTGACCCCAATGAAGGAGGAAGGCATCCTTGGCCTGAACTCCCTGACATGGAATTCTGGAACATAACCAGGGAAGTTTGGCATTCCACAGACTTGCAAAGAGGTCTATGTCCGGGGTTCCCCATTTCTGGAAGATTCTGAGTACCTGATCCATGTGCAGGGACCATTTGTGTGGAAGCAGAACTCGACTGAGTCTGTCTGCCCAAGAGTTTTGGATTCCTGGAAGATATACTGCCAGGAGATGGATTTGATGCTCTCTGGCGAAGGCCCATAATCTTAGAGCTTCGTTGCAAAGTGACAGAGAGCCAGTCCCTCCTTGTTTGTTTATGTAAAACATGGCTACTTGATTGTCCGTGTGAATAAGGACTGTCATGTTGCTGAGGAGGGTATGAAAAACTGAGAGCCAGAAAGATTGCTCGAAGTTCCAAGTGGTTGATATGAAGGGTGGTCTCCTGTGGAGACCAAGTGCCCTGAGTGGAGAGATCCTGAATGAGCTCCCCAACCTGTTTGGGAGGCATCTGTTGTGAGGGTTGCTTGGGGCAGCAATGGTTGAAAGGGGGCAACCAACAACAGAGTTTGAGTGGATATCCACCATTGGAGAGACCAAAAGAGACGTTTGGAGTTTGCTATTTGGTCTGAGAGAGCTCCTGATGCTTGAGTCCACTGGGTGGATAAAGTCCATTGAGCTGCTCTCATATGCACCACATGCACTGTGGAGGCCATGTGGCCTAATAGTTGTAGCATCTCTCTGGCAGTCAAGTGGCTTCTGGACTGAGTCTGAGAGGCTAAGTGCACTAGACGTTGGCAACGGGCCTGAGGCAAATAGGCCCTTGCAGTGGTGGTATCCAACCAGGCCCCTATGAATTCTAGGGATTGAGTAGGGGTGAGTTGGGACTTTGGCAGATTGATCACAAGTCCCAGATATTGTAGAATGCGCCTGGTGCGATCCAGGGAAGTCTGAGCCTCGGACTGAGATGGAGCTCGGATGAGCCAGTCGTCCAGGTATGGGAAGACAAAAATTCCCAGGGCGCGTAGAAATGCAGCTACTATTGCCATGCATTTGGTAAATACCCTTGGAGCAGAGGCTAGACCGAAGGGAAGTACTCTGTATTGGAAATGTTTTCCCTGGAACAGAAATCGTAGGAATTTTCTGTGGGATGGATGGATGAGTATATGTGTGTACGCATCCTTGAGATCTAGAGAACAAAGCTAGTCCTGACTCTGTAGGTATGGAAGGAGAGTACCTAGAGAAAGCATCTTGAATTTCTCCTTGCATAGAAATTTGTTCAATTCTCTGAGATCCAGAATAGGTCTGTACCCCCATGTTTTCTTGGGAATGAGAAAATAAGGGGAGTAAATACCTGACCCCTGTTGAAGAAGAGGAACCTCTTCTATTGCCTTTTGGGCGAGAAGAGTGGTCACCTCCTGACCCAACAGGTCTAGGAGAGATGGGGGAGAATTGAAACATCTCACCATGGTATGGGGTGGAAGGTTGGAGAAATGTAGTTGTTAGCCCTCTCTGATGATAGAGAGGGTCCATTGTTCTGAGGTGATTTGCTCCCATCTGGGAGCAAAATGAGTTAACTTTCCTGGAATGGTGAGAGGTTCTGGATGTTTTAGAGTCAGAAAGGTTAAGTTCTCTAGTTTTAAGTCAAAAACTCTGAGGGGGTTGGGACTGCTGGGCTGTAGCAGCCCCTGCAGGTTTTGCCCTGGCCTGTTTAGGCTGCTGACGCTTAGGAGCAAAGCGAGCTGCAGAAGATTGTTGGCCAGTATTTGTGGCAAATCTGGCCTTCTTGTAGAAAGGCTTCTTGAAAGTTTTTTCTTGACAGGGGTAGAGGTAGACTTAGAAAGTCTATCTAAAGCAGCATTTTCTGCATCCATTTGAGTGGCTTTGATTTGCCACTCCTTACCAAACAGATTCTCACCTGTACAGGGCAAATTTCCCAACCCATCCTGGACCCAGGGTTCTAGGTCAGAGGCCTGGAGCCAAGCAATTCTGCGAGCCGCTATGGCAATACCTGAGGCTCTGCTAGCACCCTCAAAGGAGTCAAAGGCTGCTCTGTTGGAGAACTTTGAAATATCTTGGGTATGCTTCAGCAAAAGAAGGAACTCCTCCTTTCTATCCTCTGGGATAAAGGGGAGAAAATGGCGTATTTTTAATGCAATTTCCTTCAGAAACATGCCCATATAGAGGCTGTATGAATTGATTCTGCCAATAAGCATACTTGCTTGGAAGATTTTTCTACCAAAAGCATCCAGAGTCCTACATTCTCTTCCTGGAGGAGTAGAAGAGTGTCTTTTTGTACTCTTGATCCTTTTCATAGCTGACTGCACCACGATGGAGTGGTGAGGGAGCTGAGTTTTTTGAAACCCAGGAGAAGGGGGGACACGATACATGGCGTCCAGACGACGAGAATGTGGAGATAGGGTGAGAGGAGTCTCCCATAAGTCCATCATGTGTTCTTGAAGAATTTCATGGATGGGCAAGGTGACTGCCTCTTTGGGAACCTTAAGAGTATCCTAAAATGTCTAACTTTTTTGCTCTAGGTTCTTTTTCAGAGGATACTGAAATAGAAAGACCTTTAGCTACTTCAATGATGAAGTCTTGAAAGGATAAATCCTCTGGAGGAGACATTCTCCTTTTTGGAGAAGAGGGCTCCTCAGGTAGAGTAAGGGATACTTCAGCAGAGTCATCTGATGAATCAGAATCATCAGAAGACTCGAAGTATCGTCTGTTTGCTTCCAGGGATCGATAAGCGTATCGACATCGGGGGTACCCGGAACCGGATCGGTATCGGGAAACACCCCGGAACCGGGAACTGGAATCGGTATCCTGGTCGATGTGGATGCCCTGGGTACCGGTATCGGTTGTGGCACCGGAACCAGAGTCGGTACCGCAAGTTGCGGTACCGAGGGCGTCGCAGCCTTAATAAAAGCCAAAATGGCCTGCTGCATGGATTGAACTGTATGATCCATAGACGCCACGACTGTCTGGATGTCGGTACCGGATGATTGAGCCGGTACCCCAGAGCAGTCTAACAGGTGATCGGTCGAGGCCGTGCCATCGATGTCAACCTGTAACCCCATAGGAGGAGCTTTGGAAGCCGGAGCTTCCCGCCGGGGTTGTTTGGCTGGGGCAGGGTCCTCAGGGTCAAGCCCAGGGGTATCTCGATACTTAGAGGGAGATTTGCCCTTTGAGGACCTGCCAGAGGAATGTTTGGTTACCTGAGATCCATCAGGAGAGGAAGACCTGGAAGATGTCGATGCTGGAGTATCTGTAGAAAGCACAGTTACTTACCTGTAACAGGTGATCTCTGGGAACAGCAGGAATTAGTCTTCACATATGGGTACGTCGGTACCGACGGAGCCTGCACGGGAACGCTGCCCAGCTTCCAATCAGAAAGCTTTTGGCAGCATCCCTCGCGCTGACTTCCCGCCTTCTCCAGAGACTCTCTTCAGTTGAGTTTCAAAGCTGAGACAAAGGCGAGAGAGAAGGAAGAAGAAGATATAAAGAGATGCAACTCCTAGGGGAGGTGGGAGGGTTGTGAAGACTAATTCCTGCTGTTCCCAGAGATCACCTGTTACAGGTAAGTAACTGTGCTATCTCCAGGAACAAGCAGGAATGAGTCTTCACATATGGGGACTCCCTAGCTGGAGATGCCAGGGGGAGATCCCATAAAAATGCAGGAGCCTGGACCAGGGGTGCATTTTGTTTCCAGGAATCCCCGGCATCCAATGTGGGATGGAGGGTAGGAGTTGACAATAAAGGAGCTGTGAGGAAAGAAACAGCATAGCCAAGGACTAGAGGGTCCTACAGACTACAGTAGTCCTTGGTATATATGATGAGTAGCATTAAAACACATTTAATGTACACTCAAAATATGCAGCTTACCTACTGTATTGTAGGAAGTAGAAAGCATGATGGAGTCTACTGGATAAGCAGTGGCGGAATCTTCAAGGTGACCTCCCAGCAGTGAGGATGAAGGTCCAGATCTGGAGGTAGTAGACGATCCAGGTGTCAACTGGGTAGGATTAGACGTCAGGTCTTCAATGGAAAGCTTTATGGGAAAAAGCTGAAAAGTCCTTTAGGCAAAAGGTCATTAACATTGAGGACTAAAGGAAGACTACTGACGGAGTTTGAGAACTAGCCCAGTCCTGGCGGGAAGAGGGGGACTGGAAAAACCCCTATTCCCAAGGAGAACAGCTGTGTACTCAAAGATAAAGATGTACACTGTTTTTCCTAGCTGGCGAGAGATAGCGTAGTTACTCACCTGTAACAGGTGTTCTCCAGGAGCAGCAGGAATCAGTCCTCACATATGGGTGACGTCGGCGCCGACGGAGCCCTCGCGGAGCAAATTTCCCCAGCTTTCAAAGAAAGCCTTTGGGAATTGCAGCGTGCATTCGCGGTCCTCTTCCCGCCCAAGGGTGCCAACTTGCTCAGTCAGATGACATAGCTAAAAGACAGCAAAAATTAGCAAAACGGAAGCATAAAACTGCAACTCCAAGGGGAGGAGGGAGGCTTGTGAGGACTGATTCCTGCTGCTCCTGGAGAACACCTGTTACAGGTGAGTAACTACGCTTTCTCCAGGACCAAGCAGGAAGTCAGTCCTCACATATGGGACTCCCAAGCTTAAGGCTACCGGAGACCCTAAGCACAAAAATGAGCTCCCTCTAGCTCAGCAGCACAGAAGGAAGGAATCCTCTCTGAATACGTTTCCCACCGGTAGCCCAACATCCGGGATGGAGGGTAGGAGTTGCCTATACCTCGAAGAGGTTTCGGAGGACTGCCTGTCCGAAAGCACTGTCCCTGCGGGACTCCCTCTCCAGGCAGTAATGGGCTGCAAAAGTCTGACTTGAAGACCAAGTAGCGGCCCGGCAGATGTCTGCCAATGGAACAGAGCGGAGGTAAGCCACTGACGTAGCCTTCGCCCTAACACGATGAGCGGTGACTCTACCTTCCAGCACGAGGCCCGCAGCCTCATAAGCCCAAGCGATGCAGTCCGCGATCCAGATGGACACAGTACGCTTGGAGACAGGGAGCCCCAACCTGTTGGGGTCATAAGACACGAAGAGCTGAACAGCCTTCCGGTGCTCCCGCGTACGGTCAAGGTAGAAGTTCAGCGCCCTCCTACAGTCCAGGGTATGCAGGACCATTTCAGCTCGGCTGGAGTGAGGCCTGGGAAAGTAGGTCGGACGTACCACCTCCTGGTTGATATGAAAAGGGGAAACCACTTTGGGAAGAAATTTAGGGTGAGTCCGTAGGACTACCCGGTTCTTGTAGAACCTCGTGTAAGGAGGATCAGATACCAGGGCCTGCAGCTCACTAACCCGTCTAGCGGAAGTGAGGGCCACCAAGAACAAGGTTTTCCAGGACAGAAAACGAAGAGGACAGGTAGCCATAGGCTCAAAAGGCGGACAGGTAAGCCGCTGTAAAACCACATTGAGATCCCAGTTCGGGGCTGGCGGGCGCAAAGGTGGTTTAAGGAGGAGGCGGCCTCTGAGAAAATGAGCCACCAGAGGGTGGCTGGAAAGAGGTCTAAAATCCACCGGCACGTGATGCGCAGAAATAGCACTGAGGTGGACCTTGACCGAGTTGGACTTGAAGCCAAGATTAGAAAGAGAAAGCAAGTACTGCAAGACCACTGATGCCGAACAGGAGAAGGGGTCCTGAGACTGCTGAGTACACCAGACGGAGAACCGACGCCACTTAAGAGCGTAGGACTTCCGGGTGGAAGGCCTCCTGGAGGTCAAGACAACCTCTTCCACATCTGGAGGCAGCTGGAGAGGTGCAAGGACTACCCTTTCAGCAGCCAGGCCATGAGATGAAGGGACCGGAGGTTGGGGTGCAGGAGCGTCCCCTGATCCTGCGAGAGGAGATCGGGCTGAAACCCCAGAGGAAGAGGGGTGTCCACCGCTAGCTGCATCAGAAGCGGGAACCAAGGTTGCCTCGGCCACCGAGGAGCCACTAGGATCAACGATGCCTTGTCTCGGAGAACTTTGAAGAGCGTCCGAGACACCAGAGGCATGGGTGGAAAGGCATACAAGAGGCCTGTGGACCATGGAATCAGAAAAGCATCCGCCGCTACCCGGAGAGGATGCGGCTGTCGAGAGCAGAATCTGGGAAGCTGCCGGTTCAGAGGACTGGCTAACAGATCCATGGTGGGGAGGCCCCACCGTAGAAAGATCCGCTGAACCACAAGCGGATCCAACCTCCACTCGTGCGGTTGGAGGACCCTGCTCAGTTTGTCTGCCAGGTAGTTTTCTGGACCCGGGAGATAGACAGCTTTGAGGACTATGCTGCGGTGGACGGCCCAAGAGCAGCGCTTCTGTGCTTCCCGACAGAGAAGGAAGGAGCCCGTCCCGCCTTGTTTGTTCACGTAGAACATGGCAACCTGATTGTCGGTCTGGACCAGTATTGACTGGTGAGAAAGCAGGTGAGAGAAGGCTTTCAGCGCTAGGCGGATGGCTCTGAGCTCCAGGAAGTTGATCTGCTGAGCGGACTCCCAAGGAGTCCAGAGACCCTGAGTACAAGTCCCTTGGCAATGTGCTCCCCAGCCCTGGAGAGAAGCATCGGTCGTCAGGACCTGAGAATGCGCAGGAGGCTGAAAAGGCACCCCGAGCACTAGGTTGGGCAGGTGAAGCCACCATCGCAGAGAGGAGACCAGCTGGTCGGAGACCTGCACGGGGTCCGCTAGGCTCCCTGTGGCCTGATGCCATTGTTGGCGAAGACACCATTGAGCAGATCGCATGTTCAGGCGGGCATAGGGGGTGACATGGACCGTGGAAGCCATATGGCCGAGCAGTCTCAGAAATTGCCTGGCCGAGACCAGGGAATTGCTGTGAAAGCGGCTGGCGAGATCCATGAGCCTTTGGGCCCTGTCTAGGGGTAGGAAGGCCCGCGCTTGAAGAGTGTCCAACCTGGCGCCGATGAATTCCAGATCTTGAGAGGGGAGCAAAGTGGACTTTGTGAAGTTTATGACAAATCCCAAGTGCTGGAGCAGAGCTACCGTGCGATGAGTAGCCAGAGTGGCTTCTTGGGCAGACTGGGCCCTTATGAGCCAGTCGTCCAGGTATGGGAACACAAAGAGACCCTGAAGCCTCAGATAGGCCACCACCACTGCTAGGCACTTGGTGAACACTCTGGGGGCGGAGGATAGGCCGAAAGGCAGTACTCTGTACTGGTAATGGCGTCCGTCCACCACAAACCTCAGGTATTGTCTGTGGTCTGGATGAATAAGGATATGAGTATACGCATCCTTCAGATCTAAGGAGCATAGCCAGTCTCCCTGCTGGAGGTAGGGCAGCAGGATTCCAAGGGTAAGCATTTTGAACTTTTCCCTTGCAAGGAACTTGTTGAGGTTGAGCAAGTCCAGGATGGGTCTGAGGCCTCCTGTTCGCTTTGGAACCAGGAAGTACCTGGAGTAAAACCCTCGACCCTTCAGGTGGTGGGGCACCGGCTCCACGGCCCGGTCCTGAATAAGACACGCTAACTCCAGAAGGAGTAAGTCCCTGTGCAGAGGGAATCTGGAAGGCTCCCCTGGAAAGTAGGAGGGAGGCACCTGGTGAAAATGAAGAAGATAGCCATTTTGAACTATCTGAAGAACCCAGGTATCCGTGGTGATGTTGGACCACCTGTGCGCAAAGTGGACAAGCCGGCCTCCTGTGCTGAGAGGAACCAGCAGAGGGGGAGAGGCTATGCTGAGACAGTCAAAAACCCCCACCCTGCTGAGCAGGGGCCGGTGGTGCAGGCTTGGGGGCTTGCTGCCTACGGGACCCATTACCCCGTCCCTTGGCCTGCTTCCCCTGTGGGGGAACTGGGGAGGCCTGATACTGAGGGTAGTATTTGTAGGCAGCCGCCTTCCTCGGGTAAAAGGGCTTCTTCCCCGAGGCCTTCTTCTTCTGAGAAGGGGCAGAGGTTTTCCTGGAGAGACGAGTTCTGGTGAGAGTCTCCGTCTCGATTTGTGCAGCCTTCTCATCCATGGACTTGCCAAAGAGGTTATCACCTCGGCAGGGGACATCGACCAACTTGTCCTGCACCCAGGGCTCGAGGTCGGACGACTGGAGCCAAGCCTGGCGGCGTCCACCGATGCCGGCAGCGGCTACTCGAACCGAAGTCTCAAAACCATCATAGGCTGCCCGAGAAATAAATTTGGAGCACTCCTGAATACCAGTACACAAGGATTGAAACCTCTGCAAAGATTCATCGGAGAAACCAGCAGAGAACCCGGCTATTTCTTTAGCCAGGTCTCGGAGATACATGCCCATGTAGAGCTGGTACGTCTGGACTCGACAAGCAAGCATAGAGCCCTGGAAACACTTCCTACCGAGGGCATCCAGGCTACGGGCTTCCCTACCAGGGGGCACCGAGGAGTGCATCTTCTGACTTTTCAGTCTATGCATGGCCAATTCCACCACCATGGAATGGTGCGGTAGTTGTGCCTTTTGGAACCCGGGGCTCTTGCGGACTCGATAAATGGAATCGACCAGCTTGCTCAATACCGGCGACGACGCCGGGCTCTCCCACATGCGGAAGAGAAGTCGTTCCAGCATGGGAGGAACCGGTACAATAAAGGCCTCCTTTGGGGGAGAGTCATATTGGAGGGCATCGAGTTCTTCGACTCGAGGCTCCTCCTCGGGATCCGCAGGGAAGGCCAAGGCCTTGGCCATATCCCTTACGAAGTCCGAGAACCGAGTATCCTCCGGGGGGGACCGTCTCCGAGGCTCGGACTCGGAAGAGTCCGATGGGACACACCGAGTCCAAAAGGACCAGGTGACTCTTTGTCCTCAGATTCCCAGGCCGACTCCGCGGAGGAGTCGACCGGCTCCGGTCGGGCGGGTACTGGCGCCATCCGCCCCGACGCCGAGGGAGTCGGCGTCGACGACCTCGGTCCCGAACGGGAAGCCGAAGGAGACCTCGACCGAGGATCGACTCGAGCCCTCATGGACTCGAGGATTGGCTCGGTCTCCGGGGTCGACTTGGAAGTCGACGTCCCGGCGGTCAGGGCAGAAGCACCAACGAGGCCAGCGATCAATGCCCGCTGCGGGTCCATGAAGGCAGCCAAGCTGACCTCCAAGGCCGTCAACCTGAGTCCGAGCTCAGGAGACCCAGCAGCCCCCGACTCGGGCCCCGACAGCGTCGGGCCCGACGTCGGCTCCTTCGGAGGCGAGTCCACGAGGACAACAGTACTCATGTGAGCGGGCAAGCCCTCCTCGAGTCGAGGATGTTTCGACGGCCTCTCCGACTCCAAGGACCCGGGACGGGAATCGGGGCTATGCGACCTGGCCCTCGAGGAACCAGGAGCGTCCACCGAACCCACCCTCGCGGGTTTCTTCTTCCGAAGATGATCCCGGGTAGGAGACCCCCTTTCAGAGGAACTGCGACGATGCACAGGACCAGAGTCCCGAGACGTCAAAGCCTCTGACGAGGTCCGAGCCCAGCCGGAGTCAGAGAAGATACGCTCCCGCTGGTGCTGCCGACTCCTCAATGCTTTTGAGGACATCTTGCCGCATGGCCCGCAGATCATGGAGTTATGATCCGGGCCTAGGCAGCGGAGGCAGAAGTCGTGAGTGTCTGTAAGAGACATAAGTTTCTTACAGAGGTCACACTTTTTGAAGCCACTGGCCGCCATAGGGGGAAAAAGGGCCCCTGCGAGGTCGAACGACCGGGCAGCCAGGGAAAAGAAAAAAACTCGAAGTCTGTCACTAAGGACAAGAAAAACCGAAAAATAACGGACGGACTCGTAACCGGTGTCGCGAGTCCGGGCGGGAAAAGAACCAGCGTCGAACCGAAGAAAAATAAAGAAAATAATGAAAAATCAACTTTTCTGCGGGGGATTCACAGGCAACGTCTGTAGGGCTCTGCGGAAAAAAGAAGACTGAGCAAGATGGCACCCTTGGGCGGGAAGAGGACCGCGCACGCGCGCTGCAATTCCCAAAGGCTTTCTTTGAAAGCTGGGGAAATTTGCTCCGCGAGGGCTCCGTCGGCGCCGACGTCACCCATATGTGAGGACTGACTTCCTGCTTGGTCCTGGAGAAAGGAAAAATATTGAAGCTTGATGCTTCAAGGACTTAAAGAAAAAATGGAAGATGTTAGCACCACAGTGGTTATTGGTGCCTAACAGTTTCTGCATCGTAATATGGTATGCGAAGTAGGGCGATAGACTGTCTAAAACCTCTAGGAGGTAAAACATTTAGTCTAGACAGTAAGGGTGATAGTGTGTAAGACACATAAACCCTTAAGAAGCCCCCCGACACATATATATACAGATATACATATATGTGGATGGAATATATATATATGTGGATGGAATATATATATATATATATATACACATATATATATATATATACACACATATATATATATATACACACATATATATACATATGTCCAGATGTGTACATTAGGATATGGGTGGAAAAATGTATCAATATATATATATATATATATATATATATATATATATATATATATATATATATATATATATATATATATATATTAATATACCTAAATATAGATACATCTGTGGGGCATGGTTTTGCACCACCAGAGTAATGATATAGGTATGTAGACATATATGGAGATGCTACATACAAGACAAGAGGTTGAAGATACATGTCTACCACCCAGCCCCATAATTGTACATGGGGAATAGAAAAGAAAAAGATTCTGTGCTCTACAAGAGGGTGAACCCACTTGGGATATGTATAGAGAATCTATTTCCGTGGATTGAGGGATGCAGGAAGGCAATCCAATAAGATAACCGTGATGTTCGCGCAAAAACAGATGATCATATGAATCTGTAAGGCACAAGGCGGGAGTTCCACAGAACACTGACATGGCATATGTACAGAAACGCAGAAGAAGATACCAAAGGGACCTACTGGAGGGACCCAGAGGTAGCATGCGTAAACATCAGCCTTGGATTTTCACGCAGAAGAACTGATATCTCGTGTTAACACCCCAGGCTAGAGGGTGTGGAGAACCCTCACAGGCATGGGAAGGGTTTATAAGCTTTTCCCTACTAATAGAGAAGCTTCAGAGACAAGGTCAATGCTCTATAGCAAGGCCCTCATAGTAGAAAGCTTCCCTGAAGACTGCAGAGAGCATTGTGCAGGAGAGATAGGAGACAAACTGACTGAAGTCAGGTGTGTTGCCATATCCTAGGAGAGGAGATGGGTAGAATAATGTGAGAAAGCCTAAACGAGTAGGAGGATCCAAGATAGATGACGAATAGCTTGGAATCACTACTGAGGCTAGACAAAATTTTGAACAAGGGACTGGAACTTGGAAAAAGTACCAGTAATACAATTACTGTAACTCCTGCAGGCACAGCTGCTGACGGAAACAGCAGAGAGATTGTCCTGTGCCCAATAAAGAAAAACAGACAAGAAAAGAGAGGAGATATCCCTTCTCCCTGTCTGAGGAACAAGCTTGCTAGAGAAGCTTTTCAGTATGGTACCCCTCAGTCAGGGATAAAACCCGGTTGAGAGGGTAGAGTAAGTAAGTGGAGGGTGACGTACCCATAGGGTAAGTCAACTGAAGGAAAAAATGTTCAGTTGGGACAGAACTATCAGGGGATAGTTGCAACTGCTCTTCTAGAGAGTAAGAAGAGGAGAAGTCTGTAGTCCCTGAACAAAAATTTTCCGACAGGTTAGTATACTGAAAAAGAAGAGCACAGTGAATAAACTTCTAATGGGTAGAAGTGAACTGTAGATTACAATTCCCGGCCCCTATGGTTGCTGGGAATGCTGAGACTGGCCAGAGCTGGAGGACTTCAGGCTAGGCTGAGGCGTCCCTTGTTTAGGTACAGCCGAATGATGGGCAGGAGATGAATGAAACTTTCTTTTCTTAGGGAAAGAAGGTTTGGTAGGACATTTCCTACCCCTTGAAGAAGGAGGTGGCTTAGAATGGTCTTTAGTGGAAGGAGAGTCAGTGGAGCATTGAGCAACCTGACGTAAAGCCTCCTTATTGAAGAGACCTTCTCCTGTACAAGGAGAATGAGCCAGTATAGTTTGTGCCCATCTGCTCAAGTCTGAAGCTTCAAGCCAGGCTCTGCGACGTGCTGGAATGGCAATAGCAGAGGATCTGCTAACGGACTCAAAAGAGTCTATAGAAGCACGAGACAGGAACCAGGATAGATTCCGGCTGTGATTGACGAGCAAGGAATAATCAGTAGCCTTGGGCTCTGGTAAAAAAGGGGTCAAAAGACAATTTCTCTGTGACTTCCTGGAGTGTTAGACTCATGTGAAAAATATACGAAAGAATTCTGGAGGCCAGCATAGAGGTTTGGAAGGCTTGACGACCAAAAGCATTGAGTGTTCTTGAAGAACGACCTGGCGGATAAGAAGAATGCTTCTTCTTGCTCTTAACTTTCCTTAGTGCTGATTCCACTACAAGGGAACGATGAGAAAGTTGAGGCTTTTGAAACCCTGGAGAGGGTGGCACCCGGTACCGAACCTCAGTAGCTGTAGAAACTAGAGAAAGTCGTAAGGGCGATTTCCAGACCCTCAGAAGGAGATCTTGCAGAGCAGGATGTAAAGGAAGCATTATATTTTCTATTTGTGCCGGTGAGCCATGAGTAGCATCACAACCAGGGATAGAGATATTAAGAAAGGTTGCCATATCCAGGAGAAAAGCCTGAAAAGACTGATCTCCTATGGGAACCATCTCTGGTAAGGCTAAAGAAAGAGGCTGAGCACCAGAGGACGTACAGTGGTGTGAAGAGAGAAACCTAGTAGATGGACAGGGATACTGGCATGTTAACTTAGAGGCAGTGGGTACTGCATCAATGCCAGGTATCGGTTCCAAACTAGGCATCGGTGGAATCGGTGCAAGAACAGGCATCGACATCAATACTGATACAGGACCAGCAGTTGAAGTTGCCATCGGGGACTGCTGCAGTGATACCGAGAGCATGAGAGAGTTATGGCTAGGATCTTCGGAACTGCCTATCTGGAAACAACAGGAGTCGGTTCCGGGACGCGTCGGTACCCAGTCCTCGAGACTAGATATCGGTTCAAGACTCGGCATCGAAGAAAGCGAGGCTATCGATGCATGTCGCGAGGTTTCTGACGGCGGTGGCAGTATCGGCGATGCCGATACCACTAAGGCAGCCTGGGTTACATCGATCGGTATCGACGGTACTGAGGATACCCGATGACCACCCCTTGCAAAGGGTAAGGCAGTCCACCTCGATGCCGATGCCAGGGTATCGGAACCGATCGACGCCGGTACCGTCCCGGAGCATGGCTGAGATATGGAAATGTCCATCGGTATCGTATCGACCGGCCCCAAAGGCGCCGAGGATGGTAGAGGACGATTCCTGGTGAAGAGTGGAACACTCGACACCGAAGCCGATGCCGGGGTATCGGTACCGCTCGAAGCAGATAACCGCACCGTACACGGCTGGGATTGAGGGAAGTCAATCCGGTGCGTATCGATCGGTCCCGAAGGTACCGAGGATGCCCGATGACAATCCCTGGTGAAGAGTGGAACACTCGACACCGGTGCCGATGCCGGAGGCTCGGTACCGCTCGAAGCGGATATCACCCCCGAGCATGGCTCAGGTATGTTCTGTGAGGGGTGAGCCCCAGGAACAACCTGAAACCCCTTTAACGCTTTGGAGCCCGAAGACTCCCGCAGGGGTAATGCCAATGGATTCTTGAGGGTAAGGCCGGAGCCGTCACCATGCTGGGCATGGGACATACCACTCAAGCATTGACTAGTCTTAGACTGTTTGTGGGTTACCTGATCCTGTGAAGTGGAGAAACCGGGTACCCTCACTGCCGAGGAAAAAACGGTATCGAGGGAAACTCTAAAAACTGAAGGTTTCCTCACAAAATTATCCCCTGACAAGTCAGGGGAAAAAGGGTCAGGACCCACACAGTTGACACCCCAACTTATTGGTGTCTAAAAAGAAACAGGTGTTTCCACATCGAATGCACTTCTTAGGAAAAGAAGGCTCCATAATGAAGAGGCCTGGTAGGCCCAACAAGTTAAGGCAAAAAACTGAAGAAAAGATTTTCAGAATTTAGTCAAAAATCCACCAGCGATACCGGTGGTAGCAGGGAATACAGCCACGACCACAAGAAAACAAAAACTAAAGCAATTTAAGTAAAAAGAAAAGTTTCTGCGGTGACAGGAGGACGTCCTGCCGGCTCCGCGGGAAAAACGAAAACTGAAGAGAGGCTCTGGAGAAGGCGGGAAGTCAGCGCGCAGGTGCGAGGGATGCTGCCAAAAGCTTTCTGATTGGAAGCTGGGCAGCGTTCCCGTGCAGGCTCCGTCGGTACCGACGTACCCATATGTGAAGACTCATTCCTGCTTGTTCCTGGAGATAACAGCATGTGAAACTTGGCTGCCCGGTTCTGTAAGCCACGTTTAGACATCAAAGAACAGGATGGGCAATCTGGAATGGAATGGTCAGGCCCCAAACATTTAAGACACCATTCATGAGTGTCTGTGACTGAAATAGTACCGCTACACTTGGTGCATTTTTTAAAACCAGAGGCTGGTTTCTCCATGAGGGAGAATTTGTGAAGGCCTAGAGGCCTCACAGAACAAACACACCAAGTGGGGAAAAAATAAGATTTTTTTTTTTTTTTTTAAAGAAATAAAGGAAAAAAGACCGGCGGTACCGGTCTGGAATCGGGGAAGGCAGACACGCGGCCAAAGAAATAAATTAAAATAACTTCTTCAGCGGTGACAGGAACATGACCTGCTGGCTCCGCGGAAAAAGAAGAACTGATGAGAGTTGGTCAGGAAGGCGGGAAGGCAGCGCGCATGCGCAGTGGGAGGCCCCAAAAGCTTTCCTTCTGGGAAGCTGGGGAGCTTTCCCGCGCGGGCTCCGTCGGTACCGACGTACCCATATGTGAGGACTTATTCCTGCTTGTTGCTGGAGATCAGCATTTGCTTCCTGTCGGCTCCGCGGAAAACGAAAAACTGAAGAGGGAGATTTGGAAAGGCGGGAAGGCAGCAACGCAGAAACAGTGGGATGCGCCTAAAGGCTTTCCTATTGGACGCTGGGGAGCGTTCCGGTGCGGGCTCCGTCAGTACCGATGATACCCATATGTGAAGACTACATTCCTGCTTGTTCCTGAAGATCAACAGATAGGGATCCCTGCACAACAATGGCTACAACTCCGATACATGTCTAACTAAGCAGATCTCGACCAGGAACATGGAATTTGGGGATGGACAAGTGTGGCTCACCTCAAGGGCTCAAAAGGCTCAGACATCAAGGCCCAAAGAACTAAGCTGAGATCTCATGAGGGAATGAAGGACCACGGAGGGGGGGGGGGGAGCAGGAGGGACTTAAGTGCCATACTCACTGAAGGAAATTTATTACAACTGGGTATAAAGCCATAGAGCACAAGACCATAGAGCACACTGCCATTGGCCCCTTTAAAGGAGGCGGTCACCACCTGTACTCTCAGGGAACTAAAGGAGAAACTTATCAAGACCATCTTTAAGAAAGGCAAGTCCACTGCACTAGGGCTAACCTGATGCTCATGGCACCAACACTCAAACAGGCACCTGACATGCACATAGGCAAGGCTGGTACAGCCTCGCCTCAATTTCAGCAGCGTGAAAGCCACAGTAGAATAGCACTTACATGCTAAGCGCTGCCTGTCAAGAGCCAAGGCATAAGCTAATTAGGGAGCTGTGTCATGAAGAATCATCCCCTGCCAACTGCCACTAGTGTTACCAAGACTACCCCCAGACCCAGGTGTGGCTCTCTGTGGTGAAATATACACACTACAAGTAACAAGAGGAAACACAAAGCAGACAAAGTTTTGGCCAAGGCTGCACTAGGGCATAGATGTAATCAGAGTCTACCACTTTGCAGCGACTCAATCTATACATCTTGACATTGCACTGGGTCGCCAACAGATCCATCCTTGAGCAACACTAGAGGTCCAGAATCTTTTGAACTGAAAAATGGCTCAATTCGCACTCCCTGGGATAAAGCGAGCGGTGAATGAGAAAGTCAACTTACACATTGTACAAGCAAATGATGTGTTGTGCCAAGAGAACTAGGAGGTTCTGTTCCACCTAGGAAAGCATGAGAGCCATCTTAAGGGCCACTCCAGCACTCCTTATGTCCCCTTGCCAGTTGACATACCCCACTGCTCTGGCATTATCAGATAATATTTGAACCGCTCTGACACAGACCAAGGACCGGAAGCAGCTATTCGGACCTCGCCATGGGCTCTACAGCCAAAAAGACTGGCATCTTTTATAGAAGCAACCATGAGAGGTTGTCCAGTGGCATGTGCTTCCTCAGATGGTTGGGCTGCCTCCCACTGACAGGTTGATGAGAAACCAGTTTAAAATCCTAACTCAGGTTCATAAGACACTTAACACTAGTCTCCCGCAGTAACGCTCCTCCTTGATCATACATCATACTCCCTACCACTCCCTACGTTCCATCTACATAAACCAACTCTTCCTTGCATCACTTTCCCAGGCAAATTTTGGAATCTACTCATCACTCAGCATTTTACTTCCCTGGCCTTTCCCCCTGGAATAATCTCCGGTTAGAAACATTCCCAAAACTAAAATCTTCACTGAAAACCAATTTTACATAACATACAACCTTCCAGACACTCCAAGACTGTCTCTTTGTACTTCTTTCTCCTGAGATATTCAATTTTGTATATTCCCTTCTCTTAATGTCTTGCGCTGCTTTCCTGTAACTGGAGTTCTTTTTCTATTACTTGCAACTTAGTTACACCCCTAGACAAAGACATGGGGAGGTGTGACCTGCACAAAGCAGCAGATGCACCAAGACACCTTGATGGGCAGACATGGACCATAATAGTAAAATAGTATGATGGCAGATAAAGACTAAGTATTCATTTGTAAACCGCTCTGCTGTACCCATTAAGGGCACTATATCCAGTTATAATAAATGAAATGAAATAAAGCCTAACCTCAAAGTCCTGAGTGGTGGGAGATCAAGGCAAGGACTTATGCAGCAGCACATGCAGACCACCAAGACAAGGACTTATGAAGAAGCACATGCCCAACACATGCAACTCTTGCCACAATAGAGCCAAGTTGATGTTAATCCCAAATCTTAGGAATCTGCTGTGTCCAGAGCATTGCTAAGAACTCCTCTCTCACTTTCTCCTCAGGTAGGAAGACCCTGCTTGCTTGAGTGTCTAACCATGACCCATGTACTCTAGCAACTGGGAAAACAAATTGACTCGTGCCATAGCTCATCACTCAGCCCATACTCTCCAGAAGCCAAACCACTCAGGCCAACATGAGATATGCTTCAGCCTGCGACCAGGATCTCCTAAACGACTAGTCCAGAACACAGATCCTTTTGAGCCACAGTGCAACCGCTGCCATCACCATTAACACTGAACATAAGAATATAAGAACATGATGCGCCATACTGGGTCAGTCCAAGGTCCATCAAGCCCAGTACCCTGTTTCCAACAGTGGCCAATCTAGGCCACAAACACCTAGCAGTTTCCCCAATGCTTGACTATGGAAACACACTATAACAAGGTCTTCCCAAGCACACCATCCATCCACTCCAGTTAGTGCAGAATACTGCTGCGCCCATTATCACAGGCTCTGCAAAATATGGGCACAATACTCCTGTACTCCAACAATTACATTGGCTTCCTATTACTGCAAGAACAAGATTCAAAAATCTAATGATCATTTTTAGAACTATCCATCATTTATCAGCATTCTACAGTCAATAAGGACATAAACTTTAGGCCTAGACGAACTAAAAGCATTAGTAGGCTCAGCATTGTTTCTAGTTTCAATAGAACAAAGAAGATGACATCTAAGAGGGCTTTTTCACTCCTGGCACTAGATTTGTGGAATTCTCTCCCTGAAGACTTAGGAGCACAGAATGACCTTCAAGACTTACCTGTTTATAGAAATTTATGGACAATTTGATTTTATTAACATTACTTGATATAGTATGAATTGTTCCTCTTATTTAATTATATTATATGGAATTGTATTGTAAATGTATTGTATTGTATTTGTCTTCCCTTACTCATACATGCAAACCCTTTGCTGTCTTGTCAACCACTTTGATTGAAGGATAAGGTGGTATACAAAACTGGTTAAATAAATAAATAGCACAGGTTCAACAATGTTTGTATTGGGTCAAGCAGTGGATATTCTGAGTCCACTTTAATAATGGTTTATGGACCTTTCATTAAGGAACTTGTCCAAACCTTTTTTAAACCCAGCTACACTAACAGCTTTTACAACATCCTCCGGTAGCAAATTCCAGAGCTAAATTACACGTTGAGTGAAAAAAAATATTCTCTCTTATTAGTCTTAAATAGGTTACCCTGTAGCTTCATTGCATGGCCAAGTTCATTCTATATTTTGATGGAGTAAACAATCGATCTACGTTTACCCATTCCACTCCATTCCTTAATTTATAGATCTCCACCATATCTCCCCTGAGCCATCTTTTTTCCAGGTTGAAGAGCCCTAACCTTTTCAGCCACTCTTCATAGGGGCATCCTTCCATCCCCTTTACCGTTTTGGTGGCTCTTCTCCATACCTTTCCTAGTAATGCCATATCCTTTTTAAAATATGGTGACAGAATTTCACACAATATTCAAGGTGCAGTCAACACCATGGAACGATACAGAGGCATTATATCATCCTTTGTTTTATTCTTCATTCCTTTACTTATGATACCTAGCATTCTATTTGCACTACTGGCCGCCACTTCACACTGTGCGGAGGGTTTTAACATGTTATCTACGATGACACCTCTTTTCCTGGGTGGTGGTTCCTAATGTGGAACCTTGTATCGTGTAACCATAGTTCGAGTTGTTCTTTCCTAGGTGCATAACTTTGCATTTCTCCAAATTAAATTTCATCTGTCATTTGGTTGTCCAGTATTTCAATTAATCAAGAGCCTCTTGCAATTTTCCACAATTCTCATGGGTTTTAACAACTTTGAATAGCTTTGTCTCATCTGCAAATCTGATAACCTCACTCATTATTCCCATTTCCAGGTCATTTATGAATATGTTAAAAAGCAGCAGAACCAGCAGATTCCTGGGGTACTCCACTATTCACATTTCTCCATTGGGAAAATTGGCCCTTTAGCCCTACCCTCTCTACTTTAAATCTTAACCAGTTCCTGTTCCACAATACTAAGCTCCCTCCTAGCCCATCACACTAATTTTCCCAAGTCTCTCATGAGGGACCTTGTCAAAAACTTTCTGAAAGTCCATATACACAATATCAACCGACTCACCTTTGTTTACCAGTTTATTCACACCTTCAAATAAACATAACATTAGTAAAAGAAACAATTCCTCAGCTAAAGACATGTTGGCTGTCTCCCATTAAGCCATGACTATGGCTGGGAAAAATTGTATCGCTAAAGCTGCTGCCCCCATTACAGCATCTGCCTCTGTCCAGAAAGAGATCCTAATCCCAGTTAAAGGACCGGCTCCATGTGCAGGGTGCCTGCAAGCTGAAGCTCTGAGGAAACAAGTGGAGGAACTCAGAGGAGGTGGCGAGGCTGAGGAGCATTCAAGACAGTGAGAAGTACATTGATGAGATGCTTCTTGCAGCAACCAAGCTCTCCAGCACAGGAGAAGATAGGTGCCAACAGAATGTCGATGGTTGGACAAGTCACCAGGGCCTGCAAAATCACCAATCCAACTTCTCCAGCCCTTGAATTGAAGAACCATTATGCAGCCCTGGAAGTGGAAGAGATGAAAGCTTCCCTGGAAAGGGAAGAACCAGAGCTCACGTACCCCAAAGTAGCAGAATCAGTGACCACAAGGAAGCGAAGGGTAGTGGTGGTTGGAGACTCTCTTCTGAGAGGTACTGAGGGGTCCATCTGCCGACCAGACTTGACGTCCAGAGAGGTATGCTGTTTGCCTGGTGCCAAAATCCAAGATGTTACGGAGAGTTTGCCGAGACTCATCAAGCCCACTGACTATTACCCAATATTGTTAATCCATGTTGGAACAAATGATACTGCCAGGTATACCTTGAAAAATATCAAAAGTGACTTCATCGCTCTGGGACAGAGGGTGAAGCAGTTAGGTGCACAGGTGGTGTTCTCCTCAATCCTCCCTGTTGAGGGTAAAGGCCAAGGCAGAGAGGCTCGCATCCTGGAGATGAATGCATGGCTGCGTGGATGGTGTCAACGAAAGCGTTTTGGTTTCCTAGACCATGGGATGCTGTTCCAAGGGTTGCAGAGCAGAGATGGCATCCACCTGTCCAAGAAAGCGTAGTTACTCACCTGTAACAGGTGTTCTCCAGGAGCAGCAGGAATCAGTCCTCACTTATGGGTGACGTCGGCGCCGACGGAGCCCTCGCGGAGCAATTTTCCCCAGCTTTCAAAGAAAGCCTTTGGGAATTGCAGCGCGCATGCGCGGTCCCCTTCCCGCCCAAGGGTGCCATCTTAGCCAGTCAGATGACATAGCTAAAAAAGACAGCATAAAAATTTGCAAAAAAACTAAAGCAGATGATTGCAACTCCACGGGGAGGAGGGAGGGTTGTGAGGACTGATTCCTGCTGCTCCTGGAGAACACCTGTTACAGGTGAGTAACTACGCTTTCTCCAGGACCAAGCAGGAAGTCAGTCCTCACTTATGGGACTCCCAAGCTCAAGGCTACCGGAGACCCTAAGCACAAAAATGAGCTCCCTCTAGCTCAGCAGCACAGAAGGAAAGAATCTTCGCTGAATTATTACCCACCGGTAGCCCACATCCGGGATGGAGGGTAGGAGTTGCTCAGACCTCGAAGAGATTACGGAGGACTGCCTGTCCGAAAGCACTGTCCCTGCGGGACTCCCTCTCGAGACAGTAATGGACCGCAAAAGTCTGGCTCGAAGACCAAGTAGCGGCCCGGCAGATGTCTGCCAGCGGAACAGAGCGGAGGTAAGCCACTGACGTAGCCTTTGCCCGAACGCAATGAGCCGTGACTCGACCTTCCAAGGAGAGTCCGGCTGCCCCATAAGCCCAAGAGATACAGTCCGCCACCCAGAAGGACAGAGTACGCTTGGAGACCGGGAGCCCCAATTTATTGGGGTCAAAAGACACAAAAAGCTGAGCAGCTTTACGGTGCTCCCGCGTACGGTCAAGGTAGAAGTTCAAAGCCCTTCTACAGTCCAGGGTATGGAGGACCGTTTCAGCTCGGCTGGAGTGTGGTCTGGGAAAGAAGGTCGGAAGTACCACCTCCTGATTGATGTGAAAAGGGGAGACCACTTTTGGAAGAAATTTTGGGTGAGTCCGTAGGACTACCCTATTTTTGTAGAACCGAGTGTAAGGGGGATCAGACACGAGGGCCTGCAATTCACTTGCGCGTCTAGCGGAAGTGAGGGCTATCAAGAACAATGTTTTCCAAGAAAGAAAACGGAGAGAACAGGTAGCCATAGGTTCAAAAGGCGGACAGGTGATCCGCTGTAAAACCACATTCAGGTCCCAGTCAGGCGCTGGCGGGCGCAGAGGTGGTTTAAGTAGAAGGAGACCTCGGAGAAACCTCGCTACGAGAGGGTCGTTGGAGAGAGGTCTGCCGTCCACCGGCACATGATGCGCTGAAAGAGCACTGAGGTGAACTTTGACGGAGTTGGACTTAAGCCCCAGATTAGAGAGGTAAAGCAAGTACTGCAAGACCACCGACACCGGGCAGGAGAAGGGATCCTGAGACTGTCGGGTACACCAAACGGAAAAGCGACGCCACTTAAGGGCGTAGCATTTACGAGTAGAAGGTCGCCGAGAAGCTAGGACGACCTCTTCCACCTCTGCCGGCAGGAGGAGGGGAGCAAGGACTACCCTCTCAGCAGCCAGGCCATCAGATCGAGAGACCTGAGGTTGGGGTGTAGCAGAGACCCCTGATCCTGAGTGAGGAGATCCGGTTGAAACCCCAGAGGGAACGGATCCTCCACCGCTAATTGCAGCAGGAGTGGAAACCACGGCTGTCTGGGCCAGCGAGGAGCCACCAGGATCATGAAGGCTTTGTCTCGGAGGACCTTGAAGAGAGTCCGAGAGACTAGCGGGATGGGAGGGAAAGCATACAGAAGGCTCCCCGACCATGAGAGTAGAAAAGCGTCCGCCGCAACCCGGAGGGGATGTGGCTGACGAGAGCAGAAGCGAGGAAGTTGCCGGTTGAGAGGGCTGGCAAAGAGATCCATCGTGGGGAGGCCCCACTTTAGAAAGAGCTTCTGAACTACAAAGGGATCCAGGCGCCACTCGTGCGGCTGGAGGATCCTGCTGAGTTTGTCAGCCAGGCAATTCTCTTGGCCTGGGAGATAAACTGCCTTGAGGAGAACGCCGTGACTGACGGCCCAAGAGCAGAGCTTCTGTGCCTCCTGACAGAGGAGGAAGGAGCCCGTGCCCCCCTGCTTGTTCACGTAGAACATGGCAACTTGATTGTCCGTCTGGACAAGGACAGACTGGTGAGAAGTCAGGTGGGAGAAGGCCTTGAGAGCCAGGCGGATCGCCCTGAGCTCCAGGAAGTTGATCTGCTGAGCAGACTCCCACGTGGTCCAGAGGCCCTGAGTACGTGCCCCTTGGCAATGCGCTCCCCAGCCCAGGAGGGATGCATCTGTTGTCAGCACCCGGGCCGGCTGAGGTGACTGGAAAGGCATGCCGAATATCAGGTTCGGCCGCTGGAGCCACCACCGGAGAGACAAGATCAGCGGCTCGGAGACGCGCACTAGGTCTGCTAGGCCGCCTGTGGCTTGTTGCCACTGCCGGCGGAGACACCATTGAGCAGGCCGCATATTCAGGCGGGCAATGGGGGTCACATGGACGGTGGAAGCCATATGGCCGAGTAGTCTCAGGAAGCGCCTGGCGGAGACCAGGGGCTGGCTGCGAAAACGGTCGGCTAGGTCCATGAGCCGTTGAGCCCTGTCGAGCGGTAGGTACGCTCGTGCCTGAGAAGTGTGCAGCCTTGCGCCGATGAACTCGAGATCCTGTGAGGGGAGCAAAGTGGACTTTGCGAAGTTTATAACAAAGCCCAAGTACTGCAGAAGAGTCACCGTGCGGCGCGTGGCGTTGGTGATCTCCAGAGCGGACGCTGCTCTGATGAGCCAGTCGTCGAGGTACGGAAAGACATAGAGGCCTTGAAGCCGGAGATGGGCCGCCACCACCGCGAGACATTTAGTGAAGACTCGCGGTGCGGAGGATAGGCCAAAGGACAGTACTCTGTACTGGTAATGATTTCCTGCCACCACAAACCTGAGGTACTGGCGGTGGCTTGGGTGGATGAGGATGTGCGTGTAGGCATCCATTAGATCCAAGGAGCACAGCCAATCTCCCTGCTGGAGGTAGGGCAGAAGGATTCCAAGGGTAAGCATTTTGAACTTCTCCCGCACGAGGAACTTGTTGAGGTTGCGCAAGTCCAGGATGGGTCTGAGGCCTCCTATTCTTTTTGGTATTAGAAAATACCGGGAATAAAAGCCTTGACCCTTCAGGTGGTGGGGCACCGGTTCCACCGCCTGATCCTGTAGAAGACCTGCTAACTCCTGAAGGAGTAATTCCCTGTGCAGAGGGGGTCGTGGAGGTTCTCCCGGAAAATAGGAGGGAGGGACCTGGTGGAAGTGGAGAAGATAGCCTTCTCGCACGACTTGAAGCACCCAGGTATCTGAGGTGATGCTGGACCACCTGTGGGCGAAGTGAACCAGCCGGCCTCCGGTACTGGGAGGAGCCAGCGGGGGGGGAGAGGCTATGCTTAAGGAGTCAAAAACCCCCACCCTGCGGAGCAGGGGCTGGTGGTGCAAGCTTGGGGGCTTGCTGCCTACGGGACCCGTTACCCCGTCCCTTGGCCTGCTGGCCCTGTTGGGGAGCTGCAGGGGCCTGATAGTGGGGGTATTGTTTGTAGGCAGTCGCCTTCCTCGGGTAAAAGGACTTCTTTCCCGAGCCCTTCTTTTTCTGGGAAGGGGCGGAGGTCTTCCTAGAAAGCCTAGTCCTGGTGAGAGTCTCTGTCTCAATTTGTGCAGCCTTATTCAGCCATGGGCTTGCCAAAGAGGTTTTCGCCTCGGCAAGGGACATCGACCAACTTGTCCTGCACCCAGGGCTCAAGGTCAGACGACTGAAGCCAAGCCTGTCGGCGGGCACCGATGCCGGCTGCGGCCACTCGAGCCGATGCTTCAAAGCCATCATAGGCTGCTCGGGACATAAATTTTGAGCATTCCCGAATGCCAGTGGACAAGGCCAGGAACCTCCGCAAGGGTTCCTCGGACAAACCAGCGGAGAAACCGGCTAGCTCTTTAGCCAGGTCTCGAAGATACATGCCCATGTATAGCTGGTAGGTCTGGACACGACAGGCGAGCATAGAGCCCTGGAAACACTTCTTACCAAGGCCATCCAGGTTACGGGCCTCCCTGCCAGGAGGCACCGAAGAGTGCATCTTCTGGCTCTTAAGACGATGCATGGCCGATTCCACTACCATGGAATGGTGTGGTAGCTGTGCTTTCTGGAAGCCAGGGCTCTTGCGGACTCGATAGATAGAATCGACCCGCTTGCTCAGGACCGGCGAGGTGGCCGGACTCTCCCACATGCGGAAGAGTAGTCGTTCCAGCATGGGAGGAACCGGTACAGTAAAGTGTTCCCTGGCGGGAGAGTCATACTGGAGGGCGTCGAGCTCTTCAGCTCGAGGCTCCTCCTCGGGATCCGCAGGGAAGGCCAAAGCCTTGGCCATATCCCTGACGAAGTCCGAGAACCGGGCATCCTCCGGGGGGGACTGCTTCCGAGGTTCGGACTCAGGTGAGTCCGAGGGGACACACCGAGTCCGAAAAGAATCAGGCGACTCTTCCTCTTCAGACTCCCAGACCGACTCTGACGAGGAGTCGGTGGGGTCGGCCCGGGCAGGGCGCGGCGCCTGCCGCCCCGACGACGAGGGAGTCGGCGTCGGCGACCTCGGTCCCGAACGGGAGGCCGAGGGCGACCTCGACCGAGGATCGACTCGAGTTCGCATTGACTCGAGGATCGGCTCGGTCTCCGGGGTCGACTTCGACGTCCCGGCGGTCGGGGCAGCGGCGCCAGCGAAGCCAGCGAGCAGTGCCCGCTGCTGGTCCATGAAGGCAGACAGTCTGCTCTCCAAGGCCGTCAACCTGAGTCCGAGCTCAGGTGACCCAGCAGCCCCCGACTCGGGCCCCGACGGCGTCGGGACCGACGTCGGCTGTCGCAGAGGCGAGTCCAGAAGGACCACAGGACTTACCCGAGCAGGCAGCTCCGACTCCAGGAGAGGTCGCTTCGTGAGGTGCTCCTTCTCCAAGGACCCGGGGCGGCTATCGGGGCTATGCGACCTGGCCCTCGCGGAGCCAGGAGCGTCCACCGACGACGCCCTCGCGGGTTTCACCTTCCGTCGATGGTCCCCGGAGGGAGAACCCCTGTCGGAGGAACTCCGGCGATGGTCCGAGCTGGAACCCCTGGACGCGGAGGCCTCCGACGAGGTCCGGGTACGGCTGGGGTCAGCGAAGATTCTATCCCGCTGATGCCGCCGACTTCTCAACGCTTTGGAGGATAGTTTGCCACAAGGCCCACAGATCATTTCCTCATGATCCGGGCCCAGGCAGCGGAGGCAATTGCCGTGTGTGTCAGTTAGTGACATATTTCGGTCACACTGAGCACACCGCTTGAAACCACTGGCAGCCATCGGGGAAAAAAGGGCCCCGGCGAGGTCAAAGGACCGGGCTGCCAGGGAAAAACCGAAACGAAAACTGACTAAGTCAGAAAAACCGAAAAATAAGAAGAGGACTCGTGACCGACGTCGCCAGTCCGGCAGGAAAAAGACCGGCGTCGAACCGAATGAAAAGACAGAGTAATTCTAAAGAAAATCAACTTTTTCGCGAGGACACGACGGGTACGTCTGTAGGGCTCCGCGGAAAAAAGAAGACTGGCTAAGATGGCACCCTTGGGCGGGAAGGGGACCGCGCCTGCGCGCTGCAATTCCCAAAGGCTTTCTTTGAAAGCTGGGGAAAATTGCTCCGCGAGGGCTCCGTCGGCGCCGACGTCACCCATAAGTGAGGACTGACTTCCTGCTTGGTCCTGGAGAAAGGTCAATGCGTCTTCCGGAGTAGACTGGCTAATCTACTGAAGAGGGCTTAAAACTAGATTCGTTGGGGATGGGTGAAGAAAGCCACCAGGTAGGTGAAAGCCCGCAGGTGGGTGATACATTAAATACCTTTATGGAAATGGGTAACAGGCGTAACATATGGAAAGCAGTGTGAATAAATGCCCGTAGCATGCGAAAATAGATCCCTGATGTTGAAGCTTTGGTGTGAGCGGCTGACTTGGATATAGTGGCAGTTACAGAAACATGGTTCACAGAAAACCATGATTGGGCTGTAACTATACCTGGCTATACTTTATTCAGAAAGGACAGGGTAGGAAGAAGGGGAAGAGCAGTGGCACTATATGTAAAAATTACTATTAAAGCTTTGGAATTACAGAGCTTAAAAGGGAGAGAGGCAGCATTGTGGGTTAAACTAGAAAGAGGGAAAGAGAAATATATTTGCATTGGTGTGATATACAGACCTCCTCACAAGAGGAAGAGGTGGACAGAGTTAACTGAAGACATAGGCAGCATTGCTAGGAAAGGGGAAGTGCTACTGATAGATTTCAATATGCCAGATGTTGATTGGTACATTCCTGCTGCAGTATCATCTAGAAGTGAGGAGACTCTGGATTTTCTACAGGGAGAGCTATTCAGGTAATTGGTAACAGACCCTACACGTGACTGGACTTGGTGCTTACCAATGGTGAAAGTGTTTCTGATGTTATAGTGGGAGATCATTTTTCATCCAGTGATTACCAAATGGTGGGTTCAGTATTAGGACTAGGGCTGTTAGAATCCACTCAAAAGTGAGGATCTTAGACTTTAGGAAGACTAACTTTGCCAAGATGGGCCAATAACTCAGGGAGTCATTAGTGGGATGGGAACAGCTGGAGGACGTAGAAAAACAGTGGGCAAAACTGAAAGGAAATATTTTAAGGGCAACCAACCTTTTTGTTAAAATGGTAAACAAAGGTAAAAGGAAAAGGAGACCACTATGGCTTTCAAAAGTAGCAGCTTAAAAAGTGAAGAAAAAGAGGAAGGCCTTCATGAAATACAAGAGATCACAGAGAGAGGAAGACAGGCATCTATATTTGGAAAAACAGAGAAGCTAGCGAAGTAGTCAGGAAGGCAAAGATTCAAAAGGAGGAGGAAATAGCCAATGCAATAAAATGGGGGGGATAAAGCAGTTACTCACCTGTACCAGGTGATCTCCGGGAACAGCAGGAAATTAGTCTTCACATATGGGTATCGTCGGTACCGACGGAGCCTGCACAGGAACGCTCCCAAGCGTCCAATTAGAAAGCTTCTCGGAGCATCCCACAGCGCCTGTGTATTGCCTTCCTGCCTTTCCCAACTGCCTCTCTTCAGTTGAGTTTAAAGCTGAGAAAAAGAGAGAGAGGGAAAGAGAAAGATAGAGAGATACAACTCCAAGGGGAGGTGGGTGGGCTGTGAAGACTAAATTCCTGCTGTTCCCGGAGATCACCTGTTACAGGTGAGTAACTATGCTATCTCCAGGAACAAGCAGGAATGTAGTCTTCACATATGGAGACTTCCTAGCTTTAGATGCCAGGGAGAGAACCCCAGAAGTTGTGTGCCCTGAAAAAAGGGCTCCACTTCCCCCCATGGTCCTCTGGCATCCTACCAGGGATGGTGGGAAGGAGTTGATTAGGTATGGAACAGGTGTTGGAGAACAGCCTGACCAAACAAGGCATCCCGGCAGGAGTACTTGTCCAAGCAGTAATGGGCTGTGAAAGTATGAACCGAGGCCCAAGTTGCTGCTCGACAGATGTCGTCGATAGACACAGAGTGGAGATGAGCCATTGAAGCTGTCATGGCTCTCACATTGTGAGCTGTGACATGGCCCTCCAGAGGAAGATTCTTGCTCTGACAGGCAAATGAAATACACTGTGCAATCCAGTTGGACAATATTCTCTTGGAGACTGGAAGTCCCAAATGAGAAGGATCAAAAGCAACAAAAAGTTGAGAGGACTTTCTATGTTGCTGTGTTCTTTGTAAGTAAAAGGCTAAAGCTCTTTTACAGTCAAAAGTATGAAGATTCCTTTCTGCATTTGATGCATGAGGCCTTGGAAAAAAAACAGGCAGGTACACCGCTTGGTTCAGATGAAAAGGCGAGACCACCTTTGGCATAAAGTGTGGATGAGTCCTAAGGACTACCTTGTCATGATGGAACCTTGTATAAGGAGGATCAGACACTAGTGCCTGCAACTCACTGATGCGACGTGCTGATTTGATTGCAATGAGAAAGATAACTTTCCGGGAAAGGAATTTCAAGGAGGTAGTAGCTAAGGGTTCAAAGGTAGCTTCATGAGCAGGCCAAGAACCAGGTTTGAGTCCCATGCCATCGGTGGTGGCCTAATGGGAGGCTTAGTTAGAAGGCGGCCTCTCATAAATCTCGCTATAAGAGGATGGGAGGAAATAGGTTGTCCATTTAAAGGCTTGAAAGAAGCTGCAATAGCACTCAAATGGACTCTTACTGAGTTAGTCTTAAGTCCTGCATTGGATAAATAGAGTAGTTACTATACAGGTGTTCTCCAGGAGCAGCAGGAATCAGTCCTCACATATGGGTGACGTCGGCGCCAACGGACCCCACATGCGGAGCATTTCCCCAGCTTTCAAAGAAAGCCTTTGGGAATGCAGGCATGCATGCGCGGTCCCCTTCCCGCCCAAAGGTGCCATCTTGCTCAGTCTGACAACATAGCTAAAAGACAGCACAAAAAAGAACATGAACTATATAAAACTGCAACTCCAAGGGGAGGAGGGAGGGTCGTGAGGACTGATTCCTGCTGCTCCTAGAGAACACCTGTTACAGGTCAGTAACTACTCTTTATCCAGGACCAAGCAGGAAGTCAGTCCTCCATATGGGTGACTCCCTAGCTCTGGGCTATCAGGAACCCAGGCTGAAAAAATAGCACTCCCTCTAGAGCCTCAACAGTGAGAGAATCTTCTCTAAGACCACACCTGAACGGTAGCCCAACACCAGGGCTGGAGGGTAGGCGTTGCCTAAACCTCAAAGAGATTACGGAGTACCGCTTGCCCGAAAGCACTGTCCCTACGGGACTCCCTCTCGAGGCAGTAGTGGTCCACAAAAGTCTGGCTTGAAGACCAAGTAGCGGCCCGGCAGATGTCTGCCAATGGAACAGAGAGGAAGTGAGCTACTGATGCGGCCTTCGCCCTGACCCAGTGGGCCATGACTCGACCCTCTAGGAAGAGTCCGGCTGCCCTGTACTCCCAGGCGATACAGTCTGCCACCCAGATGGACAACGTACGCTTAGTGACAGGCAACCCCAATTTATTAGGATCAAAGGAAATGAAGAGCTGAGAAGCCCTTCTATGCCCCTGCGTACGTTCAAGGTAAAAGGACAGCGCCCTTCTACAATCCAGGGTATGCAAGACAGTCTCTGCCCTACTGGCGTGCGGCCTGGGAAAGAACGTTGGAAGTACCACCTCCGGGTTGAGGTGGAAGAACACTACCTTTGGAAGGAACTTAGGATGAGTACGCAAGACTACTCTGTTCCTATAGAACCTGGTATACGGCCTATCTGAGACCAGGGCCTAAAGCTCACTCACCCGCCTAGCCGAGGTGAGTGCCACAAGGAACACCACCTTCCAGGAGAGGAAACGTAAATGGCAGGTTGCCATTGGCTCAAAAGGTGGTCGAGTCAGTTGCTGCAAGACCACATTGAGATCCCACTCAGTGGCCAGTGGGTGAATAGGAGGCTTAAGCAGAAGCAGACCTCTGAGAAAGCGAGATACCAGAGAGTGGCCTGAGAGAGCTTGTCCCTCCACCAGCGAGTGGTGAGCTGAGAGGGCACTGAGGTGAACCCGGACAGAGTTGGACTGAAGTCCTAGGTTGGAAAGGAGGAGCAGATATTGTAGCACCACCTGGACAGAGCAGGAGAAGGGGTCCTCTTGCTGCTGAGAACACCAAGTAGAAAACCTACACCGCTTCAGAGCATAGGCCTTCCTAGTGGAATGCTTCCTGGAGGCCAACACCACCTCTTCAACCTCCCTTAAAAGGAGCAAGGGAGCAAGGACTAGCCTTTCAGCAGCCAGGCCATCAAATTGAGGGATTTGAGGTTGGGATGCAAGGGGGACCCCTGATCCTGGGTCAGAAGGTCGGGTTGCAACCCCAGAGGAAGTGGAGTATCCACTGCCAATTGCAGAAGAAAAGGGAACCACGGCTGCCTGGGCCACCTGGGGGCTATCAGGATCACCCTGGATTGGTCCTGCTTGATTTTGAAGAGAGTCCGGGCCACCAGAGGTGTGGGAGGAAAGGCATACAGCAGGCTCCCTGACCAGGGGATCAGGAATGCATCTGGCGCTGTTCTCAAGGGATGCGGTTGCCTGGAACAGAACCTGGATAGTTGCCTGTTCAGCGGACTGGCAAAAAGATCCATGGTCGGAAGATTCCACTTCAGAAAGATCTGTTGAACTACCAGAGGATCCAACTGCCACTCGTGAGGCTGCAGGAGTCTGCTTAGCCGGTCCACCAGGTAGTTTTCCTGGCCTGGGAGGTAGACCGCCCGGAGGGTCATGCCCTGAGCGACAGCCCAGGAGCAGTGAGCTTGTGCTTCCAGGCACAGAAGTCTGGATCCTGTGACTCCCTGCTTGTTGACATAGAACAGTCACCTGGTTGTCCGTCTGAACTAGGACAGACTGGTGAGACAGGATCTGAGAGAAAGTCTGTAAGGCTAGTTGAATGGCCCTCAATTCCAACAGGTTAATCTGCTGGGCGGCCTCCCACAGAGACCACAGGCCTTGGGTGCAGACTCCCTGGCAGTGTGCCCCCCAGCCCTGCAGGGAAGCATCGGTTGTCAGTACCTGAGTGTGTGGGGAGGCCTGAAAGGGACCAACCACTGACCAGATTGGGGAGATGCCTCCACCAGCGTAAGGAGTCCACCAAGAGTTTGGACACCTTTATTCTGTCTGACAATTTCCCTGTGGCCTGCAGCCACTGCGCCCTGAGGTGCCACTGAGCCGGCACCATGTTCAGCCGGGCATTTGGGGTGACATGCACTGTGGAAGCCATGTGACCTAAGAGCAAGAGGAAGTGTCTGGCCGAGACCAGAGAGTTCGCCCGAAACTGGCCAGTCAACTTTATCAGCCTGTGGGTTCTGTCCACAGGCAAATAGGCCTTTGCATGGATGGTATCCAAACTTGCCACTATGAATTCCACGACCTCTGAGGGGACCAAAGTGGACTTTGGGAAGTTTACAACGAACCCCGGGTGCTGAAGCAGGGATATGGTTCTGCAGGTGGCCTGCCTGTCCTCTTGTGGAGACTGCCCCTGATTAGCCAGTCGTCCAGGTAAGGGAACACAAAGATCCCCTGGTTCCTGAGGTAGGAACCACCGCCAGGCATTTTGTAAAAGCCCTTGGGGTGGAGGTGAGGCCAAAAGGAAGCACTCTGTACTGGAAGTGCTTTCCTCCCACCACAAATCTGAGGAATTGTCTGTGACTTGGATGGATGAGGATGTGAGTATAAGCATCCTTCAGGTCTAAGGAGCATAGCCAATCTCCCTGCTGGAGGTAGGGCAGTAAGATTACAAGGGTAAGCATCTTGAACTTTTCCCTCTCCAGAAACTTGTTCAGATTTCTCAGGTCGAGGATGGGTCTGAGGCCTCCTGTTCGTTTTGGTACCAGGAAGTAACTGGAGTAGAAGCCTTACCTTTCCAGGTGGTGAGGCACCGTTCCCACCGCCTGGTAACTTAGTAGACCTTCCAACTCCTGAAGGAGTAAGTTTCTGTGCAGAGCGGGTCTTGGAGGCTCCCCTGGAAAGTAGGAGGGGGATATCTGGGTAAAGTGGAGCAGATAGCCCCTTTTGATGATGCTTAACACCCAAGTATCCCCTGTGATAGCTAGCCACCTGTCTGAGTACAGGGTCAGCCGACCTCCTGTGCCCTGGAGAGGAGGAGAGGCTATGCTGGCATAGTCAAAACCCCCTCCCTGCTGAGCAGGAGCCAGAATAGGAGGCTTGGGGGCCTTCTGCCTATGGGGCCCATGACCCTGCCCCTTGGCCTGCTGGCCCTGTTGGGGAGTTGCAGAGGCCTGGAAGTGAGGGTAGGTTTTGTAGGCAGCGGTCTTCCTCGGGTAAAAGGTCTTTTTCCCCGAGCCCTTCTTCTTCTGAGAAGGGGCAGAGGTTTTCCTGGACAGCCAAGAGTCTCGGTCTCGAGTTCTGCAGCCTTTTCGGCCATGGGCTTGCCAAAGAGGTTTTCACCTCGGCAAGGGACATCGACCAACTTGTCCTGTACCCACGGCTCGAGGTCCGAGGATTGTAGCCAGGCCTGGCGGCGTGCACCGATGCCAGCCCATGCTACCCGGGCCGAAGCCTCAAATCCATCATTGGCTGCTCGAGATATAAACTTCGAGCACTCTCGAATACCAGAAGACAAGGCCTTGAACCTCTGCAAAGGTTCCTCGGAGAGACCAGCACAGAACCAGGCAATCTCCTTCGCCAGGTCTCGAAGGTACATGCCCATGTACAGCTGGTAGGTCTGGACACGACAAGCAAGCATAGAGCCATAGAAGCACTTTCCACCGAGGGCATCCAGGTTTGGGGCTTCCCTGCCAGGAGGCACCGAAAAGTGCATCTTCTTTCTCTTCAGGCGATGCATGGCCCATTCCACAACCATGGAATGCTGCGGTAGCTGTGCCTTTTGAAACCCGGGGCTCTTGCGGACTTGACAGATGGAATCGACCCGCTTGCTTAGAACCGGCATCGAGGCCGGCGCCTCCCACATGCGGAAGAGCAACCGCTCCAGCATCAGAGGAACCGGGACAGTAAAGGCCTCCTTGGTAGGAGAGTCATACTGCAGAGCCTCGAGCGCCTCGGCTCGAGGCTCCTCCTCAGGGTCCGCAGGGAATGCCAGTGCTTTGGCCACGTCCATCAAGAAATCCGAGAACCTGGTATCCTTCGGAGGGGACCTTGTCCGAGGCTCGGAACCCGGTGGGACGCACCGAGTCCGGAAGGTGTCAGGGGACGACGACTCCTCCGTTTCCCACGCCAATTCCTCCAAGGAGGAATCGAGCAGCTCCGAGTGGGCAGGCACTGACGCCATCCGCCCTGACGCCGAGGGAACCGGCGTCGATGACATCGGTCGAGGATCGACTCGAGTTCACACGGTCTTGAGGATCGGCTCGGCCTCCGGGTTCAACTTCGACGTCCATGTCCCAGTGGTCGGGGCACATGCGCCAGTGAGACCAGCGATCAGCACCCGCTGCTGCTTCATGAAGGCAGACAATCTGCTCTCCAAGGCCGTCAACCTGAGTCCGAGCTCAGGAGACCCAGCAGCCTCCGACTCGGGGCCCGACGACGGCTCCCCCGGAGGAGAGTCCACGAGGACTACAGTACTCACCTGACTCGGTGCCTCCGACTCTACACAAGGATGCTTTGCAGGCCTCTCCGACTCCGAAGACTAGGGACAGCGATCGGGGCTATGCGACCTGGCCCTCGAGGAGCCAAGAGCGTCCACCGATGCCGACCTTGCGGGTTTCTTCTTCCTTCGGTGCTCCCTCGAGGGGGACTCCCTTTCAGAGGAGCTCTGATGCTCGGGGTCAGACTCCTGAGAAGTTGAGGCCTCTGACGAAGTCCGGACCCATCCAGAGGCAGATTCGGAGAAGATCCTCTCACGCTGGTGCTGACAGCTCCGTAATGCCTTGGAAAACATTTTGCCACAGGGACTACAGACCGTAGAATGATGGTCTGGCCCCAGAGGCAGCAATTGTGTGTGTCGGTGAGACACATCAATTTCTTTCACCGATCACACTTCTTAAAGCCACTGGCAGCCATCGGGAGAAAAAGGGCCCCTGCAAGAACAAAAAATTGGGCTGCTAGGGAAAAGAAAAAAGGCACGAACACAGTCTTTAAGGACAAAAACCAAAAAAAAGAGATCCGAGCTCGGCACCGTTGTACCGAGTACAGGCGGGAAAGGAACTGACATCAAACCGAAGAAAAAACTCAACCCAACGCAGAAAAATCAACTTTTTTCACGAGTGACAAGGACAGGCGTCTGTAGGGCTCCGCGGAAAAAAGAAGACTGAGCAAGATGCACCTTTGGGCAGGAAGGGGACCGTGCATGCGTGACTGCATTCCCAAAGGTTTTCTTTGAAAGCTGGGGACACGCTCCGCATGGGGGCTCCGTCAGCGCCGATGTCACCCATATGTGAAATGGGGACCCCACCAAAAGGTTTTGAGTGGATTGCCACCATCGGAGGGACAAAATAAGGCGATTTGGGTTTGATATTTTGTCTGACAGGCACCCTGATGCCTGGGTCCATTGAGTGGATAAAGTCCACTGGGCTGCTCTCATATGGAGGCGAGCATAAGGAACCACATGCACGGTAGATGACATGTGGCCTAGTAGTTTTAACATTTCTTGAGCAGTGAGATTGAGACTTTAGCACTGCTTGAGAAGCTAACTGCACCATACAAAGGCAACGGGTCTGGGGAAGATAGTCCCTTGCTTTTCTGGTATCCAGCAAAGCTCCTATGAGCTCTACAGACTGAGTGGGAGATAGGCTGGATTTTGGGATGTTTATAACCAGACCCAAATACTGAAGGATACGCATTGTGCAAGATAGAGAAATCCTGGCCTCTGACTCTGATGGGGCTTGAATGAGCCAGTCTAAGTAGGGGGAGACGAATATTCCAAGAGTGCGAAGAAATACTGCTACCACAGCCATGCATTTCGTAAACACCCTTGGTACTGAGGCCAGGCCAAAAGGAAGCACCCTGTCTTGGTAGTGATTTCCTTGAAAAAGGAACCAAAGGAACTTTGTGAGTTGGATGGATGAAAACATGAGTGTACGCATCCTTGAGATTTAGAGAATAAAGCCAATCCTGACTCTGAAGGTATGGCAGCAGAGTTCCCAGAGAAATCATTTTGAGTTTCTCTTTGAACAGGAATTTGTTCAATTCTCTGAGGTCTAAGATAGGCCTGTGTCCCCCTGTTTTCTTTAGGATAAGGAAATAGGGGGAGTAGAACCCTGTACCCTGTTGATGGATGGGTACTTCTTCTATTGCCCCCTGGGCAAGGAGCATAGTGACCTCTTGATCTAACAGTTTGATAAGAGAGGTCTGAGAATTGAACTGTCTTACCATTGTGGGAGGGGGCATGCACAGGAAGTGAAGCTTGTACCCCCTCTTTTATAATGGAGAGTGTCCAATGTTCTGCTGTTATTTGCCCCCATCTGGGGGCAAAATGAGACAACCTTCCTGGAATGGTGGAAGGCTCTGGTCCATTGTGGGTCAGGAAGGCTAAGTGCTCTAGATGAAAGTCAAAGGCCTTGTGGAGGCTGAGACTGCTGAGACGGTTGAGGCTTAGCAATCTTTGCTTTCCTTTGTTTAGGTGGTTGCTGACCTTTCCGGGCAGGCTGACCTGTAGAACGTCCCTGCTGGGAATAAGAAGGGTAAAAACTCTTCTTCTTGGAGAATGGTTTTTTGAAAGATTTCTTTCTTGCAGGATCAGCAGTGGCCTTGGACAGTCTATCCAAGGTGGAGTTGTCAGCATCAACTCATTGGCTTTCTCTTGAAAATATTTGCCAAATAAATACTCACCTGTACAAGGGATATTGGCCAGCTTGTCCTGAACCCAGAGCTCAAAATCGGATGCCTGGAGCCAGGCAATTCTACGTGCACTTATGGCAATGGCAGAGGTTCTGCTTATGCACTCAAAACAGTCAAAAGCTGCACGATTGACAAACTTAGAAACATCCTGGGCATGTTTAACCAGTGTGAGAAAATCCTGCCTCTTATTAGGAAGAGGGCTCAAAACCTCTAAATCTCCTGTGACTTCCTTAAGGAACATTTCCATATATAAAATATAGGAACTGATACTGGCAGAAAGCATGGAAGCCTGGAAAGTACGACGTCCAAAGGCTTCCAAAGTTCGACACTCACGTTCTGGAGTATTAGAGGCATGCCTCTTTGCACTTCTGATCCTTCTCATAGCTGATTCCACTACAATAGAGTGGTGAGGAAGCTGAGTTTTCTGGAAGCCAGGACACGGAGGTACTCGATACATGGTATCCAGTCTACGAGAGTGAGGAGAGGTGGTAAGAGCTGTTTCCCACATTCTCAACATTAGATCATTTAAGATCTCATGGATAGGCAAAGTAGTTGCCTCCTTAGGAGCCTTGGGATATTGTAGAATCTCCAACTCCTTTGCCCTGGGCTCTGTTTCAGGAGGCACAGTAATGGATAGACCTCGAGCCACATCTCTGATAAAATCCTGAAAGGAGATGTCTTCTGGAGGAGACATCCTGCGTTTAGGAGAGGAAGGCTCCTCCGGGAGAAGTACTCCGGTACCGACAGAGCTGTCAGAATCCACAGATTCCTCCGAGGATTCAAAGTACCTTTTGTCCGGATGCTCTTGTAGAACACGATACCCGTACCGACCAAATTCGGTGCCGGGGGGAATCAGTACCGGTGTATCAGTACCGGAAGGCATAGCATGACTGGGTGCGGGCAATGCAGACACCGATGTCGATGCTGACGGTACCGGTTGAACTGTCTGACACGGTTCCGAGGGTGTCGATGCCGCAAGGAGAGCCGCCAGACTATGTTCAATAGCCAGGAAACTCTGGTCTATCGACGTTGCTGATGCCTGGATGCCTTGATATCGGTACCGGAGAAAGCAGCCGGTACCCCAGAGCATGGCACCAGTAGTTCTGCCGAGGTTGAGGCCTTCAGAACATCCTGGATCCCCGATAATGCTTTGGAAGCCGAAGCCTCCTACCGGGCAATTTTGCCATTATAGATCCCTCAAGGGCAACGCCAGAGGCATCTCGATGCTTGGAAGGAGATCTATCCTTTGAGGACCGGCCAGACTTATGTTTAGTTACCCGAGATCCATAGGAGGAAGACGAAGCCCTTGAAGACGTCGATGCCACAGAGGCTATATCGGAGGGAAAAACGGTGCTGAGCTTAGCAGCACGGTTTTGTCGACACCTCTTGGACATCATAGCACAGGCCATACACTCCGAGATGGAGTGGTCAGGACCTAAACATTTAAGACACCACTCATGAGTGTCGGTGAGGAGATGGTACCGCCACACTTGGTGCACTTCTTGAAACCCGAAGCGGGTTTTTACATAATAGAGGAAATTTTGGGCCTACGGCCCAAAATGGTGCGTGCACCTGAGGAAGAAAAGTTTGGAAAGAAAAAAACAGCAGTACCAGAATAGCGTCGAAGGCAGACATGACCACAAAAAAGGAGGAGAATAAGGAAACGTTTTCTGCGGTGACAGGAACGACGACCTGCAGGCTCCGCGGAAAACGTAGAACTGGAGAGAGGCAGTTGGGGAAGGCAGCGGGAAGGCAGCACGCAGGCGCTGTGAGATGCTCCCAAAAGCTTTCTAATTGGACACTGTGGAGCGTTCCTGCGCAGGCTCCGTCGGTACCGACGATACCCATATGTGAAGGCTACATTCCTGCTTGTTCCTGGAGAAGACATTTTTCAGATGTGTTAGTGAGAAGAGGAAGGGTAAAAGTGGTATTGGCAGACTCAAGGGTGCAGGGGAGGAATATGTAGAAGCTGATAAGGATAAAGCAGAATTGCTTAAGAAATATTTCTGTTCTGTGTTCACAGATGAAGAACCAGGAGCTGGACCTCAAAAAACACCCACAAACTGGAATAGAAGTGAGGGAAATCTTGAACAATTTTCAAAAGACTGTTCGTGAGAAACTAGCTCAACTTAAAGTAGACAAAGCGATGCAACCGGATGGGATACACCCTAGAATAGTGAGGGAACTTAGGGACGTTCTAGCAGCTCCACTGACTGACCTTTTCAATGCCTCGGAGCCGGGAGTGGTGCCAAAGGACTGGAGAGAGGGTCATGTGGTCCCTTTACACAAAAGTGGAAGTAAAGATGCGGTTGAAAACTACAGGCCGGTTAGTTTAACTTCAGTGGTGAGTAAATTATTGGAAACGCTGCTGAAAGAGAAAATAGTGAGGTTTCTGGAGTCCAGCGGATTACAGGATCCAAAGCAGCATGGATTCACCAGAGGCAGGTCTTCTCTCAAATCTGATTGATTTCTTTGACTGGGTGACCAGGGAGTTGGATCGAGGGAGAGCACTAGATGTGGTGTATTTATATTTCAGTAAAGCCTTTGACACGGTACCTCACAGGCGACTTATAAACAAACTGAGCACCCTAGGGATGGACCCTAAAGTCACTGCTTGGGTTAGAAATTGGTTGGGTGGGGGGCGACAGAGTACAGGTAAATTGAGCTCACTCTGAGGAGAAGGATGTTACCAGTGGTGTGCCCCAGGGATCTGTCCTTGGTACGATTCTTTTTAACATCTTTGTTAGTGATATAGCAGAAGGGCTGTCTGGTAAGGTTTGCCTCTTTGCGGATGATACCAAAATCTGCAATAGAGTAGACACCCAGGAAGGTGTAGATAACGAGGGGGGATCTAGCTAAGCTTGAAGAATGGTCCAGAATTTGTCAACTGGGATTTAATGTTAAAAAATGTAAGGTCATGCATTTGGGCTGCAGTAATCCAAGGGAGCAATATAGTATAGGGGGTGAAGTACTTTTGTCCACTAAAGAAGAGTGGGACCTAGGCGTGGTTATGTCTGATGATCATAAGGTAGCTAAACAGGTAGAAAAGGTGACAGCAAACGTTAGAAGGATGCTTGGGTGCATATGGAGAGGAATGACTAGCAGAAAAGAGGAGGTGATGATGCCTCTGTATAAGTCTTTGGTGCAACCTCATTTGGAGTATAGTGTGCAATTCTGGAGACCGCAACTTCAAAAAGATGTGAACAGGATTGAGTCGGTGCAGAGGGTGGCTACTAAAATGATTAGTGGTCTTCATTATAAAGCATATGAGGACAAACGTAAGGATCTTAATATGTAAACCTTAGAGGAAAGGCGGGATAGAGGTGATATGAATGAGATGTTTAAATACCTGCATGGCATAAATGTTCAGGGAGAGAGCCTCTTTCAATTGAAAGCAAGTTCTGCTACGAGGGGACATGGGATGAGGGCGAAGGAAGTGATATGCAGAAATATTTCTTTAAGGAAATAGTTGTTGATCCGTGGAATAGTCTCCCAGTGGAGGTGGTAGAGATGAGGACAGTAACTGAATTCAAAAAAGCATGGGACAAACACAGGATCTCTAAAGGAAAAAAAAGGGACTGTTATAGGGGACAGACTAGATAGGCCATGTGGTCTTTTTCTGTCATATTTCTCTGTTTTTGTTCAGTAATTTTGTTCTTTATGATGGTTTCTACCATTTTTCACGGTGCTGATGTCAGGCTCAGTGGTCTGTAGTTTCCCGGATCACCCCAGGAACCCTTTCTAAAAATTGGTGTTAAATTGGCCATCTTCCAATCTTCGAGTATTACAGATGATTTTAATGACTGTTCACAGATTACTAATGGTAGGTTTGCAATCTTATATTTCAGTTCTTTCAATACCCTCAAATGTATACCATCCGGTCCAGGTGATTTGCTACTCTTCAGTTTATCAAATAGTTGTAATACATCTTCCCGGAGTATCGATATTTCTTTCAATTCTTCCGCAGCATCACCTTTAAATACCACTTCTGTCATGGGTAACATCCCTACATCTTCCTCAGTGAAGACCGAAGCAAAGAATACATTTGGTCTTTCCAATATGGCCTTGTCCACTCTTAGTGCCCATTTTACCCCTCTATCATCTAATGGTCCAACTGACTCACAGAATGTACTTGAAAAAGTCTTTATTATGCGTTTTTGCTTCCACAGCAAGCTTCTTCTCAAATTCTCTCTTTGCCTGCCTTATCAATGCCTTGCATTTAACTTGTCAGTGCTTGTGCTGTTTCCAGTTTTCGTCAATTGGCTCTTTTTTTCCATTTCCTGAAAGATGCTTTTATGGCAACTACAGCCTCTCTGACCTCACCTTTAAACCATGCTGGAATACAGCTGGTCTGGGCTCACGAGAGTATTTTTAAACACCCAAGCTTGATGGAAATCTTTACAACTATTCCTTTTAGTTTTGTTTTTTTAACGATTTGCCTCATTTTATCAGTCTCCCTTTCGAAAGTTAAGAGTAGTTACTCACCTGTAACATGTGTTCTCCAGGAGCAGCAGGAATCAGTCCTCACATATGGGTGACATCAATGCCGACGGAGCCCCCGTACGGAACATTTCCCCAGCTTTCAAAGAAAGCCTTTGGGAATGCAGCGCACATGCATGGTCCCCTTCCCGCCCAAGGGTGCCATCTTGCTCAGTCTGATGACATAGCTAAAAGACAGCAAAACACAAAATAAATATGACATGACTGCAACTCCAAGGGGAGGAGGGAGGGTTGTGAGGACTGATTCCTGCTGCTCCTGGAGAACACCTGTTACAGGTGAGTAACTACTCTTTCTCCAGGACCAAGCAGGAAGTCAGTCCTCACATATGGAACTCCCCAGCTTAAGGCTACCGGAGACCCCAAGTTGAAAAATGAGCTCCCTCTAGAGCCCCAGCATGTGAGAAAAGAATCTTCTCTGAGAACGCCCCCAAACGGTAGCCCAACACCAGGGCCGGAGGGTAGGAGTTGCCTAAACCCCAAAGAGATTATAGAGTACCACCTGTCCGAAAGCATTGTTCCTGCGGGACTCCCTCTCAAGGCAGTAATGGGCCACAAAAGTCTGGCTTGAAGACCAAGTAGCGGCCCGGCAGATGTCTGACAACGGAACAGAGCGGAGATGAGCCACTGACGCAGCCTTCGCCGTAACTCGACCCTGCAAGGAGAGGCCGGCTGCCCTGTAGGCCCAGGCGATACAGTCTGCTACCCAAATGGACAGGGTACGTTTGGAGACAGGCAACTCCAAGTTATTGGGGTCAAAATAGTCGAAGAGCTGAACAGCCCTCCGGTGCTCCCGCGTACGGTCAAGGTAGAAGTACAACGCCCTCCTACAGTCCAGGGTATGCAAGACCATCTCAGCCCGACTGGCATGCGGCCTGGGTAAGAAAGTTGGAAGAACCACCTCCTGATTGAGGTGGAAGGAGGAGACAACCTTTGGAAGGAACTTAGGGTGAGTCCACAAGACTACTCTGTTCCTATAGAACCTAGTATAGGGTGCATCTGATACTAGGGCCTGAAGCTCACTCACTCGCCTTGCTGAGGTAAGAGCTACCAGGAACAACGCTTTCCAGGAGAGAAAGCGCAATGAGCAAGTAGCCATAGGCTCAAATGGTGGGCAAGTAAGCCGTTGTAAGACCACATTCAAATCCCATTCAGGAGCAGGTGGACTAACTGGAGGCTTAAGCAAAAGCAGGCCTCTGAGGAAGCGAGCCGACAAAGGGTGGCTGGAGAGAGACTGACCCTCCACCGGTGAGTGGTGCGCTGAAAGAGCACTAAGATGAACTCTAACAGAATTGGACTTAAGGCCCAGGTTGGACAGGTGAAGCAAATATTGCAGCACCACTGGTACCAGGCATGAGAAAGGATTCTCGCTGTGTTGAGTACACCAGGTAGAGAATCTACGCCACTTAAGAGCATAAGACTTTCGGGTGGACTGCCTCCTAGAGGCCAAGACCACACCCTCCACTTCCCTAGGCAGCAGTAAGGATGCTAAAACTACCCTTTCAGCAGCCAGGCCGTCAGATTGAGGGACTGGAGATTGGGGTGTAAAAGAGATCCTTGCTCCTGAGATAGGAGATCTGGCTGCATCCCCAGAGGAAGAGGAGTGTCCACCGCTAGTTGCAAAAGAAGTAGGAACCACGGCTGTCTGGGCCATCTGGATGCCACCAGAATTACCGAGGCCCTGTCCCGGAGCACTTTGAACAGTGTCTGGGGCACTAGAGGCGTGGGAGGAAAGGCATATAGGAGGCCTGTAGACCACAGAATGAGAAACGCATCCGCTGCTAATCTGAGAGGATGCGGTTCTCTGGAGCAGAACCGGGGCAGTTGACGGTTCAGAGGACTGGCAAAGAGATCTATGGTTGGAAGACCCCATCTCAGGGAGATCTGTTGAACCACCAAAGTATTCAACTGCCATTCGTGTGGCTGCAGGACCCTGCTCAATCTGTCAGGTGATTCTCCTGACCTGGAGATAGACTGCTTTGAGAAGAATGCCATGATTGACTCCCCATGAGCACAGGCTCTGCGCTTCCTGACAGAGAAGGCGGGACCCTGTGCCCCCGTGTTTGTTCACATAGAACATAGCAACTTGATTGTCTGTCTGAACTAAGACGGACTGGTGAGAGATGAGATGAGAGAAAGTTCTCAGGGCTAAGCGGATAGCTCTCAGTTCCAAGAGATTGTTCTGCTGTGCAGCCTTCCAAGGAGACCACAGACCTTGAGTACAAGCTCCCTGGCAATGCGCTCCTCAACCTTGAAGAGAAGCATCGGTTGTCAGCACTTGAGAGTGTGGAGGTGCCTGAAAAAGCACCCCTTGCACCAGATTGGGAAGATGAAGCCACCACTGTAGAGAAGACTATTTATTTATTTTTATATACCGCGCTATTCAGGCTCAGTGCGGTTTACATAAAACAATAACATTTGCATTACATCAGAACAAAAGATATCAATGCTTACATTATAACAGGAAAAATAAAACTTGGACTGAACTTGGTGGGGGTGACTAACATAACAATAACAGAGTTCAATTGTAAACTAAAGGATGTAGGACTATGCCTCTTGTATTAGGATGTACATCCCTGCCTCTAGTAGCTTGGACACCCTCACTCTGTGTGAGGTTTCTTGTGGCTTGGTGCCACTGAGTTCTGAGGCCCCATTGAGCTGGCCTCATGTGTAGACAGGAATTTGGAGTTACATGGACCGTGGAAGCCATGTGGCCTAAGAGCCTCAGGATTGTCTGGCGGAGACCAGAGAATTGCTGTGGAACTGCCTGGCTAGATCCATAAACCTATGGGCCTTGTCCACGGGTAAAAAGGCCTTTGCCTGAAGGGTGTCCAGTCTTGCTCCTATGAACTCCATGTTTTGTGAGGGGTGCAAAGTGGACTTTGCGAAGTTTATAACAAACCCCAGATGCTGGAGCAGAGCGACGGTGCGAAGGGTGGCTTGATTGGCATTCTGTGGGGATTGACCCCTGATGAGCCAGTCGTCCAGGTATGGAAAGACAAATAGGCCTTGAACCCTGAGGTAGGCCGCCGCCGCCACCACCGCCAGGCACTTGGTGAAAACCCTTGGGGCGGAAGTTAGGCCAAAAGGCAGTACCTTATACTGATAATGGTTTCCTCCCACTACAAATCTGAGATATTGTCTGTGGTCTGGATGAATGAGGATGTGAGTATAAGCATCCTTTAGATCTAAGGAGCATAGCCAATCTCCCTGCTGGAGGTAGGGCAGCAGGATTGAAAGGGTAAGCATCTTGAACTTTTCCCTCTCCAGGAACTTGTTCAGATTCCACAAGTGTAGGATGGGTCTGAGGCCCCCTGTTCGTTTTGGTACCAGAAAGTACCTGGAATAGAAGCATTGACCCTTCAGGTGGTGGGTGGGGCACCGGTTCCACTGCCTGTTCCTTTACAAGACTTGCTAACCCCTGCAGGAGTAAGTCCCTCTGCAGAGGAAGTCTTGGAGGCTCCCCTGGAAAATAGGAGGGGGGTACTTGGTGGAAGTGGAGGAGGTAGCCCTTCTGGACTATACTTAGTACCCAGGTATCCCTTGTTACGGCTGGCCACCTGTGGGCATACAGGGCCAGCCGGCCTCCTCTGCTGATAGGGGCCAGCTGAAGAGGAGAGGCTATGACACTGGAGTCAAAACACCGCTCCCTGCTGTGCAGGAGCCGGAGCTGGTGGCTTGGGGGTTTTCTGCCTACGGGGCCCATGTCCCTGCCCCTTGGCCTGCTGACCCTGTTGGGGAGCTACAGAGGCCTGAAAATGAGGGTATGTTTTATAGTCAGATGGCTTCCTCGGGTAAATGGTCTTTTTTCCCCAAGCCCCCCTTCTTCTGAGAAGGGACAGAGGTTTTCCTGGACAGCCTTGTCCGGTTAAGAGTCTCGGTCTCGAGTTCTGCAGCCTTTTCAGCAATGAGCTTGCCAAAGAGGTTCTCACCTCAGCAGGGGACATCGACCAACTTGTCCTGCACCCATGGCTCGAGGTCCGATGACTGTAGCCAGGCCTGACGGCGTGCACCGATGCCTCTGACTCTTCAGACAATGCATGGCCGATTCCACAACCATGGAATGGTGCGGTAATTGTGCCTTTTTGGAACACGGGCCTCTTGCGGACTCGATAGATAGAATCGACCCGCTTGCTCAAAACCGGCGTCGAGGCAGGGGCCTCCCACATGCAGAAGAGCAACCGTTCCAGCATCGGAGGAACCGGTACAGTAAAGGCCTCCTTGGGAGGAGAGTCATACTGCAGGGCCTCGAGCTCCTCGGCTCGAGGCTCATCGGGATCCGCGGGGAATGCCAAGGCCTTGGCCTTATCCCGCACAAAGTCCGAGAACCTGGTATCCTCCAGGGGGGGTCCGTCTGAGGCTCGGACTCCGGTGAGTCCGATGGGACAAACCGAATCGGAAAGGTGTCGGGTGACTCCTCATCCTCCGTTTCCCAGCCGGACCCCTCGGAGGAAGAATTAAGCGGCTCCGGTCGGGCAGGCACCGATGCCGACGACCTCAGTCCCGAACGGGAAGCCGAGGGAGACCTGGCCGAGGATCGACTCGAGAGAATGGACTCGAGGATCGGCTCGGCCTCTGGGGTCGACTTGGACGTCGATGTCCCAGTGGTCGGGGCAGATGCACCGGTGAAACCGGCGATCAGTGCCCGCTGCTGTTCCATGAAGGCAGCCAAGCTGCTCTCCAAGGCCGTCAACCTGAGTCCGAGCTCAGGAGGCTCAGCAGCCCCCGACTCAGGCCCTGACGTCGGCTCTCCCGGAGGAGAGTCCACGAGGACTACAGTACTCACGTGACACGGGGACTCCATCTCCACACGAGGCTGTTTGGCAGACCTCTACGACTCCGAAGACCCGGGACGGAGCTCGAGGCTAAGCGACCTGGCCCCTGAGGAGCCAAATGCGTCCTCAGATGCCGCCCTCACGGGTTTCTTCTTCCTGCGATGCTCCCGCGAGCGAGACCCCCTCTCAGAGGAGCCTTGGTGATGCTCGGGGCCGGAGTCCCGAGACGTCAAGGCCTCTGATGAAGTTCGGGCCTGTCTGGACGCGGAGTCAGAGAAGATCCTTTCCTTTTGGTGCTGCCGACTCAACGCCTTCAAGGATATTTTTCCACACAGGCCACAGATCATCAGGTCATGATTAGGTCCGAGGCACCAGAGGCAGCAGTCATGTGTGTCGGTGAGAGACATAAGTTTCTTACACCGATCACACTTCTTAAACCCGCTGGCAGCCATCGGGGGAAAGAGAGCCCCTGCGAGGTCAAAAGACAGGACTGCCAGTGAAAAATAGAAAAATGGCGTTTACGCTAGTCACTAAGCACAAAAACTGAAAAAGAAGTCCAGGCTAGATACCGATATATCGGACCCAGGCGGGAAAGGGAAACCGGTGTCGAACCGAAGAAAAACAGGTCCACGCAGGCAAAATCAACTTTTCCTTGGGTGAAAACGAAACACGTCCGTTGAGATCTGCGGAAAAAAGAAGACTGAGCAAGATGGCACCCTTGTGCGGGAAGGGGACCGCACATGCGTGCTGCATTCCCAAAGGCTTTCTTTGAAAGCTGGGGAAATGCTCCGCACGGGGGCTCAGTCAGCGCCGACATCACCTATATGTGAGGACTGACTTCCTGCTTGGTCCTGGAGAAAACAGTAGTATTGTGGATTTCCTTACCATCCCCTCCTCCATTAATTAAATCAAACATGATCATGCTATGATCACTATAGCCAAGTAGCCCAACACCCTTATCTCTTGCAGCAGATCTGGTGTTCCACTAAGGATTAGGTCCAAAATGGCTTTCCCTCTGGTCGGTTCATGAACCAGCTGCTCCGAGAAGCAGTCATTTATTTCATCTAGAAACCTTATCTCCATAGCATGCCCTGCCGTGACACTGACCCAGTCGATACCGGGATAATTGAAATCACCCATTATTATTACTGTGCTGTAACTTTTGTTAGCCAATGTAACACCAATTTTTAAAAAGGGTTCCAGGGGTGATCCGGGAAAATACAGACCGGTGAGCCTGACATCAGTACCGGGAAAAATGGTAGAAACCATCATAAAGAATAAAATTACTCAGCATGTAGGTAGTCATGACCTAATGGGAGACAGCCAACATGGCTTTAGACAAGGAAGATCTTGTCTTACTAATCTGTTATGTTTTTCTGAAGGAGTGAATAATCAGGTGGACAAAGGTGAGTCGGTTGATATTGTGTATCTGGACTTTCAGAAAGCCTTTGACAAGGTCCCTCATCAGAGACTTTTGGCAAAACTAAAGAGTCATGGGATAGGAGGCAGTGTACTATTGTGGATCAGGAACTGGTTAAAAGATAGAAAGCAGAGGGTAGGGCTAAATGGCCAATTTTCCCAATGGAGAAAGGTGAATAGTGGTGTACCCCAGGGATCTGTGCTGGGTCCGCTGCTTTTTGACATATTCATAAATGACCTGGAAAGTGGAATAACGAGTGAGGTTATCAAATTTGCAGATGACACATAACTAAAGTTGTTAAAACCCAAGAGGATTGTGGAAAATTGCAAGAAGATCTTGATAAATTGGAAGACTGGGCATCAAAATAGCAGATGAAATTTAATGTGGACAAGTGCAAAGTTATGCACCTAGGGAAGAACAACCCAAACTATGGTTACACGATGCAAGGTTCCACATTAGGAACCACCACCCAGGAAAAAGATTTAGGTGTCATTGTGGATGCCATGTTAAAACCCTCGGTCAAGTGTGCAGCAGCGGCCAAGAGAGCAAATAGAATGCTAGGTATGATAAGGAAAGGAATGGAAAACAAAACAAAAGATATTATAATGCCTCTGTATCGTTCCATGGTGAGACCGCACCTTGAATATTGTGTGCAATTATGGTCGCCGAATCTTAAAAAGGATATAGTGATTTTAGAAAAAGTTCAGAGAAGAGCCACCAAAATGGTAAAGGGGATGGAAGGATACTCCTATGAAGAAAGGCTAGAAAGGTTAGGGCTCTTTAACCTGGAAAAGAGACGGCTGAGGGGAGATATGATAGAAGTCTCTAAATTAATGAACGGAGTGGAACGGGTAAACATAGATCGATTGTTTAACTTATCAGAATAGGGGACATGCAATGAAGCTACAGGGTAAACTAAGACTAATAAAAGAAAATATTTTTTCACTCAACGTGTAACCAAACTTGTGATAAGGAAGCTTATCATAGTTCAGGAAGGAGCTATAATAGAGGTGAAGTGACTCTGAACAAGCAACCTGTCTTTGCTGGTAGAAATAATAAAACAGAATGTTTCCATAAAAGACTACCAGTCCCAGAATGCACCAGGTTTCCAACAGCCACTAGAAGAGCTGAAGTGGGGAAACGTGGGTTCAATCAGGAGAGCTATGAGGTAATCCCCAAGCACTCATCTCCAAGGGCAGGGTTTGATTCAGCACAGCTGTGCTAGGGTGGAGCAGCCCTCTAAACAGGTTAAAAGTAAAGCTTATTCTACACAGCAGAATCATCAGCAGAATCTTCATGATCATCAGGAGGAGCAGAGGCAGCAGAGGCCAGAGCTCAAAGACAGAGAGAGAAAGAAACACTTTGGAAGAAAGAAGAGAGAAGCATCTTGGAGGTCTAAAGGAGTCCATAGGAGTACGTGTGCTGGGAGGCATTCCAGAGGCAAGCATACTCCATTGGACTGGAGGAAACCAGAGGAGTGGGGTTGCAGAGCCAGGAATCCCCAGACGGGACCTGTGAGGGAGACGGCTGCATTTGGAAGGGGCCCTAAGACCAGTGCAAGAAGGTATGTGAATTGAGACCCAGTGTCCAGGGATCTTGATTGGAAGGCTGGACATAAAAACTGGACTACATACTGGCCAGGATATTTAGAGAGGAACCCTAACTAACAGCAATGGAAGCTCAGGTATGAACACTGATCTATGCCCTAGCTATTCACTTGGAAGACAGCAGGGAAACAAGTATTGTTCTGAGAATGCTCCATTAAGAAATTCCTCGGTGCCAATCCATGATATTGATTCTATGATAGTTGAAGAAGGGGACATTGTAAATGAGCAGTGTGAATACATGGATTGCTCTCTGTCTAAACTTCTGTGGTAATATATTTTTACAAAATACAACCACCATCACAAAGAAATATAAACTTGTTCTTTGATGTACTCAGAAAAGCTTTGAGCAGGATTTGAGCCACGTTTAGAAAGTAAACCAGCCAAGAGGTTTGCAGCTGGTTAATTGTTAGCAATTGAGCCTTGCCTAATTGCCTGTGAGCTCTGAAGAGACACTTCTGGGGGTGTGTGAAAATACCAGAAGTTAGCCTTGAAAAAGAACAGTTTTCATTACTTTGTGGGTTTTGTTTTTGAAGCACTGCTAAAAAGATATTAGCAGGAGCCTACAGAAAAGATCTTTCTGTTCCCATCAAGGTCTTTATGATTTGATTTGATTGCTTAAGAAGTTCAGTTGTTGTTTTTCCTGATTTTGTTTTTCTAAGTATAATACTGAAAGCAAGTATCCTTTCTGTGCTACCAAGCAAATCTGTGTTGGGAGAAATAACCCCATAAATAAAATATATTTTCTTGGCTTTACAGTCGAGCAAGCACAACTAATTTATTTGTGAACGGCTGATTCTGGTATGAATGGACTACATTTCCCACAATCCTTTGCAAGTCATATTAATATTTGCCTTTGCCAAGACTGTGGACATTCTCACCCAGCGCCCCCGTTTACAAACTCTGGAATTTGTTACCGGAGGATGTAGTAAAGGCTGTTAGTGTAGCTGGGTTTAAAAAAGATTTGGACAAGTTCCTGGAGGAAAGGTCCATAAAGCACAGTTACTTACCTGTAACAGGTGATCTCTGGGAACAGCAGGAATTAGTCCTCACATATGGGGTATGTCGGTACCGACGGAGCCTGCGCGGGAAAGCTCCCCAGCCTTTCAGATGAAAGGCTTTTGGGGCCTCCCACTGCACATGCGCGCTGCCTTCCCGCCTTCCTGACCAGCTCTCCTCAGTTCGAGTTTATAGCTGAGACAATAGAGAGAGGAAAGGAAGATAGATAGAAGATACAACTCCTAGGGGAGGTGGGTGGGTTGTGAGGACTAATTCCTGCTGTTCCCAGAGATCACCTGTTACAGGTAAGTAACTGTGCTATCTCCAGGAACAAGCAGGAATAAGTCCTCACATATGGGGACTCCCTAGCTAAGATGCCTGGGAGATCCCCCTCCAAGGGTAAACCATCTTCGTATGGATCTCAGGCATCCATCCAGGGAAGGTGGGCAGGAGTTGTTTAAGTATGGAACAGGTGTTTGAGGACAGCCTGACCAAACAAGGCATCCCGGCGGGAGTCCTTGTCCAAGCAGTAATGGGCTGTGAAGGTATGAACCGAGGCCCAAGTGGCTGCTCGACAGATCTGATCTATGGACACAGAGTGAAGATGAGCCATAGAAGTGGCCATGGCTCTCACATTGTGAGCTGTGACATGGCCTTCCAGAGAAATGTTCTTACTCTGGTAAGCAAAAGAAATACACTGAGCAATCCAATTGGAAAGTGTACGCTTGGTGACTGGAAGTCCCAAATGAGAAGGATCAAAAGCCACGAAAAGTTGGGAAGACTTTCGATGTGGCTGAGTCCTGTTGAGGTAAAAGGCGAGAGCTCTTTTACAGTCAAGAGTATGAAGGTTCCTCTCTGCACTGGATGCATGAGGAGCCGGGAAAAAAACAGGTAGATATACCTCTTGATTAAGATGAAAAGGCGAGACCACTTTGGCATAAAGTGGGGATTCGTCCTAAGGACCACCTTAGCATGATGAAATCTGGTATAAGGTGGATTAGAAACCAAAGCCTGCAGTTCACTGATGCGGCGAGCCGAAGTGACTGCAATAAGGAAAAGAACCTTCCAGGAAAGAAATTTCAGGGAGGTAGAAACCAAAGGTTCAAAAGGTGGCTGTATAAGCTGACCCAGAACTAGGTTTAAGTCCCATGCCACCGGAGGTGGGCGGATGGGAGGCTTAGTTAGGGTCAGGCCTCTCATGAATCTTGCAATAAGAGGATGAGAGGAGACAGGCTGTCCATTTATAGGTTTCAAAGATGCTGCAATAGCACTTAAATGGACTCGTACTGAATTCGTCTTGAGGCCTGCATTGGAAAGATGCAGGTGATAGTCCAGTAGAGAATTCAAAGGAAGTGCTAGAGGGTCAAGACCCTGTTGCGCACACCAAATGGAAAAACGTTTCCATTTGAAAGCATAGGAACGCCTAGTAGAGGGTTTCCTAGAGGCATGAAGGATATCTTTCACTGGTTGGGAAAGATTAAACTCATGAAGGCTTAAGCCTTCAGTAACCAAGCTCGGAGATGTAGGGACTTGGGGTTTGGATGCCACAAAGTCCCCTGCTCCTGAGACAGAAGGTCTGGTGCAGCTCCCAGGTCCAGGGAGGAGCCCTGGGAGAGCTGTAGAAGGAGAGGGAACCACACTTGGCGTGGCCAGCATGGAGCAATGAGGATCATGGATCCGTGATCCCTCTGAAGTTTGAACAGAGTCTTGGGAATCAAAGGAATGGGTGGAAAAGCGTACAGGAATTCCTGACCCCAATGTAGGAGAAAGGCATCGTTGGCCTGAGCTCCCTGACACGGAGTCCTGGAACAGAACCGGGGAAGTTTGGCATTCCACGGACTTGCAAAGAGGTCTATGTCCGGGGTCCCCCATTCCTGAAAGATTCTGCGTATCTGGTCCATATGCAGGGACCATTCGTGTGGGAGCAGAACTCGACTGAGTCTGTCTGCCCGAGAGTTTTGAACTCCTGGAAGATATACTGCCAGAAGATGAATTTGATGCTCTCTGGCGAAGGCCCATAATCTGAGAGCTTCGTTGCAAAGCGACAGAGAGCCCGTCCCTCCTTGTTTGTTGATATAGAACATGGCTACCTGATTGTCTGTCTGGACTAGGACAGTCAGGTTGACAAGGAGGGTGTGGAAGACTGAGGGCAAGGAAGATTGCTCGCAGTTCCAGAAGGTTGATGTGAAGGGTGGTCTCCTGAGGAGACCAGGTGCCCTGAGTGGAGAGGTGTTGGAGATGAGCCCCCCACCCTGTTTGGGAGGCATCTGTTGTGAGGGTTGCTTGGGGCAACGAAGGTTGGAAGGGAATCCCCAACAACAGATTTTTGGAGGATGTCCACCACTGGAGAGACCAAAACAGTCGTTTTGAGGTGAGTATTTGGTCTGAGAGCAGTCCTGATGCTTGAGACCACTGGGTGGCCAAAAGCCATTGAGCTGCCCTCATATGAAGACGAGCGTAGGGCACCACATGGACCGTGGAGGCCATGTGGCCCAGAAGTTGCAGCATTTCTCTGGCTGACAAGTGACTTCTGGACTGAGCCTGGGAGGCCAAGCTTATTAGCCTTTGGCCTCGGACCAGAGGGAGGTAGGCCCTTGCAGTGGTGGAGTCCAATTGGGCCCCTATGAATTCCAGGGACTGAGTAGGGATGAGTTGGGACTTGGGAACGTTTACCACAAGTCCCAGATATTGAAGAATACGCCTTGTGCGGTCCAGAGAAATCTGGGCTTCTGACTGAGATGGAGCTCGGATGAGCCAGTCGTCCAGATATGGGAAGACAAAGATTCCCATGCCTCTGAGAAATGCGGCTACGACTGCCATGCATTTTGTGAAGACTCTTGGAGCAGAGGCCAGACCAAAGGGTAGTACTCTGTACTGGAAATGTTTTCCCTGGAACAGAAAGCGAAGATATTTTCTGTGGGATGGATGGATGAGTATATGAGTGTACGCATCCTTGAGATCTAGAGAACAAAGCCAATCCTGACTCTGAAGGTATGGAAGGAGAATGCCCAAAGAGAGCATTTTGAATTTCTCCTTGAATAGAAACCTGTTCAATTCTCTCAGATCTAGGATAGGTCTGAAGCCCCCTGTCTTCTTTGTTATGAGAAAATAAGGGGAGTAGAAACCTAACCCCTGTTGTGGAGGAGGAACCTCCTCTATTGCCCTTTGGGCAAGGAGAGAAGAGACTTCCTGACCCAACAGGGTCAGAAGAGATGGGGGAGAACTGAATTGCCTCACCATGGTATGGGGAGGAAGGCTGGAGAAATGAAGTTTGTAGCCCTCCCTGATAATAGAGAGGGTCCATTGCTCTGATGTGATTTGTTCCCATCTGGGAGCAAAATGAGCTAGCCTTCCAGGAATGGTGAGGGGCTCTGGTTGTTCTAGAGCCAGAAACGGCAAGTTCTCTAGGGGCAAGTCAAAACCCCTGAGGGGGTTGAGCCTGCTGGGGTGCAGCAGACACTGCAGGCTTTGACTTTACTTGCTTAGATTGCTGACGCTTAGCAGCAAAGCGAGGCTGAGCAGATTGCTGGCCAGTATTTGTGGAAAATCTGGCCTTCTTATAGTAAGGCCTTTTAAAAGACTTCTTTTTGGCAGGGGTAGAAGTAGACTTAGAAAGTCTATCTAGAGTGGCATTTTCTGCATCCATTTGAGCAGCTTTAATTTGCCAGTCTTCACCAAATAAGTTCTCACCTGTACAGGGCAGATTCCTGAGGCCATCTACAACCCAGGGTTCTAGGTCAGAAGCCTGGAGCCAAGCGAGACGTCGGGCTGCAATAGCAATTCCCGAAGCCCTGCCAGCAACCTCAAAGGAATCAAAGGCTGCCCTGTTGGAGAACTTGGAGACCTCTGAAAGTTGTGTCACCACAGAAAAGAAGTCCGCCCTTTGATCATCAGGGATAAAGGGGGCAAAATGCTGTACCTTTAGGGCAAGTTGTCCAAGAAACATGCCCATATAAAGGCTATAAGAATTGATCCTGGCTATAAGCATACTAGCCTGGAACATCTTTCTACCAAAAGAGTCAAGGGTCTTACATTCTCACCCTGGAGGGGTAGAAGAATGCCTTTTAGGACTCTTTATTTTCTTCATGGCAGACTTCACCACAATAGAGTGGTGAGGCAGCTGAGTTTTTTGGAACCCAGGAGAAGGAGGGACCCAATACATGGTGTCCAACCTACGGGAATGGGGAGACAGTGTTAAAGGAGTCTCCCACAAATCCATCAAGTGTTCTTGAAGGATTTCATGGATAGGCAGAGTGACTGCCTCTTTAGGAGCTTTAGAGTATCCTAAAATATCCAATTTTTTTGATCTGGGTTCTTTTCAGAAGATGTAGCAATAGAAAGTCCTTTAGCTACATCAATAATGAAATCCTGAAAGGATAAATCCTCTGGAGGAGACATCCTCCTCTTTGGAGAAGAGGGCTCCTCAGGAAGAGCAAGCTCAGCAGAGTCATCAGAGGAATTGAATTCATCAGAAGAATCTGAGTATTCTCTGTGCTTTCAATGCACGATACGCATACCGATCGGTATCGACATCGGGCGTATCGGGCATGGGATCGGTATCGGGCGAAAGCCTGAATCCGGCATGCGGAACCGATCGACGTTTGGAAGTCGATGGTCTCGGTTCCGGTGTGGATACCGGAACCGGGGTCGGTACCGATGGAATCGGTACCGAGGGCGTCGCAGCCTTAATGAATGCCAGAACGGCCTGCTGCATGGTCTGGACAGTATTGCCCATAGACGCCACTGCTGCCTGGATGTCGGTACTGGTATGGGCCGGTACCCCAGAGCAGTCCAACAGGTGATCAGTCGAGGCCGTGCCATCGATGTCAACCTGTGACCCCATGGTTGCTTTGGAGGCCGGAGCCTCCCGCCGGGGTTTTTTGGCCTGGGCAGAATCCTCGAACTCAAGATTGAGAGCCTCTCGATCTTTAGAGATTTGCTTTTAGAGGATTTGCCCACAGAAGTTTTGGTTACCTGAGATCCATCCGGAGAGGAAGACCTGGATGACTGTGATGCTTCTGAAGGAAACAGCACATGGAGCTTGTTGGCCCGGTTCTGCAAACCACGTTTAGACATCTGGGAGCAGGATGGGCAGTCCGGTATGGAGTGGTCAGGTCCCAAACATATAAGACACCATTCATGGGTGTCTGTGACAGAAATGACAGCACTGCACTTGGTACACTTTTTAAAACCAGGGACTGGCTTCTCCATGAGGAGAATTTGTGTAGGCCTAAAGGCCTAACAAAAGTTACCAAGCTGTGCTGAAGAAAATAAAAAAGTCTTTTTTTTTTATTTTTATAAAGAAAGAAAGAGACCGGCGGTACCGGTTTCGGTATGGGGAAGGCAGGTACGCGGTCTAAAGAAACAAACAAAATTAACAATTTCTTCAGCGGTGACAGGAACACGACCTGCTGGCTCCGCGGAAAAAGAGAAACTGAGGAGAGCTGTTCAGGAAGGCGGGAAGGCAGCGCGCATGTGCAGTGGAAGGCCCCAAAAGCCTTTCATCTGAAAGGCTGGGGAGCTTTCCCACGCAGGCTCCGTCGGTACCGACGTACCCCATATGTGAGGACTTATTCCTGCTTGTTCCTGGAGATACCATTATTAAGAAGGGACCCAGGATATCAATGCTTGAACCAATACAAGCATTGTGGAAGCTGTGTCCCTTGGGGAAACTGCTAGGTACATATGACCTAGATTGGCCACTGTTGGAAACAGAATACTGGGCTTGATGGACCTTGGTCTGACCCAGTATGGCATATCTTATGTTCCCTGATTTCTTGGAGCATTTCATCATTCATTTGTTCATTCATGTCTGAGATACCAATCAAATCTAACCTCTCATTTAGTGTTATATATTCTAACTCTCCCATCTTATTTTTTTCAGAAAAGAAGTCATCCTCAGAGTGGTAAGAAGCCAAAACGGAAGAGTGGCAAAGTGAGAGTCACAAATAGCGAAGCACTGCGATAACTGATAACACAATGTAGGAATAAGCTTTGGCTAACTCTAAGAACGTGAGAAATTTCCCACGTTGCACTGCCTGGATCACTGAACACAGAATCTCCATAAAGGATGTGCAAGGTCCACAGATGAGCAGACTCCCCTGAAAGCAAAGTTACTCATCTGTAAGCCTAGTTACTCACGTCTAACAGGTGTTCTCTAGGAACAGCAAGAATCAATCCTCACATATGGTTGACGTTAGCACCGACGGAGCCCACACAGAACATTTCCCCAGCTTACAAAGAAAGCCTATGAGAAGGCCATAACGCATGTGTGGTCCCTTTGCTGCCCAAAGGTGCCATCTTACTGAGTCAGGTGCCATAGTTATAGCCCCCTTAAAGATGGCGGCAAAAATATACAGAAACACCCAGAGGGGGGGAGGGAGTTTCTGAGGATTGATTCCTGCTGTCCCTGGAGAAAGCAAAGTTACTTACCTGTAACAGGTGATCTCTGGGAACAGCAGGAATAAGTCTTCACATATGGGTACGTCAGTACCGACAGAGCCTGCGCGGAAACGCTCCCCAGCGTCCAGAAAGAAAGCTTTTGGGAGCATCCAACGCGCATGCGCGCTGCCTTCCCGCCCATTTACTTCCCTCTCATCAGTTGGGTTTGTAGCTGAGACCGAAGGAGGGAAGTAGACAAATTAGAGAGAAGAGAGAGAGAGAACTCCTAGGGGAGGTGGGTGGGTTGTGAAGACTTATTCCTGCTGTTCCCAGAGATCACCTGTTACAGGTAAGTAAATGCTATCTCCAGGAACAAGCAGTAATGAGTCTTCACATATGGGGCCTTCCAAGCTAAGATGCCTGGAGGAGGCCCCAACATGTTGCAAATCTAAAGATGGGCCATGCTTATCCCTCAAAACCTCAAGCATCCAAGGGATGGAGGGTAGGAGTTGAACTAGAAAAGAAAAAGAGATGCTGTGGAACAGCTTGAGTAAACAAGGTATCCAGAGGGGAGTCCTTGTGTAAATCATAAATATTAGAAAAATATTGAGTCCCAATTTTCTAATGTGGATCTCACTCAAATATTGCAAAAATACATGAGGGTAATATGGGTCTGTGGTTGAGAGCCAGTATATTATCCTCAAAGAAATTCCCTCAATGTGAAGTAAAGGGAAAAAATAAATTTTGCAATATAGGAAGAGATGAGAAGCCCTCATGGTCAGAACTAACCCCAGAAGAAAGTACTGGGGGAGTTTAATGAGGTTGGACTTTTGAGAAATAGCTAAAGCTTCTGTAAAGTCCAAAAAATTGAACTACTTGTCCTTGGAGCAGAATAAGGTCTTAGGAAAGAGTGGAGATAATGTGACTGGTTTGGATGAAAGGCAGAAACACCCTTTGCAGAAAAAAGGGGACAGGTCTTTAAGACCCCCTTTATTCCAATGAAAGACATTTGTACTAGGCGTTGAGCCTCCAATTTCTTGAAGATCAGTAAAAGTCTTTCGTAAGTGATGTCACTTATGATTACCTTACATGTGGAGCTTCAGATGTGAGGTAACGGTAAAAAAAGATATTTCCTAATTTACCATAGAAATTGCTTGTCCATTGAGTTTTATGGTATGCTGGGGCAGCATTAATATGGACAGTAAACAAATCTTTCAAGTCATATGTTGTATTGAGATTGACGCAACAAAAAGAAGGATTAAGACCTACTTGAGAATATTGATGGAGAATCTCTGTCTGGTTAAATATGGAAGAACTATAGAGAAAGTTTTGTGGAAACTGGTATTATGTTCTTCACTTACAGGGATAGGACTAGACTTCTTGAAAAGATCTAGCCCCTGAAATAACCAGGTCTCAAGACGTACGCGAATGAGTGCAGAGGAGACCCTTAGTCTTAAGACAGTAAGTCTGGATCCTTCTATAATTTCAAATAGTAGCTGGAGAAAAAGATGCAACATAAGGGGATACCATGTTTGCCTCTCTACGAGGGCAATATCAGTATCATGCATTCTCTTGTTCAACATAAGCTACCATGAAGTATAGGAAATTAGAAGGAAAGTAGTGAATAAGGACCAAATGCAGTGAAAAAAATGCATCCCTGTTGTGGAAGTTCCAGTGAGATGTGGAACAAACCAGGGAATTGTGCAATTTTGTACGCTTTCACATAGTCTAAACCCTGGTTACCCTTTCTTAAAAGGAATTTTTAAGGAATATGGTAAGAGTAGGAGAAAAACAGTCATGTAGGAGCATGACTGGCAGAGTCTACCAGCTGAAGCCCTTCTTAACCATCCGGAAGCTACCTACTAGGAGTAGCTTTGAAGCTCTCTGGCAAAGGCCCACAGTTGCAGAGCTTTGTTGTATAATTGCAGAGAGCATGTTGTAGGTTGCTTAGATCTGGCTGTTGAATTGCCAGTGTGCAACCTAATCTATTCTGTTGAAGCCAAGAGAATTGAAGATGGCTAAGAATAGTAGACAGGCCTGATGCCTGCAACAATAAATAGTCCAAATGGGTTCTGGACCTCTTTTTGAATTATCTGTTATTAAGGCAGCATAAAAAGTTTGGTCCTATAGACTGCAGAGGACCGACAGACATAATTTGGAGTAGTGATACCCAATTTCTATCCGAAAAGCTGCCTTAAAAAATATCTGAGAAGATGAACCGCAAAGGGGAGAAAACTCTGTATGGAAACTACTTACTGGAGTAGGTATTGGAGAAAATCATATGGCTTAGAGAATAAGCCCTCCAGTTGATTAGTAGTACTCTTAGAGACAATGTCTGGGCTAAGAGGGATAGAAAGTAATACAGAGTTGAGAAGACTTACAATTTGGTCAGTCTTTGAAGAGATAGGGTCCCCTTGCGGTTAAAAGTATGAGATATCCTCGTACAGGAAAACTGACAAGGTGAAGGGTATAGTTCACCCTGTTAGTCCTCCTTTTGTTTTAAAAGGAGAAACCTGTTATCTCTGGGGTATGATAGTCCTTAATAGCTCTTAGAGCTAGAAGGATAGATTTCTCTTGTAACAAGAGATTCAAGCCCAGAGTCGAGGATTGAGTCAATGTATGACTGATATCTCAGCATGGATGAGATAAATTCTAGATGCTTCTGTTGAAGAGAAGTAGGCTCAAAAGTTCTAAACCTCACACAGAAAAAGTGAATAAAATATCAGAAACCCTGCGATTGCTGGGTTTGCTGAACCTATTGAGGTTTTGATTCTCTTAGCCTGGTGTGATGTTGCCCATCTTTGGAAACATGGAAGATGGATAAAACTTTTTTCCATTAGGGGAATAAAGCTTTTTAGGAGATTTTTTATTTGCTAGGATAGAGGAAAGTTTTGACAATCCTCTAAAAGCAACAGCATCAGTGCTTAACTGATTAGCTTGAAATAAAGCCTCATTGTTGAAGAGATTTTCACCAGTACAAGGAGTATTTCCCAGCCTTTCCTGTACCCAATCTGTCCAAGTCTGAAGCTTGGAGCCAGGCTATGCGTCGTGCTCCTATAGCTATAGCAGATGTTCTGCTAATAGACTCAAAACAGTCCAGGGAAGCACGATTAAGGAATCTAGAGATATTTTGAGCATGATTGTCTAATAAGAAATAGTCTGCTTTTTTATGCTCTGGAAGAAAAGGGTTCAAAAACTAAGTTCTTTGTGACCTCTTCAAAGAGATAATCCCATATAGAAAATATATGAGAAAGCATGGATGCCTGGAAGCATCGACGTCCAAAGGCATCTAAAGTCCTAGACTCACGACCTGGCGGATAAGAAGAGTGCTTCTTTGCTCTCTTAATACGCCTCATTGCTGATTCTACAATAGAATAATGAGGAAGTTGAGTCTTTTGAAAACCTGGAGTAGGTGGCACCTTGTACATAGTGTCAAGTGTCTTAGAATGTGGGGATACCGTTAAAGGAGTTTCCCACATTCTTAAAAGTACATCTTGTAAGATCTGATGCAAAGGAAGCATGATTCCCTCCTTTGGAATCCAGGGGAATTTTAGTGTTTCTGAATCCCCCGGTAGGGATTCTTTACCAGGTATAGAAATAGCAAGTAACTTTGCCATATCAAGCAGGAAAGCTTGAAAAGAAATCTCCCCCGAGGAGAACCCTCTAAAATGAGGGGTAAAGGCTAGACCTGTTGAAAAAACAGCCTTGGTACCGATGGATTCATCCCAGTCATCGGGATCGGAAGACTTGAAAGGATGAAGCATCGGATTTTCTTTAAAGCGATGTCTTTGGTACCGCCCGAGGTCGGTACCGAGACGAGTCGGTAACGACTCCTCCATGCTAGAGATCGATTCCAGGCTCGGCATCGAAGGAAGCTTGTCTGTCGAAGCAAGCATGGACGGTACCGACACCAATACCGAAGCCGATACCGATACGGTCTGCAGCAACTCTAGCGGTACCGAAGTAACCGAGAGCGCTAGACTACGTTCATCGGTGAGGAGTGTTTCATCCATCACCATAGCCGATGCCGGGGTGTCGGTACCACTTGAAGCAGCCACAACCACTGAGCATGGCTCAGGTGTGTTCATCGAGGTAAAAACCCCGGGAACAACCTGGAGCCCCGTTAATGCTTTGGAGCCCGAAGACTCCCGCCGGGGCTTTATTGCCAAATTGTCCACGAGGGCAAGGCCGGAGCCAACTCGATGCTGAAAAGGAGATCTACCACTCGAGGACTGCCTAGTCTTTACAGACTTTTGTTTGGTTACCTGATCCTGTGAAGAAAGCACAGTTACTTATCTGTAACAGGTGATCTCTTATAGCCCCGTAAAGATTCGTTGCGTCTGGCGACGTAATACCAATCTCAAAGAGCAATTGTGTCCAGCTATTTTGCCGGTGGATCCCCTTAATACATTTGCAGCGTCTTCTTCTTCTCTCCAGCCAGGTCATTATAAATGCGGACACTGCAATGTGTGTGATATCACCATGGAGATTACTGAATTCACGCATCGTGGAACCACTTACATTTTTCAGCACCGCACTACTTGCGGATCCATGAATGTAGTTTACGTAATCAGTTGCCCATGCGGATTACTCTATGTGGGCAAGACGATACGGACTTTCAGAACACGCATAAGAGAACACAGTAGTCGCCTTAAGTGCAAAACACTTGAAGCCCCTTTAGTTCAACATTGTCTTAATCAGGGTCATATTTTTGAACAACTGCGCTGTTTTGTTATTGATCATGTGCATATAGCTATGCGGGGCCGGACTATCGATGAAACACTTTTGTGGAAAGAACAGAAGTGGATCTTCACTTTGAACACAGCATATCCGTCAGGACTAAATATTCGGTTGGATTTGACACTCTGTTTATAAGTGACTGGGTTCACTTTCCCTCTGACGGCTAAGGCTTGTTGTCCTACAAGATCAGGTCCTGGAGCTTATTTAGTTTATCGATTGCTATAACAGTCTGCTTGTGACGTATCATCAGCTCATAGGGTTTTTAAAAAAGGTGGTATGGCCTCTACTTCGCATGCGCGGCGTTGCCTGCACGGAAGAGTTTGCTTAAACAGTTATACAAGATGTGCTTGCAATACACTGGCGATATTCATCTAAAAAGGTCTTGTTACATTTCTGTTTTTAAAGTTGAAGTATTGCAACTAGCTACATTGTAACAATTAAACACTTATTTGTTTTTAGCCTTGAAAAGACAGTTCCCTGAAGAAACGTCTCTTGTGAAACGCTTGGGGTGCCTGATCGAAGGCGTTGGATTTGCCTAGCTGTCACTATCTGGCTAATTTTACAAAAGCTAAGTTCATTTCCTCTTTAATTAACAGTTGTTGTTATCATAAGAACAAAAGTTTAAGAAGAGAAAAAGAAAATCAAAGAAAAAAGAAAAAATAATAATTCAAACATCAAAAAGCTCAAGGGTCACTGATGTGAAAACTGGCACCGTTAAGGGGCTCAGCGCCCATGGTTGAGTGCCGCTAGTTTTTTCTGAGACCCGTTTTGCTGTGAAGGGTATAAAAGCTTTCTTGTTGCTTGGTTTAAACATTAAACGGATATGTTAACATATTGCTGTACATTTCATACCCAGCAGAGAGCTTGTAGTTTAAATTTAATAGTCACTCAGGGCCTAGCATCAGCAAAGTACTTTTAGCTTACATTTAAAACACAGAAGAGAGCTTTCTGGTTAAATTTAGAACCCAGCAGAGAGCTTGTAGTTTAAATTTCATAAGAAGTTAGAACCTAGCAGCAGCTAAGAGCTATAATTTAACTCAAATCAGAATATAGCTTAACGCAAAAGGCAAAACAGGATCTGCACTCTGAGCAACAAATAAAGTCTTCTAGAGACCTTTACAAAGAGGCCTTCTACCTAGGGGGCAAGAGACCTGTGAAACCTTTTCAATAGGTGTTAACACCAGGTGGCAGATCAAAAGGCCATTTTGAAAGACCCTTCTATCCAAGCAAGGACTTAATTATCCAGGAAGTTGGTCACAGCTTACATCAGCAGCACAGACACAAATAGCTCAACTAGAGCTCTGTGAGCCTCTGTCTTGAAGGACTAGAAAAAGGGACTGTTACTTCTGGAGAGACATCTGCAACTGAGTATATACTTCTGGTAATTTTCTAAAAGGAATTCTTTGTATTAAAGCTAATTAATCTGTGAACCCACTATTTTTTGTTAAATCAGTCAGGGCCTAGTAGCAGCACTTTAAGTTTAAATTTAAAACACATAGGAGAACTTTCTGGTTACATTTCATATCCAGCAGAGAGCTTGTAGTTTAAATTTAATAGACACTCAGGGCCTAGTAACAGCAAAGTACTTTTAGCTTACATTTAAAACACAGAAGAGAGTTTTCTGGTTAAATTTAGAACCCAGCAGAGAGCTTGTAGTTTAAATTTCATAAGAAGTTAGAGACTAGCAGCAGCTAAGAGCTATAATTTAAATCAAATCAGAATATAGCTTACCTCAGCAGCACAAGACAAGGTACTGTGTAGCAGCCCTCTTTTAATAAGTCTTATTTCCCCCCCTCCCTCCCCACACCCACCCACCCCTGGGATAATCGTAGCTTTATAGGTACTTAAACATCTAAAACGACAAGAGGTGCTTTCAGGTGCAGCTCATTACCCAAATCAGTCATACACTAAGGACCTGAGATTAATTAAGCTTCAGGTGAACAAGGTATATTACACGTATTAGGTACAGTTTTATTAGTATACATATCCATAGCAACCCTTAGTAAGTAAAGAACTTAGATCTAAACACAAATTTAAAATTAAGATTCAGACAGCAGTCCAGCAGCGGGATGGGAACTTTCCAGTCTTTTGCATTGAGTGTCACATGTATGATTTTCTCCCAGTTGGTGAGAGGTCTTACGTGTGCACTAGGTGCAAGGAGCTCTTTGCTCTCAGGGAACGACTCTGTTCTCTAGAGGCTAGAGTAGCAGACTTGGAAAACATAAGACAGAGAGGTACATAGACGAGACCTACAGGGATATAGTCCTGAAGTCCCACCTCCAGTCTGGCAGCATCCATGTTACCATGGGGGAGAGAGGTCAAGTGACAGGAGAGCATCACCCTGGTGTGGCAGGAAGTGATCCTGTAACTAGGAACTGTCCTCCAGGTGATGTAAAACCCTCTCACCCCGAGGAAGTTTCTCCAGGGCCATGTGCCCATGAGGGAAGGATTAGGACAGCCATTATAGTTGGTGATTCGATCATTAGGCATGTAAATAGCTGGATGGCTGGTGGATGTGAGCATCGCCTGGTAACATGCCTGCCTGGTGCGAAGGTAGCGGACCTCACGCGTCACCTAGTTAAGGTCTTAGATAGTGCTGGGGAGGAGTCTGCTGTCTTGGTACATGTTGGTACCAATGACATAGGAAAATGTGGTAGGGAGGTTCTGGAGACTAAATTTAGGCTTTTAGGTAGGAAGTTGAAATCCAGAACTTCCAGGGTTGCATTCTCCGAAATGCTTCCTGTTCCACGCGCAGGACACAAAAGGCAGGCAGAGCTCCAGAGTCTCAATGCGTGGATGAGACAATGGTGCAGAGATGAGGGTTTTGGATTTGTTAGGAACTGGGGAACATTCTGGGGAAAGGAGGGGCTCTTCCGAAGGCATGGACTTCACCTTAACCGGGATGGAACCAGGCTGCTGGCATTAACCTTTAAAAAGGAGATAGAGCAGCTTTTAAACTAGATATTAGGGGAAAGCCGACAGTCGCCCAAGAGCGGATGGTTCGGAAGAATGTATCCTTGAAGGATACTACCAAAAACAGAGAGGTTCCACAAAAGAGTAAAGTAGCCCAAATGCCCTCAAATATGGAGCAGACAGCTTAAAGATCCCAAATTACCCATGTCTAACAATAGCCAAATTAATATGAATAAAATACAATCTCTAAAATGCTTGTATGCAAATGCTAGAAGTCTAAAAAATAAGATGGGAGAGATAGAATATATAGCACTAAATGAAAGGTTAGATATGATTGGAATATCAGAGACATGATGGAAGGAGGACAACCTTTGGGACACTGTGATACCTGGGTACAAACTATATCGTAATGATAGAGCTGATCAAATTGGTGGAGGGGTTGCTCTCTATGTTAGAGAGGGCATTGAGTCAGAAAGGATTAAAGTTTTGCAGGAAACAAAATTTGCTGTAGAATCTATATGGATTGAAATTCCATGTAAAAGGGGGAAGGCGATGGCAGTGGGGGTGTACTATCGAGCGCCTGGCCAGAATGAACAAATGGATGATGAAATGCTCAAAGAAATCAAGGAAGCTAACAAATGTTACAGCGCAGTAATAATAATGGGTGATTTCAATTACCCCGGTATCGACTGGGTTAGTGTCACGTCAGGACATGCTAGGGAGATAAAGTTCCTAGATGAAATAAATGACTGCTTCTTGGAGCAGCTGGTTCATGAACCGACCAGAGGGGAAGCCATATTAGACCTAGTCCTTAGTGGAACACCAGATCTAGTGCAAGAGATAAGGGTGTTGGGGCCACTTGGCAATAGTGATCAAAGCATGATCGCCTTTGATTTAATTAGTGGAGGAGGGATAGTAAGGAAATCCACAGTACTACCTTTTAACTTTCGAAAGGGAGACTATGATAAAATGAGGAAAACAGTTAAGAAAAAACTAAAAGGAGCAGTTGCAAAGGTTAAAGACGTACATCAAGCTTGGGTGTTGTCAAAAAATACTATCTTGGAAGCCCAGACCAGCTGTATTCCACGCTTTAAGAAAAGTGGAAGGAAGTCCAAAAAACTGCCAGCATGGTTTAAAGGTGAGGTCAGAGAGGCTGTTGCCAAAAAAGCATCTTTCAGGAAATGGAAAAAAAGAGCCAAACGACGAAACCTGGAAACAGCACAAGCACTGGCAAGTCAAATGCAAGGCGTTGATAAGGCAGGCAAAGGGAGAATTTGAGAGGAAGCTTGCTGCAGAAGCAAAAACACGAAATAAAGACCTTTTCAAGTACATTCGTAGCAAAAAACCTGTGAGAGAGTCAATTGGTCCATTAGATGATAAAGGGGTTAAAGGAGCATTGAGAGGCGACAAGGCGATAGCGGAGAAACTGAATGAATTCTTTGCTTCGGTCTTTACTGAGGAAGATGTAGGGATGTTACCCATGACTGCAGTGGTATTTAAAGGTGCGGAAGAATTGAAGGAAATATCAATACATCGGGAAGATGTATTACAACTATTAAACTGAAGAGTAGCAAATCACCTGGGCCGGATGGTATACATCCAAGGGTGTTGAAAGAACTGAAATATGAGATTGCAGACCTGCTATTAGTAATCTGTGAACTATCATTAAAATCATCTCTAATACCTGAAGATTGGAGGATGGCCAATATAACACCAATTTTTAAAAAGGGTTCCAGGGGTGATCCGGGAAACTACAGACCGGTGAGCCTGACATCAGTACCGGGAAAAATGGTAGAAACCATTATAAAGAATAAAATTACTCAGCATGTAGATAGTCATGACCTAATGGGAGACAGCCAACATGGCTTTAGATAAGGAAGATCGTCTTACTAATCTGTTATGTTTTTTTTGAAGGAGTGAATAAACAGGTGGACAAAGGTGAGTCGGTTGATATTGTGTATCTGGACTTTCAGAAAGCCTTTGACAAGGTCCCTCATCAGAGACTTTTGGCAAAACTAAAGAGTCATGGGATAGGAGGCAGTGTACTATTGTGGATCAGGAACTGGTTAAAAGATAGAAAGCAGAGGGTAGGGCTAAATGGCCAATTTTCCCAATGGAGAAAGGTGAATAGTGGTGTACTCCAGGGATCTGTGCTGGGTCCGCTGCTTTTTGACATATTCATAAATGACCTGGAAAGTGGAATAACGAGTGAGGTTATCAAATTTGCAGATGACACAAAACTATTTAAAGTTGTTAAAACCCAAGAGGATTGTGGAAAATTTGCAAGAGGATCTTGATAAATTAGAAGACTGGGCATCAAAATGGCAGATAACATTTAATGTGGACAAGTGCAAGGTTATGCACCTAGGGAAGAACAACCCAAACTATCGTTACACAATGCAAGGTTCCACATTAGGAACCACCACCCAGAAAAGAGATTTAGGCGTCATTGTGGATACCATGTTAAAACCCTCGGCCCAGTGTGCAGCGGCGGCCAAGAGAGCAAATAGAATGCTAGGTATGATAAGGAAAGGAATGGAAAATAAAACAAAAGGTATTATAATGCCTCTATATCGTTCCATGGTGAGACCGCACCTTGAATATTGTGTGCAATTCTGGTTGCCGTATCTTAAAAAGGATATAGTGATGTTAGAAAAGGTTCAGAGAAGAGCCACCAAAATGGTAAAGGGGATGGAAGGATACTCCTATGAAGAAAGGCTAAAAAGGTTAGGGCTCTTTAACCTGGAAAAGAGACGGCTGAAGGGAGATATGATAGAAGTCTATAAATTAATGAACGGAGTGGAACGGGTAAACGTAGATCGATTGTTTACCTTATCAGAATATAGAAAGACTAGGGGACATGCAATGAAGCTACAGGGTAAACTATTTAAGACTAATAAAAGTAAATATTTTTTCACTCAACGTGTAATCAAACTCTGGAATTTGTTACCGGAGGATGTCGTAAAGGCTGTTAGTGTAGCTGGGTTTAAAAATGGTTTGGACAAGTTCCTGGAGGAAAGGTCCATAAACCATTATTAAGAAGGGACCCAGGATATCAATGCTTGACCCAGTACAAGCATTGTGGAACCTGTGTCTTTTGGGGAAACTGCTAGGTACTTGTGACCTAGATTGGCCACTGTTGGAAACAGGATACTGGGCTTGATGGACCTTGGTCTGACCCAGTATGGCATATCTTATGTTATCACCTGTTACAGGTAAGTAACTGTGCTATCTCCAGGAACAAGCAGGAATGAGTCTTCACATATGGGGACTCCCAAGCTCAGATGCCTGGAGGGAGTCCTAGCATGTTGCAAGTCTAGAACGAGCCATGCTATTCCTCTATACCTCAGGCATCCTGGGGATGGAGGGTAGGAGTTGAATACAGAAAAGGAGCTGTGGAACAGCTGGCTAGAACAGGGCTTCAAAAGGGGAAGACCCTGTATCGAGGGCATTTAGTAGTAAAATATTGTAATCTGGGCCTCCCCTGTTGGCATTGCACAAGTGCACTGAGCTACATATGGATCTGATAGAAGAGCCAGTGAATGTGCTCAAGGGGTACCTCACTGAGAAGTAGAGGTTATAAAGTAGAACAAAAGGGGAAGACCCTGTATAGAGGGTATTTTGTAGTAAAATATTGTAATCTGGGCCTCCCTTGTAGACCTTGCACAATTCCACTGAGGTACATATGGATCTATTAGAAGAGCCAGTGAATGTGCTGAAGGGGTACCTCACTGGAAAGTAGAGGTAATAAAAGCAGAGAAAAACAAGTGGAGGTCAGAACCCTTCAGGGTGAGAAATAGTCCCAGGGGAAAACTGGGGTAGTATAAGAGGTAGAGCTTCAGCGAAGACACAGAAGGTACTATTAAAGAAAGCTTAAGCTGTTTTGGTCCAAAAACAGTACAAATATAGGACCAAGAGAAAAAATCAGTCTGACCCAACTGGACTGGGGTTGGAATCAGTCCATGTAGGGGAGAAAGGGTATGGAGACCCTTGTATCTGATAAGAAAGTAAGGACAGACTCAGGAGCGCTAAGCTTTAGAGCAACTGAAGCTCTGCAATGTCTTTCCTAAATGGGGTCAATTAGGAAAGAAAAAGGTACATGGAGAGCTTCAGGAGTACCTAACCTGAAAAGGTTATGGTAAGGAAAAGGTTTGTTAATTACCACAGGAAGTGGTTATAGGTGTAGCCCCCTAAGTATGCTGGCACAGCATTGATAGGGGTAGTGCCCATCTGTCAGGATCATATAGGAATGTAAGGATATCTGAAACTAACAGACAGATAGATAAGTAGATGGATACAGATCTATCTAAAAATATATCTCATTATATATATATATATATATATATATATATATATATACACACATATATATATATACACACATATAGGGTATATATGCATATATCTATAAAGAGATATGTATGGGCAGAAGATACAGAGATATAGATAAGTATATATATGTATCTATATATATCTATATATACCTAGATGAATAGGCAGGCATATAGACACGTCTCCAGATATATGGATGGAGAGATTCCATAGAACCCCATCCCCCCTAGGGATATAGGGAGAGAGGAAGATTCATCTGACAGCAAGAAGGTTGATACCTGCTTGAATAGATAAATAGAGAATCCTCTTTTCCTGGTTATGACTGGCAGAGTCAGAGGAAAGGTCTCCCTGACAAGAAGGCGGCTAAATTCTTTGCAGAATTTCAGCTCTTGAATAACCAGGATGGCCTACGTGAAAATTGCAGAGGATAACTTCAGTCTGCAGACAGGAAGTCCAGATATCTCCAGAATTGCAGTATGGAGAATTGATAGAGGACGCCTCTGGAGGAAGATACCCTAGTGATCCGCCTATGAGGGCAAGATGGGTATTAGGCGTCCTCTAGCTGCCACTGAAGAAATTTATCTCGGACGAGAAGACCCAAGGAGATATGGGCCAAGCCAGGGAATTGGCCCTCTTTTAGGCTTTCACGTAATGAAAGGCCTGAGGCTTATGCCTCAAAAGAGATTTAAGATGAGATGGAAAGGGTAGGGAATACCTGCCAGACATGAAACATGACTGGGGGAACCCCCCCCAAACCATCTGGGGTTATCTGCTAGGCCAGATACTAATGCTCTCTAGCAAGGGCCCATAGTGCAAAGCTACTCTGTAGAGATGCAGAGAGCATGCTGCAGGTTGGTTAGAATAAAAAACTGGCTGTGGAAAGCCAGCAGGTAACCAGCTTTTCTGCCAAGGACAAGGGGGAGAAGAATAGAAGTTAACCAACCAGACTGTGATAATAGGGTTTCCCAAACAAGGTTGATAACCTATGTGGGACTTAGCACTGAGGCTAGGAGGATTGCTAGTGGAGGGGAAGCCCTGGTTGTGTAGTGAACAAAACCAGTGGCTTAACCACTAGGAATTGCTGCATCTGCAGCAACTACCAGGGCAGCATGGAAAATTTCTTTTCCCTCTTCCTTTTTTAGATTGGGAGAAAGTAGGGACTTCCTATTGTCTGATGAGCTGCCCTAAGGTAACAAGGGGAAAGACAACTCCAGAAGGGAGAATCCCCCGGTAGAACAGGTAGAGGACTATAGGGGCTTACCCGTGTAAAAGAGCCACTCTTACAAACCAAATGTTGTAGTAAGAGGGAGGTAAGACAGAGTTGCAAGAGACCGACTATGGAGGAAGTCTCTGACAGGTGAGATGATACATGCCAGTACAGGGAAACAACTATCCATTGATAGTTGTTACCTCTCTTTCCTCCAAGAGGAAGAGGAAAATCTGTTAAGTATGGGCATGATCATCATAAAGACTCAGAGAAAAGATGTCTCATGAAGAGATATCTAGGTAGGTTAGGATAAAATTTAGTGCAGACACTGCCAGTGAAAAGAAGCAGACTGCCACCCTAACCACCAACCAAGAGGGACAATGATCTATTTGAAACCCTGCGACTGTGTTGGGTTTGTTGACCCTGTTGAGCTTGTGGATTCTTCAGACCAGGGCGATGTTTCCCCTATTTGGGAACATCTGTATGATGGGCAGATGATGGATAAAACCTTCTACCCTAGGGGAAGAAAGTTTGGTAGGACATTTCCTACCTACTGGGAAAGAAGGCGGCGTAGACCAGCCTCTGGAAACAGGAAAGTCAGTGGATAACGAGTATCCTGGAGTAAAGACTCCTTGTTGAAAAGATTGTCTCCAGTGCAAGGAGTAATCCCCAGTCTTTCTTGTGCCCATTTGTCCAAGTCTGAAGCTTGGAGCCAGGCTCTATGTCGTGCCCCTATAGCTATAGCAGAAGTCCTGCTAACAGACTGAAAGTAGTCTAGTGAAGCATGAGTAAGAAACCTAGAGATATTTTGAGTATGACTAACCAGTGAGGAATAGTCTGCACTCTTGGGCTCTTGAAGAAAAGGAGTCAAAAGATGTAATTTCTTTGTGACCTCCTCAAGAGATAGACCCATATAAAAAATATATGAGAGAATTCTTGCTGAAAGCATGGATGTCTGGAAGGTGTGATGTCCAAAGGCATCTAGTGTCTTAGACTCACGACCTGGCGGACAAGAAGAGTGCTTTTTATTACTCTTCACTCGCCTCATTGCTGATTCTACCACAATGGAATGATGAGGAAGTTGAGTCTTTTGAAACCCTGGAGAGGGGGGCACCTGATATAGAAGATCAGTTGCTCTGGAAGGTGGGGGTACCTTTACAGGAGCTTCCCACATTCGTAGAAGGAGATCCTGCAAGGAATGATGCAAAGGAAGCATTATGTTCTCCTTTGCTTTGCTAGGAACAGAGAGGGATTCTGTATTCCTTTGTGTAGGATCCTGTCCAGGAATAGGAATGGCAAGTGATTTTGCCATATCCAGGAGGAAAGTCCGAAAAGAAGGATCCCCAGAGGGAACTTCCTTTTGATAGGCTAGATCTGATGAAGAACTAGCGTTGGCACAGAGGGATCTATCCAAGTATATAAGAATAGAAGATCCTGAATGGTGCAGTATGGGATCCTTATAGGATGGTCACTGGTACTGCAGGTCAGGACCAGCGACAGTCGGTAACACATCGTCCATGCTAGGGATCGATTCCAAACTCTGCATCGAGGGAAGCAAGCCTGACGAGAGAAGCATGGAAGGCACCGACAGCAATGGTAATGTGGATATCGGTACCGACTTCGGTACTGTATCTGATACCGGTGGTGAAGGCCAGCCGGTGGCAACTCTAACGGTATCGGAGGAACCGAGAGTTGCGGATCGGAATTATCAGAACCTAGCCGTCTGTACCCAGTCCTCCAGACTGGAGATCGATTCCAGACTCGGCATCGAAGGAAGCGAGTCTATCGATGCACGTCTGGAGGGTACAGACGTCGGTACTAGTACCGATACTGAAAGGTTGGTCTGGAGCGTATCCACCAGCCCCGCAGGTACCGAGGATGCCAGACGACGATCCTTGGTGAGGAATGTTTCATCCAACACCAGTGCCGATGCCGGGGTAGTGGTACCGCTCGAAGCGGATGCCACCATCGGGCATGGCTCAGGTTTGTTCTGTGAGGGGTGAACCTCAGGAACAACCTGAAACCCCACACAAGCTTTGGAGGCCGAAGACTCCCACCGGGGTTTTGAAGCCAGTGGATTCTCGAGGACAAGGCCATAGGCATCTCTATGCTGTGCATGAGAACTGCCACTCGAGGACTGGCTAGTCTTAACAGACTGTTTTTGGGTTACCTGATCCTGTGTAGAAGATGTGGTCGATGCCCTGAAGTTGGAGGGGGACCGCGTGTCGAGGGGAACTCAATGTTGAAAACTTCTTCTCACAATACTATTGCCCGAGGGCTCTGGAGGAAAATGGTCAGGACCCAAGCAGGTTAGACACCAATTGTGAGTGTCTAAAAATAAAGTTGTACCGCCACAGTTTGTACATTTCTTGGGGAAAGTGGCTGGCGGTTCCATGAAGAAAAATGAAGAGGCCCAGAGGGCCTGAGAAACCGTGAGACACTAAGGAAGAAAAAATATTCCTTAAAAAGGAAAAATTTTACAAGAAAAGAAAGAAGAAACACCGGCGGTACCGGTGGCGTCGGGGAAGGCAGCCGCGACCACAAGAAAACTAAAAAATAAAAGAAGAATTTTCTGCGGTGACAGGAGGACATCCTGCCTGCTCTGCGGAAAAACAAAAACTGAGGAGAGGCAGTTGGGAAGGCGGGAAGGCAGCACGCAGGCATGTTGGGATGCTCCCAAAAGCTTTCTGATTGGACGCTGGGAAGCGTTCCCGCTTAGACTCCGTCGGTACCGACGTACCCATATGTGAAGACTCATTCCTGCTTGTTCCTGGAGATGGATATTCTAGCTGGTGACATCGAATACAATGTGAACCGGGTATCGAGTGGTGCTCGATCCTGAAGACTTCTTCTGTTTGAGCTCCAGCAGGAGAGACACTCCAGAGGGCAATGGTCAGGACCTAAACATTTTAGACACCAAGTATGAGTGTCTGAAAATAGATCTGTACCGCCACACTTTGAGCATTTCTTAAAGATAGTGGCTGGCTTTTCCATAATGGAAGGATAGAGGCTTAGTGGCCTAGAAACCGTGAGGCACTAAACAGGAAAAAATTTCTAAGAAAAGAAGAAATTCTTCAGTAAAAAGAAAAAAAGCACCAGCGGTACCGGTGGCGTCGAGGGAAGGCAGACGCGACCACGAAAAACTAAGAATAAAAAGAACAATTTTCTGCGGTGACAGGAATACGTCCTGCCGGCTCCGCAGAAAACTGATGAGAGGGAAGTAAATGGGCGGGAAGGCAGTGCGCATGCAGGTGGGATGCTCCCAAAAGCTTTCTTTCTGGAACCTGGGGAGCGTTCCCACGCAGGCTCCGTCAGTACCAACGTACCCATAATGTGAAGACTCATTCCCTGCTTGTTCCTGGAGATGAAGTCTTCACATATGGGTATGTCGGAACCGACGGAGCCTGCGCGGGAACGCTCCCCAGCATACAAAAAGAAAGCTTTTGGGAGTATCCCACAGACATGCGCGCTGCCTTCCCGCCCATTCACTTCCCTCTCATCAGTTGGGTTTGTAGCTGAGATCGAAGGAGGGAAGTAGACAAATTAGAGAGAGAGAGAGACAGACAAATCCAAGGGGAGGTGGGTGGGTAAGTAACTGCTATCTCCAGGAACAAGCAGGAATCAGTCTTCACATATGGGGACTCCCAAGCTAGAGAAGCCTAGAGGAGGTACCAGCATGTTGCAAATCTAAGCGATGGGTCATGCTATTTCCCAGAACCTCAGGCATCCAAGGGATGGAGGGTAGGAGTTGAACTAAAAACGGGTGTGCTGTGGAACAGCTTGACTAAACAAGGCGTCTAGAGGAGGAGTCCTTGTGTAGATCATAAATGTTAGTAAATATTGGATTCCAATTTTCTAATGTGGACCTTAGTCAAAAGTAATGCGAAAGTATTTGTTGAGGCTAATATGGGTCTGGTGCTAAGAGCCAGTACATTATCCTCAAAGAAAATACCTTACTGTGAAGTAGAGGAAATAAATTTTGCAATACAGGCAGAGGTCAGAAGCCTAAATGGCTAGAACTAATCCCAGAAGAAAAAACTGAAGGAGTTTAATGGGGGTTGGACTTTGGATGAGAAGCTAAAGCTTCTGCAGGCCAAAGTTTGAAGCTCTTTGTCCTTGGAGCAGAAAAAGGCTCTAGGAAAGAGAGGAGATAAATCTGACTGGTTTGCAGAAAAAGGATGGGTCTTTAAGACCCCTTTATCCAAATGAAAGAAAAACATTTGTAGCAGGCGGTGTAGCCTCCAATTTCTTGAAGATCAGTAATGTCTTCCCTAAGTGATGTTACTTAGGATGATGACTTTACATGGAGCGCTTCAGATGTAACGTAACCGGAGAGATTACAGTAAAAAAAGGTAGTTTCTAATTACCATAGAAATTGGTTGTCCATTTAAAATCCTATGGCATGCTGGAACAGCATTAATATGGACAGTAACAAATCTTTCAGAGTGAGATATGTGTATTTATATAGACTTTGAATAACCAGAAATCCTGATCTACGTGAAGGGGTGCAGAGAAATCCTTAGTCTTAAGACAACAAGTCTGGATCCTTCTATAACTTCAGTGTGGAGAAAGAGACGCAATAAAAGGGAATACCATATTTGCCCGTCTATGAGGGCAATATGAGTATAATGTGTTCTTTGTTCAGCATAAGCTCCAATGAAGTATTGGGAATTAGAAGGAATGCACTAGACAAGGACCGACTGCAGTGAAAAGAAATGCATCCCTGTTGGAAGAGTTCCACTGGAGATGTGGAACAACTCAGGGAATTAAGCAATTCTTTATGCTTTCACATGATCTAAGATCTGGTTCATTTTCCCTAAAAGGGAATTTTAAGGAAGATGGTAAGAGTAGGAAAAAACCGGTCATGTGGGAGCATGACTGAGCAAAGCCTTTTAACCATCTGGAAGTTACCCACCAGGAATGGCTCTGACGCTCTCTGGCAAAGGCCCATAGTTGCAGAGCTTTTTGTAGAATTGCAGAGAGCATGTTGTAGGTTGCTTAGGTGAGATCTGGCTGTTTAATTACCAGTGTGCAACCTAATCTGTTCTGTGGGAGCCAAAGAATTGAAAATGGCTAAGAATAGTAGACAGGCTGATTGCCTGCAACGATAAATTGTCCAAGTAGGTTTTGGAACCTCTTTTGGAATTATCTGTTATAGATTGGAAAAGGACCGACAGACATAATTAGAAGTGATAAAACTCAATTATGGTCTGATAAGCTGTCTTAAAAGAAATATTTGAAGAGATTGCAGAGGGGAGAAACTCTGTATGGAAATCACTTACTGAAGTAGGTATTGAAGACAATCCTATGGCTTAAAAGGTAAGCCCTCCAGTCAAATAGTATCACTCTTAGACTGAAAGTCTCGACTAAGAGGGATAGAAAGTAATACAGAGTTGGGAAGACTTACAATTTGGTAAGTCTCTGAAAAAGGTAAAGCTCCCTTGCAGTCAAAAGTATGAGATATCTTCGTACAGGACAACTGTCAAGGTGAAGAGCATAGCATACCTTGTAATTAGTTGTAACTCCTCTGTCTACTTTAAAAGGAGAGGAGAAACCTGTTACCTGTAGGGCATGATTCTTCTTAATAGCTCTAAGAGCTAAAAGAATGGATTGCTCTTGGCAAGAGATTCATGCCTAAAGTGGAGGATTGAGCCAGTGTATCACTGAACTATCAGTAAGGATGTGAAGAACTGTAAATGCTTCTGTTGTTAAGTAGCGGCGGTTCTGAAGCTCAACAGGAAAAAGATTTAATGAATAAAATATCAGAAACCCTGCGACTGCTGAGTTTGCTGAGCCTGTTGAGGCTTTGGTTTTCTTAGCCTGGTATGATGTTGCCTTTCTTTGGGAACATCTGCATGATGGGTAGAAGATGAATAAAATTGTCCCTTTAGGGGATAAAGTTTGTTAGGAGATTTTTTTACTAGCTAGAATAGAGGAAAGTTTTGACAATTCTCTGAAAGTAACAATATCAGTGTTTAACTGATTAGCTTGGAATAAAGCATCCTTGTTAAAGAGATTTTTCACCAGTACAAGGAGTATTTCCCAGCCTTTCTTGTACCCATTTGTCCAAGTCTGAAGCTTGGAGCCAGGCCATGCGCGTTCTCCTATGGCTATAGCAGAGGTTCTGCTAATAGACTCAAAACAGTCCAGGGAAGCACAATTAAGGAATTTGGAGACATTTTGAGCATGACTGACTAATATGAAAAAGTCTGCTCTTTTATGTTCTTGAAGAAACGGGTTCAAAACTAAGTTCTTTGTGACCTCTTCAAAAGATAATCCCATAAAGAAAATGAGATAATTCTTGCTGAAAGTATGGATGCCTGGAAGCATAGACGTCCAAAGGCATCTAAAGTCCTAGACTCACGACCTGGCGGATAAGAAGAGTGCTTCTTTGCACTCTTAATACGCCTCATTGCTGATTCTACAACAATAGAATGATGAGGAAGTTGAGTCTTTTGAAAACCTGGAGAAGGTGGCACCTTGTACATAGTGTCAAGTGTCTTAGAATGTGGGGATACCGTTAAAGGAGTTTCCCCACATTTTTAATAGTAGATCTTGTAAGATCTGATGCAAAGGAAGCATGATCAGCTCCTTTGGAATCCAGGGGAATTACAGGGTCTCTGAATCCCCTGGTAGGGATTCTTTACCAGGTATAGAAATGGCAAGTAGGACCTCTAAAATGAGGGGTAAAGGCTAGACTTGTTGAAAATTCAGCCTTGGTACCGATGGATTCATCCCAGTCATCGGATCGGAAGACTTGAAAGGATGAAGCATCGGATTTTCCTTAAAGCGATGTCTTCGGTACCGCCCGAGGTCGGTACCGAGACGAGTCGGTACCGAATCCTCCATGATAGAGATCGATTCCAGGCTCGGCATCGAAGGAAGCGAGTCTGTCGAAGCAAGCATGGACAGTAACGACACCAATGCCGATACCGGTACAGAAGCCGATACCGATACTCGAGGAACGGTTTGCAGCAACTCTAGCGGTACCGAAGTAGCCGAGAGCGCTAGACTACGTTCATCAGTGAGGAGTGTTTCATCCATCACCATAGCCGATGCCGGGGTGTCGGTACCGCTCGAAGCGGCCACAACCACCAAGCATGGCACAGGTATGTTCATCGAGGTAAGAACCCCAGGAACAACCTGAAGCCCCATTAATGCTTTGGAGCCCGAAGACTCCCGCCAGGGCTTTATTGCCAAAATGTCCGAGGGCAAGGCCAGAGGCATCTCGATGCTGAGGAGGAAATCTACCTCTCGAGGACTGGCTAGTCTTTACAGACGTTTGTTGGGTTACCTGATCCTGTGAAAAAGAAGATATTCTAGCTGGTGACCGAGTGCGATGTGAACCGGGTATCGAGTTGTGCTCGATCCTGAAGACTTCTTCTGTTTGAGCTCCAGCAGGAGAGACACTCCAGTGGGCAATGGTCAGGACCTAAACATTTTAGACACCAAGTATGTGTGTCTGAGAATATATCTGTACCGCCACACTTTGAGCATTTTTAAGGATAGTGGCTGGCTTTTCCATAATGGAAGGATAGAGGCCTAGTGGCCTAGAAACCGTCAGGCACTAAACAGGAAACATTTCTAAAGAAAAGAAGAAAATCTTTAGTAAAAAGAAAGATAAGCACCGGCAGTACCGGTGGCGTCGAGGGAAGGCATACGCGGCCACAAAAAACAGAATAAAAAGAAGAATTTTCTGCGGTGACAGGAATACGTCCTGTCAGCTCTGCGGAAAACTGATGAGAGGGAAGTGAATGGGCAGGAAGGCAGCATGCATGCGTGTGGGATGCTCCCAAAAGCTCCCCTTTTGGACGCTGGGGAACGTTCCCGCGAAGGCTCCATCGGTACCGACGTACCCATATGTGAAGACCCATTCCTGCTTGTTCCTGGAGATCAGCTGTTACAGCTAACAGGAAGACAGTCCTCACATATGGGAATCCCTAGCTACATGCTACCAAAGACCTGCAGAAAAAAGCACAGCAGCGCGGCGAGCAGTCGCCAGTGAAAACCAAAGGCAGCCCGAGGACTCCGGGTCCATAGATTGACATGCTCACAGTAGCCGAAACAAGATGGGTTGGAAGGCAGGAACTGCTTAAACCCCCAACAGAGAGTAAAGCCTAGCCGAGGGCAGCATCCTGACTGGTCTCCCTCTCCAGGCAGTAATGCACCGCGAAGGTGTGAGTGGAGGACCAGGTGGAAGCTCAGCAGATGTATACCAGAAGCACCCAACGCAAGCTAGCAAAAGACGTCGCCATCGCTCAGACATTGTGAGCTGTGACTCGGCAGTCCAGGAAAAACCCGGACGGGGCAATGGTGATGCAGTCCGCCACCCAGATGGACAAGGTATGCTTGCTGACCACCAGCTCCTGGCGGCTGGGATCAAAGGAGATGAAGAGCTGCCCAGATCTACGGTGGCCCCGAGTTCTCTGCAGGTAGAGCGCTCCCTTGCAAGCCAGGGTGTAGAGAATCGCCTATGCCCAGTCTCAGTGGGGCTTCGGGAAGAAGGTGAGCAGAACAATCTCTTGATTGAGATGAAAATTCGAGACAACCTTCAGGTGGATCTTGGGGTGTGCCCGAAGGACCACCATGTTCCTATAAAACCTTGTGTACAGTACCTCGGCCATCAGCGCCTGAAGTTTGCTGACCATCCGGGAGGAGGTGAGAGCCACCAGGAAGGCCACCTTACACAACAGATGCAGCAACAGGCAGGTAGCCTTGGGATCAAAAAGCGGTTTGGTCAACTGCGTGAGGACCACACATTGAGGTCTCACTCCACCAGAGGGGGGCAGGTATGGGGCCTGGCAAGAAGCAGGCCTCACATGAAACAAGAGACAAGCAGTTGACCCGAGAGAGGTTTGCCCTAGATGGGGTGGTGGTTTGCTAAGATGGCACTCAGGTGAACCTTGACCGAGTTAGACTTCGGTCCAGACTGTGCAATGTGGAATAGGTACTGCAGGACCAAACTGGAAGGGCATGAAAGCACAGTTACTTCCCTGTAACAGGTGATATCTGGGAACAGCAGGAATAAGTCTTCACATATGGGTATCGTCGGTACCAACGGAGCTTGCGCGGGAACGCTCCCCAGCGTCAAGAAAGCCTTTGGGAGCATCCCACAGCGCCTGCGCGCTGCCTTCCCGCCTTTCCTAACCGCCTCTCTCCAATTCGAGTTTTAAAGCTGAGAGAGAGAGAGAGGAAAGGAAAGATAGATAGAGAGATACAACTCCTAGAGGAGGTGGGTGGGTTGTGAAGACTTATTCCTGCTGTTCCCAGAGATCACCTGTTACAGGTAAGTAACTGTGCTATCTCCAGGAACAAGTAGGAATGAGTCTTCACATATGGAGACACCCCAGCTAGAGATGCCAAGGAGATCTCCAAGTTGTGAGTCCCTGAGAAGGGCTCTACCTCACCCCATGGATCTCGGGCATCCAACCAGGGATGGGGAGTAGGAGTTGATTAGGTATGGAACAGGTGTTTGAGAACAGCCTGACCAAACAAGGCATCCCGGCGGGAGTCCTTGTCCAAGCAGTAATGGGCTGTAAAGGTATGAACCGAGGCCCAGGTGGCCGCTCGACAGATTTGGTCGATGGACACAGTTTAGATGAGCCATAGAGGCTGCCATGGCCCTCACATTGTGAGCTGTGACATGGCCCTCCAGAGAAAGGTTCTTACTCTGGTAGGCGAAGGAAATACACTGAGAATCCAATTGGACAGAGTTCTCTTAGAGACCGGAAGTCCTAAATGAGAGGGATCAAAAGCAACAAAGAGTTGAGAGGACTTTCTATGTTGCTATATCCTTTGTAAGTAGAAAGCAAGTGCCTTTTACAATCCAAGGTATGAAGATTCCTTTCTGCACTTGATGCATGAGGTCCTGGAAAAAAGACAGGTAAATACACCTCCTGGTTCAGAAGAAAAGGTGAGACCACTTTAGGCATAAAGTGTGGATCAGTTCTGAGGACTACCTTGTCATGATGGAACCTTGTATAAGGAGGATTAGCCACTAAGGCTTGCAACTCACTGATACGGCGAGCTGAGGTGACTGCAATGAGAAAAATAACCTTCCAGGAAAGGAATTTCAAGGAGGTAGTGGCTAAGCGTTCAAAGGGTGGCTTCATAAGCTGGCCAAGAACCAAGTTCAAATCCCATGCCACTGGAGGTGGTCTAATGGGAGGTTTAGTTAAAAGAAGGCCTCTCATGAATCTTGCAATAAGAGGATGAGAGGAAATAGGATGTCCATTGAGAGGCTTAAGGTTTGCTGCAATAGCACTCAAATGGACTCTTACTGAATTCGTTTTAAGGCCTGCATGGGATAAATGCAGCAAATACTCTAGTAAAGAATTCAGAGGTATTGCAAGAGGGTGAAGAGACACTTCTCTGCACACCAATTGGTAAACCTTTTCCATTTAAAAGCATAGGAAGGGGAGTCACGTGGCACATGAGCGAGTGAAGACGTGTTTTCGCTAGCTCCGGGGCTGCCTCGGCGATATAGATATAAAATCAGCGTTTTTAAGTGCCCGGAGGTGATTGCCGGTGGAGAGGGTGTCTACCCCAACATTGTGTAGCAGCCCGGTGTTTTCCTGTAGTTGGTATGCCGCCCCCGGTACGCCAAGAAAAGGAGAAGGAGAAGGCGCCAAAATCAAGGGCCTCAGTCTCCGCCGCGGCGTTGTTGCAGCCCTCGTCCCCCGGAGCGGAGAGTGGGGATTCAGCCACGGAAGAGCTCGCAAAGGAGGTGGCTAGGCAGCTTGACCCCAAGCTGGATCGAATACTCGCTAAGCTGGAGGAGATGGGGGAGGCGATAGCAGCGCAGGGGCAGCGGATAGATGAGTTGGAACACCGCGTGTCCGCCATAGAGGATGAGGAGGGGCGGCAGGAAAGACTGCATGATGGCCTTCGTGCGCAACTTACAGCATGCCAAGCTAAGTTGGATGACTTAGAAAATCGTTCCCGCCGCAATAACATTCGGCTGGTGGGTGTCCCGGAATCTATGAATGACCAGCAAATTCTGCCTCTCATTGAAAAATGGCTCCCGGAGGCCCTGGGACTACCTACCATGGTTGGCGAACTTAAGGTGGAGAGGGCCCACCAAATTGGACCCCGACAGGATAACCGTTTAAAGCCCCGAGTGGTGATCGCGCGCATCCTGAATTTTGCGCATAAGGACAGGCTGCTGCGAGCGTACAGACAGCATGAGGGCCTTGTGCTGGAAAACTCCAAAATACTCCTTTTTCAGGACTACTCCACGACAGTATCAGCTAAGCACAGGGAGTTCTCGGCTGTCTGCTCGATCTTGTTCCAGAAGAAGATTCGCTTCACCCTTGCCTTCCCTGCGACTCTCCGCCTTCACCACCTGGGGAAAAACATGGTGTTCTCTACTGCTGGGGAGGCTACCGCATACTTGGAGCGCCTGCCTGCGGAGTCTCCACTACGAGCGGCGGAATCGGCTGCGGCTATGGAGCCATAATTGAAACTGTGCTGCTACTGCCCGGATTAGGCGGTAAACCTGTGCCCATTGTACTGCCTGTACTGGGCTAGCGAGCGGTCTGCCGCCCCAACGGGACATTGGGTAGAACGCCCAAATATACTCTGTAGGCCTCACCTATGGCCTCCTGTAGGCCACTTCACTGCTCGTATGTGGCTCAGTGGTACCTTGGGAGGACATTGCTCAGGTTCCCTGGGATATAGTGCCTTACCATTTACCTGCTACCTGCTTCCTTCTAGTTTAGTTCCCGCAAGGGTTTTGATGCTACTGTATGTTTACGTGGTTCTATTGCTGTGTGCCAGTTTATCCTGCCAGGAAGCTGGTATTTCTTCCTTCCCAGGGATAGTGTACTCTCCAACGCTGTAAATTGTACTATTTCTTTCCCTTCACTTGTCTATATCTGTTTTCCCGCCTACCATGTTTGATGGAGTAGTTGAGTCTGTTATGGTTTTTTTTTTTTTTTTGGGTCTGGTGGGATGGAAGGGATAATGGGGAAGGGGAGTCAATGGAGGCGAGGTGTTTTTGGGGCGGGACATTGTCAATGAGGAGGGGTAGCCCCATGCATATGGACACGGGTCTGGCTGTGTGTCCGGGGCAGCCCCGAGGTGCCCGTTAGTGACTTCTGTTCAGCTCTCTGGCTGACGAAGGATGTGTGTTTTTTAAGGGGTCGGGTGGTGGGGGGGTTAGAGGGGAGGGGGGGGGAGATTGTAGAGGGGCTAGAGTCTATGGGGGGGGGAGAGGAGAAGGGGGGGGGGAGAGGAGAAGGGGGGGGGGCAGGGGAGGTAAGGGGGGGATAGCCAGTATCCAACTAACCAGAGACCTTGGCACCCTGCGATCCCCTGGTGACTGGGGTCAAGCTCCTTCTGGATGCCGAGGCTGGGCGGCTCCGGGGGTCTGTCTGGGAGTATCTGCAGTGGAGGCTCACAATACTAGGGTGCCTTAATCAGCAGATTAAATTGATTTCCTGGAATGTAGGTGGCATCAACTCCCCCATTAAACGCACTAAAATATTACAGGCGCTCAAGCGGAAGGGGGCGCATCTAGCTCTACTGCAGGAGACCCATCTGAGTGATTTAGAGCATCAGAAGTTGGTGAGGGATTGGGTGGCGGGCATGTATGGGGCCTCCGCTGGGGGCAAAAAAGCGGGGGTGGTGGTCCTAGTGAAAAAAGGAGTCCCCTTTGAGGTGAAAACATGTTGAATCAGACCCGCAGGGGCGGTACATCTTCCTTCAAGCCAAACTGTATAATAAGGAACTCTGGGTAGGCAATGTCTATGCCCCAAATGTATATGATCACGCCTTCTTTAAGTGTCTGTTGAGTCTGGTGCAGAAGGTGGGGGATGGTGATTTGGTGTTGGCGGGAGACTTTAATTGTCCTAGTGACCCTCGCCTCGACAAATCGGTGGCAAGTGCTCAAGGGGCGTGGACTAATAAGGGAGTTGGCTACTTGTGCAGATTAGGAGGCCTTGTGGACGTGTGGCGCCTCTTGCACCCAGGAGAGCGTGGGTACACACACCAATCGAGGGCCCATCTCACGTGGTCCCGAATAGACTACATACTGGTGGGGGAGAGGGCGATTTCTAAGGTAGAGCAAGCCGATATAGAACCCATAGCCATCTCAGATCATGGAATGGTTTGGATCACTTGGGACTGCCAAGGGATGGGCACAGGGGGATGGCGTTTTCCGGCCCATCTGTGGGAGGATGCTGATTTCCGTTCTTTCCTAGAGCAGCGATGGTCGGAGTATGTGCTTTTCAATGACACCCCTGATTGCTCCCCCTTACTCTTTTGGGAGGCCAGTAAGGCGGTTATGCGAGGTTATATTATTGAGTACACAGCTCGCAGGAAGCATCACCTTGACCGCAGTATTGTGGTCCTAGAGTGCAATCTCCGAGCCCTACAATCCAAACTAGCCACCTTGCACGGACGCGGGGCTACGATTAAGCAGCAGGAGTTCGCTAGGGCCCAGCTAGCCCTTAATGAGTTACTTCAGCGGAGGGCGCGAATGTCCCTGCAATACTATCAACACAAGCTATATCGCTTTGGTAACAGATCTGGGAAGCTTCTTGCGCGGCTGGTTCGTGACCCGGGTGGGGCACGCTTCATTCCGGTGCTACGCGATTCGCAGGGAAGGGTGTGCCATCAGCCCCAGCAGATTGCGAATATATTCCGTGAGTATTACGCTCACCTCTATACAGCAGAAGATACTACGGCGAGCCCGAGTGCGGTATTTCTGGATAGGGTTACCCTGCCCCAGCTTACCGAAGTGGCTCTGGCATCGCTAAACGCCCCATTGACGGGAGCGGAGATTCAAGCGGCCATAAAGCGTGGGAAGCCGCATAAGGCCCCAGGCCCGGATGGGTTTGGTGGGGAATATTATAAGATGCTTTCTCCTAAGCTGGTCCCTAGTCTGGTCGCTATGTATGAGGAGGCGTTGTCTCAGGGAAGCTTTCCTAGGGACATGCGCTGTGCTAATATTACACTCATTCCGAAGCCGGGTAAGGACCCGCTCGATCCGGCGTCTTTTCGTCCTATTTCCTTAATCAACACTGATGCTAAGATCTTGGCTGCGGTGCTAGCTCAGCGTTTAAATCCTTTACTTCCATCTTTAATAGGGGATAGACAGGTGGGCTTTGTCATGGGCAGAGATGCCACTAAGAACATAGCTAAACTCCTTTTGGGTATGGAACACTGTATTGGACGGGACTCTCCCTTGCTCCTTGTCAGTCTAGATGCTGAAAAGGCGTTTGACAGAGTGGCTTGGAAGTATCTCTGGGAGGCGCTCCTCCGTTTTGGGATTCGGGGAGATTTTGTCCGGTGGATTCAGGTTCTATATCAACTCCCGGCGGCGCGGGTGGGGGTAAACGGGATTTATTCAGTCCCTTTTGTTTTAGAACGCGGTACACGGCAGGGCTGCCCGCTGTCGCCCCTATTATTTGTATTGGCGCTAGAACCCCTTCTGCAAGCTATACAGCAAGATCCTCAGGTGGTCGGTGTTCGGATGGGAGGGGAGGAAATGAAAATCAGTGCCTTTGCGGATGATATGCTCCTTTGCCTGACGGAGCCGCTGAACTCTTTGCAGAGGGTCTTACATCTAATCCGGGATTTTGGCGGGTTTTCAGGCTTGAAGATTAACATGTCTAAATCTATGGCGTTAGACGTGGGTGGGAAGGTACGGGCGGTATGGCAGGGGATATTTCCCTTGGCGTGGGCTGAGGATTCTATTAAGTATTTGGGCATACAATTGCCGGCCGATCCGGGGCGTTTATATCAAGCGAATATACCTGATATGCTGGGTAAGGCGCAGCTTGTGTTTCAGCGTTGGCGAGCCTTTCCGCTGTCTCTCCGTGGTCGCATTGCACTATTTACTATGGTGGAACTCCCTAGATGGCTGTATATGCTGCGGCTCTTGCCATTATGGGTACGTGCGAAAGATTGGAAACTTTTTGATAAGTATTTGACCGGCTTTTTATGGGGGGGGCCGTCGTCCTCGTATACCCCTTCGCGCTCTGCGACGCAGGCGAGAGGAAGGGGGTTTGGAGCTTCCCTCGTTATCCCATTACAATCTCTGCTTTTTGGCGAGACATATTTGGGGTCTATTGGAAGTGGAGGAGAGTTGTGCGCCTATTCACCAACTTCAGGCCTTCTCGCCCCCTTTACACAGTCTGTTCATACTTCATCGGGCCAGTGGTCATCGTCTGGGGACCGGAAGGATCCCCACTTATTTGAGGACCCTGCGGGTGGCATGGCGGGAGATTTGCCGGCGAGTTGGGTGGGATCCGTCATGCTCTTTGCTATTGCCCTTAGTTGGAAACTCGGATTTTGTGCCGGGTTGTGCGGATTCCTCGATCTTTCACGTTTGGCGTCGGAAGGGGATAGTGTGTTTGGGGGATCTTGGTAGAACCGAAGGGGGCGTCCTGGAGAGATTTCAATCCTTGAGCCATACTTATCATTTGGATCCAAAGGATTTCTATGGCTACCTTCAACTCCGCCACTATATTGATCAGCTGAGGAAACAAATCCCCAATCTCTTACTTACGCGGGACCCGCGTAAACTGCTAGGTGGCTGGGTGGGGAAAGAGCTTCGGGACCGGGCAGAGCGTAAGACACTGCTCTGTCCTTGGGTTGACTCGGGGTACCTCCAGACTCTCACCTGTAGATGGGTCGCTGATGGGTTGTCTGATCTGACTGTAGGCTTGTTGCAACTTGCCTTTGACCGCGTTCCCAGGGGGGCAGTATGGATTTATCTGCAGGAGATGCAATTTAAACTTCTTTGGAGGGCATATGCGAGCGATAGCTGGGCCCATCGGGTGGGGCTGCGAGATACCTCTACGTGCGGTTGGTGTCAGCAGGCTGAGGGCACCTTGCTTCACAAATTTTGGCTGTGCACCGCTGTACAATCCCTTTGGAAGTCGGTGCAGTCCTCCCTAGGGCAGTGGCTGCCTGTGGGGGAGTTGGGACACTGGCAACTCTGCCTTTTTCATTGTTGGGGAGAGGTCGGGCCTTTGCCCCCGGCGACTCACCGGGCTTTGCTGGATCGGGGTGTTCTGGTGGCCAAGAAGGTGCTGTTGGAATGTTGGCTTCTGAGCTCTCCCCCCCCCCTTCGTGATGTGGAGGAGAGCTTTGCTGAACCTGATGTATATGGAAAAGCTCACGGCTAAACAAGTGGGGGGGTCTGGCTGGGATCGCTTCCTTGGAATCTGGCAGCCCTTTATTAATACGCTATCCCCTCCAGAACGCAGAGCGGTGCTGAATATATAATTTCTATAGCTCCATTTTCCGTAGCTTGATCCATGCTGTTTACTGTTTCTACTTGAATAGGCCATTAGATAAGGGACCAGAGTACTCCTTCTTGGGTTTTAATCCTTGGGGCGGCGAGGGTATCGGGGTCTCAGAGAGGTTTGAGGTTTAATTTTGGATTTGGTCTGGTTTTGGTCTTGGGTATTGGCTTGATTTGGGGTGGGAAGAAGGGGGGGGAGGTTGGGGGGGTAGTAGTAGATGGGGTAGGGGGGATGGTGGGCACTGGGGCACGTACGTAGTAATGGGACTATGTCGATTGGGCGGTTTTGCCCACCCTCTATACCTGCACCAGTGACTGCTGGTTTATTGGGGTGTGGTTTTCTTTTCTTCGCACGTCCTGGCCTCTTCCAGTCCCGGGCCCCTTTGGGGAGTTTTCCTCTCCAGCTCGCCTGGGACTGGGTGGGCAGGAGCGGGAGGGGGATGTCTACTTAACACTATTTCTCAATGCACTCAGGTGCTACCTATTCTCCTGCATACTGATACTCCCATCCATGATGTTTCCAAGTGATAACCTATGTCAGTTGATTGCCTGTTGCATTTCTTTGTTTACTTTCCTCTACATTTAACTGGTGTTGCTCTGCATGTGTTCAAGCCCTGTTCTGAATGTGTACATGCCTCAGTGTGGGCCTCGTTTTATGTGTATGTACTTGCTATTAATAATATTCAAATAAAATACATTTTGAAGTAAAAGCATAGGAACGTCTAGTGGAAGGCTTTCTGGAAGCATGAAGGATATCCTTCACTTGCTGAGACAGATGCCAATCTTGAAGGTCTAGGCCTTCAGCAACCAGGCTCTGAGATGAAGAGACTGGGGATTTGGGTGCCATAACGTTCCCTCCTCCTGGGACCGGAGGTCTGGAGCAGATCCCAAGTCCAAAGAGGGAGCTTGAGAGAGATGAAGAAGTAGAGGGTACCACACTTGGGGTGGCCAACGTGGAGCTATGAGGATCATAGACCCCTTGTCTCTCTGAAGCTTGAACAGTGTCTTGGAAATTAGGGGAATGGGTGGAGTTTTGAACCCCTGGAAGATACACTGCCATGAGATGAATCTGATGCTCTCTGGCGAAGGCCCACAATCTCAAAGCTTCGTTGCAAAGCGACAGACAGCCTGTCCCGCCCTGCTTGTTCACGTAGAACATGGTGGTCCGTATGGATGAGGACTGTCTTGTAGCTGAGCAGGGTGTGGAAGACTCCGAGAGCTAGAAGAATTGCTCTGAGCTCTAAGAGGTTGATATGTAGAGATGTCTCCTGTGGAGACCAGATGCCCTGGGTGGAGAGATCTTGTAGATGAGCTCCCCAACCCTTTGGGGAGGCATCTCTTGTAAGAGTTGCTTGGGGTAGCAACTGTTGAAAGGGGGACCCCAGCAACAGATTTTGAGTGGACTTCCACCACTGGAGGGACCAAAAGAGGCGATTGGAGGTTGCTATTTTGTCTGACAGGCAACCTGATGCCTGGGTCCACTGGGTGGACAGAGTCCACTGAGCTGCCCTCATGTGAAGGCGAGCATAAGGAACCACATGCACGGTGGATGCCATGTGGCCTAACAGTTGTAACATCTCTCGAGCAGTTAAATGGGATTTTAACTGAATTTGAGAGGCTAACTGCACCAAGCGTAGGCAACGGGCCTGGGGAAGATAGGCCCTTGCAGTTGTGGTATCTAGCAAGGCCCCTATGAACTCCAGAGACTGAGTAGAGGTGAGGTGTGATTTTGGGATGTTTATTACAAGTCCCAGATACTGAAGAACACGCCTTGTGCAGACTAGGGAAGTCTGGGCCTCTGACTGGGATGGTGCTCGGATGAGCCAGTCGTCCAGATATGGGAATACAAATATTCCTAGAGTGCGTAGAAATGCAGCTACTACTGCCATGCATTTTGTGAACACTCTTGGAGCAGAGGCCAGACCGAAAAGCAGCACTCTGTATTGGTAGTGCTTTCCTTGATAAAGGAACCGAAGGAACCTTCTGTGTGATGGATGGATGAGGACATGGGTATACGCATCCTTGAGATCTAGAAAACAAAGCCAATCCTGATTCTGAAGGTAGGGAAGGAGAGCACCGAGAGAAATCATCTTGAATTTCTCCTTGCACAGAAACTTGTTCAATTCTCCGAGATCTAATATGGGTCTGTAGCCCGCTGTTTTCTTTGGAATAAGAAAATAGGGGGAGTAGAACCCTGAACCCTGTTGAAGGAGGGGTACTTCTTCTATTGCCCTTTGGGCAAGAAGGGTAGCAATCTCCTGACCCAGAAGGTCGAGGAGAGATGTTGGAGAATTGAACTGTCTCACCACAGTATGAGGAGGAAGGTTTAAGAAATGAAGCTTGTACCCCTCCCTTATGATGGAGAGGGTCCATTGCTCTGCTGTGATTTGTTCCCATCTGGGAGCAAAATGAGCTAACCTTCCTGGAATGGTGAGAGGCTCTGGTTCTTCTAGAGCCAGAAAGGCTAAGTTCTCTAGTTGTAAGTCAAAGGCCCTGAGGAGGCTGAGGCTGTTGGGCCATAGCAGTCCTTGTAGCCTTAGGCTTGGCTTGTTTAGGTTGTTGCTGACGCTTTGCAGCAAAACGACCTGTAGAAGATGCCTGGAGACCATAACCAGGATAATATTTCCCTTTTTTGGGAAAGAAAGTCTTTTTGAATAACCTTTTTCTAGCAGGAGCAGAAGTAGACTTTGAAAGTCTATCTAAGGCAGAATTTTCCGCATCCATCTGAGTGGCCTTTGCTTGCCAATCCTAACCAAAAAGGTTTTCACCTGTCCAAGGAAGATTTCCTAACCCATCCTGGACCCAGGGTTCCAAATCAGAAGCTTGCAACCAAGCAAGTCTGCGTGCACCTATGGCAATAGCCGAGGCTCTGCTGGCACACTCAAAAGAGTCAAAGGCTGCACGGTTGGAGAATTTGGACACATCCTGGGCATGTTTAAGCCAGGTGAGAAACTCTTCCCTTTTATCTTCTGAGATAAAAGGAGATAAAGTTAGCAGATGATCTGTAACTTCTTTTAGAAACATCCCCATATAGAGACTATAGGAGTTGATTCTGGCAGTAAGCATATTGGCCTAGAAAATTCTCCTGCCAAAGGCATCTAAGGTTCTGCATTCTCTTCCGGGAGGATTAGATGAGTGTCTTTTTGCACTCTTTATCTTCTTCATAGCAGACTCCACCACAATAGAGTGGTGAGGAAGCTGAGTCTTATGAAAGCCAGGACAAGGAGGAACACGGTACATGTGTCCAACCTGCGAGAATGAGGGGAAGTAGTAAGAGGTCTCCCCCATATGCCCAACATGTGATCATAAAGGATCTCATGAATTGATAAAGTAGCTGCCTCTTTAGGAGCTTTAGGATATTGTAAAATATCTAATTTCTTGGCTCTAGGCTCTGGTTCAGGGGCCACTGAAATAGAGGCCCCTGGCCACTTCCCTAATGAAGTCTTGAAAAGACAAGTCTTCTGGAGGAGACCTTCTTTTTGGAGAAGAGGGCTCCTGAGGAAGGAGTACCGATGCTTCGACAGAAGCCTCTGATTCATCAGAGTCCTCAGAAGAATCGAAGTATCGCCTGTCTGGATGCTCTTGCAGGGCCCGATACGCGTACCGAGTGATATCGACATCGGGAGTGATCGGTACCGATGGGCATCACAGGACAGGGTACCGCTGCAGTCGACACCGATGCAATCGGTACCGGCACCGATATCGGTGCCAGAACCGGTACTGCCAACAGAGTTTGTTGCGGTACCAGAGGCGTCGCAGCTTGTATGAATGCAGTGATGGCACGCTGCATGGTCAGAATATTCTGATCCATCGACGCAACCAATGTCTGGAGACCACCGGTACCACAGAACATGGCAACAGGTGATCGGTCGAGGCTACGCCATCGATGTCAACCTGTTACCCCATAGATGAAGCTTTGGAAGCCGGAGCCTCCCGCCGAGGTAATTTTGCCGGTGCAGGATCCTCGAGGGCAAGCCCGGAGGCATCGATACTTAGAGGGATATCTACCCTTCGAGGACCGGCTAGACTTATGTTTGGTTACCTGAGATCCATGGGAAGAAGACGAAGCCCTGGAAGATGTCAATGCCACCGAAGCTGCATCAGAGGGAAACAGGGTACTGAGCTTTGCCGCTCGATTCTGTCGACCTCTTTTAGACATCATGGAGCAGGACTCACAATCGGTGATGGAGTGGTCAGGACCCAAACATTTAAGACACCAGTCATGGGTGTCGGTGATAGAAAGAGTACCGCTGCACTTCATGCACTTTTTAAACCCGGAAGCGGGCTTTTCCAAGAGGAAAAATCTTCTAGACCCAAGGCCAAAAAGACAAAGTTGCACCGAAGTGGAAACGGTAGGTTTTTTGGGGGTTTTTTTAAGAAAGAAAGAAAAGACCGGCGGTACCGGTCCGACGTCGAAGAAGGCAGACGCGCGACCAAAGAAATAAAGAAAAATAAAGAACTTCTTCAGCGGTGACAGGAACACGACCTGCTGGCTCCGCGGAAAAGAACTACTGCTCGCAAGAGGTACCCTCAAGCATAAAAACGCTGGAGATAGCCTCCATCAATGCCCACCGCAAAACCTACGAGCTCTCTAGCGAAGTCACGGAAGAACATCCCAATGTATAATTGATAAACTTAGATGAAGACATGATAGCATGGAGCCCTGCTAAGTCTTGCGACAGAGGGCATCGAGAATATGAGACACTCTGCAGGGGTGGGACAGACAAATTAGTCTTCAGGCCCCTTAGCTTTTGCATGGCCAATTCGACCACCACAGAGGTGTGGGGAAGCTGGGCTTTCCGAAACCCGGGGTCACATTGAACCTTATAGAGTCTAGGAAGCTTGCTTACGATAGGGACAGAGGCTGGGTTCTCCCACATGCAGAGGAGACGACGGGTCAGAATGGAAGGAACCAGCACAGAGAGAGCCTCTTTCAAAGGGGCTTCATGTTCCAGCTCCTCAGCATGGAGCTCCTCCAACTTAGTGGCGAGCACTAGGGCCCACACCATGTCCCGGACAAACTCCCAGACAAACTCCAGAAAGGAGATGTCTAAAGGAGGTGACCGTCAAATCTGGGTCGGCGGGGAGGGGTCAGAGGGGAGATCTCCATTAGACTCCAACTCTGAGTAGTTCATGGAGGACTCGTGGTTGGGCGGCTCGAAATTGGACAGTGACCTGCACCAGATCTCCAAGGCCAAAACTTGCCCTTAGCCGGAAACACTTGTCCAAGAGGATCTTGCGCCCAAGGAACGGGACAGAGGTAGAGACCCACACCAAGGATCCTCACAAGGATTCTGGCTGTCAGGGGTCACTGCAGCAGCCAGGGGAATAAGAGGTAGAGGTCCCTGCAGTCTCAAGGCACATGGCGGTGGGGCCTAGCACCAGCACCTGCTCGGCAGCAAGGAACACAGAAACGCTGCTTTCCAAGGCCAGCATTCAGGCCTCCCACTCAGGAGTTGGGCCCTGCAACACTGACGCTAGGGTGACTGGGTCGGGTGTCAAGGAGGGGAGGTGATCCTTGCCAGGAAACCAGGGGACTTCGGCGGAAGCCTCCATAACGGTTCAAGGTACATTACTGGGCCGCTCCCTCTCAGACTCCAGAGATTGTCGAGGGGGGCTGAAAGCCGGGGACGTGACCTGTAACGCTTGTCTGGTGCCCCCAACAGGGGCTCGCAGCCTCCTCCTTCCACTCACATTCAGGTGACCTCTGGTCAGAGTGCTACCAGACCCAGGGAACAGCCTTGGGAGACTTCACAGAATGCGGGGCCGAAGAGCAGGAGGTTACCATGGATACCAGGGCTGCCTTACGGAAGAGTTTATTCAGCTTCTGCTTACGACTCTGGATAATCTAATAAAAAGAGAACCTGGGATAATCAACAAAACCACCGTTGTGTGAAATTATTTTTGTCGGAAAAGCCATCACAGTATAGGAGGACTCCACCTCCTTACCACCGCAGCCTATCCCTTTGATTTTATTAGAAACAATATAAACTTCTTAGTATTTAAACTTCTTAATGTTTTAAAAGTACTTAGCTGAAAGGCCGTTAAAATTCTTGATCAAAGGACTAGTCGACTCTGGATAGCCTTGGAGGACATCATTTTACAGAGGGAGCATAGCTCCGGGTCATGGTCGGCTCCTAAACACCTGAGACAACAGTCATGGGTGTCCGTGAGTGACATGTTTTCTGAACATCACATTTCTTAAAACAGGAGGCTATTAGGGGAAAAAGGACCCCTGCGAGGTCGAAGATCCTCAACACGGCCAACAGTTAAAAAGGGCACAAAGCGCGGTAAAACAAAAAAGACAAAAATGAAATTTCCCGAGACCAGGGGCGAAGCAGAGGTGCTCAGGAGGCAGGAAGAGGACTGGCGAAGGCCGGAGAGCAAAAACCAGTTGAACACAGAGAAACTCTTTCTGGCGACAAGACGCAAGTCTGAAGGGCTCTGCAGAAAAAGGGAGACTGAGTAACTAGGCACCCTTGGATGGGAAGGCGACCAAACACATGTGATCGTATTCCCAAAAGCTTTCTTTGAAAACTGGGGAAATGCTCCACGCGGGCTCCGTCTGTGCCGATGTCACCCATATGCATAGAATGATTTCCTGCTTGTTCCTGGAGAAACAGGGGTTCTCCAAGCACAGTAGGAATCAGTCCTCACATATGGGTGACATCGGCGCTGACAGAGTCCACGTGGAGCATTTCCCCAGTTTTCAAAGAAAGCTTTTGGGAATACGACCACACATGCATGGTCCCCTTCCCATCCAAGGGTGCATATTCCTCACTCAGATGACAGAGCAAAAGGGACTTAAAACAATAAAGAAAGGCAAATCTAAGGGGAGGAGGATGAGTTGTGAGGACTAATTCCTGCTGTAACTGAACATAAGATCATAAGATATGCCATACTGGGTCAGACCAAGGTCCATCAAGCCCAGTATCCTGTTTCCAATAGTGGCCAATCTAGATCATACATACCTAGCAGTTTCCCCAAAAGAGACAGGTTCCACAATGCTTGTATTGGGTCAAGCATTGATATCCTGGGTCCCTTCTTAATAATGGTTTATGGACCTTTCCTCCAGGAACTTCTCCAAACCTTTTTTAAACCCAACTACACTAACAGCCTTTACTACATACTCCGGTAACAAATTCCAGAGTTTGATTACACGTTAAGTAAAAAAATATTTTCTTTTATTAGTCTTAAACAGTTTACCCTGTAGCTTCATTGCATGTCCCCTAGTCTTTCTATATTCTGATAACGTAAATAATCGATCAACGTTTGCCCGTTCCACTCCGTTCATTAATTTATAGACTTCTATCATATCTCCCCTCAGCCGTCTCTTTTCCAGGTTAAAGAGCCCTAACCTTTTTAGCCTTTCATCATAGGAGTATCCTTCCAACCCCTTTACCATTTTGGTGGCTCTTCTCTGAACCTTTGCTAATATCGCTATATAATTTTTAAGATACGGCAACCAGAACTGCAAAAAATATTCAAGGTGCGGTCTCACCATGGATCGATATAGAGGCATTATAATATCTTGTTTTATTTTCCATTCCTTTCCTTATGATACCTAGCATTCTATTTGCTCTCTTGGCTGCCGCTGCACACTGGGCCGAGGGTTCTAACATGTTATCCACAATGACGCCTAAATCTTTTTCCTGGGTGGTGGTTCCTAATGTGGAACCTTGCATTGTGTAACCATAGTTTGGGTTGTTCTTCCCTAGGTGCATAACTTTGCACTCGTCCACATTAAATTTCATCTGCCATTATGATGCCCAGTCTTCCATTTATCAAGATCCTCTTGCAATTTTCCACAATCCTCTTGGGTTCTAATAGTTTTGTGTCATCTGCAAATTTGATAACCTCACTCGTTATTCCACTTTCCAGGTCATTTATGGATATGTCAAAAAGCAGCAGACCCAGCACAGATCCATGGGGTACACCACTAGTCACCTTTCTCCACTGGGAAAATTGGCCATTTAGCCCTACCCTCTGCTTTCTATCTTTTAACCAGTTCCTGATCCACAGTAGTACATTGCCTCCTATCCCATGACTCTTTAGTTTTGCCAAAAGTCTCAGATGAGGGACCTTGTAAAGGCTTTCTGAAAGTCCAGATACACTATCAACCGACTCAACTTTGTCCACCTGTTTATTCACACCTTCAAAAAAAACATAACAGATTAGTAAGACAAGATCTTCCCTGTCTAAAGCCATGTTGGCTGTCTCCCATTAGGCAATGACTATCTACATGCTGAGAATTTTATTCTTTATGATGGTTTCTACCATTTTTCCCGGTACTGACATCAGGCTCACCGGTCTGTAGTTTCTCGGATCACCCCTGGAACCCTTCACCCCTGGAGAACACCTGTTACAGGTGAGCAGCTACACTTTTTGCAGAAACAAGCAGGAAGTCAGTTCTCACATATGAGACTCCCTAGCTCCAAACTGCTGAGGACTGAACCACGCCAGTACTACCAGCGATACGATAGGTGGCTGTAAGTTGCAGAAGGTGAGTCACTACAGAGAGGCTCTGCAAGACCCTTGCGTCCAACGACAACTTCACTCCGGTAGCCTGAACAAAGGAGGAATGGAGGGCAGGGGTTGCCTATATCCCGAGAATATTGCAGAGTACTGCCTGCCCAAAGGCACTGTCCCGGCGGGACTCACTTCCCAGACAGTAATAAGCTACAAACGTATGACTTGAAGACCATGTGGCAGACCTGCAGATTTGTCTCACCGGCATTGAGCAGAGGCTAGCTACCGACGTCGCCATAGCCCACATGCAATGGTCCGGTACTCAAGGGAGAGGCCAACTCACTCGAGGCGAGGGCAATGCAGTCTGCCACCAAAGTGGACAGAGTTTGCTTCATTACCGGGTGGCACAGCCTACTGAGGTCATATGACACAAAGAACTGAGGAGCTTTGCAATGGGCCTGGGTCTGCTGCAGGTAGAACGACAGGGCCCGCTTACATAGTGTATGGAGTATGAGTTCCTCCCTGCCAGCATGAGACTGTGAAAAAAAGGTGAGATGCAAGTGGACTACCAACTTGCGGAGGAATTTAGAACGTGTGCAGAATAATACTCTGTTCTTTTAGAATCATGTATAGGACACATCAGCCACTAAGGCCTGGAGTTCGCTCACTTTCCCAGTGGATGAGCGAGCCAACAGAAAAACTACTTTCAAAGATAGGTATCGTAAATGGCAAGTGGCCAGGGGCTCAAACAGCAGCCTGCTGAGTTGGGAGAGCACCACATTCAGGTCCCCTTCCACCACAGGGGGGAGGAAGGAGTGGGCTTTGATAGCAAGAAACACAGCATGAATCTGGAGACCAGGGGCTGGTTTGAGAGGACCTTCCCCTCTATAGGGTGATGGTGCACGGCTATGGCACTCAGATATGCCCTCACCGAATTTGACTTAAGTCTGGCGTGAGAGATCTGCAGTAGGTACTAAAGTACAAGTTGCACGTGGCAAGAGAAGAGAGATTCTCTCTTCTCTCCGCACACCAGACGGAGAATCTTCTCCATTTGAAGACATACACCTGCCTGATGGAAGGTTTTCAGGAGGCCAGCAGGATCTCCTCCACTTCCCCGGGAGAACTTAAGGAGACAGGGCTAGTCTTTGAACAATCACGCTGTCAACTTTAGCAACCCCAGGTTGGGGTGCAAGAGGGAGCCTTCCTCCTGGGACAGAAAGTCCGGGTCTTAACCCAATGGGATTGGGAGTGCCACAGACAAAGAGAAAAGCAGTGGGAACCAGGGTTGCCGGGGCCATCTGGGGGCAGACTCAGTGATGCCTGCTCACTCTGGACCTTGAAGAGGGATTAGGCCACCAGGGGGTCAGTGGAAAGACATAAAGGAGACCCTCTGACCACAGGATCAGGAAGGCATCCACCATCTCTCCGCCCAGGTACGGCAGGCGTGAGCAGAAGTCGGGTAGCTGCGTGTTGTCTGGGGATGCGAACAGATCTATCATGGGTCTGCCCCAAAGGGGGGAAGAGTGTGAAACCCTGGAGTTCAGACTCCATTCATGCGGGCACGGGACTCTGATGATCTTGTCAACTAACCAAATGTCCTGACCTGGAAGGTATACTGCCCGCAGGAGCATTCCATGAAACACAGCAAAGGAGAGCCCTAGATGTGGTGTATTTAGATTTCAGTAAAGCTTTTGACACGGTTCCTCACGGGTGACTTATAAACAAACTAAGCACCCTAGGGATGGACCCTAAAGTTACTGCTTGGTTTAGAAATTGGTTGAGTGTGAGGCAACAAAGGGTACAGGTAAATGGAGCTCACTCTGAGAAGAAGGAAGTTACCAGTGGTGTGCCCCAGAGATCTATTCTTAGTCCGATTCTTTTTAACATCTTTTTTTGTAATATAGCGGAAGGTCTGCTGGGTAAGTTTTGCCTCTTTGCGGATGATACCAAAATATACAGTAGAACAGACACCTAAAAAAGATGTAGATAACATGAGGAGGGATCTAGCTAAGCTTGAAGAATGGTCTAGAATTTGGCAGCTGGGATTTAATGTTAAAAATTCAAGGTCATGAATTTGGGCTGCAGCAATCCAAAGCAGCAATATAGTATAGGAGATGAAGTACTTTTGTCTATTAAAGCAGAGCAGGACCTCGGTGTGGTTGTGTCTGATTATTTTAAAGTTGCTAAACAGGTAGAAAAGGCAATGGCAAAAGCCAGAAGGATCCTTGGGTGCATAAGGAGAAGAATGGCTAGCAGAAAAAAGGAAGTGATAGTGCCTCTGTATAAGTCTTTGATGCAACCTCATTTGGAGTATTGTGTGCAATTCTGGAGACTGCACCTTCAAAAGGATGTGAACAAGATGGAATCAGTACAGACGGTGGCTACTAAAATGGTTAGTGGTCTTCATTATAAAGCGTATGAAGACAGACTTAAGGACCTTAATATGTACACCTTAGAGTAAAGGCGGGATAGAGGTGATATGATTGAGACAGCGTAGTTACTCACCTGTAACAGGTGTTCTCCAGGAGCAGCAGGAATCAGTCCTCACTTATGGGTGACGTCGGCGCCGACGGAGCCCTCGCGGAGCAATTTTCCCCAGCTTTCAAAGAAAGCCTTTGGGAATTGCAGCGCACATGCGCGGTCCTCTTCCCGCCCAAGGGTGCCATCTTAGCCAGTCAGATGACATAGCTAAAAAAGACAGCATAAAAATTTGCAAAAAAAAACTAAAGCAGACGATTGCAACTCCAAGGGGAGGAGGGAGGGTTGTGAGGACTGATTCCTGCTGCTCCTGGAGAACACCTGTTACAGGTGAGTAACTACGCTTTCTCCAGGACCAAGCAGGAAGTCAGTCCTCACTTATGGGACTCCCAAGCTTAAAGCTACCGGAGACCCTAAGCACAAAAATGAGCTCCCTCTAGCTCAGCAGCACAGAAGGAAAGAATCTTCGCTGAATTATTACCCACCGGTAGCCCACATCCGGGATGGAGGGTAGGAGTTGCTCAGACCTCAAAGAGATTACGGAGGACTGCCTGTCCGAAAGCACTGTCCCTGCGGGACTCCCTCTCGAGACAGTAATGGACCGCAAAAGTCTGGCTCGAAGACCAAGTAGCGGCCCGGCAGATGTCTGCCAGCGGAACAGAGCGGAGGTAAGCCACTGACGTGGCCTTTGCTCGAACGCAATGAGCCGTGACTCGACCGTCCAAGGAGAGTCCGGCTGCCCCATAAGCCCAAGAGATACAGTCCGCAACCCAGATGGACAGAGTACGCTTGGAGACCGGGAGCCCCAATTTATTGGGGTCAAAAGACACAAAAAGCTGAGCAGCTTTACGGTGCTCCCGCGTACGGTCAAGGTAGAAGTTCAATGCCCTTCTACAGTCCAGGGTATGGAGAAACGTTTCAGCTCGGCTGGAGTGTGGTCTGGGAAAGAAGGTTGGAAGTACCACCTCCTGATTGATATGAAAAGGGGAGACCACTTTTGGAAGAAATTTTGGGTGAGTCCGTAGGACTACCCTATTTTTGTAGAACCGAGTGTAAGGGGGATCAGACACGAGGGCCTGCAATTCACTGACGCGTCTAGCGGAAGTGAGGGCTATCAAGAACAATGTTTTCCAAGAAAGAAAACAGAGAGAACAGGTAGCCATAGGTTCAAAAGGCGGACAGGTGATCCGCTGTAAAACCACCTTCAGGTCCCAGTCAGGCGCTGGCGGGCGCAGAGGTGGTTTAAGTAGGAGGAGACCTCGGAGAAACCTCGCTACGAGAGGGTCGCTGGAAAGAGGTCTGCCGTCCACCGGCACATGATGTGCTGAAAGAGCACTGAGGTGAACTTTGACGGAGTTGGACTTAAGTCCCAGATTAGAGAGGTAGAGCAAGTACTGCAAGATCACCGACACCGGGCAGGAGAAGGGATCCTGAGACTGTTGGGTACACCAAACGGAGAAACGACGCCATTTAAGGGCGTAGCATTTTCGGGTAGAAGGTCGTCGCGAAGCTAGGACGACCTCCTCCATCTCTGTCGGCAGGAGAAGGGGAGCAAGGACTACCCTTTCAGCAGCCAGGCCATTAGGTTGAGAGACCTGAGGTTGGGGTGTAGCAGAGACCCCTGATCCTGAGTGAGGAGATCCGGTTGAAACCCCAGAGGGAATGGATCCTCCACCGCTAATTGCAGCAGGAGTGGAAACCACGGCTGTCTGGGCCAGCGAGGGGCCACCAGGATCATGAAGGCTTTGTCTCGGAGAACCTTGAAAAGAGTCCGGGAGACTAGCGGGATGGGAGGGAAAGCGTACAGAAGGCTCCCCGACCATGAGAGCAGGAAAGCGTCCGCCGCAACCCGAAGGGGGTGTGGCTGACGAGAGCAGAAGCGAGGAAGTTGCCGGTTGTGAGGACTGGCAAAGAGATCCATCGTGGGGAGGCCCCACTTTAGAAAGAGCTTCTGAACCACCAAGGGATCCAGGCGCCACTCGTGCGGCTGGAGGATCCTGCTGAGTTTGTCCGCCAGGCAATTTTCTTGGCCTGGGAGATAAACGGCCTTGAGAAGAATGCCATGACTGACGGCCCAAGAGCAGAGCTTCCTTGCTTCCTGACAGAGAAGGAAGGAGCCCGTGCCCCCCTGCTTGTTCACGTAGAACATGGCAACTTGATTGTCCGTCTGGACAAGGACGGACTGGCGAGAGGTCAGGTGGGAGAAGGCCTTGAGAGCCAAGCGGATCGCTCTGAGCTCCAGGAAGTTGATCTGCTGAGCAGACTCCCACGCGTTCCAGAGACCCTGAGTACACGCCCCTTGGCAATGTGCTTCCCAGCCCAGGAGGGATGCATCTGTCGTCAGCACCCGGCCCGGCTGATGTGGCTGAAAAGGCATGCCGAGCACTAGGTTCGGCCGATGAAGCCACCACTGAAGAGACGAGGCCAGCGGCTCGGAGACGCGCACTAGGTCCGCTAGGCCGCCTGTGGCCTGTTGCCACTGCTTGCGGAGACACCATTGAGCAGGCCGCATATTCAGGCGGGCATTGGGGGTCACATGGACGGTGGAAGCCATATGGCCAAGTAGTCTCAGGAAGCGCCTGGCGGAGACCAGGGGCTGGCTGCGAAAACGGTCGGCTAGGTCCATGAGCCGTTGAGCCCTGTCGAGCGGTAGGAACGCTCGTGCCTGAGGAGTGTGCAGCCTTGCGCCGATGAACTCGAGATCCTGTGAGGGGAGCAAAGTGGACTTTGCGAAGTTTATAACAAAGCCCAAGTGCTGCAGAAGAGTCACCGTGCGACGTGTGGCGTTGGTGACCTCCGGGGCGGACGCTGCTTTGATGAGCCAGTCGTCGAGGTACGGAAAGACATAGAGGCCGTAAAGCCGGAGATGGGCCGCCACCACCGCGAGGCATTTTGTGAAGACCCGCGGTGCGGAGGACAGGCCAAAGGGCAGTACTCTGTACTGGTAATGATTTCCTGCCACCACAAACCTTAGGTATTGGCGGTGGCTTGGGTGGATGAGGATGTGCGTATAGGCATCCTTTAGATCCAAGGAGCATAGCCAATCTCCCTGCTGGAGGTAGGGCAGAAGGATTCCAAGGGTAAGCATCTTGAACTTCTCCCGCACAAGGAACTTGTTGAGGTTGTGCAAGTCCAGGATGGGTCTGAGGCCGCCTGTCCGCTTTGGTACGAGAAAGTACCTGGAATAAAAGCCTAGACCTCTCAGGTGGTGGGGCACCGGTTCCACCGCCTGCTCCTGCAGAAGACCCACTAACTCCTGAAGGAGTAGGTCCCTGTGCAGAGGGGGTCGTGGAGGTTCTCCCGGAAAGTAGGAGGGAGGGATCTGGTGGAAGTGGAGAAGATATCCTTCTCTCACGACCTGAAGCACCCAGGCATCTGAGGTGACGCCGGACCACCTGTGGGCGAAGTGAACCAGCCGGCCTCCGGTGCTGGGAGGAACCAGCGGGGGGGGGGGGGGGGGGGGTGTGGCTATGCTTAAGGTGGCAAAAACCCCCCCCCGGCGGAGCAGGGGGGGGGGGTGCAGGCTTGGGGGCTTGCTGCCTACGGGACCCGTTACCCCGTCCCTTGGCCTGCTGGCCCTGTTGGGGAGCTGCAGGGGCCTGATAATGGGGGTATTGTTTGTAGGCAGCCGCCTTCCTCGGGTAAAAGGACTTTTTTCCCGAGCCCTTCTTTTTCTGGGAAGGGGCGGAGGTCTTCCTAGAAAGCCTAGTCCTGGTGAGAGTCTCCGTCTCAATTTGTGCAGCCTTTTCAGCCATGGGCTTGCCAAAGAGGTTTTCGCCTCGGCAGGGGACATCGACCAACTTGTCCTGCACCCAGGGCTCAAGGTCAGACGACTGAAGCCAAGCCTGTCGGCGGGCACCGATGCCAGCTGCGGCCACTCGAGCCGATGCTTCAAAGCCATCATAGGCTGCTCGGGATATGAATTTTGAGCATTCCCGAATGCCAGTGGACAAGGCCAGGAACCTCCGCAAGGGTTCCTCGGACAAACCAGCGGAGAATCCGGCTAGCTCTTTAGCCAGGTCTCGGAGATACATGCCCATGCATAGCTGGTAGGTCTGGACACGACACGCAAGCATAGAGCCCTGGAAACACTTCTTACCAAGGCCATCCAGGTTACGGGCCTCCCTGCCAGGAGGCACCGAGGAGTGCATCTTCTGGCTCTTAAGACGATGCATGGCCGATTCCACTACCATGGAATGGTGTGGTAGCTGTGCTTTTTGGAAGCCAGGGCTCTTGCGGACTCCATAGATAGAATCGACCCGCTTGCTCAGGACCGGCGAGGTGGCCGGACTCTCCCACATGCGGAAGAGTAGTCGTTCCAGCATGGGAGGAACCGGTACAGTAAAGTGTTCCCTTGCGGGAGAGTCATACTGGAGGGCGTCGAGCTCTTCGGCTCGAGGCTCCTCCTCGGGGTCCGCAGGGAAGGCCAAAGCCTTGGCCATATCCCTGACGAAGTCCGAGAACCGGGCATCCTCCGGGGGGGACTGCTTCCGAGGTTCGGACTCCGGTGAGTCCGAGGGGACACACCGAGTCCAGAAAGAATCAGGCGACTCTTCCTCTTCAGACTCCCAGACCGACTCCGACGAGGACTCGGTGGGGTCGGCCCGGGCAGGGCGCGGCGCCTGCCGCCCCGACGCCGAGGGAGTCGGCGTCGGCGACCTCGGTCCCGAACGGGAGGCCGAGGGTGACCTCGACCGAGGATCGACTCGAGTTCGCATCGACTCGAGGATCGGCTCGGTCTCCGGGGTCAACTTGGACGTCGACGTCCCAGCGGTCGGGGCAGCGGCGCCAGCGAAGCCAACGAGCAGTGCCCGCTGCTGGTCCATGAAGGCAGACAGTCTGCTCTCCAAGGCCGTCAACCTGAGTCCGAGCTCAGGTGACCCAGCAGCCCCCGACTCGGGCCCCGACGTCGGCTGTCGCGGAGGCGAGTCCAGGAGGACCACAGGACTTACCCGAGCAGGCAGCTCCGACTCCAGGCGAGGTCGCTTCGTGAGGTGCTCCTTCTCCAAGGACCCGGGACGGCTATCGGGGCTATGCGACCTGGCCCTCGCGGAGCCAGGAGCGTCCACCGACGCCGCCCTCGCGGGTTTCACCTTACGTCGATGGTCCCCGGAGGGAGAACCCCTGTCAGAGGAACTCCGGCGACGGTCCAAGCTGGAACCTTTGGACGCGGAGGCCTCCGACGAGGTCCGGGTACGGCTGGGGTCAGCGAAGATCCTATCCCGCTGATGCCGCCGACTTCTCAACGCTTTGGAGGACATTTTGCCGCAGGGTCCACAGATCATTTCTTCATGATCCGGGCCCAGGCAGCGGAGGCAAAAGTCGTGTGTGTCAGTTAGTGACATATTTCGGTCACACTGACCACACCGCTTGAAACCACTGGCAGCCATCGGGGGAAAAAGGGCCCCGGCGAGGTCAAAGGACCGGGCTGCCAGGGAAAAACCGAAAACGAAAGCTGACTAAGTCAGAAAAACCGAAAAGAAGAAGAGGACTCGTGACCGGCGTCGCGAGTCCGGGCGGGAAAAAGACCGGCGTCGAACCGAAGGGAAAAAGAATAAATTATGAAGAAATATCAACTTTTTCGCGGGGACACGACGGGTACGTCTGTAGGGCTCCGCGGAAAAAAGAAGACTGGCTAAGATGGCACCCTTGGGCGGGAAGAGGACCGCGCATGCGCGCTGCAATTCCCAAAGGCTTTCTTTGAAAGCTGGGGAAAATTGCTCCGCGAGGGCTCCGTCGGCGCCGACGTCACCCATAAGTGAGGACTGACTTCCTGCTTGGTCCTGGAGAAATTTAAATACCTCCATAGATATAAATGCACAGGGGATAGCCTCTTTCGATTGAAAGCAAGTTCTGCTATGAGGGGACAGGATTCAAGAGTGATATGAGGAAATATTTCTTTACGGAAAGAGTGGTGGATCTGTGGAATAGTCTCCCAGTGGAGGTGGTAGAGATGAGGACAGTATCTGAATTCAAAAAAAGCATGGGACAAACAGAGGATCTCTAAAGGAAAAAAGGGGACTGTTGTAGTTGTTGATATGGAAAGCCAGACTAGATATAGGCCATGTGGTCTTTTTCTGTCATCATTTTTCTATGTTTCCATGTTTCTAACTGTCTCCTGACGGAGGGAGTGCGAGCCTGTGCCCCCTGCTTGTTTACAAAAAACATGGAGACCTGGTTGCCCATCTGGATCAACACAGTTCAGCTGCACAGCAGGTGGAGGAATGCTTGCAGGGCCAGGAAGATGGCCCTGAGTTACAGGAGGTTGATCTGCACCCGATCGGCTTCAGCAAAAGGGAGCAGGAAGGTAAGCTCCTCCCTGCTCCTCTTCACCAAGGTCAATCGGGCCGATGAGGAAGACCGGCGGGAAAATTTCATCAGCTTAAAGCACCAGCGCTCCAGGCGTGCCCGCAGCCCCGCACCCGATCGGCTTCAGCAAAGGGAGCAGGAAGGTAAGCTCCTCCCTGCTCCTCTTCACCTAGGCCAATCGGGACAAGGAGGACCACCGGCGGGAAAATTTCATCAGCTAAAAGCACCAGTGCTCCAGGCGTGCCCGCGTCTGGCTGGTCCGGGCCCGAGGGCCCTTTGGCGCGGGCCCTGAGGCGGTCCAGCGGAAGCTCTAGCGCTCCCTAGCTGCAGGGGCTGAGCTGACCCGATCGCTTCTCCACAAATAGCTCCTGACCAAGCTCCTCACCGGTACTACTTTGAAGTAACTCTCCTTGTCTGGCGCCTCCCACTGCTGGCATTGATCTTCCTCCCATCACCCACCTAGAACTTGCTACCCACTCCCTGCACTGTACTGCTACCCACTCCCTGCACTGTACTGCTACCCACTGCCTGCTTCGTATTGCTCCCTTTTTGCCGGCATCGTTCTGCTATCCATTGCTTGCATAGAACTGCTACCCATTTGCCTTTCCATTGTTTGCATACAGCATAGTCACTCATCTGTAACAGGTGATCTCCGGAAACAGCAGGAATTTAGTCTTCACAAATGGGTATCGTCGGTACCGATGGCGCCTGCGCGGGAACACTCCCCAGCATCCAATTAGAATGCTTTTTGGAGCATCCCACAGTGCCTGCGTGCTGCCTTCCCGCCTGTCCCAACTGCCTCTCTCCAGTTGAGTTTAAAGCTGAGACAAAGAGAGAGAGGGAGAGAGAGAGATACAACTCCTAGGGGAGGTGGGTGGTTGTGAAGACTAAATTCCTACTGTTCCCGGAGATCACCTGTTACAGGTGAGTAACTATGCTATCTCCAGGAACAAGCAGGAATGTAGTCTTCACATCTGGGGACTCCCTAGCTTTAGATGCCAGGGAGAGAACCCCAGAAGTTGTGTGTCCCTGTTAAAGGCTCCACTTCCCCCCATGGATCTCTGGCATCCTACCAGGGATGGTGGGTAGGAGTTAGTTTCTCACCTGTAACAGGTGTTCTCCAGGAGCAGCAGGAATCAGTCCTCACATATGGGGTGTCATCGGTGCCGATGAAGCCCCAGCAGAGCATTTCCCCAGCTTTCCATGAAAGCCTTTGGGAATGCTGGCACGCATGCGCGGTTCCCTTCCCGCCTAAAGGTGCCATCTTACCTCAGTCAAATGACATAGCTAAGAACAGCACACAAAATTGTAAAAATACAAACTATGTACAACTGCAACTCCCGAGGGAGGGTTGTGAGGACTGATTCCTGCTGCTCCTGGAGAACACCTGTTACAGGTGAGTAACTACTCTTTCTCCAGGACCAACAGAAAGTCAGTCCTCACATATGGGTGACTCCCTAGCTCTGGGCTACCGAGGAAGCCAGGCTGAACAAGAGAACTCCCTCTAGTCCCAGCAGCAAAGAAAGGCTTTTCAAGGACACAACCTCCACCGGTAGCCCAACAGAGGGCAGGAGTTGCCTAAACCTCAAAGAGATTCCGGAGTACTGCCTGGCCAAAAGCACTGTCATAAGAACATAAGATATGCCATACTGGGTCAGGCCAAGGTCCATCAAGCCCAGTATTCTGTTTCCAACAGTGGCCAATCTAGGTCATATGTACCTAGCAGTTTCCCCAAGAGACACAAGTTCCACAATGCTTGTACTGGGTCAAGCATTGATATCTTCGGTCACTTCTTAATAATGGTTTATGGACCTTTCCTCCAGGAACTTGTCCAAACCTTTTTTAAACCCAGCTACACTAACAGCCTTTACTACATCCTCCGGTAACAAATTCCAGAGTTTGATTACACGTTGAGTGAAAAAATATTTTCTTTTATTAGTCTTAAATAGTTTACCCTGTAGCTTCATTGCATGTCCCCTAGTCTTTCTATATTCTGATAACGTAAACAATCGATCTACGTTTACCCGTTCCACTCCGTTCACTAATTTATAGACTTCTATCATATCTCCCCTCAGCCATCTCTTTTCCAAGTTAAAGAGCCCTAACCTTTTTAGCCTTTCTTCATAGGAGTATCCTTCCATCCCCTTTACCATTTTGGTGGCTCTTCTCTGAACCTTTTCTAAAAAAAATCGCTATATCCTTTTTAAGATACGGCGACCAGAATTGCACACAATATTCAAGGTGCGGTCTCACCATGGAACGATATAGAGGCATTATAATATATTTTGTTTTATTTTCCATTCCTTTCCTTATCATACCTAGCATTCTATTTGCTCTCTTGGCCGCCGCTGCACACTGGGCCGAGGGTTTTAACATGGTATCCACAATGACGCCTAAATCTTTTTCCTAGGTGGTGGTTCCTAATGTGGAACCTCGCATCGTGTAACCATAGTTTGGGTTGTTCTTCCCTAGGTGCATAACCTTGCACTTGTCCATATTAAATTTCATCTGCCATTTTGATGCCCGGTCTTCCAATTTATCAAGATCCTCTTGCAATTTTTCACAATCCTCTTGGGTTTTAACAACTTTAAATAGTTTTGTCTCATCTGCAAATTTGATAACCTCACTCGTTATTCCACTTTCCAGACAATAATGGGCCGCAAAAGTCAGGCTTAAAGACCAAGTTGCAGCCCTGCAGATGTCTACCAAGGGCACAGAGCGGAGATGAGCCACTGAGGCAGCCATTGCCCTGACATGATGGGCCGTGACCCTATCCTGCAAAGGAAGGTCAGCCGCCTTGTAAGCCCAGGTGACACAATCAGCCACCCAGATGGACAAGGTACGCTTGGACACAGCCAACCCCAACTTATTGGAGTCAAAGGAGACGAAGAGCTGAGTAGCCCTCCTATGCCCCTGCGTACGGTCAAGGTAGAAGGATAAGGCCCTCCAACAGTCCAGGGTATGCAGGACTGCTTCAGCCTGGCTAGCATGAGGCCTAGGGAAGAATGTTGGAAGAACCACCTCCTGATTGAGGTGGAAAGAGGAGACAACCTTAGGAAGGAACTTGGGATGAGTCCTGAGGACTACCCTGTTCCTATAAATCCTGGTATAAGGTCTATCACAGGCCAGGGCCTGAAGCTCACTCACTCGCCTAGCCGAGGTGAGGGCTATCAGGAAGAGAGTCTTCCAGGAGAGGAAGCGTAGAGGGCAAGTAGCCATTGGCTCAAAGGGTGGGTGAGTCAGTTGCTGCAAGACCATATTCAGCTCCCACTCAGGAGCAGGACGACGGATGGGGGGCTTGAGCAAAAGCAAGTCCTTGAGAAAGCGGGACACCAAGGGGTGACCTCACAGAGAATGTCCCTCCACCAGTGAGTGGTGAGCTGCTAGAGCTGAGAGGTGGACCCGAACAGAACTGGACTTAAGTCCCTGATTTGATAAATGCAGTAAGTACTGAAGCACTACTGGCACAGTATAGGAGAAAGGATCCTCTGTACATAGCTGACACCACACAGAAAACCTCTTCCATTTGAGGTCATAGGTTTTTCAAGTGGACTGTTTCCTAGAGGCTAGGACAACCTCCTCAACTTCCTGAGGTAGGCCCCAGGGAGCCAAAACTACCCTTGCAGCCTCCAGGCCATCAAATTAAGAGCTTTGAGATTGGGGTGCAGAAGGGAACCCTGCTCCTGTGAGAGAAGGTTGGGCTGCAACCCCAGAGGTAGTGGGGAATCCACCGCAAGCTGAAGCAGAAGTGAAAACTAAGGCTGTCTCGGCCACCTGGGAGCTACCAGCAGGAACGAGGCCTTGTCCTGAAGAGTCTTGAAAAGAGTTTGGGCCACAAAGGGCGCGGGAGGAAACGCATACAGGAGGCCCTGAGACCAGGACATCAGAAAAGCATCTGGTGCTATCCTAAAAGGATGCGGTTGCCTGGAGCAGAACTTAGGCAGTTGCTTGTTCAGTGGACAGGCAAAGAGATCTATCCAAGGGAGACCCCACTTCAGGAAGATCTTTTGAATGACCAAGGGATGCAGCTGCCACTCGTGGGGCTGCAGAATTCTGCTCAACCGGTCGGCCAGGCAGTTCTCCTGACCTGGAAGGTACACTGCCTTGAGAAGTATGTTGTGCTGCAGGGCAAAGGAACAAAGGTCCTGAGTCTCTCGACAAAGGAGCTTGGACCCAGTTCCGCCCTGCTTGTTCACATAAAACATGGCTACCTGGTTGTCTGTTTGAATCAAGACTGAGCGGTGAGCCAGGGCCGGAGAAAAAGCTTTGAGAGCCAAGCTGATAGCTCGAAGTTCCAGGAGATTGATTTGTTGGGATGCCTCCCAGGGAGACCAGAGGCCCTGAGTGCACTTGTCTAGACAATGAGCACCCCAGCCCTTCAGGGAGGCGTCGGTGGTGAGGACCACCGAGTATTCTGGCATTTGGAAGGGCATCCCCTGCAGCAGATTGGGTGGATGTAGCACCAGCTGAGGGAGGTCAAAAAGGGTCTGGACACCTTTATCCTGTCTCTTAGGCGGCCTGTGGCTTGAGACCACTGAGTCCGAAGGCACCACTGTGCAGGCCTCATATGGAGTCTTGCATTGGGAGTCACATGCACTGTCGAAGCCATGTGGCCCAGAAGTCTGAGGCAGAGCCTGGCGGAGACCAGGGAGCTGTTGAGAAACTGTTTGGCCACGTCCATCAGTCGTTGAGCCCTGTCTTCTGGCAAGAATGCCTTTGCCAGTTGAGAATCCAATCTTGCCCCTATGAACTCCAAGTTCTGGGAGGGGAGCAAAGTGGACTTTGCGAAGTTTATGACAAAGCCCACGTTTTGAAGCAGAGCAATGGTTCTGAGGGTAGCTTGTTTGGCCTCCTGGCATGTTTGACCCCTGATAAGCCAGTCGTCCAGATAGGGGAAGACAAAGATTCCCTGATTTCTCAGGTAGGCCGCTACCACTGCCAGGCATTTGGTAAAGACCCTGGGAGCGGAGGTGAGGCCAAAAGGCAGGACTCTGTACTGATAATGGTTTCCTTTCACAATGAATCCAAGGTACTTTCTATGGTCTGGATGAATGAGGATGTGAGTGTACGCATCCTTTAGATCTAAGGAGCATAGCCAATCTCCCTGCTGGAGATAGGGCAGAAGTGTTCCAAGAGTAAGCATCTTGAACTTTTCTTTCTCTAGGAACTTGTTGAGGTTCCTAAGGTCCAGAATGGGTCGAAGGCCACCGGTCCTTTTGGGTACCAGGAAATAACTGGAGTAGAATCCGTGACCTTGCAAGTGGGGAGGCACAGGCTCCACCGCCCTGTCCACCAACAAACCTTGGAGCTCTCGAAGGAGAATGTCTGTGTGCAGGGGAGGCCGCAAGGACTCCCCTGGGAAGTAAGGAGAAGGCAGTTGATGAAAATGCAGGGCATAGCCCTTTTGGACTATGTCCAGCACCCAACTGTCGGTGGTAATTAGAGGCCACTGGTGGGCAGAGTACAAGGCGACCGCTTGTGCAGGGCTGGGAAAGCAGGGACGGAGTGGCTACGCTCAAGGAGTCAAAAACCCCCACCCTGCTGGGTGGTAGCAGGGGCCTGAGGCTTGGGGATTCTCTGCCTACGGGGCCCATTACCCTGGCCCTTGGCTTGCTGACCCTGGGGGGCAGCTTGGGCAGCCTGATACTGAGGCTACTGTTTGTAGGCAGTGCCCTTCCTCGGGTAAAATAACTTTTTACCCGAGCCCTTCTTCTTATGTGAAGGGGCAGAGGTCTTCGACAGCCTTGTCCGGGTAAGGTGCTCGGTCTCAAGCTGAGCAGCCTTCACGGTCACGGGTTTACCAAAACGTTTCACACCTCGGCAGGGGACATCGACCAACTTGTCCTGAACCCATGGCTCGAGGTCTGATGACTGCAGCCACGCCTGGCGTCAAGCCGTGATGCCGGCAGCCTCGAAGCCATCGTAGGCGGCACGGGAAATGAACTTGGAGCATTCCCGAATCCCCGAGGACAAGGTCTGAAATCTCTGCAAGGGTTCCCCGGAGAGACCAGCAGAGAATCCGGCCAACTCCTTGGCCAGGTCTCACAAGTACATGCCCATGTACAGCTGGTAAGACTGGACACGGCAAGCAAGCATAGACCCCTGGAAGCACTTCCTACCGACGCCATCGAGGTTGCGGGCCTCCCTGCCGGGGGGCACCGCAGAGTGCATCTTCTGGCTCTTCAGACGATGCATGGCCGATTCCACAACCATGGAATGGTGTGGTAGCTGTGCTTTCTGGAAACCAGTGCTTTTGCGGAGTCGATAAATGGAATCGACTCGCTTGCTCAGAACTGGCGCCGAGGCCGGTGCCTCCCACATCCGGAAGAGGAGCCGTTCCAGCATCGGAGGAACCGGGACAGTAAAGGCCTCCCTCGGAGGAGAGTCGTACTGTAGAGCATCGAGCTCCTCGGCTCGAGGCTCTTCCTCAGGATCGGCAGGGATAGCCAAGGCAGCGGCCATATCCCGGACGAACTCCGAGAACCTAGTGTCCTCCGGAGGGGATCTACTCCGGGGATCAGACTGCGGTGACTCCGACAGGACACACCGAGTCTTAAAGGTATCGGGAGACTCCTTGTCCTCCATCTCCCAGGCGGACTTGTCCGAGAAGGAGTCAGGGTCCGACCCTGCGGGGCCCCGAGGCAACCGCCCCGACGCCGGGGGCACCGGCGTCGACACCCTCAGTCCCGAACGGGAGGTCGAGGGAGACCTCGACCGAGGATGACTTCGAGCCGCGAGGGTCTCGAGTATCGGCTCGGTCTCCGGGGTTGACTTCGAAGTCGACGTCCCGGTGGTCGGGGCAGATGCACCAGACAGGTTGGCCATCAGTGCCTGCTGCTGCTCCATGAAGGCAGACAGTCTGCACTCCAATGTTGTCATCCTGAGACTCAGCTCGGGAGATGCAGCAGCCACTGACTCGAGCCCCGGCAGCGCCGGGTCCGACGTCGGCTCTCTGGGAGGAGAGTCCACGAGGACTACGGGGCTTATGTGTCCAGCAGACTCCGGCTCCACGCGAGGAACTTTGGCAGGCTTCTCTTGGTCCACGGGCCCGGGGCGATGGTCGGAGGTCTTAGACCTGGCCCTCGAGGGACCAGGGACCTCTTCCGACGCCGCCCTTGCGAGCCGCTTCCTCTTACGTTCCCGGTCAGGGGACCACCTGTCCGAGGAGCTTCGACGGCGCTCGGGATCGGAATCGGAATCCCGAGATGTCAAGGCCTCAGACGAGGTCCGGGCCCGGCCAGAGGCAGAGTCCGAGAAAAAACTTTCCTTTTGATGCTGTCGACTTTTTAGTGCCTTGGAAGACATCTTCCCACATGGCCCACACGACTTGGGGTCGTGGTCAGGGCCAAGGCACCGAAGGCAGCAGTCGTGTGTGTCGGTGAGAGACAATTTTCTTACACCGATCACACTTTTTGAAACCACTGGAAGCCATCGGGGAAAAAATAGCCCCAGCGAGGTCAAAAGACCGGCCTTCCAGTGAAAAATGAAAAAAGGGCGTGAACGCCAGCCACGAAGGGCAAAAACCGAAAAATGAAGAAAACGGGCTCCGGCAGGAGGGGAACCGGCGTCGAACCGGAGGAAAAAATAGCGAAAATCGCCGAAGAAAAAAATCACTTTTATCCGGGAGAACAGGACACATGTCCGATGGGCTTCTCGGAAAAAAAAGAGATAGAGGTAAGATGGCACACCTTTAGGCGGGAAGGGAACCGCGCATGCGTGCCAGCATTCCCAAAGGCTTTCATGGAAAGCTGGGGAAATGCTCCGCTGAGGCTTCATCGGCGCCGATGACACCCATATGTGAGGACTGACTTCCTGCTTGTTCCTGGAGAAGATTAGGTATGGAACAGGTGTTGGAGAACAGCCTGACCAAACAAGGCATCCCGGCGGGAGTCCTTGTCCAAGCAGAAATGGGCTGTGAAGGTATGAACCGAGGCCCAAGTGGCTGCTCGACAGATGTCGATAGAGACAGAGTGCAGATGAGCCATTGAAGCTGCCATGGCTCTCACATTGTGAGCTGTGACATGGCCCTCCAGAGGAAGATTCTTACTCTGATAGGCAAACGAAATACACTGTGCAATCCAGTTGGACAGTGTTCTCTTGGAGACTGGAAGTCCCAAATGAGAAGGATCAAAAGCAACAAAGAGCTGAGAGGACTTTCTATGTTGCTGTGTTCTTTGTAAGTAAAAGGATAAAGCTCCTTTACAGTCCAAAGTATGAAGATTCGTTTCTGCATTTGATGCATGAGGCCTTGGAAAAAATACAGGAAGGTAGACCGCTTGGTCTAGATGAAAAGGCGAAACCACCTTTGGCATAAAGTATGGATGAGTCCTAAGGACTACCTTGTCATGATGGAACCTTGTATAAGGAGGTTCAGCCACTAGTGCCTGCAACTCACTGATGCGACGTGCTGATGTGATTGCAATATGACAACTTTCCAAGAAAGGAATTTCAGCGAGGTAGTAACTAAGGGTTCGAAAGGTGGCTTCATGATTCCAGAGGTATCGCAAGGGGGCTAAGACCCTTCTGCGAGCACCATATGGTAAACCTTTTCCACTTGAAAGCATAAGAGCATCTTGTGGAAGGTTTCCTGGAAGAATAAAGGATATCCTTTACTTGCTGAGAAAGGTTAAGATCATGATGATCTAGGCCTTCAGCAACCAAGCCCTGAGATGCAGAGACTTGGGATTGGGATGCCATAATATTCCGTCCTCCTGGGACAAGAGATCTTGAGCAGACCCTAACTCCAGAGAGGGAGCTTGAGAGAAATGTAGAAGCAGAGGGTACCACACTTGCCGTGGCCAATGTGGAGCTATGAGAATCATACGGTCTCTGTCTCTATGAAGCTTGAACAGGATTTTGGGAATTAGGGGAATGGGTGGAAAGGCATAAAGGAAGTCTTGACCCCAATGAAGGAGGAAAGCATCCCTGGCCTGAGAGCCCTGAGTCGGAATTCTGGAACAGAATCGGGGAAGTTTTGCATTCAACGGACTTGCAAAGAGGTCTATGTCAGAGGTTCCCCAAATATGAAAAATCTTGGTCACCTGGTCTGCATGTAGAGACCATTCGTGTGGAAGCAGAACTCGACTGAGTCTGTCTGCCCAAGAGTTTTGGATGCCTGGAAGATACACTGCCAGGAGATGAATCTTATGCTCTCTGGCGAGGGCCCATAGTCGCAAAGCTTCGTTGCAAAGCGACAGAGAGCCTGTTCCTCCCTACTTGTTCACGTAGAACATGGCTACCTGATTGTCCGTATGAATGAGGACTGTCTTGTAGCTTAGCAGGGTGTGGAACACTCGAAGAGCAAGGAAGATTGCTCTGAGCTCTAAGAGATTGATGTGTAGATGAGTCTCCTGTGGAGTCCAAGTGCCTTGGGTGGAGAGTTCTTGCAGATGGTTATGGTTTAGGCATTTGATATACCGCCCTTTACTTACGCATCAGAGTGGTTTACATGTATATGTTAACAGGTACTTTTTATTCCCTTGTCCCCGCAGGGCTCACAAACTAAGTGAGGCAACCCATTGGTGAAGCATCTGTTGAGAGTTGCCTGGGGTAAAGGTTGTTGAAATGGGGACCCCACCAACAGGTTTTGAGTGGACTGCCACCATTGGAGGGACAAAATAAGGCGATTTGTGTTTGCTATTTTGTCTGACAGGCACCCTGATGCCTGGGTCCACTGAGTGGATAAGGTCCATTGGGCTGTTCTCATATGGAGGCGAGCATAAGGAACCACATGCACGGTAGATGCCATGTGGCCTAGAAGTTGTAACATTTCTCGAGCAGCGAGATGAGACTTTAACGCTGCTTGAGAAGCTAACTGCACAATGCGAAGGCAACGGGTCTGAGGAAGATAGGCCCTTGCCTTTGTGTTATCCAGCATAGCTCCTATAAACTCCAGGGACTGTGTAGAAGTTAGGTTGGATTTTGGGATGTTTATGATAAAGGCCCAAATATTGAAGGATACACATTGTGCAAGACAGACACATCCTGGCCTCTGGCTCTGATGGGGCTCGAATGAGCCAGTCATCTAAGTAAGGGAAGACAAATATTCCTAGAGTTCGAAGAAAGGCTGACACCACAGCCATGCATTTCGTAAACACCCTTGGTGCTGAGGCCAGGCCGAAAGGAAGAACTCTGTACTGGTAGTGCTTCCCTTGAAATAGAAACCGAAGGAATCTTTGGTGGGTTGGATGGTTAAGAACATGGGTGTACGCATCCTTGAGATCTAGAGAACAAAGCCAATCCTGACTCTGAAGGTACGGCAGAAGAGTTCCTAGAGAAACCATCTTGAACCATCTTGTTACCGGAGAATGTAGTAAAGGCTGTTAGTGTAGCTGGGTTTAAAAAAGGTTTGGACACGTTCCTGGAGGAAAGGTCCATAAGCCATTATTAAGAAGGGACCCAGGATATCAATGCTTGAACCAATACAAGCATTGTGGAACCTGTGTCCCTTGGGGAAACTGCTAGGTACATATGACCTAGATTGGCCACTGTTGGAAACAGAATACTGGACTTGATGGACCTTGGTCTGACCCAGTATGGCATATCTTATGTTCTTATGTAATTTCTCTTTGAACAGGAATTTGTTCAACTCTGAGGTCTAAAATAGGTCTGTGTCCTCCTGTTTTCTTTGGGATAAGGAAATAGCAGGAGTAAAACCCTGTACCCTGTTGGGGAATGGGTACCTCTTCTATTGCCCCTTGGGCAAGAAGTATAGTGACCTCTGGACTCAACTGGTTGTTGAGAGAGGTCTGAGAACTGAACTGTCTTACCATTGTAGGAGGGGGCATGCGAAGAAAGTAAAGCTTGTACCCCTCTTTTAGAATGGAAAGAGTCCAATCTTCTGCTGTTATTTGCCCCCATCTGGGGGCAAAATGACACAACCTTCCTGGAATGGTGGAAGGCTCTGGTCCGCTGAGGGCCAGGAAGCCTAAGTTCTGTAGATGGCAGTCAAAGGCCTTGTGGAGGCTGAGACTGCTGAGACGGGTTGAGGCTTAGCAGTCTTCGCTTTCCTTTGTTTAGGTGGTTGCTGACCTTTTCGGGCAGACTGACCTGCAGAACGTCCCTGGTGGGTATAAGAGGGGTAAAAAACCTCTTCTTTTTGGTGAAGAATGGTTTTTTGAAAGATTTCTTCCTTGCAGGATCAGCTGTAGCTTTGGATAATCTATCCAAGGTGGAGTTATCAGCATACAGTTCATTGGCTTTCTCTTGCCAATTTTTGCCAAAAAGATTCTCACCTGTACAAGGGATATTGCCCAGTTTGTCCTGTACCCAGAGCTCCAAGCCAGATGCCTAGAGCCAGCCAATTCTACATGCACCTATGGCAATGGCAGAGGTTCTGCTTATGCACTCAAAACAGTCAAAAGCTGCACGATTGACAAACTTAAAAACATCCTGGGCATGTTTAACCAGTGTGAAAAAATCCTGCCTCTTATCAGGAAGGAGAGGGCTTAAAACCTCCAAATCTCCTGTGACATCTTTAAGGAACATTCCCATATATAAAATATAGGAACTGATCCTGGCAGAAAGCATGGAAGCCTGGAAAGTACAACGTCCAAAGGCATCCAAAGTCCTACACTCACATCCTGGAGGATTAGAGGCATGCCTCTTTGCACTCCTGAGTCTTCTGGAAGCCAGGACAAGGAGGGACTCGATACATGGTATCCAGTCTACGAGAGTGAGGAGAGGTGGTAAGAGGTGTTTCCCACATTCTTAACATGAGATCATGTAAGATCTCATGAATAGGCCAAGTAGCTGCCTCTTTAGGAGCTTTGGGATATTGTAGAATCTCCAACTCCTTTGCTCTGGGCTCTGTTTCAGGAGCCACTGTAATGCAAAGACCTCGAGCCACCTCTCTGATGAAATCCTGAAAGGATTTATCTTCTGGAGGAGACATCCTATGTTTAGGAGAGGAAGGCTCCTCCGGGAGAAGTACTCCGGAACCGACAGAGCTGTCAGAATCCTCAGATTCCTCCGAGGATTCAAAGTACCTTCTATCCGGATGCTCTTGTAGAGCACGGTACCCGTACCGACCAAAGTCGGTGTCGGGGGGAATCAGTACCTGTCTATCGGTACCGGAAGGCATAGCATGAGACTGTGCCGGCAATGCAGACACCGATGTCGATGCTGTCGGTGTCTGCATTGGAGTGGTCAGGACCTAAACATTTAAGACACCACTCGTGGGTGTTGGTGACAGAGATGGTACCACCACACTTGGTGCACTTCTTGAAACCCGAAGCGGGTTTTTCCATAGTAAAGGAAATTTTGGGCCTAAGGTCCAAAATGGCACGTGCACCTGAAGAAAGATTTGGTAAAAAAAAAAATTTTTTTTTTTTTTTAAAGAAAGAAAGAACCGGCGGTACCGGTATAGTGTCGAAGGAAGGCAGATGCGACCACAAAAAAGGAGAATAGGAAAGATTTTCTGCGTTGACAGGAATGACAACCTGCTGGCTGCACGGAAAACGAAGAACTGGAGAGAGGCAGTTGGGAAAGGCAGCACCCAGGCGCTGTGGGATGCTCCCAAAAGCTTTCTAATTGGACGCTGGGGAGCGTTCCCACGCAGGCTCCGTCGGTACCGACAATACCCATATGTGAAGACTACATTCCTGGCTGTTTCTGGAGATTACCCATTGTTGCATAGAACTGTTACCCATTGTTTATCCATTGCTTGCTACCCTTTGCTTGCTTCGAATTGCCACCCACTGCCTGTTTGTCTGCCTATTACTTGCTACCCATTACCTGCTTCTCATTGCTTGCTCTGACCTTGCTGCCCACTACCACGGCCCCACATTTCATTGTCCTTCTCTTCCTCATCCTCCCCAACTGCCTCCCCTCCTACCAACACCCCCCTCCTCTTCCCCCTACCCTCCACCTACCTTCCTAACCTCTCCCTCCACCCTGCCCCCTAGCCTAGCATCTGCTCTTGAGCCTCTTCACACCATCCCCCACATTCAATCAGCCCCCTCTCTACCTTCCTCACTTCTCCCTCCATTCTGCCCCCTAGCCTAGCACCTGCTCTTGAGCTTCTTCACACCATCCCCCGCATTCAACCTGCTCCCCTCTTTTTAAGGCAACCCCACCCTCTCTTCCGCCGTACTCTCTCCACTCTATCTTGCTCCCTAATACTCATCCTCCTCTCATCAAGTAACATCAACCCCAACCCTGGCCCCCCACCCCAATTTCTTTCTCACACTGAAAAAAGCTCCTCACGCACCCTATCTAATCTTATCCACATCCCCCTCCTCCCTCCCTCCCTCACCCATCCCACACTCACTCATCCATTGACTTCAACTCCAACCCTATCCCCAAAACTAATCCCTCACAAAACCCACCCAATACCATTAACTTACCCCTCTTTTCTCCTCCCTCATGTCCCTCTTGGAAAGCACCCACACCCAAACTTACCCACCCATACCCTGCTCCCTCTAGATCTCAGTATTACCCTAGAAATAGATCCACACGCTACTCTAAGAAGAAATCCATAATCTATCCAACCTTATCCATATCCCTCTCCTCTCCCCCTCCACTCTCCCGTTCTCATGTGCCCTATGGAACGCATGCTCAGTCATTAAAAAAAACCTCCTCTATTCACAATCTTTTTATCTCTAATGCCCTACACCTTCTTGCTTTGACCGAGACCTGGCTCCATCCTCTCCTTGCTTGGCTTCAAAGACGCCGTACTATCCTGGTTCTCCTACCTCTCCCATCGCTCATTCACAGTATGCTCTGGTAGCGTCTCCTCCTCCCCCACCCCACTCCATGTAGGTGTACCCCAGGGTTCTGTCTTGGGCCCCCTCCTCTTCTCTCTCTATACCCAAGGCCTTGGCACGCTTATCACCTCCCATGGCTTTCAGTACCATCTCTATGCCGATGACTCCCAAATCTACCTCTCTACAACTATTTCTCCGGCAACTCAGTCCAAGATCTCCGCCTGTCTTTTGGACATCGCTGCCTGGAGGTCTCATCGCCGACAAACTGAACATGACCAAGACTGAACTCCTTGTCTTTCCACCGAACTCCTCCCCCCCACCCCAATCCATGTAGATGGATCTACTATCCTCCCTGTCCCCTCTGCCCACAATCTAGGGGGTATCTTTGACACCTCACTCTCCTCCTCCACTCATATCCAGCTTGTAGCTAAGACCTGCCGCTTCTTTCTCTATAACATCAGCAAAATCTGCCCCTTCCTCTCTGAACACACTACCAAAACGCTTATCCACTCCCTAATCTCCTCTCACCTCAATTACTGCAACCTACTCCTCACTAGCCTCCCTATGAGCCACCTCCTCCTCCTCCAATCTATACAAAATCACGCTGCTTGACTAATCTTCGGCCACCCGCGCCATGCTCACACTACTCCCCTTTTCAAGTCGCTTCACTGGCTCCCTGTCCAATTCCGCATCCAGTTCAAACTTCTCCTACTGACCTAAAAAATGCATTCACTCTATGGCCCCTCAATACCTCATCTCTTATCTCTCCCTACATCCCCTCTCGAAACTTGCGCTCCGCAAACAAATTACTTCTATCAATGCCTTTCACCCAGCACCTCAAACTCCAGACTGCGCTCCTTTCACCTTGCTGCACCTTACGCCTGGAACAGTCTACCTGCATCTGTGCGCCAGGCATCCTCCTTGGACCTCTTCAAATCCAGGTTGAAGACCCACCTCTTCACCGTTGCATTCAGATCTTGACTCCATCCTCATCTTACCCTCATCTTACGGGGGGTCAACATTTATGACCAAACTATTGACCAAACTGTACCTCACTGTACCTTGCGCAGAACTGACTAATGTTCTGTACTGTTCTAATTAGATTGTAAGCTCCGATGAGCATGACTGATGGGCAGGGACTGCCTCTGTATGTTGGCTACCTCTTGTAGGCTAGCTGTGCAGCGCTGTGTGCGTGGCGCGTTATAAGTGCTGAATAGTAGTAGTAGTAGTAGTAGTAGCAGTAGAGTGATGACGCCTAGGACCAGATGCCTTGAGTGCAGAATTCTCTGCAGTGCACCTCTCAACCCAGTTGGGAGGCGTCCATGGGTAGGACCCTCTATGGTGCAGGTGCTTGGAATGGCCCCTGCTTGGAGGTGGCATAGGGACTGCCATCAGTTGAAGGAGTCCACCAGTTGGCGGGTGAGCTGACCCTGTCATGCAAACCTGCCCGTAGCCAGAGTCCAATGGAAGCAGAGGCACCACGGGGCTGCCCACATCTGCAAACGGGCTAGGGGCGTGATGTAGACCGTTGAGGCCATGTGACCTAGTAGGCGGAGGCGGCGAGCCGATACAGACTGGTGAATCTGCACCTCTCTTGCCAGTTGTACAAGGTGATGTGTCCGTTCTTTTGGGAGGAAAGCCTTGACCTTAGCGTGTCCAACTGGGCCCCTATGAACACCAGGTTTTGGGATAGGTGGGATTTGGGGTAGTTGACCAACCCCAGGTGTTCTAGGAGACGGACTGTTCATCCTGCGACCTCTGATAGCCAGTTGTCCAAATACGGGAAGATGAAGGCCCCTTGCAGACGCACGTAGGCGAGGCCGCCAAGCCGAATGGAAGTATCCTGTACAGGTAGTGCTTTCTTCCCACCACAAACCTTAAGTATTGTCTGTGGGAGGGGTGGATCAGGATGTGGGTATATGCATCTTTCGGGTCTAAGGAGCACAGCCAATCTCCCTGACGGGGGCTGAGGTTTCTGAGCCTTTGGCTTTATCAGCCCATGGCCCTGCATTTTTTGGCTGAGGACCCTGCTGTTGCTGCCCCGACAAGGGCTGGTAATGGCCTTGGTGAAAAGACCCCTTTTCCCTCGGAAAATGTGGTATTTTACCCAATGGTTTCTTTCAGGGGGAGGGTCAAGGTCTTCCTCGAGAGCTTCTGCCTGGTCATGACCCTCTGCCTCAATCTCAGCCGCCTTGTTGATCATGGGATTGACAAATAAGTTTTCTCCAGTGCAGAGGACATCCAGCAGTTTTTCTTGCACCCATTGCTCGAGGTCTGAGGTTGTCAACCAGACCTAGCGCTGGGCCCCGATGCCTGATGCTGCTACCCAGGCTGCAGACTCAAAGCTGTCGTAGGTGGTGTGGGACAAGAACTTTGAGCAGTCCTGGATCACAGGTAACCAGAAAAATAGTTCTTCTGACATTTGAGCTTCAGCATTGAAGACCTCACGATCATGGAGTTATGTGGGAGTTGAGACTTTTGGAAACTGGGCCCTTCTTGACGCGATACTATGTGTCGAGGCGTCGGCTGACCACCGGCACCGAAGTCGGGGTCTCTCACATTAGCAGGAGCAGTAGCTCTAGGATGGGCTGGACTTACACCATAAGAGTCTTCTTTGGCAGGGACTCATACTGAAGGATTTCCAGTTCTTTGGTGCGAGGGTCCCTCCTCTAATTTGGTTGGGACCACGAGGGCCCAGGCCATGTCTCTGACAAAATCATGGAAGGCCATGTCATCGGGGGGAGAATGGCACCGGGGCAGACAGCTCCGAAGGAATGTCTTGGTGTCGGTGGGTCTTGAGTCAGATTTCTGGAAACTAGCCGGAAATGACCAGACTCCTAAGGATCGGGATCTTGAGTGGTGCCGAGGCCTCACCCGAGGCTGGTTGCACTCTGGGCCTGGCTCAACACCCAGAGACTCCCCCCGCAGTCAGGGCCCAGTTGTTGGGGCAGATGAGGACAAATCAGACATCGCCTGCTGAAGGGCCAGGATGGCAGAGATATGTTGCCCCAGGGCCACCATTCTGGTCTCGAAACCAGAAAGCTCCACAGCTGTCAGTGTGGGCACTGAAGACCTCGGGAAAGACGCTGGCACTCTAGCGAGTGCATCCTTGACAAGGACCACGGCCTCAAGCAGCCTTGCATGGTCATCGCTGGCCGAGGACTCCTTGGAGACCTTGAGGGGGCGCTGTTCGGCGTCACCCAAGTCCTGCTGTGGGACCTTACCAGGTTTCACCTCAACTGGTTGAGGGCTTTTTCTTTTTCTTCCTGGGGTCCGGCGTCTTTGCGGAGGAGCAGCCGCCGCCACGTGACTCCAAAGACACCGGGCCTCACAGGAGGTGCTCGGCTTGGGGCTCAGCATCGGGGAAGCAGGGGCTGAGTCGGACCGCAATAACATACTTTCCAGCAACTCCAACCTTTTCTTTTTGGTTTTCAGAGTCATGGCCTGGCACAGGTTGCAGGTGGCACAGTTGTGGTCCAGGCCGAGGCAACGCAAGCAGCAGTCATGGGTGTTTATAACAGACCTGTCTGACTGCACTAGTCACACTTTTTGAACCCACCAGGGGACATGATGGGAGAGACTGACAGGGTCAGCGACTCTTAGATGAAAAAGGGCTCGAACACCGCTCGAGGCGAGCCTAGTCAAAAAAGATGGGGAACAAAACTGGCACGTAAACAGGGAGGGCTTACCAGTCCCTTCCAATAGACCACACCTCGTGCAAGTTATACTCGTGTCTGGCCCAATATTCTCACAGATTTTCCTAACCAAAAAATTCTTTATTTCTCTCTTATATCACAGAAGCAAGCATACAGAAAGCATAACAAAAACTAACTAAATACAAAGTAATTTTGGAGTATTTAACTCACCATCTCCTTACAAGTAAAACATTTTTCCTTCTGCTTTTTCTGCTACAGCTATAAAGTAATTAAGAGATCTCCTGTCCATCCACAGGTCCTAGCACAGTGAGAAAGAAAGAATGATATGGTTCCTAGATACACTCAAAGATAAACTAATGAAATCCTTCCAGACAGAAATCACGCAGCACACAAAATCAGAATCCTACCCACTCACTCATTAGCAGATATACAGTGAGAATTTGCAAGCCACCTTATTCAGAAAATGGGGTGCAAATCCCGGTCCTCAAAAGTTATATCCTGTTGTATTGTTTTTCTTTACAAACTAGTTCCTTTGTTTTCAACTCCAGGCATCTGGATTCTCTCTTCCATTCCTTCCTTTGTCCTGTCACATCTGCACTCCCATTTCTGTTGACCTTTTATATGCCCAGTGTTTATAACCATTTGCTTGGGCCTTTGTCAAATTTATTCTGGTATCTGACCTTTTTCCAACTTATTCAATTCTTCACCTGGTTTATCTTTCCATCCTTTATTTTCAAGAAATATAGAATATCTCTTATTAGTTCTCTGATATCTGACAGTTCTTATACTAGTCCCCATAGGCCTCATGCTAAACTGGCATTTTTGTGATGTCTTCTCTCTTTGTGCTCTATAGTTAAGTGTGTTTTTTTCTCACATTTCTTCCATCTGATGTCACCTAATACCTCCATCAACTCACGGAGCACATCAAATGCCAAGGCCAGCAATTTGGACAACATTTTAAATGTTCTGTGTTAACCCTTTCCCACTGGCTCTCACAGTTGGAAGGATCAATCCTACTTCGGCACCACAGAACTGATGGAGTACTGGTCCCTTTCCCTGCTCAGCAGAGTGCATCAAAACAACTGCCTGTAGACTGAGCAGTCTTTCCAAGATAGCTTCAACAATGGCTCTGTTAGGCACAGAGCCACATGGAAAGATAAGAAAGGCTTTCAGGATAGGGTTTCTGCAATTCCAGAAATACCCTACAGCATGGCTATCTCTACAATTCCAGAAATACCCTGGGCCTCGGTGACCCAGGCTCACTCCTGGCAGAAAAGGTGTAGCCTGCTGCCTAGTGGGCACCCCAAAATGGGCCTGCTACCCGTCATTGCGCTGGACAGGTAGTGGTAGACACCCAGGCTCTGTGAGCTCCACAAAAAGGCAGAGTCCAAGAAAAAAAGCCAGAGAAAGACAGCTTTTTGCAGCCATACCGCCAGGAATGCCAGAAACTCCCAAATTAATAGTAGCGGGAACAAGGATAATGAGAGGACTCAGAAGAGGAAGACTAGCCTGCTTGCTTGCTTTCCTTCCAGGCCGCCTAGACCTATCCTCTGGGAGACAATAAGGTTTGAATTCACCCAAAACCAGCTTTTCCAAGTCCCCCCCCCCCCCCTTCCCCGAACAGCAGCTTACCTTATAAAAACAAGCTGGGACAACCAAGACTTGGAGGCAGAGTCCGCCGCCCAGTGGCAAAGCCAAATACAAAAACATCATGCCACCATCAAAAAGGCAATAGCCTTAGCATGTGAGGAAGACTGTTACCTATTCCAGAAAGGCAGAGGTATCATTCAAAGGGAGCGACTGAATCCAATGCAAGAGAGCCTGAGCAGCAAGTTCTCCACAAACCGTTATCTAGAGAATAGAGGAAGTCGAAAAACAATTAAGGAGAGCTTCCATCCTGCGATCCAAATGATCTTTGAGTGCCAAACTATCCTCCACTAGGACAGTGGTCTGCTTACCGACCGTAGTGACATGAGTGTCCACCTGAAACATGCTTAATCACACACTGAAATCCTCCTGTGGCAATGGGGACTTGGGCAGGGTCCACTCCATGTGGACCACACTATTGATAACCTCCAGGAAGGGAAAAATCCTAGATGGCTTGCCAGAAATTCTGCCAACCACAGGGTGGAGGGCATCTGAATGATCAATACTGCCAGTTGTTGCTTCCTGAACAAATGGATGAGGGACTTATACTAGTCCTCTGGAAGATGAAGGCACTTAGTCCTTGAAACACATCCTTGTCGGAGATGTTCCAATTGGACTCCGGACCCACATCCAAGTTGCCACGCAAAAAACACCAAGCTGTTGTCATCCGAAGACTGCTCCTGAAAAAAAGGAAAGCAGCACAACCGATTGGTTGATATGAAAATCCGAAAGGACCTTAGAAAGAAGGGCACTTGTTTGAATGGTAACCCTCTCCGGGGAAAAAGACCCCGGCAAAAAAAGTGCCCGAAGCTCCAAAAGGCGCAATGCCAAAGTGACTGCTATAAGAAACACAGTTTTGAGAGTAAAATCTTTCAGAGATGCCCTACAGAGAGGCTCAAATGGGGCACGAGCGAGCACGCGAAGCACCAAGGAAAGATCCCAAGAAGGGAAGACTGGATGAATGGGGTCCTCAGGGTGCGAATGCCCCGCAGAAAACAAGAAACTTCTACAAGAGAAGAGACCATCCATGGAGAGGCCCCCAAAAGCATGTCAAGGCTGCAATATGCACCTTTAAAGAATTAAGGGTGAGACTTTAAGGAAGGAAGGAAGGAATGTATGTCTGGAATATCAACTTGCCAAGGGGAGAGGGATCTCTTAGAACACCAAGAAGAAAAAGATGCCAGAAACGAGCATAGGCACTTGGGCTAAAAGATTGTCGAGCCCATAGTAGAGTGGCCACTACTTGCAGTGAGTAACCTTTGTGATTCAAGTGACACTGCTCAATAGCCAAGCCGTAAGCGAGTAAGGAACATGGCCGTCCTTGAGAACCAGCCCCGAAACAGGAGACTTCTCCAGACAAGGGGTCGGGGTGCCTCCTGCAGGAGGCAAAGGAGATCGGCATATAATGGACGCCAAGGCCAATCCAGGGTCACCAGCACTAACCATCCAGAGTACGACTCTATCCAACTGAGTACACAGGTGATTAGCAGCCAAGGAGGAAAGATGTAGAGAAGCTGGTTTGAGGGCCAGGTCTGAACCAGAACATCTAGGCTATGAGAGTTCAGTTCCTTTCGACAACTGAAAAAAGATTGACATTTGGCATTGGAAGAGGTGACACCACTGACACACAATGTTCGCAAACACCCATAGAGTTAGCTCCAACTCACCGGGACTCAGGAAATCTGCTTGAATATTCTCCATTCCCACCATGTGATGCGCAGAAAGCGTCAGGAGGTTGGGTTCTTCCCAGGGAAATAGAAGACTCATTTACAGGGCCACTCCAGGACATTTGGTTCCACCCTATCTGTTGAGATAACTCACAGTGGTGGAATTGTCAGCAAGTACTCTGACTACTCGACCCTGGAGGTGGGACTGAAAGAAGATTAGAGCTAGACAAACAGTCCAGGGCTTCAAGGAGATTGAAGGTCCAAGAGGCTACTTGAATGGACCAAGATCACTGCGCTGCCTGTCCCTGGCAGTACGCTCCCCAACCTGCAAGGTTGGCATCCATGGTGACCATCACCCAACATGGACTTTCGAAGGGAATGCCCTTTAGCAAGTGACAAAGCCACCAGTGAAGACTGTGATGAACCACTGAAGAAAGGATTAGATGAATCTGATAGCCCTGGGTGGATGTGGACCAGCGCGACAGGAAAGTTTACTGAAGCGGACACATGTGAGCATGGGCCCAGAGGACTACATCGAAAGCAGAAGCCATAGTGCTAAGGAACTATAGGTAATCCCAATCAGTGGGAGATGCCAGGCACCAATGTTCCCTCTAATTTTCTGTAGGCTGTGTGCACATAAAATATCAGCTGTGCAACTTTTAGAAACATAGAAATATGACAGAAAAAGACCACATGGTCTATCTAGTCTGTCCTTCCATAACAACTACAACAGTCCCCTTTTTACCTTTAGAGATCCTCTGTGTTTGTCCCATGCTTTTTTGAATTCAGTTACTGTCCTCATCTCTACCACCTCCACTGGGAGACTATTCCACTTTTGAAGGAAGGTTAAATTTTTGTGTGCCACGTAATGACACTCTGAGTTATACACTTTAAAATTTGACTACACGTCAGAATACAGTATGTACACCACATTGATTGCACTAGAAAATATTATAGAACTTGTGAAAACCGTAAATACACAAGAACTTTTAAATTTTAAGACGTCTGTGTTGTTTTCTATCAGAATCAGAACCGTAATTTTTGTGCGCTCTGTTGTAAAGTAAGTGCGCTCGCTCGGCGAGGTGTGCGCGCGCGCACAGCTTACAGGGAACAGTGATCTTAACGCAGAGCTTCTTGCATCTGTCGTAAGAGAGGAAGACGGGACCCAATTGTGTCGAAGCGGATTCTGAGGAATTCCAGATACTGAACTGGGCAGACTGCTTTTGGCATAATTGACCACCCAGCTGAGATGGTCCAGAAAGGAGAGGACCTGAGACACCGCAAAAGTAGCCTCCTCGAAACATAGAAACATGACGACAGAAAAAGACCACATGGCCCATCTAGTCTGTCCTTCCATAACAACAACTACAACAGTCCACTTTTTACCTTTAGAGATCCTATAGAAACATAGAAACGTGTTGCTTTGATCAGACAAATCGAATACATAACGATGAACCCGAATACCGTGGCACCGCAGGAAAGCTACCACCACTACAATCATCTTGGAGAAAATGCGAGGAGCTGTGGCAAGACCAAAGAGGGAAGGGCACAAAACTGATGTTGACAGCGAAACGTACATACTGCTGATGATCTTGGTGGATTTTAAAATGAAAATATGCTTCCGCCAGGTCCAGGAATGCGAGAAATTCACCTGACCGAACAGCTTGAATGACTGTCCTGAGGGTTTCCTGTGGCACCTGAAGACAGCGATAGACTCCCTTGAGGTCCAGGACAGGACGGAAGGAGCAGTCCTTGGGAATGAAAGTAAACAGTATAGTGACCAGAATCTCTTTCTGAGGGGGAGGGAACAGGGCATATCGCATTGAGCTGAAGGCAGCGGTGAAGAGTCAGGCGTACAGCCGCTGCCTTGGCCGCGGAACCGCATGGAGAGATGAGGAAGACATTCGGCACGGGCTTGGTGAAGCTGAGCGCATAAAGCACAGTTACTTACCTGTAACAGGTGATTTCTGGGAACAGCAGGAATTAGTCCTCACATATGGATACGTCGGTACTGACGGAGCCTGCGCGGGAACACTCCCCAGCTTCCCAAAAAGGAAAGCTTTTGGGAGCATCCCAGAGCGCCTGCGCGCTGCCTTCCCGCCTTTCCTAACCAACTCTCCTCAGTTCGAGTTTAAAGCTGAGACAATAGAGAGAGAGGAAAGGAAAGACAGAGAGAGATACAACTCCTAGGGGAGGTGGGAGGGTTGTGAGGACTAATTCCTGCTGTTCCCAGAGATCACCTGTTACAGGTAAGTAACTGTGCTATCTCCAGGAACAAGCAGGAATGAGTCCTCACATATGGGGACTCCCTAGCTAAGATGCCTGGGAGATCCCCAAGGGTATGAGACCCTGAAGGGTTCCTCGTCTTCCTATGGATCTCAGGCATCCATTCAGGGAAGGAGGGCAGGAGTTGTTCAAGAATGGAACAGGTGTCTGAGGACAGCCTGACCAAACAAGGCATCCCGGCGGGAGTCCTTGTCCAAACAGTAATGGGCTGTGAAGGTATGAACCGAGGCCCAGGTGGTTGCTCGACAGATCTGGTCGATGGACACAGAATGAAGATGAGCCATAGAGGTGGCCATGGCCCTCACATTGTGAGCTGTGACATGGCCCTCCAGAGAAAGGTTCTTACTCTGGTAAGCAAAAGAAATACACTGAGCAATCCAATTGGACAGTGTTCTCTTAGAGACTGGAAGTCCTAAATGAGAAGGATCAAAAGCAACAAAAAGCTGGGAAGACTTTCTATGTTGCTGTGTCCTGTGTAAGTAAAAAGCAAGAGCTCTTTTACAATCTAGAGTATGAAGGTTCCTCTCTGCACTGGAAGCATGAGGAGCTGGAAAAAAGACAGGTACATATACCTCTTGATTAAGATGAAAAGGTGAGACCACTTTAGGCATAAAGTGAGGATTTGTCCTAAGGACTACCTTATCATGATGGAACCTTGTATAAGGTGGATTAGCCACTAAGGCCTGCAGTTCACTGATGCGGCGAGCAGAAGTGACTGCAATAAGGAAAATAACCTTCCAGGAAAGAAATTTCAAGGAGGTAGTGGCTAAGGGTTCAAAAGGTGGCTTCATAAGCTGACCAAGAACCAAGTTTAAGTCCCATGCCACCGGAGGAGATCGAATGGGAGGTTTTGTTAAAGTTAGGCCTCTCATGAATCTTGCAATAAGAGGATGGGAGGAAATAGGTTGTCCATTGAGAGGCTTAAGGGATGCTGCAATAGCACTCAAATGGACCCTTACTGAATTCGTCTTAAGGCCTGCACTGGAGAGATGCAGGAGATATTCTAATAGAAAATTCAGAGGAAGTGCCAGAGGGTCAAGACCCTTTTGAGCACACCAAATGGAAAATCTTTTCCACTTAAAAGCACAGGAACGCCTAGTGGAAGGTTTTCTGGAAGCATGGAGGATATCCTTCACTTGCTGAGAAAGACTGAAGTCTTGAAGGTCTAGGCCTTCAGTAACCAAGCTCTGAGGTGAAGGGACTTGGGATTTGGATGCCACAAAGTCCCTTCCTCCTGGGACAGAAGGTCTGGCGCAGCTCCCAAGTCCAGGGAGGGGGCTTGGGAGAGATGCAGAAGTAGAGGGTACCACACTTGGCGTGGCCAGCGTGGAGCTATGAGGATCATGGATCCTTGATCCCTCTGGAGTTTGAACAGAGTCTTGGGAATCAAAGGAATGGGTGGAAAGGCATACAGGAAGCCCTGACCACAATGGAGGAAGGCATCCTTGGCCTGAACTCCCTGACACGGAATTCTGGAACAGAACCGGGGAAGTTTGGCATTCCACGGACTTGCAAAGAGGTCTATGTCCGGGGTTCCCCATTCCTGGAAGATTCTGAGTACCTGATCCATGTGCAGGGACCATTCGTGTGGAAGCAGAACTCGACTGAGTCTGTCTGCCCAAGAGTTTTGAATTCCTGTGAGGTATACTGCCAGGAGATGGATTTGATGCTCTCTGGCGAAGGCCCACAATCTTAGAGCTTTGTTGCAAAGCGACAGAGAGCCAGTTCCTCCTTGCTTGTTTATGTAAAACATGGCTACTTGATTGTCCGTATGAATGAGGACTGTCTTGTAGCTGAGGAGGTTATGAAAGACCTTGAGAGCTAGGAACACTGCTCGAAGTTCCAAGTGGTTGATATGAAGAGAGGTCTCCTGTGGGGACCAAGTGCCTTGGGTGGAGAGGTCTTGTAGATGAGCTCCCCAACCTGAGGCTCCGCTGGCACCTTCAAAGGAGTCAAAGGCTGCCCTGTTGGAAAACTTTGAAATGTCTTGAGTATGCTTAAGCCAAAGGAGGAACTCATCCCTTCTATCCTCTGGAATAAAAGGGAGAAAGTTGTGCAGCTTTTGTGCAACTTCCTTTAGAAACATACCCATATAAAGGCTATATGAGTTGATTCTGGCAATAAGCATGCTGGCTTGGAAGATTTCCCTACCAAAAGCATCCAAGGTCCTGCATTCTCTTCCTGGAGGAGCAGAAGAGTGTCTTTTGGTACTCTTTATCCTTTTCATAGCTGACTGCACCACAATGGAGTGGTGAGGAAGCTGAGTTTTCTGAAATCCAGAACAAGGAGGGACACGGTACATAGTGTCCAATCTGCGAGAATGAGGAGAAAGAGTGAGAGGAGTCTCCCATAAGTCAATCATATGTTCATGAAGAATTTCATGAATTGGCAAGGTGACTGCCTCTCTGGGAGCCTTAGAGTATCCTAAAATATCTAATTTTTTTGCTCTAGGCTCTGCTTCAGAGGTTACAGAAATAGAGAGTCCTTTAGCCACTTCTATTATGAAGTCTTGAAAGGACAAATCCTCTGGAGGAGACATTTCTCCTTTTTGGAGAAGTAGGCTCCTCAGGAAGGGTAAGGGATACTTCAGGAGACTCAACAGATGAATCAGAAGAATCAAAGTATCGTCTGTCCCCTTCCAATGATCGATACGCGTATCGATCGTTACCGACATCGGGCGTCCCAGGTACTGGATCGGTACCGAGAAATAGCCCTGGACAAGGAACCTGAGTCGGTATCCTGGCCGATGTCGATGCAGTCGGTACCGGTATCGATGCTGGTACCGGTACCGGTACTGACAACGGAACTCGTTGCAGTACCGTCGGCGTCGCAGCATTAATAAAAGCCATTATAGCCTACTGCATGGATTGAACAGTGTGATCCATGGACGCCACGACTGCCTGGATGTCAGTACCGGGAGATTGTGCCGGTACCCCAGAGCAGTCTAACAGGTGATCGGTCGAGGCCGTGCCATCGATGTCAACCTGTAACCCCATAGGAGGAGCTTTGGAAGCCGGAGCTTCCCGCCGGGGTTGTTTGGCTGGGGCAGGATCATCGAGGGCAAGCCCGGAGGCATCTCGATGCTTAGAGGGAGATTTGCCCTTCAAGGACCTGCTAGGATTATGATTGGTTACCTGAGACCCATTGGGAGAGGAAGACCTGGAAGATGTCGATACCACTGCCGGTGCATCCGTGGGAAACAGCATATGGAGCTTGGCTGCTCGGTTCTGTAACCCTCGTTTAGACATTGAAGGGCAGGACTGGCAATCCGGAATGGAGTGTTCAGGACCCAAACATTTAAGACACCATTCATGGGTATCTGTAACAGAAATTGTACCGCTACACTTAGTGCATTTTTTGAACCCGGAGGCTGGTTTTTCCACGAGGGAAAAGTTTCTTTTGGGCCTGGAGGCCTAAGAAGAAAAATACACCAAGTGAGGAGAAAAAAAAAAAAATATATATATATTTATATATATTTTATTTTTTTTTTCAGAAAGAAAGAAAAGACCGGCGGTACCGGTCCGGCGTCGGGGAAGGCAGACACGCGACCAAAGAAATAAATTAAAATAAAGAACTTCTTCAGCGGTGACAGGAACACGACCTGCTGGCTCCGCGGAAAAGAAGAACTGAGGAGAGTTGGTTAGGAAAGGCAGGAAGGCAGCGCGCAGGCGCTGTGGGATGCTCCCAAAAGCTTTCCTTTTTGGGAAGCTGGGGAGCGTTCCCGCGCAGGCTCCGTCGGTACCGACGTACCCATATGTGAGGACTCATTCCTGCTTGTTCCTGGAGATCCCTGTTACTACCCTTGAGTATCCACCAGCCCAATGTTATTTGGTCCATTCGGGGGAAAAATACCATAAGTGTCCAGCCACAGGAGGCACCCCAGAATGGACCCAGAAACCATCAACAGGAAGATTTAGCAGAACAGGAAAACTTGTTGGACGAGGAAAAAATTTTCCTGATTGCAAAAGATACCCTGAAAGGACTGAGAACCAGTCCTATTCGAATTAGAACCAGATTTGCCAAGCCGGTAGCGAATATCTCTAAAGCAGACTCTAAGATGAGGACATGGAAAAAATGCTTTGGCAGGACAACAAAAATTGGATTTGGGTTTACCCTCCCCCAAATCCTTCACAAGTTTATCCAAATCCTCACCAAAAAGGAAGTGGCCCTTTAAAGGAAGCTTGGCGAGACGGGGCTTGGAAGCAGTACCTGCATTCCAATGACGGAGCCACAGCCAATGCCAAGCCACTGTAGCAGCAGCAACAGACCGAGCAGATAAGCACAGCAAATCCAAAAATCAGATTCTGAAGAATGAATGACAGCCGTGGCACAAAAATGATGGCAGGAAACAGCAAAACAGAGCCAGGAAGCAGCTGCCGACTGACCGAGTAAAGAGAAACAGGGAAAAAGGCAACTGCAGAAAATGGAACACAGAAAAAAGAAGGGAGGCGCACGTGATCAGAAGAACAAGATACTGCCAAAAAACAGAACGGAACGCTGCTTTAAAAGAGAACAGTCAAAGAAATAAAATACTCTGCTCGCGAATGGGGGGGGGGGGAAGACAGATGAGGAAGGGTTCGGAGAAGGAAAAAACTGTCCAACAACTTCCTCAGCAACTGGGTCCTTGAATAAGGTGTTGTTTTTTTTAAACAAACTGAGTTAGAAAAACAACAAAAGATGACTGCCAACTTAGCTGATAGAAGCCTTGCTTGCAGAACAGTCAGACCGGAAGGCTGCAACTGTTCCTCATGAGCAGCAGCACTTCCCTTCATAGGTGTTCTACTGGTCCTATTGACCAGGAGCAGCTCTGGAAAGCGAAGAAAGGAAACCTGTCAGTAAAGAAGGGGCACCAGTGTGCACAACTGTCAAAGATAGCTACAGTGACACCAAATCTCTTCTCAGAGAACACCAGAAGTCCACCATCTGCTGAGACAGAGAAAATACCGAGGTTCCCCTTGGGGGATGGGTTTTTATATCATTGATGTCACAATGCTTTGGGAATTTCTCCGTCTCATCTGCAGGCAGGGGGACACAACCCACTAGTCTGCACTGGTCTAGCAGGATGTATTTGGAAGGTTGTGATAAGGAAGCTTATCATAGCTCAGGTAGGAGCTATAGAAAAGATGATGTGACTCTGAACAAGCAACCTGTCAGTTCTGGTAGAAGCAAGAAAACAGAGTTTTCACATAAAAGACTACCAGTCCCAGAATGCACCAGGTTTCCAGCAGCCATGAGAGGGGCTGAAGTGAGAGAATGTGTGTGCAATCAAGAGAGCTATGAGGTAATCCCTAAGCACTCATCTCAAAGGGCAGGGCCTGATTCAACACAGCTGCGCTGTGTTAGGGAGCAGCACACATTAGAACAGGATAAGAATAGAGCTTTTTCTTCAGATAACAGCTTCAGGGAGAGCTTCAGCAAAAGCTACAGAGGGAGGAAGAGATACAGAGACAGCAACGGCTACAAGCACCAGTATCACCTGGAGAAACAGAAGCCAAGCCAAGCAGATAGAGAGAGAAGGAAACTCTCTGGAAGGAAGAGAAGAAAGGCCATTGGAAGGTCTGGGAGATTCCAAGGCAGTACTCATACTGGGAGGTATTCCAAAAGCCAGCAGAGTCCATTGGACTGGATTCAGCCAGAGGAATGGAGTGGCAGAGATAGGAATCACCAGTGGCTACCTGGAAGAGAGAAGACTGCATGTGGAAGGGACTTTCAGACCAAGGCCAGAAGGTATGTGAGAGAAGATCCAGCGTCCAGGGATCAAGATTGGAAGGCTGGACATCAGAATTGGATTACATATTGGCCAGGCTATACAGAGAGGAATAATGATAGCAGGAGAGGCTCAGGTATGAACACTGATCCAGACCCTATCTATAATAGAGAATGGCAGCAAGGGAATAAGCATTCTCATGATAGTGCCTTAATGAAAGACTCGTCTGTGCCAATGTATGATATTGACCCTATGATTGTTGATGCAGGGGGAAATACAGCAGATGAAACTATTTACATGGACTGTTCTTTATCTAAATGCTATTGCTAGTTTTCTATGAGCAAACACATCAGCCATCACAAAGAAACCTAACTTTGTGCTTTATTTCCACTGCAAACAGCTCTTAAAGCAGGATTTGGGCTCACACAGTAGCAGCCAGCCAGCTAAAGGCTTTCAGCTGGTCCATTGATAGTAATTAGGGCTGCACCTGATTGTGTGTGTGAGCAAGGGAGAATCACTGCTGAGATCGGCGTGGAAAATAAGCAGAAGTTAACCTAACCAGCAAAGTTTATTCTTTACTTTGTGCCTTTGTATTTGGTAATTACTTGCTAAGAAAACATTAGCTAATTGCCTGACAAGCTGAAGGTTGTTTTCTGGTTTACTTTGTGACTTTTTGTTATCCCTTTAAACACTGCAAGCAAGTAACCTCATTTATAGTGCTATCAAGCATACATGTGCTGGGTGAATTAAACCCCATCAATAAAAGAAGTATTTATTGATCTTACCACTTGGTTTCACAACTCAAATTATTGTCATCAGCTGTGTTTGGGAGTGAATGAACTACAATACCCACAATACTTTGCAAGAATCATATGAATATATGCATCGTCAAGATTGTGTAAGTTCTCACCCTAGGCAGCCGTCTGACAAGGTATATTCAAAACGTGCAGACCAGAAAAGCAGGCATCACCATGTGTACACTCCTGGAAAGCGTGCAACCCGGAGAAGGTGGGAAACTGCAGGGAAAAACATCCAACAATGGTCGCCCCGAAATGGCTGACGACACAAAAAATGAACCACCCAGCAGATGAATTGAGGTCAGGTCAGGTCAGGTCAGGTCAGGTCAGGTCATGTTCCCCCCCCCCCCCCCCCCAAGACAGATCTGGTACTCATCCCAGAAAAGCTCAGGATAGACCATCATGCTGGGATCAGTGCTACTCCCCTGCTGCCACAGCCCTCAGGCACATACCACTGAAGATACTTCTTCCAATCTTTGGGGGTGTGAAGCTTGGGGGGGGGGGGGAATAAAAGGAGGGGGCACTGAGTTTGTGCGAGGCAAAGTATCCTTACCCCAAAATCCTGGCTGCTTAACTGGCTCTTAAGCTGATGAAGAGGTGCTGAACCAGATTCCCCTCCTCTGTGTGGCATACACAAAAGTATAAGTTTTAAGAGTGACTCTAGTGGAGCCTTCCAGCGTCAATCTCCAGTGAGAGGTCACCCACTAAGAATGACTACTCACAAGCTAAATCAAATCTCTCCCAGATTTTCAGAGCTGCAACAGAATGCATCCACCATCTGCTGGAGACAAATACTGAGCTGTGCCCCTAGCTGCATCAGCAATTATATCAGAATAAAATCATAAGCAGCCTCTACAAAATTTCTGTCTCCACCTCTGGTGGTAGACGGCCAAAACCCACTTGAATGGACTGGTCTAGCAAGAGAATAAGTGGGGTTTGACTTCCTGGAGGAAGCAGGAGTGATCGCCTGTCTGTTCTCTCAGTCATGGGCCATAAGCCTGAGGCACTGTACACTGCAATAGGGTTTATATCTTTTCCTTGGATAGAACTGTCGCATAACGTAGTTACTCACCTGTAACAGGTGTTCTCCAGGGACAGCAGGAATCAGTCCTCACATATGGGTGACTTCATAGAAACATAGAAATATGACAGAAAAAGACCACATGGCCTAGTCCAGTGATGGCTAACCTTTTTGAGCCCGAGTGCCCAAACTGCCGCACAAAACCAAAGAATTTCCTCAAAGTGCCAGCATGTCCATTAAAGCCTCATTTGCATAAGGTGCCTCATTTGCATAAATATTTGCATAATGTTACCATACACTAACTTTTAGTAAACATGCCTCTTAATGAGTATATGGATAAAGAAAGACTAAAAGGTTTCTACATTACTATAATCCAGTACCAACCGCCAGGCACATTAGGAACTACTACAAACGCTGCCCATTTAGAACCCATAGCAAACCCGCCGTATCCTAACAGTACTACCAGGACTCACAAAGCACCATACCCTAACTATCAAAAGGCAACACTGCAAATATTAAACCAATACATTTCAGAGAACAACAATACATGACCTACTGGGGAAAGAACAAGTGGCAATGTCAAATAGGAATTATATAAACAGAATACCTCAGCTCAGTTACACATGCAGAACAGACCATCACCAAACAAGGAATCACAATTTAAAAACAGGAAGACAATAATTAAACTGGGAACCCCAAAAGCCAAACTTGGAATATACAACAACACTGTAGAAATAAAACTATAAATTAATTTCCTCTTGTACTAAACAAAGCGCAAAAATTAATGATGCACATTTCCCAGAGCTGACATATTCCAGTTAATAAATTCAAAATAAAGAGATATTTTTCTACCTTTTGTGCATTTTTTTTCAGTTGCAATTGCTCCAGCCACTTTCTTCTGGTTTCTTCGTGTCTTCTCCTAACTCTCCATCTGCTGTCCATTTGTCCTTTCTTCTGTCTTCTGGGTTTTTTTTTCCATTCTCTCTCTACATCTGCTTTAACATACTAATCTTTCTCCTTTTGCTCTTTCCTCATTCCTATTTCATCTACTCAAAATTTACCCCTCCATCCTCAATCCCCACTTATTCTCCCAATACCCGGCCAATTGTAGATTTTTTATCCCTCCCACACAAAATATTTTTCCCCTCTCCATTTTACTCTCCCAGCCCCATCCCATTCTAATCCTCCCCCAACACCAGCTCCCTTCTAGTTCCAGCCTCACCCAGCATCCATTCCCTTCTAGTCCCTGCATCAGCCCATTTCCAGTCCTAGCAGCCCCCCAACCCATTTCCAGTCCTAGCAACCTCCCAACCCAATACCAGTCCTAGCCCCCCCTCATCAACCCACTTCCAGTCCTAACCCCCCATAAGCCCATTTCCAGTCCTAGCTCCCCCATCTATTTGCAGTCCCATCCGAGTCCCTCCATCAGCTCATTTCCAAACCCAGCCCCCCATGAGCCCATTTCTAGTCCTTTCCTAGCCCCACCATCAGCCCATGTCAAATCCTAGCTCCCCTCCACTCAGCCCATTTCCAATCCAAGCCCCCCATGAGCCTACTTCCAGTTCTAGCCCCTTCATGAGTCCATTTCAATCCAAACCCCCACCACAGCCCATTTCCAATCTTAGCACCCCCCCAACAGCCAATTTCCAGTCCTATTCTAGCCCCTCCATCAGCCCATTTCCTGTCCTAGCCCCCCTCACCCATTTCCAGTCCTAGCTCCCTCCCCCTCACAACCCATTTCCAGTCCAAGCCCCAATCCCATCAGCTATTTGCAGTTCAAGCCCTCCTTCCACTCAGCCCATTAACAGTCCTAACCCCCCCAACAGCCCATTACCAGTACTAACCCCCCCATCAGCCCATTTCCAGTCTTAGCCCCCCCCCATAGCCCATTACTAGTCCTACCCCCCCCCAAATCACCATCACCATCACCAGCCCACTTCCAGCCTTAGCACCCCCCATGGCCCATTACTAGTTCTAACCCCCCCCCCATCAGCCCATTTCCAGTCTTAGCCCCCCCCCCATGGCCAATTACCAGTCCTAACCCCGGCCAATTACCCGTCCTACCCCCCCCCCGGCCAATTACCAGTCCTACCCCCCCCCCTGGCCAATTACCAGTCCTAACCCCCCCCCCATCAGCCCCTTTCCAGACTTAGCCCCCCCCCATGGCCAATCACCAGTCCTAACCCCCCCCCATCAGCCCCTTTCCAGTCTTAGCCCCCCCCCATGGAAAATTACCTGTCATAACCCCCCCCATAAGCCCATTTCAATTATTAGCCTCCCCACCTTTGCCAATTACCATTCATAAACCCCCTTCCCCCCTATCAGCCCAATTTAAAAAAAAAAAACCCAAACAAAGCGGCAGCTTATGCCGCGGCATCCTCAAGAGCACTGCCGCGGCAGCATCAAGAGCACTGCCCCGGGGCCCCCCCAGCCCGGCAGAGCCTCCCAGCAACATCAACCAACAAGTCGCAAAACGCGGGCTTCTTTCAGAGCCGCGAGAGTTTCCTTTCTCGCGGCTCTTCGCGAGAAAGGAAACTCTCGCGGCTCTGAAAGAAGACCGCGTTTTGCGACTTGAAGGTAGATGATGCAGGGAGGCTCTGCCGGGCAGGGGGGGGCCCCGCGGCAGAGCTCTTGAGGCTGCCGCGGCAGAGCTCTTGAGGCTGCCGCGGCAGAAGCAGCCGGTTTGTTTGGTTTTTTTTTTTTTTTTAAATTTGGGACCTTTTAAATGCGGACCTTCCCGCGTGCCAGCTGCAAGGCCTTCGCGTGCCACAGCTGGCACGCGTGCCATAGGTTCGCCATCGCTGGCCTAGTCTGTCCTTCCAGCTACAGCAGTCCCCTTTTTACCTTTAGAGATCCTCTGTGTTTGTCCCATGCTTTTTTGAATTCAGATACTGTTGTCATCTCTACCACCTCCACTGGGAGACTACTCCACGGATCCACTACTCTTTCCGTAAAGAAATATTTCCGCATATCACTCCTGAATCTCTTCCCCTTCACCCTCATCTCATGTCCTCTCGTAGCAGAACTTGCTTTCAATTGAAAGAGGCTCTCTCCATGAACATTTATGCCACGGAAGTATTTGAACATCTCAATCATATCACCTCTATCCCGCCTTTCCTCTAAGGTGTACATATTAAGATCCTTAAGTCTGTCCTCATAAGCTTTATAATGAAGACCACTAATCATTTTAGTAGCCACCCTCTGCATCGACTCCATCCTGTTCACATCCTTTTGAAGGTGAGGTCTCCAGACATGCACATTATACTCCAAATGAGGTCGCACCAAAGACTTATAAAGAGGCATTATCACCACCTTTTTTCTGCTAGCCATTCCTCTCCATATGCACCCAAGCATCCTTTCGGTGCTGACAGAGCCCTCGTGCTGAGCAATTCCCCAGCTTTCAAAGAAAGCATTTGGGATTGCATTGTGCATGCGCGGTCCCCTTCCCGCCCAAGGGTGCCATCTTGTTCAGTCAAATGACATAGCTAAAAAGACAGCAAAATGAATAAAAAATAGGACTGCAACTCCAGGGGCGGAGGGAGGGTTATGAGGACTGATTCCTGCTGTTCCTGGAGAACACCTGTTACAGGTGAGTAACTATGCTTTCTCCAGGAACAAGCAGGAAGTCAGTCCTTGCATATGGGACTCCCTAGCTATAGGCTACCGAGAACCCATAGCTGAAAAATGGCTCCCTCTAGAAGAGCCACAGCAGCTGCAATAGGAATTCAGCCGAGAAAGCAACACCCCCCCGGTAGCCCGACACCAAAGGGTCGGAGGGTTGGAGTTGCCTAAACCTCGCAGAGATTCCCAACGTCGGTCCTCGGGGAACCCCAGGCCAGGCAGGTTTTCAGAGTAGCCACAATGAATATGCATAAGATAGATCTGCATACGATGGAAGCAGTGCATGCAGATCTATCTTAAGCATATTCATTGTGGGTACTCTGAAAACCTGACTGGCCTAGGGTTCCCCGAGGACTGGGTTGGGAACCACTGAGTACCGCCTGGCCGAAAGCACTGTCCCGTCGGGACTCCCTATCCAGGCAGTAATGGGCTGCAAAAGTCTGACTTGAAGACCAAGTTGCGGCCCGGCAGATGTCTGCCAGCGGAACAGAGTGGAAGTTAGCCCTGACAAGGTGGGCCATGACTTGACCCTGCAACAGGAGGTTGGCCACCCTGTAAGCCCAGGCAATGCAGTCTGCCACCCAGGTGGACAGCGTACGCTTGGAAACAGGTAACCCCAGCTTACTGGGGTCATACGAGAGGACTGCCTCTGCTCAGCTAGAATGCGGCCTGGGAAAGAAGGTCGGAAGAATCACCTCCTGGTTGAGGTGGAAAGAGACCACCTTTGGAAGGAACTTCGGGTGAGTGCGGAGGACCACCTTATTACTATAAAACCTTGTGTATGATTTATCAGTTACGAGAGCTTGCAGCTCATTCACACATCTGGCTGAAGTGAGTGCCACCAGGAAGAGCACCTTCCAGGACAAGAAGCGAAGATGGCAAGAGGTCATCAGCTCAAAAGGTGGGCAAGTAAGCTGCTGTAAGACCACATTTAAATCCCACTCAGTTGCTGGAGGACAAACTGGGGGTTTCAGCAGTAGCAGACCTCTGAGTAACCTGGACACCAGGGGATGAGCCGAAAGAGGTTGCCCCTCCACTGGAGAGCGGTTTGCTGACAAAGCACTCAGGTGGACCCTGACAGACTTGAGACCTAAATCTGAGAGGTGAAGCAGGTACTGCAGCACCACTGGTACAAGGCAAGAGAAAGGGTTTTCATTGTGCTGGTTACACCACACCTCAAATCTACACCACTTGAAAGCATAGGATTTACTAATGGACTGCTTCCTGGAGGCCAGTAACACTTTTTACATTCCGAGGTAGGAGGAGAGGAGCCAGCACTACCCTTTTCAGCAGCCATGCCATCAGGTTGAGGGCCCTGAGGTTGGGGCGCAAGAGAGCGACCTGCTCCTGTGAAGAGAGGTCGGGCTGCGTCCCCAGTGGAAGTGGGGTTTCCACTGCCAGCTGAAGGAGAAGTGCAAACCAAGGCTGTCTTGGCCATCTGGGGGCTACCAGAATGACAGAGGCCTTGTCCCGAAGGATTTTGAACATAGTCCGGGCCAACAGAGGCATGGGAGGAAACGCATACATGAGGCCCCCTGACCAGATCAGGAAAGCATCTGCAGCCACCCTCAGAGGATGTGGCTGTCTTTGCAAAATCACCAGCTGCCCAGATTTTGCTCGACTGGCAAATAAATCTATGGACAGATGTCCCCAGCGGTGGAAAATCCGCTGTGCCACCACCGGATCCAGTTACCATTCGTGAGTTTGGAGAATTCTGCTTAGTTTGTCTGCTAGGCAGTTCTCCTGACCAGGCAGGTACACTGCTTTGAGAGACATACCCTGCCTGATCGCAAAGGAGCAGAGGTCCAGTGTCTCCTGACACAGGATACGAGACCCCGTACCTCCCTGCTTGTTCACATAGAACATTGTATTGATACAGACGGACTACCAGGTAGCAGACTGATGTGAGAGGACATGACAAAAGGCTAGAAGAGCTAGGCGAATCGCCCGCAGCTCTAAGAGGTTGATTTGTTGTGCCAACTCCTGAGGAGACCACAACCCGAGTGCATGATCCTTGGCAAAGAGGCATCTGTCGTTAGCACTCTTGTGCGCGAGGGAGTCTGAAAAAGAACTCCCTTGAGCAGGTTGGGTGGCTGACACCACCACTGCAACAATTTTACCAGTCGTTTGGATACTGTTAACCTGTCTCCGAGGCTGCCGGAGGCCTGATTCCACTGATCTCTGAGGCACTACTGAGCTGTTCTCATGTGGAGACGGGCATTTGAGGTCACATGCACCGTGGAGGCCATGTGGCCCAGGAGGCACAAGAAGTGTCTCGCTGAGACCTGCGCCTGAACTGTTGTGCCAATATTAGCAGCCTCTGTGCCCTGTCCTCCGGCAAAAAAGCCTTTGCCTGAAGAGTGTCCAACCTTGCTCCTATGAAGTTTTGAGAGGGGAGCAAAGTGGACTTTACGTGGTTTATGACAAAACCCAGACGTTGCAATATGTTGATAGTGCGAAAAGTGGCCTGTTGGGCCTGCCAGTCGTCCAGTTAAGGGAAGATAAAAATTCTTTTGACTTCTGAGAAAGGCCGCCACTACAGCCAGGCATTTTGTAAACACTCTGGGAGCAGAGGCCAGGACAAAGGGTAGAAGATTAAATTAGACTTACTTGCTAATTGTAGTTTCTGGAGGAACTCCAGTCTAGTCCAGGAATCTCTGGGGTTGTGATCCTTCAGCAGCTTGGAGACTGAGAAGTGTCATTCTTGTGACATCACTGGTATATAAGCCCCAGAAACGCCTCTCCTCACCAGTTACCAATTGACAAAGCAGACTCACCGGAGCAACCATTAAGTAGTAAGTACATCATAACCAAAACCTAAAACATTAACTGCCCACTAAAGGATGCCAAGCCAAACTATGTACATAATCCTCTGCAATGTGCTCTGCGTGCTGAGGTCCACCTTTCCTTCCCCTGCAAAGGATGTTGACCCCCCCCCCCCAAACCACACCCTGAGCTAGGAAACCTACGTTGCAGGATAGCCACCGGTAACTCTTACCTGTTATCTTAGTCCCGTTTCAGGCTGTAGTCCATTCCACTATCAGGGCGGGATACGGGACTAGACTGGAGTTCCTCCAGGAGCTACAATTAAGCAGGTAAGTCTAATTTAATCTTCCTGATCGTCCCTCCAGTCTAGTCCCAGAATCTCTGGGGATGTAACAGAGCAGTGACTATATTCAACGGGAGGGCCCTGCTAGACCAGCCTGAAGCACCGCCGATCCAAAACAGGTGTCCCTCTCCGCCTGAACGTCCAGACAGTAATGCTTCACAAAAGAGTGCAAGGGAGACCAGATCGCCGCCTTACATATTTCCACCGCTGGCACCAGACTGCATTCTGCCCAAGAGGCTGCCTGTGCCCTAGTGGAATAAGCCCTCAGCCCTTCTGGAACCATCCGGCCTTTCAACAGATACGCAGATGCAATGGCCTCCTTCAACCACTGGGCAAAAGAAGCTTTAGACGCTGCCTCGCCCTTTCTAGTTCCCTGAAACACAAACAGCCTATCTGATTTGCGGAAACTGGCTGTCCTGCGGATATACCGCTTCAAAGCTCGCCGAATATCCAACAGATGCAACTGTCCCGTTGCCTGACCCCCGCTCTGTGCCATGAACACCGGCAAAGACACTGACTGATTCACATGAAAAACAGAAACCACCTTTGGTAAAATGGATGGTACCGGCCTCAAAACCACCTTAGAATCAAAGAAAGCCAGAAAAGGCTTCCTAAAGGACAGTGCTTGCAATTCCGAGATTCGTCTCGCCGAAGCAATCGCCACCAAGAACACCACCTTCAGTGTGACATCTTCAGAGTCGCCTTCACCAATGGTTCAAAGGGCGCTCTCCCTAACGCCCCCAACACCAACGGGAGATCCCACGTTGGACCAACTTGTTTACACGGCGGCCTCAACAGGGTTACTGCCCGCAAAGAACGCTTAATATCCGCATGCCCTCTGAGCGTCTCGCCCTGCACCTTACCCCTATTAACAGGACAGCGCTGCCAACTGAACCTTCAATGAAGCGGCTGCCAAACACTTCTGAAAACCATCTTGCAAGAAAGACAGCCCTTGCGGAACCGACGCCTTCAAGGGAACAAAACTCCTATCCGCACACCATGCCTCAAACACGCACCACACTCTAACATAGGCCAACGAGGTAGACCGCCGCCTAGCCTTCAGCAAAGTGGCAATCACCCCCGCCGAACCACCTTTTGCTGTCATCCTAGCCCTCTCTCAAGAGCCAAGCCATAAGCGAGAATCAATCTACCTGAAGCATGCACAGGGGCCCCCTGTGTCAGAAGATCCGTTCGAGCTGGAAGCTGCCAGGGCTTCCCTACCAACAGCCTCATCAGATCCACGTACCACGGTCTTCTGGGCCAATCTGGCACTATCAAAATCACCTGACCTCTGTGAAGCTCTATGCGCTGAAGCACCCGACCGATCAACACCCAAGGTGTAAAGGAGCTGCTCCTCCGGCCAAGCCTGTATAAGGGCGTCCAGGCCTTCTGCCATTCTCTCCCTTCTTCGGCTGAAGAAACGCTCTACCTTTGCCGATTGAAATGTCGCCATGAGATCCATAACCGGCATTCCCCAGCGACGCACCAGCATCACGAACACATCTGGATGCAAAACCCACTCCCCCGGGTCCACCCTTACGCAACTCAAGTCGGCCTCCACATTGTCTACCCTCTGCTACATGCGCCGCCGACAAAGCCACCAGATTGTCCTCGGCCCACTCTCGGCCTCGGCTTCTAGTACTACGCTGCTGGTGCCTCCATGACAGTTGATGTAAGCCACTGCAGTCGCATTGTCTGAAAACACCCGAATGGCATTTCTCTGGAGCACCAGTCGAAACTCCTGCAGCGCCAGTGCCACTGCTCTCAAATCCAGCCTGTTGATAGACCAACTCTTCTCTAGTTCGGACCACTGCCCCTGCAAGTGAGGTCCCCAGCCCACAAGACTGGTGTCTGTCAGACATCCACGCAGGTGCCTTCAAGGGCATCCCTTTTTCCAGACACCCAGGGCGCAACCACCACTGAAGCACCGCGCACGTCAGCGGCGGGCAGGGCAGTCGCTGAGACAGTTGATCCTTCTGATGCGACCATCTCCTCAACAGCAGCCTCATGTGAGCCCTTGCCCACGGAACTAACTCGAGCGTCACCGTCATGGTCCCCAGCAACTTTAAGTACTCCCAGGCCGTGGGGCTCCGCTTGCTGAGAAATTGCCTGACCAGTCTCCTGAGCCCCAGCACCCGCTGCTGTGGCAGACAGATTCATCCCACTCTCGTATCGAAACACGCCCCTAGGTACTCCAGCCTTTGAGACGGTTCCAATTTGCTCTTTGCCATGTTGACTACCCAACCGAAACTGCAAAAAGGCCACCACCTTGGCCGTAGCCGCTACACTCTCCTCTCGGGACTTCGCCCTGATTAACCAATCGTCCAGATATGGGTGCACCAACACTCAGTCTTTTTGCAAGGCCGCCACCAATACCACCATCACCTTTGTGAAGGTCCGCGGGGCTGTAGTTAGGCCAAACGGAAGTGCCTGAAACTGGAAATGTCCCATCGGGACGGCAAACCTGAGAAATTTCTGATGCTCCTGCCAAATCGTAATGTGAAGATACGCCTCCGATAGGTCTAGGGACGTTAGAAATTCGCCCTCTCTTACCACCACAATAATGGACCTTAGAGTTTCCATGTGAAAATGAGACACCTAGACAACGATTTACCCTCGAGGTCCAAAATAGGCCAAAAAGTTCCTTCCTTTTTTGGAACTATAACATAAATGGAGTACCGACCGCACCCTAACTGGGCGGGTGGGACCAGTACGATCGCCTTGAGGGAGAGCAGTCTCTGCACCGTCTCCCTACCACCTTGCGCTTTATGCTTGATCTGCACAGAGACTGAATGAAACTCCAACGCATACCCCTGTTGAATTACCTTTAACACCCACTGATCTGAGGTGATTTGGACCCAGGCAGGGTAAAACTACCGTAACCGACCTCCCACGGGAACCAACCCAAGCTGGGCCTGCCTGACTTCATAGTGATTTCTTGAAATTTGAGGACGCGGAAGACGCTGCATGCTCCCTTAAATCCACGAAACCCCTGGCTCCTACCGGGAAAACGGCCCCGCTGATTCTGGACAAATCTCAGAGAATGGAAACGCCAAAAGTCCCGTTGTTGGCCCCATGGCATGGGAGTGGGCCGGCCCTGCTTCTGCTTATCCTCCGGCAGTCTCCCTCCTTTGGACTCACTCAAATCCTTCACCAGCTTATCCAAATCTTCACCAGTTTACTTAACCACGCCTTGGACGAGCCATCTGCCGCCCAATTGCGCAGCCAAAGACAACGCCATCCCGCTATCGCCAAAGCCATACTCTTTGCTAATCCCCTGATAAGGTCATAATGAATGTCGGCTAAATAAGCAGCTCCAGACTCAAGTCTGGACGCCTCCTTGTCCGCCCACTCGGAGTGGGCCCCCTGAATTCGCTGCGCCCAGCGTAGATAAGCCCTTGCCACCCAGGCTCCACAAATAGAAGCCTGTAAAGAGAGTGCATTTACCTAAAAGACTTGCTTCAACAAGACTTCCAACTTGCGGTCCTGAGGATCCTTAAGCACCGCACTCCCCTCTACTGGACTTGTAGTCTTCTTAGTAACCGCCGACACAGCTGCATCCAATCTAGGAGACAAACAAGTCCCTCTCCTGATCTAGCAGAGAGTAAAGCCGCGCCATAACCCTAGAACACATAAGCGCAGCCTCCGGCATGTCCCACTCTTCCTGTATCATTCTCCTTAAACACTATGCATGGGGAACGCTCTGATTCTTTCAAAACGCTTGCAACAAGGGATCCTCCAGCGTAGCATCCTCGGCCGGGCCTTCTGGCGGCATAATCAGGGTCTTGAGCGACTCTGCAATGAGAGCCGGCAACTCCTCCCTACGAAACACGCGGACCACTCGCGCTTGGTCCTCCTCCTCCGCGATTTCACCTTCCTCTAGATCCTCATCTAAGCCCACATCGTGATCCGGATCCTACGACCCTAGCCCTTCCGACATGACCGACCCATCCCCTCGGTCCCCATCTCCTCTGGGTCTTTTCGCACTTATGCCTGTCATCGCCGCCGACAAAGGCGTACTCAGTCTCTTATCCCCCCAGCCCCTCCTCGACTGGGCTGGTTGTAGGCTTACTAATCGAGCAGGTCAAGGCCTGCTGAAGCAGGGCCACAAAATCAGGCGCAAAAATCGCCGCTAGGCCTCCCGGTAACGGAGGCTGCGCAGTTGGAGGATCTGGAGCCGCAGACGTACTAGGCACCGGTCCCCGTGTCTAAGAGAGGCTCCAAAGGGCCCGACGTCCCCTCTTGAATCCCTGCATCGGCTGCGTTCAGTTCCATAGCCGCCGACTCCTGAGTACAACCTCTGTAAACCCCCTCCGGGGACACGGATCCCCTTCTAGCCCCGCACAGCAAACAAAGTGGTCTAGAAAGCATCCTGCATATCAGATCCCCTCAAAAAGTAATTCAGCCCTTAAGCAGCTTATAGAACCGCGTTACTGCTATGCTGATGCACACAAAAAACATTTTCACTGAATTTCCCGCTGAAACGCTTCCCCAGGCTAAATGTGAAGAAAGCTTCTCAAAACGAGGCTCTGCGGCCGAGATATCCAATATCTAATAAACTTCAATTGCATCCCGCGAATGCCACACGGTCCGGCCTACACTGCCATGAACCACTCTTCCGTGCCCCTTGAAACTGCTCTCAGCCCCTTTGAGGTCTCCTACCTTGGCCGGTGCCGGAGCTCTGTATGCCGCTGCCTTTTGCTGCGCTCTACCGATTCTCGGGAGCTGCAGGCACGGGCTGAGCAGTGCCGGAGCAAGAAACCTCCTCCGAGCTGCCGCGGGAACAGCCGGCTTCAGACGCGTTTGCAGGCAAAGCTTCTGCATACGCTGAGCTCACGGTCTACCAGTTCCTCCCCCGACTGATGGGATCGGGCACCGCTGGCTATGCTGTCTCTCCCTTCCACAGCCCCCAAAGCTACCTCCAGGCAGGTAAAGAAAGACAGGGGGTGGGGGGGGGGGGGGAAAAATCAGCGGATTCAAAGGAAACGGGAAGGAAAGAGCACCTGGGCAGCAGAACCGCTTAGCTCAAAAACCCTTTTTTTTCTGTAAAGTTATTCGGCAAATCTATCCTAATCTCTCCTTAATCGTCTCTCTAGTGAGCCCCGAACCCCTGGGCTCACCCAACCTCCAGCTGCTTGGAGACTGAGATAACTGGTGAGGAGAGGCGGTTCCGGGGCTTATATACCAGTGATGTCACAAGAATGACACTTCTCAGTCTCCAAGCTGCTGGAGGAGGATCACAACCCCAGAGATTCCAGGACTAGACAGGAGGGACGATCAGGAACTCTGTATTGGAAATGTTTTCCTCCCACTACAAATCTAAGATATTGTCTGTGGTCTGGGTGAATGAGGATGTGTGTATAGGCATCCTTCAGGTCTAAGAAACATAGCCAATCTCCCGGGTGGAGGTAAGGCAGCAACATTCCAAGGGAAAGCATCTTGAACTTTTCCCTCACCAGGAACTTGTTTAAGTTTCTTAGGTCGAGGATGGGTCTGAAGCCTCCTGTTCTCTTTGGTATGAGAAAATGCCTGGAGTAGAAGCCCTTGCCCTGCAGGTGGTGGGGCACTGGTTCCACTGCCTGATCCTCTAGAAGAACTGCCAACTCCTGCAAGAGGAGGTCCCTGTGAAGAGGGGTGTCTGCGAGGCTCTCCTGGAAAGGAGGGTGGTATCTGGCTGAAGTTAAGCAAATAGCCCCTTTGGACTATTTGCAGGACCCAGATATCCGAGGTGATGGCTGGCCACCTGTGGGCGTACAGTGTTAGCCTGCCTCCTGTGCAAGACCTTCATAGTGGCGGAAGAGAGACTATGCCTTGGAAGTCATAAAACCCCTCCCGGCTTAATAAGAGCCGGGGCCTGGGGATCTTCTGCTTATGTGGACCATGCCCCTGTCCCTTGGCCTGCTGGGGAGCTGGGGTGGCCTGGTAAGTGGCGTAGTTGTGGTAAGCAGTACCCTTCCTTGGGAAAAAGGGCTTTTTACTCAAGCCCTTCTTAGCAAATTTCACATCAGTCATGAATGGTTTTGTGGCAGTTTAAGGCTGAAAAGTGCAGCAAGCCACTGACTCTGTTTTGAAAATTTTAAAAATCAAGTGTTTAGGATGGATAGTGTAAATATAAAAGAAACTGAAACTTACAGGGAAAAACTTAAGTCATTGCTCTATGAAAAAATAGAATTAATCAAACAGTTTTAAAGGACTAATTTTCATGTCATAATTGTAGTATGAAGTTTGTTTTCTCTACTTTAGTGATTAAGTGTGCTGTGCATTGTAAGTTTTGATATTTACTGCAGTAATAATGTAGAGATTTCCGGCAAAGATAACAGTTTGGCATGACTGCAATATTAGCAGGAAGAACGTCTTGAGCAATTGTGGTAAGATTTTCTTTGTTAGACTAACCATTAGGGAAGTTAAAAAAAAGACCTCCAAATGTGATTAACTATTTCTCTTACTTGTGTACGTATAGTAAATAAGTTTGTTTTTTAGGTCTGGATCTGAATTTATTTTGGGTTATGAGAATTTACTGATTCCATTCTATGTGTAATAATGCAAATGCTGAAAAATATTATTAGAAATATTACTCTTTGGTGTTTCTTATGTCTCTGGATATTTTGGGAAAAAATGATTGATGATATATTCTCCAAATTGTATTTCTAGTTATATTTGATGTGAATGAACGGGAAGATCTTCCATGCTTTGATATATTTAGATATTTGATAAAGTGTGTGATGTAATAAAGGTTTAAAAAATAGTTTTAAAGGAAAGAGAAGTTAGTAACTTAACTGGCAAAAAATTGAATTGCTAGTCAAGTTAAGTCAAGCAAGTTTGTTTACTTAAAGGGAAAAAGTGAATGATACAATTACATTCAAACAAGTGAATTAAGTAATTAAAACAGTATGGCGAATATATGTATAATGTTGAAAGTTCAACTATAATAGTGTATGAGTAAATGTCTGAAGAAAAAATGCTGATATTTCTTAGTCTCTTTTAAACTAATCTGCAGGAGTCGATTGGAGGAGTGATCTTAAATTCTCATGTCTTGTATGTTTTTGTTATTATGGAAAGACCTCTGCAGAATTGATGTTGTTAATTCCAAGTGTGATCCAACATGCTTACCTCTTCTATTGCTGCTGTTTGTGTTTTTGCTCAGAAATTTCCCACTAGACTTAAGCCACTGGGTTATTTTTCAGACTTTTGTGACCCTGTTGTAGCAGGAATGCCTCCATGTTTTTAGTTTTCTGGTAGCAGTAGTCTTTGCAATCCAAATTACTGATTTTCTAGTACTTTCTCATTAAGTTTTGTGTCTTCTACACTTGGAAATAACCAGTTTTCTTTTAGCTCTTTTCTTGTTACTGTTTGACCTCACTCTGTACTGATGGTTCTGCTTTGCACAATGAGTAAGGAAAACTGATGCAATTGAAAGAATTGATTCTGTGACAGAGTCGGCTGCTTTGCTATTTGCTAATGCTCAACTAGCTGGAGTGTTCGCTCTTTCTAGAGCTCTTGAGTTATCTGCTCACTTGATTAATACTGATTTTGTCTCACGCTTCTTGCATGAGGAGCCCTATGTGCTTATATTCTACTACTATGCTGTTTTGTTCTGAAAAGAAGTGGTAATTAACAGTTTTAATTGGTTCAAATTTGGTGATAAAAAAGGTTTTATAGTTTATGAATGTACACACCCTTATATAAATGTTCCTTCCTTTGTGAGCTTAGATGTCTATGTGAATTAGAATGGAATGGAGAAGTAGTCTAATGACTAGAGTACTAGCACTCCTTGTGACCTTGGATAAGTCACTTAACCCTCATTGTCTTACAAAGAAAAATTTCATGTTATCAATGTTCCTGTTTAATGTGCTGTACCAAGTTTTAGTTGCAATGTGAACTGCTGTGATTAGTGGGGAAAGTAGTATTAGAAAAAATAACAAAAAAAAAACAAAGAAAAGTGCAAACATAGATAAACCAGGTCAGTTGGGTGTGGCTGGGAGGTTATATGCTGAGGTGAACAGATGGGATTTAAGTAGGGGCCTGAAATTGGTGTAGTTATCTTCCAGACGAAGTGGAGTGGGAAGAGAGTTCCACAGAGCTGGACCAAGGAAGAAAAAGGCAGAATGACGGGTAGACTGTAAGTGTGCACGAGATGGTGGGGGGAAGTGAAGTCGCTTAATGTGAAGAGAATGAAGACTACGTGTAGGGATATGGAAGTGGAGAAGACCAGTGAGGTACTGGGGTGTTTGTGTGTGCAGGATGCAGTGATAATGTTTAAAGTAATGTGAGTTGAATCACCTAAGATAAGACAGCCTTCCTAATTGTTGACAAACAATTGAAATGAGTTTAAATAATTTGTCATAAACTACTAGTTATGTTTTAATGTTGTTACCCCTTGAATAAACCAGATTGACTATATCTTGTATATTGTTAAGGCTGGAGAATACGTCACAAACATAATTAGTGATATGAATATGTACAATTGTGTTCCTGACAGGAAAAAGCAATGTGTCTATCAGGCCACATGCTAACATTTGATTTGGCAAGTAGACAGAATAAGTTTAGGAATGCAGATGAAAAAGATAACTATGTTACAGGTTAGCTATGTAATAGTTTAGTGCTAGCTATGGATGTATTGTAATTAACAATAGATAATATAATTCTGTTCAACAATTTAAGACTGTCATTAGGGATGAATAATTGTGCTTGTTTGCAATTGTATGGCATCAAGAGAGATGCTGTAGTGAAGAATTGGATTTTTACAAATTATATATTGTATGCACTGAATCCTATGGGCCGAAGAGAAAAACGACTGAATGAAATGCTACTGAATATGGAGACTCCTGATAAAGATCAACGATTCCAGCGGAACTACTCATGTATGCGTAGCAGTGAAGCCTGGGTGGATGGTCACTGAAAAAGATTGATCTAAGATGTGCATAGCACAGCCCATGGTGAGAAAGGATGCTGCTGACGAATCTGGAGTGATGACTGGTGTCACGATATGAGGGACTAATCTCTGAATTACTGCTAGATCTACGAGAAGCAGTTGGCCACTGTTGGATGAGGTAGTGCTTCCAAGAATAATTGGTAAAGCGTAGTTACTCACCTGTAACAGGTGTTCTCCAGGAGCAGCAGGAATCAGTCCTCACTTATGGGTGACGTCGGCGCCGACGGAGCCCTCGCGGAGCAATTTTCCCCAGCTTTCAAAGAAAGCCTTTGGGAATTGCAGCGCGCATGCGCGGTCGTCTTCCCGCCCGAGGGTGCCATCTTAGCCAGTCAGATGACATAGCTAAAAAAGACAGCATAAAAATTTGCAAAAAAGAACATAAGCAGACGATTGCAACTCCAAGGGGAGGAGGGAGGGTAGTGAGGACTGATTCCTGCTGCTCCTGGAGAACACCTGTTACAGGTGAGTAACTACGCTTTCTCCAGGACCAAGCAGGAAGTCAGTCCTCACTTATGGGACTCCCAAGCTCAAGGCTACCGGAGACCCTAAGCACAAAAATGAGCTCCCTCTAGCTCAGCAGCACAGGATAGAATCTTCGCTGAATTATCACCCACCGGTAGCCCACATCCGGGATGGAGGGTAGGAGTTGCTCAGACCTCAAAGAGATTACGGAGGACTGCCTGTCCGAAAGCACTGTCCCTACGGGACTCCCTCTCGAGACAGTAATGGACCGCAAAAGTCTGGCTTGAAGACCAAGTAGCGGCCCGGCAGATGTCTGCCAGCGGAACAGAGCGGAGGTAAGCCACTGACGTGGCCTTTGCCCGAACGCAATGAGCCGTGACTCGACTTTCTAAGGAGAGTCCGGCTGCCCCATAAGCCCAAGAGATACAGTCCGCAACCCAGATGGACAGAGTACGCTTGGAGACCGGGAGCCCCAATCTATTGGGGTCAAAAGACACAAAAAGCTGAGCAGCTTTACGGTGCTCCCGCGTACGGTCAAGGTAGAAGTTCAATGCCCTTCTACAGTCCAGGGTATGGAGGACCGTTTCAGCTCGGCTGGAGTGTGGTCTGGGAAAGAAGGTTGGAAGTACCACCTCCTGATTGATGTGAAAAGGGGAGACCACTTTAGGCAGAAATTTTGGGTGAGTCCGTAGGACTACCCTATTCTTGTAGAACCTAGTGTAAGGGGGATCAGACACGAGGGCCTGCAATTCACTTACGCGTCTAGCGGAAGTGAGGGCTATCAAGAACAGTGTTTTCCAAGACAGAAAACGGAGAGAACAGGTAGCCATAGGTTCAAAAGGCGGACAGGTGATCCGCTGCAAAACCACATTCAGGTCCCAGTCAGGCGCTGGCGGGCGCAGAGGTGGTTTAAGTAGAAGGAGACCTCGGAGAAACCTCGCTACGAGAGGGTCATTGGAGAGAGGTCTGCCGTCCACTGGCACATGATGTGCTGAAAGAGCACTGAGGTGAACTTTGACGGAGTTGGACTTAAGTCCCAGATTAGAGAGGTGCAGCAAGTACTGCAAGATCACCGACACCGGGCAGGAGAAGGGATCCTGAGACTGTTGGGTACACCAGACTGCAAAGCGACGCCATTTAAGGGCGTAGAATTTGCGGGTAGAAGGCCGTCGCGAAGCCAAGACGACCTCCTCCACCTCCGCCGGCAGGAGAAGGGGAGCAAGGACTACCCTCTCAGCAGCCAGGCCATGAGGTTGAGAGACCTGAGGTTGGGGTGCAGAAGGGACCCCTGATCCTGAGTGAGGAGATCCGGTTGTACCCCCAGAGGGATTGGATCCTCCACCGCCAGTTGCAGCAGGAGCGGAAACCACGGCTGCCTGGGCCAGCGAGGGGCCACCAGGATCATGAAGGCTTTGTCTCGGAGAACCTTGAAAAGAGTCCGAGAGACCAGCGGGATGGGAGGGAAAGCGTACAGAAGGCTCCCCGACCACGAGATCAGAAAGGCGTCCGCCGCAACCCGAAGGGGGTGTGGCTGACGAGAGCAGAAGCGAGGAAGCTGCCGGTTGTGAGGACTGGCAAAGAGATCCACCGTGGGGAGACCCCACTTGAGGAAGAGCTTCTGAACTACCAAGGGATCCAGACGCCACTCGTGCGGCTGGAGGACCCTGCTGAGTTTGTCTGCAAGGCAATTTTCTTGGCCCGGGAGATAAACTGCCTTGAGGAGAATGCCGTGACTGACGGCCCAAGAGCAGAGCTTCTGTGCCTCCCGGCAGAGGAGGAAGGAGCCCGTGCCCCCCTGCTTGTTCACGTAGAACATGGCAACTTGATTGTCCGTCTGGACAAGGACGGACTGTTGGGAAGTCAGGTGGGAGAAGGCCTTGAGAGCTAGGCGGATCGCCCTGAGCTCCAGGAAGTTGATCTGCTGAGCAGACTCCCACGTGGTCCAGAGGCCCTGAGTACGTGCCTCTTGGCAATGTGCTCCCCAGCCCAGGAGGGATGCATCGGTGGTCAGCACCCGGGTCGGCTGAGGTGACTGGAAAGGCATTCCGAATATCAGGTTCGGCTGCCGGAGCCACCACCGGAGAGACGAGAGCAGCGGCTCGGAGACGCGCACTAGGTCTGCCAGGCCGCCTGTGGCTTGTCGCCACTGCTGGCGGAGACACCATTGAGCAGACCGCATATTCAGGCGGGCATTGGGGGTCACATGGACGGTGGAAGCCATATGGCCGAGCAGTCTCAGGAAGCGCCTGGCGGAGACCAGGGGCTGGCTGCGAAAGCGGTCGGCTAGGTCCATGAGCCGTTGAGCCCTGTCGAGCGGTAGGTACGCTCGTGCCCGAGGAGTGTGCAGCCTTGCGCCGATGAACTCGAGATCCTGTGAGGGGAGCAAAGTGGACTTTGCGAAGTTTATAACAAAGCCCAAGTGCTGCAGCAGAGTCACCGTGCGGCACGGGGCGTTGGTGACCTCCTGAGCGGACGCTGCTCTGAGGAGCCAGTCGTCGAGGTACGGAAAGACATAGAGGCCGTGAAGCCGGAGATGGGCCGCCACGACCGCGAGACATTTTGTGAAGACTCGCGGTGCGGAGGATAGGCCAAAGGGCAGTACTCTGTACTGGTAATGATTTCCTGCCACCACAAACCTTAGGTATTGGCGGTGGCTTGGGTGGATGAGGATGTGCGTGTAGGCATCCTTTAGATCCAAGGAGCATAGCCAATCTCCCTGCTGGAGGTAGGGCAGAAGGATTCCAAGGGTAAGCATTTTGAACTTCTCCCGCACAAGGAACTTGTTGAGGTTGCGCAAGTCCAGGATGGGTCTGAGGCCCCCTGTTCTCTTTGGTATCAGAAAATACCTTGAATAAAAACCTTGACCTCTCAGGTGGTGGGGCACCGGTTCCACCGCCTGTTCCTGCAGAAGACCTGCTAACTCCTGAAGGAGCAACTCCCTGTGCAGAGAGGGGCGCGAAGGTTCTCCCGGAAAATAGGAGGGAGGGACCTGATGGAAGTGGAGAAGGTAGCCTTCTCGCACGACCTGAAGTACCCAGGCATCTGCGGTGATGCTGGACCACCTGTGGGCGAAGTGAACCAGCCGGCCTCCGGTGCTGGGAGGAACCAGCGGGGGGGGAGAGGCTATGCTGAGCGAGTCAAAAACCCCCACCCTGCTGAGCAGGGGCTGGTGGTGCAGGCTTGGGGGCTTGCTGCCTACGGGACCCGTTACCCCGTCCCTTGGCCTGCTGGCCCTGTTGGGGAGCTGCAGGGGCCTGATAATGGGGGTACTGTTTGTAGGCAGCCGCCTTCCTCGGGTAAAAGGACTTTTTTCCCGAGCCCTTCTTTTTCTGGGAAGGGGCGGAGGTCTTCCTAGAAAGCCTGGTCCTGGTGAGAGTCTCAGTCTCAATTTGTGCAGCCTTTTCCGCCATGGGCTTGCCAAAGAGGTTTTCGCCTCGGCAGGGGACATCGACCAACTTGTCCTGTACCCAGGGCTCAAGGTCCGACGACTGAAGCCAAGCCTGTCGGCGGGCACCGATGCCGGCTGCGGCCACTCTAGCCGAGGCCTCAAAGCCATCATAGGCTGCTCGGGACATGAACTTTGAGCATTCCCGAATGCCCGTGGACAAGGCTAGGAACCTCCGCAAGGGCTCCTCGGAGAGACCAGCGGAGAATCCGGCTAGCTCTTTAGCCAGATCCCAGAGATACATGCCCATGTAGAGCTGGTAAGTCTGGACACGACATGCGAGCATAGAGCCCTGGAAGCACTTCTTGCCAAGGCCATCCAGGTTACGGGCCTCCCTTCCAGGAGGCACCGAGGAGTGCATCTTCTGGCTCTTAAGACGATGCATGGCCGATTCCACTACCATGGAATGGTGTGGCAGCTGTGCCTTCTGAAAGCCAGGGCTCTTGCGGACCCGATAGATAGAATCGACCCGCTTGCTCAGGACCGGCGAGGAGGCCGGACTCTCCCACATGCGGAAGAGTAGTAGTTCCAGCATAGGAGGAACCGGCACAGTAAAGTGCTCCCTCGCGGGAGAGTCATACTGGAGGGCGTCAAGCTCTTCGGCTCGAGGCTCCTCCTCGGGATCCGCAGGGAAGGCCAAAGCCTTGGCCATATCCCTAACGAAGTCCGAGAACCGGGCATCCTCCGGGGGGGACTGCTTCCGAGGCTCGGACCCCGGTGAGTCCGATGGGACACACCGAGTCCGGAAAGAATCAGGTGACTCTTCCTCCTCAGACTCCCAGACCGACTCCGACGAGGACTCGGTGGGGTCGGCCCGGGAAGGGTGCGGCGCCAGCCGTCCCGACGTCGAGGGAGTCGGCGTCGGCGACCTCGGTCCCGAACGGGAGGCCGAGGGTGACCTCGACCGAGGATCGACTCGAGTTCTCATTGACTCGAGGATCGGCTCGGTCTCCGGGGTCGACTTGGACGTCGACGTCCCGGCGGTCGGGGCAGCGGCGCCAGCGAGGCCAGCGAGCAGTGCCCGCTGCTGGTCCATGAAGGCAGATAGTCTGCTCTCCAAGGCCGTCAACCTGAGTCCGAGCTCAGGTGACCCAGCAGCCCCCGACTCGGGCCCCGACGGCGTCGGGCCCGACGTCGGCTGTCGCGGAGGCGAGTCCAGAAGGACCACAGGACTTACCCGGGCAGGCATCTCCGACTCCAGGCGAGGTCGCTTCGGGATGTGTTCCTTCTCCAAGGACCCGGGGCGGCTGTCGGGGCTATGCGACCTGGCCCTCGCGGAACCAGGAGCGTCCACCGACGCCGCCCTCGCGGGTTTTTCCTTCCGACGATGGTCCCCGGAGGGAGAACCCCGGTCGGAGGAGCTCCGGCGACGGTCCGAGCTGGAGCCTTTCGACGCGGAGGCCTCCGACGAGGTCCGGGTACGGCTGGGGTCAGCGAAGATTCTCTCACGCTGATGCCGCCGACTCCTCAACGCCTTTGAGGACAGTTTGCTGCAGGGCCCACAGATCAGTTCCTCATGATCCGGGCCCAGGCAGCGGAGGCAAAAGTCGTGTGTGTCGGTTAGTGACATATTTCGGTCACACCGACCACACCGCTTAAACCCACTGGCAGCCATCGGGGGAAAAAGGGCCCCTGCGAGGTCAAAGGACCGGGCTGCCAGGGAAACCGAAAACGAAAGCTGACTAAGTCAGAAAAAACAAAAAAAGCAAGCGGACTCGAGACCGGCGTCGCGAGTCCGGGCGGGAAAACGATCGGCGTCGAACCGAAAGAAAAAAGGATAAAACAAAGAAGAAAATCAACTTTTTCGCGGGGACAAGACGGGGACGTCTGTAGGGCTCCGCGGAAAAAAGAAGACTGGCTAAGATGGCACCCTCGGGCGGGAAGACGACCGCGCATGCGCGCTGCAATTCCCAAAGGCTTTCTTTGAAAGCTGGGGAAAATTGCTCCGCGAGGGCTCCGTCGGCGCCGACGTCACCCATAAGTGAGGACTGACTTCCTGCTTGGTCCTGGAGAAAGTCTTGCTCTCTGTACACATTTTTATTGGGGCTAAGCAAAGGTAAACAATGTCACATGATTTTGTATAACTATTTCTTCCAATGAACAACATGGAGCTCACTTATGGACCAGATGTGCCTAGGACTTTGAAAGAACATCTCCAAAATGAAGCCTACTGTAGAAGATTATTCTGGAATTGGACATGTTTCAACTACTGCTCTTTAGTAATGATTCTTTATAGAATCATAGGGAGGACTGTAGGAATGGACAGATAAAGGGATACCAGAATCCCCAATATGTAATTGAAGATGGATGAATTTCTTGATACAAAATGTGTTTAGAAGTTTGACTTCTCACCTACTTCCTTTAATAGAATAGGATGTCATGATCATGGGTTCTGTGTAACTGTCTTTAAAATAGATGGAACAGTGTTAACGCAAGCATAAAGAGTAAATATAGGCTATGACCTGTGCAACCATAGTTCATTGTACAGTCACTGCTGACAAAACAATTTTTGCAACTTTTGCAATTATAAATTTCATCTAATATACTGTAATCAGATCTTACTCTGTAAAAAGAACTTTGGCGACACCTTGTGTTATTTCATGGTTATAATAAATGACTTACTTCCTCTTTTTTTCTCTAATAAAAAGGAGCTTTTTAGAAGGAAGAATTTGAATTCGGCAGGCGTGAAACTATGCATGTCCATAGACCGTCTGTTGCCGTCTTCCCTCTGAGCTCAAAGAAAATAGCACTTTGTGTGTGATTGTATTATGTATTACTCTCTGCCTGTCTCTCACTGCTTGATGGACCAGAGACCTAAAGAGCCGTGGTATTGTGGTCAGATCATGGAGTTTTCTTCAGGCAGAAGTTGCAGAAGTCTTCTTTTGAGAGTCTTGTCCAGGTCAAGTACTCTGACTCAAGCTCAGCAGCCTTCTCAGTCATGGGTTTGCCAAAGAGGCTGTCACCTCGGCAAGGGACATAAACCAACTTGTCCTGGCTCCAGATCCGATGACATTAGCCAGGCCTGGCTGCGTGCACCGATGCCGGCCGTGGCTACTCGGGCCAAAGCCTCGAAAACATCATAGGCCGCTCGAGATATGAACTTCGAGCACTCCCGGATACCGGTGGACAAGGCATTGAAGCGCTGCAAGGGTGCCTCGGAGAGGCCAGCTGAGAACCCGTCAATCTCCTTTGTCAGGTCCCTCAAGTACATGCCCATGTATAGCTGGTAGGTTTGGACACGGCATGACAGGATCGAGCCCTGGAAGCATTCTGCGAGGGTGTCCAGGTTCCAGGCCTCCCAGCCAGGAGGCACCAAGGAGTGTGTTTTTTGGCTCTTGAGCCTGTGCATGGCCGATTCCACAACCATGGAGTTGTGCAGCAGCTGTGCCTTTTGGAACCCAGGGCTCTTGCGGACTCAATAGATGGAATTGACTTGCTCGCTGAGAACCAGTATCGAGGCCGGTGACTCCCACATGCGGAGCAGCTGCCGTTTCAGCATCGGAGGAACCGGCACAGTAAGGGCTTCCCCTCGGGGGAAGTCATACTGGAGGGCCTCAAGCTCTTCAGCTCGAGACTCCTCCTCGGGATCCACCGGGAATGCCAAAGCTTTAGCCATGTCCCTGACAAAGTCCGAGAACCGAGTATCCTCCAGAGGGGACCTTCTCCGAGGCTCCAAACCCGGTGAGTCCGATGGGACATACTGGGTCTGATGGGTGTCTGGGGACTCATCTTCCGTCTCCCATGCTGATCCTTCCGAGGAGGAATAGAGGGGCTCCGGCTGTGAGGGCTTCGGCCCCGACTGCCCCAATGCTGAGAGCACCGGCGTCGACGACATCGGTCCTGAGCGGGAGGTCGAAGGGGATCTTGGCTGAGGATTAACGAGTCCGAAGAGTCTCGAGGATCGGCTCGGCCTCCGGGGTCGACTTGGACATCGAGGTTCCGCTGGTCGGGATGGATAGACCGGTGAGACCGGCTATCAGCGCCCGCTGCTGCTCTATGAAGGCAGACATGATGTGCTCCAGGGCTGTCATCCTGAGACCGAGCTCAGAAGACTCCACAGCCTCCGGCTCGGACGCCGGCTCCCCCGGAGGGGAATCCACGAGGACACCACCACTTACCCGCCTCGGCGTCTCAGGCTCCGTGCAAGGTATCTTCGCAGGCCACTCCAACTTTGAGGACCAGGGGTGGTGGTCAGGACTCCGCAACCTGGCCTTCAAGGGCCCAGGGCGATCGGAGGCATCCAACGACAGCGCCCTCACAGACTTCTTCCTCCAGTGTTCAGAAGACAGCTCCCGAGACGTTGAGGCTTCTGAGGTCCGGATCCGGGGGGGATGCGGACTCCGAGAAAAATCTTTTCACGCTGCTGCTGCCTACTTTGCAGTGCTTTAGAGGACATCTTCCCACACGGGCCATAGACCTTTGGGTCATGGTCAGGCCCGAGGCATTGGAAACAGAAGTCATGTGTGTTGGTGAGGTACATTAACTTCTTACACCAATCACACTTTAAACCCACTGGCAGCCATCGGGGGAAAAAGGGCCAATGCAAGGTCGAAGGACTGGGCTGCCAGTGAAAATTTAAAAAAAAAGAAAGAACGCAAACGCTAATCTCAAAGGACAAAAACGCAAAAAACTGACTGGACTCGATACCGGTGTACCGAGCAGCAGGCGGAAAGAAGAACCGATGTCAAACCGGTCAAAGATAAAAAATTCTTCTGGAGTTGAGACGCACTTTTTCCGCGAGGAATTAAGGACAACGTCCGTTGGGCTCCACGGAAAAAAGGAGACTGAACAAGATGGCACCCTTGGGCGGGAAGGGGGCCACGCATGCACGATGCAATCCCACAGGATTTCTTTGAAAAGCTGGGTAATTGCTCCACACGAGGGCTCCGTTGGCACAGACGTCACCCATATGTGAGGACCGACTTCCTGCTTTTCCTGGAGAACGGTAGTATCTCCTATAAGAACGTTCATGAAACTTTCAGCAATGAGTTGTGGGTTCAGAAATAATAGAAAGTTCCTTTCCTTTACCGTGGAGCTGTCAATCCTTAATCCTGCATCTGAAGTGGTTGTCTCCTAAGCATGAAGTGTTTGCTAGTTTGCCATTTAGGTCTTGAGACCAAAAGCTCGAATCAGGCTGTTCGATGCACCATAATGGCAGCAGCTGTTGAACGTGTTGCTGTATCCTAAGCATCATGCATCGATTGAGATGATACATGGAGACTTTGGAAAATCCAAGTGTAACTGCTCCTGCTTTTTATCAAGCTGGTTCAACAATGTATGATAAATGTAAAATCTTGATGCTGATAAGCTATTTTCAAGTTGAGAATGGAGATTTTGTGCATTCTCTTCCCTATTGTATCTAGGACTGTGTGGTCTTTACCTAGCGGTACATGATTCTCAAGCTTTGAAATGTTATGCTTGAAAGCAGCTTGAATTGATAAGACAACTGTGAGAAGTCATCTCCTTGTGCAGAGAGGACTCGGTACTTGAGCTCCAGGCATCTGTAGAGTGGAGAAATAAAAGCTGGGGTTTTCCAGATGAATTACTTGCAAATCCTGATAAACAGCAAGCACTAGGATCTCTGTAAGAGCATCACAAGACTAAGATAGATTGGACATAATTTTTCTGTTAGGAGGCTGCTGAGCTGATCGGAGGGATAATGCGTTGAGATTTTTTTTTTAGAAATTTATGCTAGGAATAGTAGTAAGTTTCTTTGAGGTGCAGATTCCAAAAGGTGGTGATCTGAGAAGAGTCAGAAAGCGTAGTTACTCACCTGTAAGAGGTGTTTCTCCAGACAGCAGGAATCAGCCTTCATATATGGGTGACATCGGTGCAGACTGAGCCCGCACGGAGGACAGATTCCTGCTGTCCATTCAGAACACCTCTTACAGGTGAGCAATTATGCTTTCTCCAGGAAAAAGCAGAAAGACATTTCTCACATATGGGACTCCCTAGCTCCAGGCTGCAGAGCACTAAATCACAACAGCACCAACGGTGACCAATCGGTTAGCCATTAGTTGCAGGGGTGATCCCTCATCACTGAGAGACTGCATGACCCTAGCATCCAGTGACACTATCACTCCAGTAATCTGAACACAGAAGGGTCGGAGGGCAGAGGTTGCCCACACCCCAAGATTATTATGGAATACTGCCTGACCAAAGGCAATATCCTTGTGGGACTCATTCTCCAGGCAGTAGTGAGCTGCGAACGTAAGAACTCGATGTGGCAGCCTTGCAGATCTGTCAGCAACACTGAGCACAGGTTGGCCATCAAAGCGGCCATGGTCCTCACATGATGCGCTGTGATCCGGTGCTCGAGAGGCCAGTTTGCTCATAAGTGAGGGTAATACAGTCCACCACCCAAGTGAACAGCATTTGCTTAGTAATGGGGAGCACCAGTCTACTGGGGTCATATGATACAAAAAGCTGAGGAGCTTTGTGATGGGCCCAAGTACACTAAGTAGAAAGACGGGGCCCGTTTGCAATCCAGTGTACGAAACACTAGTTCCTCCATGCCGGCATGAAGCCGCGGGAAGGTGATGGGGAGGACGACCTCTTGGTTGAGGTGAAAAAGATACCACCTTCAGGAGGAATTTGCGGTCTGTGTGGAGTACTACTACTTCTTGTATAACCTTGTATATGGTGGATCTGCCACCAGAGCCTGCAGTTCGCTCACTCTACAAGCGGACGTGATGGCCACCATAAAAACACTTTCCATGACAGGTACCTAAAGTGACAAGTGGCCAGGGACTCAAATGGTGGTTTGGTGACAGCACCACATTGAGGTCCCACTCTGCCGATGGAGGGCAGAGAGGGGGCTTGGATAACAGGCGGCCTTGGTAGAAACTGGAATCCAGGGGCCGGCTTGAGAGCGGTTTCCTCTCTATAGGGTGGTGGTGTGTGGCTATGGCACTCAGATGCACCCTCTCTGAGTTGGATTTCAGCCCAGTGTGCGAGAGACATAGCAGGTACTGAAGAACTAGTTGCACATGGCAGGAGAAGTGATTCTCCTCCTCCTCTGTACAACAGGTAGAGAGTCTGCTTTTCTCTGATCAGAGAAGAGCAGTGCTTTTTACAGTGCTCTGCTAGAGAAGTGGATATTTGTCTCCTGTGACACCTTGCTGTGAGTTCTAGCTGTTTATTAATTATTTATTGTTTGTCTGTTTATTTATTTATTGTTTGTCTGTTTATTTAATTATTTATTGTTTGTCTTAGTGGTGTGCTAGTTCAGCCTTCTCAACTATAACTTACCTTGCCTCTCTCAACTAACTGGGCTTTGTGTGGTCCCCCCTTCCCCCCTGCTGAGGGTTCAGGACAGGGTACCTTGTAACTGCCCTCTTTAATAGGACTTATCTCCCTCCCTCCCTCCCCAGCACCCACCCACCCCTGGGGTAATTGTAGTTTTATAGGTACTTGCACATCTTAGAGGAAAGGGGCTGCTCTCAGGTGCAGCTCGTTATCCAAATCAGTCATACACAGAGGACATGAGATTAATTACTTAAGCTTCAGGTACACAAGGTGTATTAGGGGTATTAGATACACTTTTAATGGTATAAGCATCCACACCAATCCTCATCATATACAGAATTTAAAAGACCTAAACACAAGCTTTAAACTAAGATGCAGACAGAAGTCCAGCAACGAGATGGGGGTTCTCCGGTCTTTTGCATTGAGTGTCACATGTATGATTTTCTCCCAGTTGGTGAGAGGTCTTACGTATGCACTAAGTGCAAAGAACTCTTTGCTCTCAGGGAACGAGTCCATTCTCTAGAGGCTAGAGTAGCAGACCTGGAAGACATAAGAAAGACAGAAGTACATGGACGAGACCTACAGGAATATAGTCCTGAAGTCCCACCTCCAGTCTGGCAGCATCCCTGTTGCCATGGAGGAGAGAGGTCACGTGACAGGAGAGCATCACCCTGGTGTGGCAGGAAGTGATCCTGTAACTAGGACCTGTCCTCCAGGTGATGTAAAACCCTCTCGCACTGAGGACGTTTCTCCAGGGCCATGTCCCCATGAGGGGAGGGTCAGAACAGCTGTTATAGTTGGTGATTCAATCATTAGGAATGTAGATAGCTGGGTGGCTGGTGGACGTGAGGATCGCCTGGTAACATGCCTGCCTGGTGCAAAGGTAGCGGACCTCACGCACCGCCTAGATAGGATCATAGATAGTCCTGGGGAGGAGTCTGCTGTCTTGGTACATGTTGGTACCAATGACATAGGAAAATGTGGTAGGGAGGTTCTGGAGGCTAAATTTAAGCTTTTAGGTAGGAAGTTGAAATCCAGAACTTCCAGGATAGCGTTCTCCGAAATGCTTCCTGTTCCACGTGCAGGACCCAAAAGACAGGCAGAGCTCCGGAGTCTCAATGCGTGGATGAGACAATGGTGCAAGGATGAGGGTTTTGGATTTGTTAGGAACTGGGGAACATTCTGGGGAAAGGGGGGGGCTCTTCCGAAGGGATGGGCTTCACCTTAATCAGGATGGGACCAGACTGCTGGCATTAACCTTTAAAAAAGAGATAGAGAAGCTTTTAAACTAGAAATTAGGGGAAAGCCGACAGTCACCCAGGAGTGCATGGTTCGGACAAAGGTATCCTTGAAGGATACTACCAAAAGCAGTGAGGTTCCAAAAGGGAGTATAGTAGCCCAAATGCCCTTGAGTAAGTAGCAGACAGAGCATCAAGATTCCAAATTACCCCTGCCTACCAATAGCCAGATTAATATGAATAAAATACAGTCTCTAAAATGCTTGTATGCCAATGCTAGAAGTCTAAACAATAAAATGGGAGAGTTAGAATATATAGCACTAAATGAGAGGTTAGATATGATTGCACTCTCAGAGACATGGTGGAAGGAGGATAACCAGTGGGACACTGTGATACCTGGATACACACTATATTGTAATGATAGAGCTGATCAAATTGGTGGAGGGGTTGCGCTCTATGTTAGAGAGGGCATTGAGTCAGAAAGGATTAAAGTTTTGCAGGGAACAAAATTTGCTGTAGAATCTCTATGGATCAAAATTCCATTTATGAAGGGGAAGGTGATGGCAGTTGGAGTATACTATCGACTGCCTGGCCAGAATGAACAAATGGATGATGAAATGCTCAAAGAAATCAAGGAAGCTAACAAAAGTCACAACAGAGTAGTAATAATGGGTGATTTCAATTACCCCGGTATCGACTGGGTCAGTGTCACAGCAGGACAAGCTAAAGAGAGTTTCTAGATGGAATAAATGACTGCTTCTTGGAGCAGCTGGTTCATGAACCAACCCAGAGGGGAAGCCATACTGGACCTAGTCCTTAGTGGAACGCCAGATCTGGTGCAAGAAATAAGGGTGTTGGGACCACTTGGCAATAGTGATCATAGTATGATCATGTTTGATTTAATTAGTGGAGGACAGATAGTAAAGGCATCCACAGTACTACCTTTTAACTTTCAAAAGGGAGACTATGATAGAATAAGGAATATAGTTAGGAAAAAACTAAAAGGAGCGGTTCCAAAGATTAAAGACTTACAGCAAGCTTGGGTGTTATTTAAAAATACTATCCTCGAAGCCCAGACCAGCTGTATTCTACGCATTAAGAAAAGTGGAAGAAAGTCCAAAAAACTGCCAGCATGGTTTAAAGGTGAGGTCAGAGAGGCTGTTGCTGCCAAAAAAGCAACCTTCAGGAAATGGAAAAAAGAGCCAAATGATGAAAACTGGAAACAGCACAAGCACTGGCAAGTTAAATGCAAAGCATTGATAAGGCAGGCAAAGCGGGAATTTGAGAAGAAACTTGCTACGGAAGCAAAAACACGAAATAGACTTAGCAGAGAGACTGAATGAATTCTTTGCTTCGGTCTTTACTGAGGAAGATGTAGGGATGTTACCCAAGACTGAAGTGGTATTTAAAGGTGATACTGCAGAGGAATTGAGAGAAATATCGCTACACCGGGAAGATATATTACAACTATTTGATAAACTGAATAGTAGCAAATCACCTGGACAGGATGGTATACATCCCAGAGTGTTGAAAGAACTGAAATATGAGATTGCAGACCTGCTATTGGTAATCTGTGAACCTTCATTAAAATCATCTGTAATACCTGAAGATTGGAGGGTCGCCAACGTAACACCAATTTTTAAAAAGGGTTCCAGGGGTGACCCGGGAAATTACAGACCCGTGAGCCTGACGTCAGTACCAGGGAAAATGGTAGAAACCATCATAAAGAACAAAATTACACAGCATGTAGATAGTCATGGCCTAATGGGAGACAGCCAACATGGCTTTAGACAAGGAAGATCTTGTCTTACTAATCTGATATGTTTTTTTGAAGGTGTGCATAAACAGGTAGACAAAGGTGAGTCGGTTGATATAGTGTATCTGGACTTTCAGAAAGCTTTTGACAAAGTCCCCCATCAGAGACTTTTGGCGAAGCTAAAAAGTCATGGGATAGGAGGCAGTGTACTATTGTGGATAGGGAACTGGTTAAAAGATAGAAAGCAGAGGGTAGGGCTAAATGGCCAATATTCCCAACGGAAAAAAGGTGAATAGTGGAGTACCCCAGGGATCTGTACTGGGTCCGCTGCTTTTTGACATATTCATAAATGACCTGGAAAAGGGAATAACTAGTGAGGTTATCAAATTTGCAGATGACACAAAACTGTTTAAAGTTGTTAAAACCCAAGAGGATTGTGGAAAACTGCAGGAGGATCTGGATAAATTGGAAGACTGGGCATCCAAATGGCAGATGAAATTTAATGTGGACAAGTGCAAAGTTATGCACCTAGGAAAGAACAACCCACACTATAGTTACACGATGCAAGGCTCCACATTAGAAACCACCACCCAGGAAAAAGATTTAGGAGTCATCGTGGATAACATGTTAAAACCCTCCGCCCAGTGTGCAGCGGCGGCCAAGAAAGCAAATAGAATGCTAGGTATCATAAGGAAAGGGATGGAGAATAAAACAAAGGATGTTATAATGCCTCTGTATCGCTCCATGGTACGACCGCACCTTGAATATTGTGTGCAATTCTGGTCACCGTATCTTAAAAAGGACATAGCGTTATTAGAAAAAGTACAGAGAAGAGCCACCAAATTGGTGAAGGGGATGGAAGGCTACTCCTATGAAGAGAGGCTAAGAAGGTTAGGGCTCTTTAGCCTGGAGAAGAGACGGCTGAGGGGAGATATGATAGAGGTCTATAAATTAATGAATGGAGTGGAACGGATAAACGTGGATCAATTGTTTACGCTATCAGAGTATAGAAAGACTAGGGGACATGTAATGAAGCTACAGGGTAAACTATTTAAGACAAATAAGAGAAAATATTTTTTCACTCAACGTGTAATCAAACTCTGGAATCTGTTACCGGAGGATGTAGTAAGGGCTGTTAGTATAGCTGGGTTTAAAAAAGGTTTGGACAAGTTCCTGGAGGAAAGGTCCATAAACCACTATTAAAAAGGGACCCAGGATATCAATGCTTGACCCAGTACAAGCATTGTGGAACCTGTGTCTTTTGGGGATATTGCTAGGTACGTATGACCTAGATTGGCCACTGTTGGAAACAGGATACTGGGCTTGATGGACCTCGGTCTGACCCAGTATGGCATGTCTTATGTTCTTATGTAACCTCCTCCATTTAAAGGCATAAGCCCATCTGCTTAAGGGCTTTCGGGAGACCAGTATGATCTTCGACTTCTACAGCATTGATATTCTGAGTCCCTTTTAATAATGGTTTATGGACCTTTCCTCCAGGAACTTATCCAAACCTTTTTTATACTTAACAGCTTTTACTACATCCTCAGGTAACAAGTTCAGAGTTTGATTACACGTCAAGTGAAAAAATATTTTCTCTTATTAGTCTTCAATAGGTTACCCTATAGCTTCATTGCATGCCCCCTAGTCTTTTTATATTCTGATTACATAAACAATCGATCTACATTTACCCGTTCCATTCCATTCAACAATTTATAGACCTCTATCATATCTCCCCTCAGCCGTCTCTTTTCCAGGTTGAAGAGCCCTAACCTTTTTAGCCTCTCTTCATAGGAGTATCCTTCCATCCCCTTTACCATTTTGGTGGCTCTTCTCTGAACCTTTTCTAATAATGCTATATCCTTTCTAAGATACGGCGACCAGAATTGCACACAGTATGTAAGTTGAGGTAACACCATGGAACGATACAGAGGCATTATAATATCCCTTGTTTTATTTTACATTCCTTTTCTTATGATACCTAGCATTTTATTTGCTCTCTTGGCTGTCCCTGCACACTGGGCAGAGGGTTTTAACTTGTTATCCACGATGACGCCTAAATCTTTTTCCTGGGTGGTGGTTCCCAATGTGGAACCTTGCATCGTGTAACCATAGTTTGGGTTGTTCTTTCCTAGATGCATAACTTTGCACTTGTCCACATTAAATTTCATCTGCCATTTGGATGTCGTGTCTTCCAATTTATCAAGATCCTCTTGCAATTTTCCACAATCCTCATAGGTTTTAACAACTTTAAATAGTTTTGTCTCATCTGCAAATTTGATAACCTCACTCATTCATAAATGACCTGGAAAAGGGAACATGTCAAAAAGCAGCGGACCCAGTACAGATCCCTGGGGTACTCCACTATTCCATTGGGCCATTTAGCCCTACCCTCTGCTGCATGGCCAGGATAGCAGTGATGTTCTGCATCATGGCTGCCATTCTAGTTTCCAAGCCAGAAGGCTCCACAGCTTTTGGCGCAGGCAGAGATGATTTTGGGCTTGGCGCTAGCATGCTTGCGAGCGAGTTCTCGATGAGGACTATGGCTTCGAGGAACCTCGCACGGTCTCCGCCAGCCGACGAATCCTTCTTGAGGACCATGATGGGATGCTTCTTAGCGTCACTCGAGTCCCTCTGACTCGTCTTACCAGGTTTCCCCCGGTAGAACTTAGAGGACTTTTTCTTCTTTTGCTTGGGGGGCAGAGGTCTTCTCGGAAGAGCTGCTGCAGGACTCAGAGAACGCCTGGGCTTGGAACTCGGCATCAGGAAGGCCAGTACAGAAATGAACCTTAGGAAAGCGTAGTTACTCACCTGTAACAGGTGATCTCCGGGAACAGCAAGAATTGAGTCTTCACATATGGGTGACATCGGCACCGACGGAGCCCACGCGGGAACGCTTCCCAGCATCCTATAGGAAAGCTTTTGGGAGTATCCCACTGTGCCTGCGCTGCTGCCTTCCCGCCTTTCCAACTCTCCCTCCTCAGTTGGGTTTGTAGCTGAGATAAAAGGAGAGAAGGAGAGAGAGAGAAAGAAAGAGAAATACAACTCCTAGGGGAGGAGGGTGGGTTGTGAAGACTCAATTCCTGCTGTTCCCGGAGATCACCCGTTACAGGTGACTAACTACGTTATCTCCAGGAATGTAGTTGTCACATATGGGACTCCCTAGCTTGGAGATGTCAGGGAGATGACCACAGAGAGAGCAGTGAAACACAGGCTAAAGTGGGTCATGTATCCTCCCAAGAACCTCTGGTGTCGAAACCCAGGACGGGGTATATAGGAGTTGATCTAAGTCTAAAAGAGATGCTGGAGAACAGCCTGGCCCAACGAGGCATCCCGACGGGAGTCCTTGTCCAAGCAATAGTGGGCTGCAAAGGTGTGGACAGAGGACCAGGTTGCTGCTTTGCAAATGTCATCAGTCACCATCGAGCATAGGTTTGCCATAGAGGCAGCTATTGCTCGCACATTGTGTGCTGTGACATGACCTTCAAGAGAAAGTCCTTTACTCTCATTAGTAAAAGACATACAGTATGCAAACCACTTGGAGTTTTCTCTTGGAAACTGGTAAACCCAGGTAACTGGAATCAAACGCAACAAAACATTGTGAAGCTCTTCTGTGCTGCCTAGTTCTCTGAAGATAAAAGGCCAAAGCACGCTTGCATTCCAGAGTACGTAGATTCCTTTCTGCACTAGAGGCATGAAGCCTAGGGAAGAAAACAAGAAGGCAAACAGACTGGTTCAAATGAAAAGGCGAAACCACCTTTGGCATAAAGTGAGGATGAGTCCTAAGGACTACTTTATCATGGTGGAACCGAGTATAAGGAGGATCAGCACTAAAGCTTGGCGCTCACTGATGCATCTTGCAGAAGTGAGGGCAATTAGGAAGACGATTTTCAAAGAAAGAAACTTCAGACATGTAGTGACGGAGTTCGAAGGACGGCTTCATCAGCTGTCCAAGGACAAGACTGAGATCCCATGCCACAGATGGTGGCTTAATGGGAGGCTTATTTAAGAGTAGACCTCTCAAAAGCGCGCTACAAGTGTCTGAGAGGAGACAGGTTGTCTAAAGGGTATGTAGAAAGCTGCAATGGCATTGAGGTTCACTCTCACCAAATTAGTTTTAAGTCCAGAGAATGAAAGGTGGAGGAGATACTCAAGTAAAGCCTTCACTGGAATTGAAAAAGGGTTAAGTTCCTTCTTTGAACACCAGATTGAGAATCTTCTCCATTTCAAGTTCTTCAGCTCTGTTCCTTCTCGGAGGTCACAGTAATAGAGAGGCCCCGAATCACATCCCATATAAATTCTTGAAAAGACATGTCCTCCGAAGGAGACATATGGCATTGTGGGGAAGGAGAAGGATCTTCCAGAAAAGCCTCTCAAGTACCGATTCATCGGAAGAATCGGATTTGGAAGACTCAAAGTATCAACGTGTCAGGTACTCCTGCCCAGCTCACCGACAGTACCGATCAAAATTGGCAAAGGAATGCCTCGGTACCAGACCCTCGATGCAGGACACAGACTCAAGGGCCGGCATGGGTGGTAGCGTGAAGAGCGGAGCAATGGTCGATGCAGATACCTCCGGTACCGGGGTTGGTACCGATGGCTGCGGAACCGATTGCAGAGGCTTTAGCGGTACCGAAGCTGCCAGCAAGGCCGCAAGACTCTGCTCAATGGCCAGGATATGTTGACCCATGGAGCCAGCTGATGCCTGGGTATCGGTACCCGAACAGTGGGCCACGACCCCAGAATATGGCGCCAAGAGTTCTCCAGAGATGGATGCTTCGGGAACATCTTGGAACCCCGATAATGCTTTGGAGGCAAAGACTTCCCGCCAGGGGTGTTTGGCTGGTGTATTCCCCTCGAAAAAGACTTGGGTTTCGTTACCCGAGATCCATGAGAGGAAGATGAAGCCTTGGACATCGATACAATGGACATTGCATCAGAGGCAAAGAGGGTGCCGAGCTCTATTCTGCAGGCCCCTCTGTCATCTTCCTGCAGAAGAGACATTCCGATGGTAAATGGTCTGGTCCCAAACATTTAAGACACCAGTCACGGGTGTCGGTAGCAAAAATAGTACTGCTACATTTGGAGCACACTTTGAAACCACTAGTTCGTTTCTCCATTTTGAGGAACAAAGGGGCCTAAGGCCCAAAATGGCGCCTAAGCACCTAGAGGGCGGAGACACAAGTTGTTTTTTTTTTGTTTGTTTTTTTAAAAGAAAATAGGAGACACACACCAACATTACCGGTGCTAGCGTCGACGGGAAGGCAGAAAGGATCACAAAAGAACATTTTCTGTCAGCTCCACAGAAAATGAAAAACTGAGGAGAGTTGGAAAGGCGGGAAAGCAGCAGCGCAGGTGTAGAGGGATGCTCCCAAAAGCTTTCCTATAGGACGCTGGGGAACATTCCCGCGCGGGCTCCGTCAGTGTTGACATCGCCCATATGTGAAGACTACTTTCCTGCTTGTTTCTGGAGATCAGTTTCTCCTGCAACTCCAATCTCTTTATTAGTTTTCAGTGTCATGGCCTGGCACAGGTCACAAGAGGTGTTATCATGGTCTGATCACAGGCAGCGTAAGTAGCAGTCATGATTGTCAGTGCCAGACAAGATTTGACTGCAGTGGTCACATTTTTTTAATCCACCGGAGACATGGTGGAGACAACCGAACGAAAGGGCACAAACGCCGGTCAAGGTAAACCTTGATGAAAAAGTAGGGAGAGCCATGAACAACACCAGGCCCTATGCCAGCTTGAGGCGGGAAGAAAAACCAGTACGGAAACCGGGAACACCTAATTTATTTTTTTTTTTAATGATATAGCAAGGATTTTTTCTCTGGAAAATGGACATGCATCTGTTGGTCTCCATGGAAAAAAAGAAGACTGAGCAAGATGGCACCTTTGGGCAGGAAGGGGACCATGCATGTATCGTAGCACGTACCAGGCTTTCTTTGAAAACTGGGGAAATGCTCCACATGGGCTCTGTAGGCGTTGACATCACCCATCTGCAAGGACCGACTTTATACTTGTTCCAGGAGAATAAATGTTGGTGTGGGGAGAGTGGAAGCCACATTGAATTTCTGGAGTATGAAAGATCTCTAGGGGAGACTTCACAGAGGATCCTAGGGAATGCCAAGTAAGCTGAAGGGGCAATGGTTCTGGAGACTAAATGGTTGCAAGGAGTATCAAAGGAGGAACCAGAGCAGCATTGTCTGGGTTCTGGAGAGATAGTGCACTGTCTTGCACAAATATGGAAAAGAATTGCAGGAGTACACTGTGGGATGGAGGCAAAGGCACTCCAAGTTGAGCTCCTGTAGCAGAAGCAGTATGGTTTTTGTGGGAGTAGCAGTCACTGAATAAGGAGGGGTTCCTGACTGACCTGCTCCCTTTTACTTTGTGGGAGCCCTTTTCTTTAAAGCTGTGAGGAGAGAACTCAGTTTCCTCTTGCTTTTGTATTTTGACTATTTCCTCCTAGGTCTGCCTTATGCTGGGCAGAATGTGGAGGAGTCTGCTTTAATTTTGGTTTAGATTTACTTAGTGAACCATAGAGGGGGAGAAGTTTCACCCAACTATGGTTTCCTCTGAATGAGAAGCAGCAGTCGCTGCTGAGGAAGATGGCAAGAGACATTGAGCACTGTCCTGTGCTTGTGGCCATGAGCTACATTTGCTGCTTCCACTGCCATTTGTAGGAAGGAAGCTGTTTGTGTGCATGGCAATATCAGCTGATTAATCAGAAACCTCAGTTGGAGGAAGGCCTGGCAGGGTGCTCAAAAGTGGAGAAGAGGCTTTGTTAGACTGTAAGGCCATGATCACCACTGCGCAGGAAGTTGATAGTGAGCTGCCTTTTTTCCCCCTAAACAAACTGTATGCTTCTTTTCTTCTTTCTGAATCAGTCTTATGACCATCAGTAGAATCAATTATGAAGACATTTATTCTTTTCTTTGTGTGTGTGTGTATTAGGGGGGGAGCTCTGCTGCACTTGTCCGTGGACAAAGACTGTCAAATGGATTCCACAGACGGAAGGTGGGAACCACCGGTGCCAGACGCAGTAAAATCCAAAAACTATATCTTTACAATGCAGAGGGAGGAGATCCAGGCACACTGCTCCATCTGGGGTGTTACCAGATAGTGTGCTTGCATTTATCCTGCTTAATCAACTGAGAATTACACATTAATTCTGAGCTCTACAGAATTGCTCCCTTCCTCTCTGTAGGATGCTGTCACCCACTTGTATGCCAATTTAATCCTGTTCCTCGGCAGAAGACAGACAAAAAAACACACAGACTTGTAGGAAGGGAGGGGGTGATGAGAAGGTTGAGGAGAGACATGATGCAACAAGGATGTACTTTTATTTTTTCTGTAAAGCACAGGTCATCATACAGGAAAGTCGTAAATCAGATGAGATAGAGGGGCGAAGCAGAAGGGAAAAAAACAAGAGGACAGGAAGGAGGAAAGGGATGGGAAAGCAAAAACAGTAAATAAAGATCAGCATGGTCCATCATTAGTCATCTAATCTGTCCAGTACATTGCAGAATTTTGGTATCATCCGCAAAGAGGCATAACTTACCAGACAGCCCTTCTGCTATATCACTAACAAAGTTGTTAAAAAGAAATCGGACCAAGGACAGATCCCTGGGGCACACCACTGGTAACTTCATTCTCCTCAGAGTGAGCTCCATTTACCTGTACACTTTGTCACCTCCCACCAAACCAATTTCTAACCCAAGCAGTAACTTTAGGGTCAATCCCTAGGGTGCTTAGTTTGTTTATAAGTCCCCTGTGAAGAACAGTGTCAAAGGCTTTACTGAAATCTAAATACACCACATCTAGGGCTCTCCCTAGGTCCAACCCTCTGGTCACCCAGTCAAAGAAACCAATCAGATTTGGAAGAATGGGCATCCAAATGGCAGATGAAATTTAATGTGGACAAATGCAAAGTTATGCACCTCGGAAACAACCCAAACTATGGTTACACGATGCAAGGTTCCACATTGGGCGTCATCGTGGATAACATGGTAAAAAACACTCCGTCCAGTGTGCAGCGGAAGCCAAGAAAGCAAATAGAATGCTAGGTATCATAAGGAAAGGAATGCAAATAAAACAAAGGATATTATAATGCCTCTGTTTTGTTCCATGGTGCGAAGACACCTTGAATATTCTGTGCAATTCTGGTCTCCGTATCTTAAAAAGGATACAGCGTTATTAGAAAAGGTGCAGAGAAGAGCCACCAAAATGGTAAAGGGGATGGAAAGGATACTCATATGAAGAGAGGCTAAAAAGGTTAGGGCTCTTCAACATGGAAAAGAGACGGCTGAGGGGAGATATGATAGAGATCTATAAATTGCTGAATGGAATGGAACAGGTAAATGTAGATCGATTGTTTACGTAATCAGAACATAAAAAGACTAGGGAGCATGAATTTGTTACCGGAGGACATAGTAAAGGCTGTTAGTGTAGCTGGGTTTAAAAAAAGGTTTGGACAAGTTCCTGGAGGAAAGATCCATAAACCATTATTAAGAAGGGACCCAGGATATCAATGCTTGACCCAATACAAGCATTGTGGAACCTTTTGGGGAAACTGCTAGGTTACGTATGACCTAGATTGGCCACTGTTGGAAAAAGGATACTGGGCTTGATGGACCTTGGTCTGACCCAGTATGGCATCTCTTATGTTCTTAAAGGTGATTCAATCTACCACCCAGAAGGAGGTGGTAAACTTAGTGACCACAAGACCCAAGCGGGCAGGGTCGTAGAAGACGAAAAGACGCTCAGACCTGCGGTGAAAGAGTAGTTACTCACCTGTAACAGGTGTTCTCCAGGAGCAACAGGAATCAGTCCTCACAAATGGATGATGTCAGCGCCGACAGAGCCCCCGTGCAGAGCATTTACCCAGCTTTCCAAGAAAGCCTTTGGGAATGCAGCATGCCTGCGCGGTCCCCTTCCCGCCCAAGGGTGCCATCTTGCTCAGTCTGATGACATAGCTAAAAGACAGCAAAGAAGAAAATAAAGTATGACTGCAACTCCAGGGGAGGAGGGAGGGTCGTAAGGACCGATTCCTGCAGCTCCTAGAGAACACCTGCTACAGGTGAGTAACTACTCTTTCTCCAGGACCAAGCAGGAAGTCAGTCCACACATATGGGATTCCCCAGCTCTAGGCTACCAGGAACCCAAAGCTGAAAAAATGGCTCCCTCTCAAGAGCCTCAGCATCCGTGATAACAATATCCTCTGAGAAGGCCCCCGTACGGGTAGCCCAACACAAGGGCCAGAGGGTAGGCGTTTCCTAAACCTCAAAGAGATTACGGAGAACTGCCTGTCCAAAAGCACTGTCCCTTCGGGACTCTCTCTCGAGGTAGTAGTGGGCTGCAAAAGTCTGGCTTGAAGACCAAGTAGCAGTCCAGCAGATGTCTGCCAACAGAACAGAGCGGACATGAGCTACTGCTGCGGCTTTCGCCCTGACACAGTGGGCCGTGACTAGACCCTGCAAGGGGAGGTCGGCTGTCTTGTACGCACAGGCGATACAATCTGCTACCCAAGTGGACAACGCACGCTTGGAGACAGGTAACCCCAATTTATTAGGGTCAAAGGAGACGAAGAGCTGAGTAGCCCTTCGATGCCCCCACGTACATTCAAGTTAAAAAGACAACGCCCTCTTACAGTCCAGAGTATGCAAGACCGTCTCAGCCCAGCTGGTATGCGACCTGGGAAAGAATGTCGGAAGAACCACCTCCTGGTTGAGGTAGAAAAAGGAGACAACTTTTGGAAGGACCACCCTGTTCCTATATAACCGTGTGTACGGTCTATCAGAAACCAGAGCTTTTAGTTCACTCACATGCCAAGCCGAGGTAAGAGCTACCAGGAAGAGCACCTTACAAGAAAGGAAGCGTAAATAGCAAGTAGCCATCGGCTCAAATGGTGGGCGAGTAACTTGTTGCAAGACCACGTTCAAGTCCCACTCAGGGACAGGGGGACAAATCGGAAGCTTGAGCAAAAACAGGCCTCTGAAGAAGGGGGACACCAAAAGGTGAGCCGACAGCAACTGTCCGTCCACCGGTGAGTGGTGTGCTGAAAGAGTACTGAGGTGCACCCGAACAGAGTTGGACTTAAGGCCTAGGCCTGACAGGTAAAGTAGGTATAGTAGCACTACTGGCACCAGTCAGGAGAAAGGATCTTCATTGTGCTGAGCACACCACACTGAGAACCTGCGCCACCTGAGTGCATAGGACTTTCTGGTGGATTGTCTCCTCAAGGCCAGGACCACCTCCTCAACTTCCCTAGGTAGAAGTAAGGGAGCTAGCACTATCCTTTGAGCAGCCAGGACATCAGATTGAGCGATCTGAGATTGGGGTGCAGGAGGGAACCCTGATCCTGAGACAGAAGAACGTGTTGCAACCCCAGAGGGAAAGCACAATTACTCACCTGTAACAGGTGATCTCCGGGAACAGCAGGAATTTAGTCCTCACATATGGGTATCGTCGGTACCGACGGAGCCTGCGTGGGAACGCTCCCCAGCGTCCAATTAGAAAGCATTTGGGAGCATCCCACAGCTCCTACGTGCTGCCTTCCCGCCTTTTCCAACTGCATCTCTCCAGTTGAGTTTTAAAGCAGAGACAAAGAGAGAGAGGGAAAGGGAAAGAGAGAGATAGAGAGATACAACTCCTAGGGGAGGTGGGTGGGTTGTGAGGAATAAATTCCTGCTGTTCCCGGAGATCACCTTTTACAGGTGAGTAACTATGCTATCTCCAGGAACAAGCAGAAATGTAGTCATCACATATTGGGACTCCCTAGCTTTAGGTGCCAGGGAGAGACCCCAGAAGATGTGTGCCCCTGAACAGGGCTCCACCTCCCCCCATGGATCTCTGGCATCCTACCAGGGATAGTGGGGTAGGAGTTGATTAGGTATGGAACAGGTGTTGGAGAACAGCCTGACCAAACAAGGCATCCTGGCGGGAGTCCTTGTCCAAGCAGTAATGGGCTGTGAAGGTATGCACCAAGGCCCAGGTGGTTGCTCGACAAATGTCGTCGAGAGACACAGAGTGCAGATGAGCCATTGAGGCTGCCATGGCTCTCACATTGTGAGCTGTGACATGGCCCTCCAGAGATAGGTTCTTACTCTGATAGGCGAAAGAAATGCACTGAGCAATCCAATTAGACAGTGTTCTCTTGGAGACTGGAAGTCCCAAATGAGAAGGATCAAAAGCAACAAAGAGCTGAGAGGACTTTCAATGTTGCTGTGTTCTTTGTAAAGGCTAAAGCTCTTTTACAGTCCAAGGTATGAAGATTCCTCTCTGCATTTGATGCATGAGGCCTTGGAAAAAAACACAGGTAGGTAGACCACTTGGTTAAGATGAAAAGGCGAAACCCACCTTTGGCATAAAGTGTGGGTGAGTCCTAAGAACTACCTTGTCATGATGGAACCTTCAATAAGGTGGATTTAGCTACTAGCGCTTGCAACTCACTAATGCAACGTGCTGATGTGATTGCAATGAGAAAGATAACTTTCCAAGAAAGGAATTTCAAGAAGGTAGTAGCTAAAGGTGGCTTCATGAGCTGCCCAAGAACCAGGTTTAAGTCCCATGCCACCGGTGGTGGCCTAATGGGAGGCTTAGTTAGAAGAAGACCTCTCATAAATCTTGCTATAAAAGGAGAGGAAATAGGCTGTCCATTTAGAGGCTTAAAGGAAGCTGCAATAGCACTCAAATGGACTCTTACTGAGTTAGTCTTAAGTTCTGCATTGGATAAATGAAGGAGATACTCCAGCAATGATTCCGGTGGTATCGCAAGGGGGTTAAGAACCTTTTGCGAACACCATATGGTAAACCTTTTCCACTTGAAAGCATAAGAGCATCTTGTGGAAGGTTTCCTGGAAGCAAAAAGAATATCTTTTACTTGCTGAGGGAGATTAAGATCATGGAGATCTAGGCCTTCAGCAACCAAGCCCTGAGATGCCGAGACTGGGGATTGGGATGCCATAGATAGGAGATCTGGAGCAGACCCTAACTCCAGGGAGGGAGCTTGAGAGAGATGTGGAAGCAGAGGTTACCACACTTGCCATGGCCATGTGGAGCTATGAGAATCATATGGCCTCTGTCTCTCTGAAGCTTGAACAGGATTTTGGGAATTAGGGGAATGGGTGGAAAGGCATACAGGAAGTCTTGACCCCAATAAAGGAGGAAAGCATCCCTGGCCTGAGCCCCCTGAGCCGGAATTCTGGAACAGAACCGGGGAAGTTTGGCATTCCACGGACTTGCAAAGAGGTCTTTGTCCAGGGTTCCCCAAATTTGAAAAAATCTTGGCCACCTGGTCTGCATGCAGAGACCACTCGTGTGGAAGCAGAACTCGACTGAGTCTGTCTGCCCAAGAGTTTTGTATGCCTGGAAGATACACTGCCAGGAGATGAATCTGATGCTCTCTGGCAAGGGCCCATAGTTGCAAAGCTTCGTTGCAAAGTGACGGAGAGCCTGTTCCCCCCTGCTTGTTCACATAGAACATGGCTACTTGATTGTCCGTATGAATGAGCATTGTTTTGTAGCTGAGCAGGGTGTGGAACACTCGAAAAGCAAGGAAGATTGCTCTGAGCTTCAAGAGATTGATATGTAGATGTCCCCTGCGGCGACAAGGTGCCTTGGGTGGAGAGGTCTTGCAGATGAGCTCCCCAACCCATCGGAAAAGCATCTGTTAAGAGTTGCTTGGGGTAAGGGTTGTTGAAAAGGGGACCCCAGCAACAGGTTCTGAGTGGACTTCCACCACTGGAGGGACAAAATAAGGCGACTTGTGTTTACTATTTTGTCTGACAGGCACCCTGATGCCTGGGTCCATTGAGTGAATAAAGTCCACTGGGCTGCCCTCATATGAAGGCAAGCATAGGGAACCACATGCACAGTAGATGCCATGTGGCCTAGTAGTTGTAGCATATCTCGGAAAGTGAAGAGAGACTTTAGCAGTGCTTGAGAAGCTAACTGCACCATGCGAAGGCAGTGGGCCTGGGGGAGATAGGCCCTTGCCTTTCTGGTATCCAGCAAAGCCCTTATGAACTCTAAAGACTGAGTGGGAGTTAGACTGGATATTGGGATGCTTATTACCAGCCCCAAATACTGAAGGATACGCATTGTGCAGGATAGAGAAGTCCTGGCCTCTGACTCTGTTGGGGCTCAAATGAGCCAGTCTAAGTAGGGGAAGACGAATACCCCTAGAGTGCGGAGAAATGCTGCTACTACAGCCATGCATTTCGTGAACACCCTTGGTGCTGAGTCCAGGCCAAAAGGAGGCACCCTGTATTGGTAGTGCTTTCCTTGAAAACGGAACCGAAGGAACCTTCTGTGAGCTGGATGAATGAGAACATGGGTGTACACATCCAGGATATCTAGAGAACAAAGCCAATCCTGACTCTGAAGGTATGGCAGCAGAGTTCCAAGAGAAATCATCTTGAATTTCTCTTTGACAAGGAATTTGTTCAATTCTCTGAGGTCCAAGATAGGCCTGTATCCCCCTGTTTTCTTTGGGATAAGGAAATAGGGGGAGTAAAAACCTGTACCCTGCTGATGGATGGGTACTTCTGCTATTGCCCCTTGGGAAAGAAGCATAGTGACCTCCTGACCTAACAGGTTGATGAGAGAGGTCGGAGAATTGAACTGCCTTATTATTGTGGGAGGGGGCATGCTTGAAAAATGAAGCTTATACCCCTCCTTTATGATGGAGTGTGTCCAATGCTCTGCTGTTATCTGCCCCCATCTGGGGGCAAAGTGACATATCCTTCCTGGAACGCTCTGGCCCCACGAGAGCCAGGAAGGCTAAGTTCTCTAGCTGAAAGTCAAGGGCCTTGTGGAGGCTGAGACTGCTGGGACGGCTGAGGCTTAGCAGTCTTTGCTTTCTTCTGTTTGGGTGGTTGCTGACCTTTTCTGACAAGCTGACCTGCAGAACGTCCCTGCCGAGCATAAGCAGGATAATATATTTTCTTCTTAGAAAAGAATGGTTTCTTGAAAGATTTCTTTCTAGCAGGATCAGCTGTGGACTTGGATAATCTATCCAAGGTGGAGTTGTCAGCATCCAACTCATTGGCCTTTTCCTGCCAGTCTCTACCAAACAGGTTCTCACCAGTACAAGAGACATTTCCTAATTTGTCTTCTACCCAGAGCTCCAGAACAGATGCCTGGAGCAAAGCAATTCTACGTGCACCTATGGCAATGGCAGAGGTTCTGATTATGCACTCAAAGCAGTCCAAAGCTGCACGGTTGACAAATTTAGAAACAGCTTGGGCATGTTTGACCAATGTGAGAAACTTCTGTCTTCTATCCTCAGGAAGAATAGGACTTAAAGCCTCAAAATCACCTGTGACCTCCTTCAGGAACTTTCCCATGTATAGACTATAGGAACTGATCCTGGCAGAAAGCATGGAAGCTTGGAAGACAATGTCCAAAAGCATCCAGAGTTCTGCAATCACGTCCTGGAGGATTAGAGGCATGCCTCTCTGCACTCTTGAACCTTCTCATAGCCGATTCCACTACAATAGAGTGGTGAGGAAGCTGAGTTTTTTGGAAACCAGGACAAGGAGGGACTCGATACAGAGTGTCTAGTCTACGAGAATGAGGAGAGGTAGTAAGAGGTGTCTCCCACATTCTTAAAATGAGATCATGCAAAATATCATGAATGGGCAAGGTAGCTGCCTCCTTAGGAGTTTTGGGATATTGTAAAATTTCAACTCCTTAGCTCTGCGCTCTGTTTCAGGGGCCACAGTAATGGACAGACCCCGAGCAACCTCCCTGATAAAATCCTGGAAGGAAATATCCTCTGGAGGCGATATCCTGCGCTTAGGGGAGGAGGGCTCCTCTTGGAGAAGCATTCCTGCATCGACAGAACTGTCAGAATCCTCAGATTCTGCTGAGGACTCGTAGTACCGTCTGTCCAGATGCTCTTGAAGAGCTCGATACCCATACTGAGCGTAGTCGGTACCGGGGTATCGGTACCGGAAGGCATTGGATGACTGGGTACCGGCAATGCAGACACAGATACTGATGTCAATGCCGGACGGATTGTCTGTCACGGTTCTGAGGGCGTCGATGTCGCAAGGAGAGCCGCCAGACTGCGCTCAATAGCCAGGACACTCTGGTCTATCGACGCTGCCGATGCCTGGATGTCAGTACCGGAGAAGATAGCCGGTACCCCAGAGCATGGCACCAGTAGTTCTGCCGAGGTCGTGGCCTCGAGAACATCCTGGAGCCACGAAAATGCTTTGGAAGCCGAAGCCTCCCGCCGGGGCAATTTTGCCGGTGCAGAATCCTCAAGGGCAACGCCAGAGGCATCTCAATGCTTAGAAGGAGATAGAGTACTTACTCACCTGTAACAGGTGTTCTCCAGGAGCAGCAGGAATCAGTCCTCACATATGGGTGACGTCGGCACCGACGGAGCTCCCATGCGGAGCATTTCCCCAGCTTTCAAAGAAAGCCTTTTGGAATAGCAGCGCGCATGCACGGTCCCCTTCCCGCCCAAGGGTGCCATCTTGCTCATTCTGACATAGCTAAAAAACAGCAAAAAATTAGCAAAAATAAATCATATGACTGCAACTCCAAGGGGAGGAGGGAGGGTTGTGAGGACTGATTCCTGCTGCTCCTGGAGAACACCTGTTACAGGTGAGTAACTATTCTTTCTCCAGGACCAAGCAGGAAGTCAGTCCTCACATATGGGACTCCCAAGCTTAAGGCTACCTGAGACCCCAAGCTGAAAAAATGAGCTCCCTCTAGAGCGTCAGTACGTAAGGAAGGAATCTTCTCTGAGAACGTCCCCGACAGGTAGCCCAACATCAGGGCCGGAGGGAAGGAGTTGCCTAAACCCCAAAGAGATTATGGAGTACTGCCTGTCCGAAAGCACTGTCCCTGCGGGACTCCCTCTCAAGGCAGTAATGGGCCGCAAAAGTCTGGCTTGAAGACCAAGTAGCGGCCCGGCAGAGGTCTGCCAACGGAACAGAGCGGAGATGAGCCACTGACGCAGTCTTCGCCCTGACACGATGAGCCGTGACTCGACCCTCCAACGAGAGGCCGGCTGCCCCATAAGCCCAGGCGATACAGTCAGCGACCCATATGGAAAAAGTATGCTTGGAGACAGGAAACCCCAACTTATTGGGGTCAAAAGAAACAGAGCTGAACAGCCCTCCGATGCTCCCGCGTACAGTCAAGGTAGAAGGATAACGCCCTCCTACAGTCCAGGGTATGCAGAACCATCTCAGCCCGGTTGGCATGCGGCCTGGGAAAGGTCAGAAGAACCACCTCCTGATTGAGGTGGAAAGAGGAGATAACCTTAGGGAGAAACTTAGGGTGAATCTCTAAGACTACCCTATTCTTGTAGAAGCTAGTGTAAGGGGGATCAGACACTAGCGCCTGAAGCTCACTCACTTGCCTAGCAGAGGTAAGAGCTACCAGAAACAAAGTTTTCCAGGAGAGAAAAAGGAGAGGGCAGGTAGCCATAGGTTCAAATGGTGGACAAGTAATCCGCTGTAAGACCACATTTAAATTCCACTCAGGGGCCGGTGGACGTAAAGGAGGCTTAAGCAGGAGGAGGCCTCTGAGGAAACGAGCCACCAAAGGGTGGTTGGAAAGAGGCCTCCCGTCCACCGGCGAGTGGTGCGCTGAGAGAGCACTGAGGTGAACCCTGGCAGAATTGGACTTAAGGCCTAGATTGGAGAGGTAAAGCAAATATTGCAATACTTCCGCTACCAAGCACGAGAAGGTATTCTCGCTGTGCTGAGCACACCACGCGGAGAATCTACGCCACTTAAGAGCGTAGGATTTCCTGGTGGATTGCCGTCTAGAGGCTAAGACTACGTCTTCCACCTCTCTAGGCAGCAGCAGGGGAGCCAGAACTACCCTTTCAGCAGCCAGGCCATCAGATGAAGGGACTGGAGGTTGGGGTGCAAGAGAGATCCCTGTTCCTGAGACAGGAGATCGTGTTGAATCCCCAGAGGAATAGGAGTGTCCACTGTCAGTTAGAGCAGAAGTGGGAACCACGGTTGCCTCAGCCACCTGGGGGCTATCAGAATCATTGAGGCCCCTTCGTTGAGGACTTTGGACACTAGTAGCATGGGAGGAAACGCGTACAGTAGGCCTTTGGACCACGGGATCAGAAACGCATCAGCTGCTACTCTGAGAGGATGCGGTTGTCTGGAACAGAATCTCAGGAGTTGCCGGTTCAGAGGACTGGCGAAAAGATCCATGGTGGGGAGGCCCCACCTGAGAAAGACCTGCTGAACCACCAATGGATTCAATCGCCATTTGTGTGGTTGCAGGATCCTGCTCAGTCTGTCCGCCAGGTAATTTTCTTGACCTGTGAGGTAGACTGCCTTGAGAAGAATTCCGTGATTGACGGCCCAGGAGCACAGCCGTTGTGCTTCCTGACATAGAAGGAAGGAGCCTGTGCCTCCTTGCTTGTTCACGTAAAACATGGCAACTTGATTGTCCGTCTGGACCAGTACAGACTGGTGAGACGTGAGATGGGAGAAGGCCCTCAGAGCTAGGCCCGTAGCTCCAGGAAGTTTATCTGCTGAGCAGCCTCCCAAGGGGTCCATAGACCTTGAGTACATGCCCCCTGGCAATGCGCTCCCCAACCTTGAAAAGAAGCATCTGTCGTCAGCACCTGAGAATGCGGAGGGGATTGAAAAACAACTCCGAGCACCAGATTCGGAAGATGAAGCCACCATTGTAGAGAGGAGACGAGCAGTGTGGATATTCTTACTGAGTCTGCAAGGCTCCTTGTGGCCTGATGCCACTGAGTTCGAAGGCTCCACTGAGCAGGCCGCATATGCAGGCGGGCATTGGGTGTTACATGAACCGTGGAAGCCATATGGCCGAGAAGTCTCAAGAATTGTCTGCCGGAGACCAGGGAATTGCTGTGAAACTGCCTGGCTAGATCCATCAATCTGTGGGCTCTGTCCACAGGCAGAAAAGCCTTCGCCTGAAGAGTGTCCAGTCTTGCTCCTATGAATTCCAAGTTCTGGGACGGGAGCAAAGTGGACTTTGCGAAGTTTATGACAAACCCCAAGTGCTGAAGCAGAGCCACAGTGCGAAGGGTGGCTTGACTGGCCTCCTGTGAAGACTGGCCCCTTATGAGCCATTCGTCCAGGTATGGGAACACAAAAAGACCTTGAAGCCTCAGGTAGGCCGCCACCACCGCCAGGCACTTGGTGAACACCCTGGGGGCGGAGGTTAGGACAAAGGGTAGGACTCTGTACTGATAGTGGTTTCCTCCCACAACAAATCTGAGATATTGTCTGTGGTCTGGATGAATAAGGATGTGAGTATAAGCATCCTTTAGATCCAAGGAGCATAGCCAATCTCCCTGCTGGAGGTAGGGCAGCAGGATTCCAAGGGTAAGCATCTTGAACCTTTCCCTCTCCAGGAACTTGTTGAGGTTGCGCAAGTCTAGGATGGGTCTGAGGCCTCCTGTCCCTTTTGGTACCAGAAAGTACCGGGAATAAAAGCCGTGACCTCTCAGGAGGTGGGGCACAGGTTCCACAGCCTGTTCCTTTAGTAGACTGGCTAACTCCTGAAGGAGTAGGTCCCTGTGCAGAGGAGGTCTTGGAGGCTCCCCTGGAAAATAGGAGGTGATAAAGGAGAAGATAGCCCTTTTGGACTATATGGAGCACCCAAGTATCTGATGTGACGGCTGACCACCTGCCAGCCTCCTGTGCTGATATGAGCCAGCTGAGGAGAAGAGGCTATGCTTTCTGAGTCAAAACCCCCCACCCTGCTGAGCAGGGGCCGGTGTTGGTGGCTTGGGGGCCTTCTGCCTATGGGGCCCATGAACCTGCCCCTTGGCCTGCTGACCCTGTTGGGGAGCTGCAGAGGCATGATAATGAGGGTATTGTTTATAGGCAGATGACTTCCTCGGGTAAAAGGACTTTTTTCCCAAGCCCTTCTTTTTCTGAGAAGGGGCAGAGGTTTTTCTGGACAGCCTAGTCCTGGTGAGAGAGTCTGTCACAAGCTCAGCAGCCTTTTCAGCCATGGGTTTGCCGAAAAGGTTTTCACCCCGGCAGGGAACATCGACCAACTTGTCCTGAACCCATGGCTCGAGGTCGGATGACTGTAGCCAAGCCTGTAGGCGGGCACCGATGCCGGCCCCTGCTCGAGAGATAAACTTCGAGCACTCTTGAATACCAGTGGACAAGGCCTGGAACCTCTGCAAAGGTTCCTCGAAGAGACCAGCAGAGAACCCGGCAATCTCCTTTGCCAGGTCCCGGAGGTACATGCCCATGTAAAGCTGGTATGTCTGGACACGGCAAGCAAGCATAGAGCCCTGGAAGCACTTCTTACCGAGGGCATCCAGGTTCCGGGCCTCCCGACCAGGAGGCACCGAGGAGTGCATCTTCTGACTTTTCAGTCGATGCATGGCCGATTCCACAACCATGGAGTGGTGTGGTAATTGTGCCTTTTGGAACCCGGGGCTCTTGCGGACTCGATAGATAGAATCAACCCGCTTGCTTAACATCGGCGTCGAGGCCAGGGTCTCCCACATGCGGAAGAGCAGCCACTCCAGCATCGGAGGAACCGGAACAGTAAAGGCCTCCTTCGGGGGAGAGTCATACTGGAGGGCCTCGAGCTCTTCGACTCGAGGCTCCTCCTCGGGATCCGTGAACCGGGTATTCTCCGGTGGGGATCGTCTCCGAAGTTCGGACTCCGGTGAGTCCGATGGGACACACCGAGTCCGATAGGTGTCGGATGACTCTTCGTCCTCCGTCTCCCAGCCCGACTGCTCGTAGGAGGAATCGAGCGGCTCCGGTCGGGCGGGCACCGATACCCTCCGCCCAGGGTACCGGCGTCGACGACCTCGGTCCCGAACGGGAGGCCGAGGGAGACAGAGACCGAGGATGGACTCGAGGATCGGCTCGGCCTCCGGGATCGACTTGGACGTTGATGTCCCGGTGGTCGGGGCAGATGCACCGATGATACCAGCGATCAATGCCCGCTGCTGTTCCATGAAGGCAGCGAAGCTGCTCTCCAAGGCCGTCAACCTGAGTCCGAGCTCAGGAGACCCAGCAGTCCCCGACTCGGGCCCCGACGGCGTCGGGCCCGACGTCGGCTCCCCTGGAGGAGAGTCCACGAGGACTACAGTACTCACGTGCCCAGGAGACTCCGATCTCGATACGAGGTTGTTTGGCAGGTCTCTCCGACTCCGAAGACCCGGGGACGGCGATCGGGGCTATGCGACCTGGCCCTCGAGGAGCCAGGAGCGTCCACCGACGCTGCCCTCGCGGGTTTTTTCTTCCTGCGTAGTTCCCGCGAAGGAGACCCCCGCTCCGGGGAAACTCCGACGCTGCTCGGGGCCGGAGTCCCGAGACGTCGAGGCCTTTGACGAGGTCCGGGCCCGTCCGGACGCGGAGTCAGAGAAGATTCTATCATTTTGGTGCTGCCGACTCAATGCCTTCGAGGACATTTTGCCACACGGACCACAGATCATCGGGTCATCGGGTCATGATCAGGTCTGAGAAAGCGGAGGCAGCAGTCATGTGTGTTGGTAAGAGACATAAGTTACTTACACCGATCACACTTCTTAAACCCGCTGGCAGCCATCGGGGGGAAAAGGGCCCCTGCGAGGTCAAAAGACAGGGCTGCCAGTGAAAAGAGAAAAATGACACGAACGCTAGTCACGAAGGACAAAAACCGAAAAAGAGAGAGTGGGCTCGATACCGGCGTATCGGGCCCGGGCGGGAAAAGGATCCGGCGTCGAACCGAAGAAGAACAAAAAACAGGGAAATCAACTTTTTCCTCGGCGAAAAACGAACTACGTCCGTCGGGCTCCGCGGAAAAAAGAAGACTGAGCAAGATGGCACCCTTGGGCGGGAAGGGGACCGCGCATGCGCGCTGCAATTCCCAAAGGCTTTCTTTGAAAGCTAGGGAAAAGCTCTGCACGGGGGCTCCGTTGGCGCCGACGTCACCCATATGTGAGGACTGACCTTTGAGGACCGGCTAGACTTATGTTTAGTTACCTGAGATCCACGGGAGGAAGACGAAGCTATATCAGAGGGAAACAGGGTACTGAGCTTGGCAGCTTGGTTCTCTCGACCTCTCTTGGACATCATGGCACAGGCCATACATTCCGAGGTGGAATGGTCAGGACCTAAATATTTCAGACACCAGTCATGGGTGTCGTTGACGGAGATGGTACCGCCACACTTGGTGCACTTTTTAAACCCATCGTGGAAAAAATCCTGGGCCTAAGGCCCAAAACGGCGCATGCACCTGGAAAAAAAAAAAAACGGGAAAAGTACTAAAAAGTTTTTTTTTTTTTAATAACGAAAAGAAAGAAGAAAAAAACAGTGGTACCAGTAAAGCGTCGAGGAAAGCAGACGCGACCACAAAAAACAACAATTTTCTGCGGTGACAGGAACACGACCTGCTGGCTCGGCGTAAAACGAAGAACTGGAGAAAGGCAGTTGGGAAAGCCGGAAAGGCAGCACGCAGGCGCTGTGGGATGCTCCCAAAAGCTTTCTAATTGGACGCTGGGGAGCATTCCCGCGCAGGCTCCGTCGGTACAGACGATACCCATATGTGATGACTACATTCCTGCTTGTTCCTGGAGATTGGAGTTTCCACTGCCAACTGCAGAAGAAGTGGAAACCACGGTTGCCTCGGCCATCTGGGGGCTACCAGAATGATCGAGGCCTTGTCCTGTAGAATCTTGAACAGAGTTCGGGCCACCAGGGGCATGGGAGGAAACGCATACAGGAGGATCCGTCGACCAAGAGATCAGAAAAGCATCTGCTGCCATCCTCATGGGATGCGGCTGTCTGGAGCAGAACCTGGGCAGCTGACGGTTCAGTGGACTGGCAAAGAGATCGATGGATGGAAGTCCCCATCGTAGAAAAAGGTGCTGAACCACCAGTGGATTCAACTGCCAGTCGTGAGGCTGGAGAATACTGCTTATTTTGCCTGCCAAAAGGTTCTCCTGACCAGGAAGATAAACCGCTCTGAGAAACATGCCTTGTTTGACTGCAAAGGAGCAAAGGGCCTGCGCCTCATGACATAGGAGTCTGGACTGTGCCCCTTGTTTGTTCACATAGAACATTTGCTACCTGATTGTCTGTCTGAACTAAGACAGACTGGTGAGAAAGGGCATGAGAAAAAGTCTGTAGAGCCAAGCGGATTGCTCACAGCTCCAAAAGATTGATTTGTTGTGTGGCCTCCCAAGGAGACCAGAGGCCTTGAGTGCACGTGCCCTGACAATGTGCACCCCAGCCCTGACAATGTGCACCCCAGCCCTTTTAAGAAGCATCGGTCGTCAGCACCCGTGTGTGTGCTGGGGCCTGAAAGGGAACCACCCTGAGAAGGTTTGGGAGATTTAGCCACCACTGTAAGGAGTCCAAGAGTGATTTGGACACTCTTACTCTGTCTCGGAGGTCGCCTCTGGCCTGCGCTCACTCAGATCTGAGGCATCACTGAGCCACCCGCATGTGAAGACGGGCATTCGGGGTCACATGTACCGTGGATGCCATGTGGCCCAGGAGCCGCAGGAAGTGTTTGGTGGAGACCTGAGAATTGCTGAGGAACTGGTTGGCGAAGTCCGTCAGTCTGTGGGCCCTGTCCTCCGGCAAGTAAGCCCTTGCTTCCAGAGTGTCTAATCTTGCCCCTATAAACTCTAGGTTCTGTGAGGGGAGCAAAGTGGACTTTGCGTGGTTTATGACAAAACCCAGATGCTGGAGAAGAGGGACAATGCGAAGAGTGGCTTGTCGGGCCTCCTGGATAGACTGGCCCCTGATGAACCAGTCGTCCAGGTATGGGAAGACAAAAATTCCTTGATTTCTGAGATAGGCCGCCGCCGCCACCACCGCCAGGCATTTGGTGAAGATTCTGGGGGTGTAAGTTAGGCCAAAGGGAAGTACTCTGTACTGGAAATGGTTTCCTCCCACCACAAATCTGAGATATTGTCTGTGGTCTGGATGAATGAAGATGTGCATATAAGCATCCTTTAGGTCTAAGGAGCATAGCCAGTCTTCCTGCTGGAGATAGGGCAGCAGTATTCCAAGGGTAAGCATCTTGAACTTTTCCTTCTCCAGAAACTTGTTTAGGTTTCGCAAGTCTAGGATAGGCCAGAAGCCTCCTGTCCTTTTCGGTACCAGAAAGTCCCTGGAGTAAGCGTAGTTACTCACCTGTAACAGGTGTTCTCCAGGAGCAGCAGGAATCAGTCCTCACTTATGGGTGACGTCGGCGCCGACGGAGCCCTCGCGGAGCAATTTTCCCCAGCTTTCAAAGAAAGCCTTTGGGAATTGCAGCGCGCATGCGCGGTAGTCTTCCCGCCCGAAGGTGCCATCTTAGCCAGTCAGATGACATAGCTAAAAAAGACAGCATAAAAATTTGCAAAAAGAACATAAGCAGACGATTGCAACTCCAAGGGGAGGAGGGAGGGTAGTGAGGACTGATTCCTGCTGCTCCTGGAGAACACCTGTTACAGGTGAGTAACTACGCTTTCTCCAGGACCAAGCAGGAAGTCAGTCCTCACTTATGGGACTCCCAAGCTCAAGGCTACCGGAGACCCTAAGCACAAAAATGAGCTCCCTCTAGCTCAGCAGCACAGAAGGATAGAATCTTCGCTGAATTATCACCCACCGGTAGCCCACATCCGGGATGGAGGGTAGGAGTTGCTCAGACCTCAAAGAGATTACGGAGGACTGCCTGTCCGAAAGCACTGTCCCTACGGGACTCCCTCTCGAGACAGTAATGGACCGCAAAAGTCTGGCTCGAAGACCAAGTAGCGGCCCGGCAGATGTCTGCCAGCGGAACAGAGCGGAGGTAAGCCACTGACGTGGCCTTTGCCCGAACGCAATGAGCCGTGACTCGACTTTCTAAGGCGAGTCCGGCTGCCCCATAAGCCCAAGAGATACAGTCCGCAACCCAGATGGACAGAGTACGCTTGGAGACCGGGAGCCCCAATTTATTGGGGTCAAAGGACACAAAAAGCTGCGCAGCTTTACGGTGCTCCCGCGTACGGTCAAGGTAGAAGTTCAACGCCCTTCTACAGTCCAGGGTATGGAGGACCGTCTCAGCTCGGCTGGAGTGTGGTCTGGGAAAGAAGGTTGGAAGTACCACCTCCTGATTCAAGTGAAAAGGGGAGACCACTTTAGGCAGAAACTTTGGGTGAGTCCGTAGGACTACCCTATTCTTGTAGAACCGAGTGTAGGGGGGATCAGACACGAGGGCCTGTAATTCACTTACGCGCCTAGCGGAAGTGAGGGCTATCAAGAACAGCGTTTTCCAAGACAGAAAACGGAGAGAGCAGGTAGCCATAGGTTCAAAAGGCGGACAGGTGATCCGCTGTAAAACCACATTCAGGTCCCAGTCAGGCGCTGGCGGGCGCAGAGGTGGTTTAAGTAGTAGGAGACCTCGGAGAAACCTCGCTACGAGAGGGTCGTTGGAGAGAGGTCTGCCGTCCACCGGCACATGATGTGCGGAAAGAGCACTGAGGTGAACTTTGACGGAGTTGGACTTAAGTCCCAGATTAGAGAGGTGTAGCAAGTACTGTAAGATCACCGACACCGGGCAGGAGAAGGGATCCTGAGACTGTTGGGTACACCAGACTGCAAAGCGACGCCATTTAAGGGCGTAGCATTTGCGGGTAGAAGGCCGTCGCGAAGCCAAGACGACCTCCTCCACCTCTGCCGGCAAGAGGAGAGGAGCAAGGACTACCCTCTCAGCAGCCAGGCCATGAGGTTGAGAGACCTGAGGTTGGGGTGCAGTAGGGACCCCTGATCCTGGGTGAGGAGATCCGGTTGCACCCCCAGAGGGATTGGATCCTCCACCGCCAGTTGCAGCAAGAGCGGAAACCACGGCTGCCTGGGCCAGCGAGGGGCCACCAGGATCATGAAAGCTTTGTCTCGGAGAACCTTGAAAAGGGTCCGAGAGACTAACGGGAGGGGAGGGAAAGCGTACAGAAGGCTCCCCGACCATGAGATCAGAAAGGCGTCCGCCGCCACCCGAAGGGGGTGAGGCTGACGAGAGCAGAAGCGAGGAAGCTGCCGGTTGTGAGGACTGGCAAAGAGATCCACTGTGGGGAGGCCCCACCTGAGGAAGAGCTTCTGAACAATCAAGGGGTCCAGACGCCACTCGTGCGGCTGGAGGACCCTGCTGAGTTTGTCCGCCAGGCAATTTTCTTGGCCCGGGAGATAAACTGCCTTGAGGAGAATGCCGTGACTGACGGCCCAAGAGCAGAGCTTCTGTGCCTCCCGGCAGAGGAGGAAGGAGCCCGTGCCCCCCTGCTTGTTCACGTAGAACATGGCAACTTGATTGTCCGTCTGGACAAGGACGGACTGTTGGGAGGTCAGGTGGGAGAAGGCCTTGAGAGCTAGGCGGATCGCCCTGAGCTCCAGGAAGTTGATCTGCTGAGCAGACTCCCACTTGGTCCAGAGGCCCTGAGTACGTGCCTCTTGGCAATGGGCTCCCCAGCCCAGGAGGGATGCATCGGTGGTCAGCACCCGGGTCGGCTGAGGTGACTGGAAAGGCATTCCCAATACCAGGTGCGGCTGCCGGAGCCACCACCGGATAGACGAGACCAGCGGCTCGGAGACGCGCACCAGGTCTGCTAGGCCGCCCGTGGCCTGTCGCCACTGCTGGCGGAGACACCACTGAGCAGGCCGCATATTCAGGCGGGCATTGGGGGTCACATGGACGGTGGAAGCCATATGGCCGAGCAGTCTCAGGAAGCGCCTGGCGGAGACCAGGGGCTGGCTGCGAAAGCGGTCGGCCAGGTCCATGAGCCGCTGAGCCCTGTCGAGAGGTAGGTACGCTCGCGCCTGAGGGGTGTGCAGCCTTGCGCCGATGAACTCGAGATCCTGTGAGGGGAGCAAAGTGGACTTTGCGAAGTTGATGACAAAGCCCAAGTGCTGCAGCAGAGTCACCGTGCGGCACGTGGCGGTGGTGACCTCCTGAGCGGACGCTGCTCTGATGAGCCAGTCGTCGAGGTACGGAAAAACATAGAGGCCGTGAAGCCGGAGATGGGCCGCCACGACCGCGAGACATTTTGTGAAGACTCGCGGTGCGGAGGACAGGCCGAAGGGCAGTACTCTGTACTGGTAATGATTTCCTGCCACCACAAACCTTAGGTATTGGCGGTGGCTTGGGTGGATGAGGATGTGCGTGTAAGCATCCTTTAGATCCAAGGAGCATAGCCAATCTCCCTGCTGGAGGTAGGGCAGAAGGATTCCAAGGGTAAGCATTTTGAACTTCTCCCGCACAAGGAACTTGTTGAGGTTGCGCAAGTCCAGGATGGGTCGGAGGCCTCCTGTTCTCTTTGGTATCAGAAAATACCTTGAATAGAAGCCCTGACCTCTCAGGTGGTGTGGCACCGGTTCCACCGCCTGATCCTGCAGAAGACCTGCTAACTCCTGAAGGAGCAACTCCCTGTGCAGAGGGGGGCGCGGAGGCTCTCCCGGAAAATAGGAGGGAGGGACCTGATGGAAGTGGAGAAGGTAGCCCTCTCGCACGACCTGAAGCACCCAGGCATCTGCGGTGATGCTGGACCACCTGTCGGCGAAGTGAACCAGCCGGCCTCCGGTGCTGGGGGGAACCAGCGGGGGGGGAGAGGCTATGCTGAGCGAGTCAAAAACCCCCACCCTGCTGAGCAGGGGCTGGTGGCGCAGGCTTGGGGGCTTGCTGCCTACGGGACCCGTTACCCCGTCCCTTGGCCTGCTGGCCCTGTTGGGGAGCTGCAGGGGCCTGATAATGGGGGTATTGTTTGTAGGCAGCCGCCTTCCTCGGGTAAAAGGTCTTTTTTCCCGAGCCCTTCTTTTTCTGGGAAGGGGCGGAGGTCTTCCTAGAAAGCCTGGTCCTGGTGAGAGTCTCAGTCTCAATTTGTGCAGCCTTTTCCGCCATGGGCTTGCCAAAGAGGTTTTCGCCTCGGCAGGGGACATCGACCAACTTGTCCTGTACCCAGGGCTCAAGGTCGGACGACTGAAGCCAAGCCTGTCGGCGGGCACCGATGCCGGCTGCGGCTACTCGAGCCGAGGCTTCAAAGCCATCATAGGCTGCCCGGGACATGAACTTTGAGCATTCCCGAATACCTGTGGACAAGGCTAGGAACCTCCGCAAGGGTTCCTCGGACAAACCAGCGGAGAAGCCGGCTAGCTCTTTAGCCAGATCCCTGAAATACATGCCCATGTAGAGCTGGTAAGTCTGGACACGACAGGCGAGCATAGAGCCCTGGAAGCACTTTTTGCCAAGGCCATCCAGGTTACGGGCCTCCCTTCCAGGAGGCACCGAGGAGTGCATCTTCTGGCTCTTAAGACGATGCATGGCCGATTCCACTACCATGGAATGGTGTGGCAACTGCGCCTTTTGAAAGCCAGGGCTCTTGCGGACTCGATAGATAGAATCGACCCGCTTGCTCAGGACCGGCGAGGAGGCCGGACTCTCCCACATGCGGAAGAGTAGTCGTTCCAGCATAGGAGGAACCGGCACAGTAAAGTGCTCCCTCGCGGGAGAGTCATACTGGAGGGCGTCGAGCTCTTCGGCTCGAGGCTCCTCCTCGGGGTCCGCAGGGAAGGCCAAAGCCTTGGCCATATCCCTAACGAAATCCGAGAACCGGGCATCCTCCGGGGGGGACTGCTTCCGAGGCTCGGACTCCGGAGAGTCCGATGGGACACACCGAGTCCGGAAAGAATCAGGTGACTCTTCCTCCTCCGACTCCCAGACCGACTCCGACGAGGACTCGGTGGGGTCGGCTCGGGCAGGGTGCGGCGCCAGCCGCCCCGACGCCGAGGGAGTCGGCGTCGGCGACCTCGGTCCCGAACGGGAGGCCGAGGGCGACCTCGACCGAGGATCGACTCGAGTTCTCATCGACTCGAGGATCGGCTCGGTCTCCGGGGTCGACTTGGACGTCGACGTCCCGGCGGTCGGGGCAGCGACGCCAGCGAAGCCAGCGAGCAGTGCCCGCTGCTGGTCCATGAAGGCAGACAATCTGCTCTCCAAGGCCGTCAACCTGAGTCCGAGCTCAGGCGACCCAGCAGCCCCCGACTCGGGCCCCGACGGCGTCGGGCCCGACGTCGGCTGACGCGGAGGCGAGTCCAGAAGGACAACAGGACTTACCCGGGCAGGCATCTCCGACTCCAGGCGAGGTCGCTTCGGGAGGTGATCCTTCTCCAAGGACCCGGGGCGGCTGTCGGGGCTATGCGACCTGGCCCTCGCGGAGCCAGGAGCGTCCACCGACGCCGCCCTCGTGGGTTTTTCCTTCCGTCGATGGTCCCCGGAGGGAGAACCCCGGTCGGAGGAGCTCCGTCGACGGTCCGAACTGGAGCCTTTCGACAGTGAGGCCTCCGACGAGGTCCGGGTACGGCTGGGGTCAGCGAAGATTCTTTCGCGCTGATGCCGCCGACTTCTCAACGCCTTCGAGGACAGTTTGCTGCAGGGCCCACAGATCAGTTCCTCGTGATCTGGGCCCAGGCAGCGGAGGCAAAGGTCGTGTGAGTCGGTGAGTGACATATTTCGGTCACACCGACCACACCGCTTAAAGCCACTGGCAGCCATCGGGGGAAAAAGGGCCCCTGCGAGGTCAAAGGACCGGGCTGCCAGGGAAAAAACGAAAACGAAAACTGACTAAGTCAGAAAAACTTAGAGGACTCGAGACCGGCGTCGCGAGTCTGGGCGGGAAAACGACCGGCGTCGAACCGAAAGAAAAAAGGATAAATACAGAGGAAAATCAACTTTTTCGCGGGGACAAGACGGGGACGTCTGTAGGGCTCCGCGGAAAAAAGAAGACTGGCTAAGATGGCACCTTCGGGCGGGAAGACTACCGCGCATGCGCGCTGCAATTCCCAAAGGCTTTCTTTGAAAGCTGGGGAAAATTGCTCCGCGAGGGCTCCGTCGGCGCCGACGTCACCCATAAGTGAGGACTGACTTCCTGCTTGGTCCTGGAGAAGAAACGTTGCCCTTTCAGGTGGTGAGGCACCTGTTCCACCGCCTGATCCTTTAGAAGATTTGTCAACTCCTGCAGGAGGAGGTTTCTGTGTAGAGGGAGTCTTGGAGGCTCCCCTGGAAAGTAGGAGGGGGGTATCTGGTGCAAGTGGAGCATGTAGCCTTGTTGGACTACGCTGAGGACCCAGGTATCCCCTGTGATGGCTGGCCACCTGTAGGCGTACAGGGTCAGCTGACCTCCTGTGCTGAGTGGAGCCAGCTGTGCAGAAGAGGCTATGCTGTGGGAGTCAAAACCCTGCTCTCTGCTGTGCAGGAGCAGGAGCTGGCAGCTTGGGGGGGTCTTCTGCCTACGGGGCCCATTCCCCTACCCCTTGGCCTGTTGGGGAGCTGGAGAGGCCTGATAGTGAAGGTAGGATTTATAGGCAGCACCCTTCCTCGGGGAAAAAGGGCTTTTTCCCCGAGCCCTTCTTTTTCTGATAAGGAGCAGAAGTTTTCCTGGACAGCCTTGTCCTGGTGAGAGTCTCAGTCTCGATATTTATTTATTTATTATTTATTACAGTTGCTTATATACCGCACTATTCGATATCAGCACGGTTTACAATATAACAGAATGACCAAGACAACAGTCTGTTTGGTTTTACATGGAACAGGATTATCAACTTGGCTAACAGGGTTGAACTATTTACATGAAATAATAATTACAAAGAGCTATGTCAAATGCAATAATCATTTGAGGAAGGTATGTGCATGATATCCGCAGCCTTTGCAGCCATGAGGGGACATCGACCAACTTGTCCTGCACCCATGGCTCGAGGTCCGATGACTGTAGCCAGGCCTGACGGCGTGCACCGATGCCGGCCACGGCTACCCGGGCCGAAGCCTCGAAGCCTCGAAGCCATCATAAGCTGCTCGAGAGATAAACTTCGAGCACTCTCGGATCCCTGTTGACAAAGCCTTGAACCTCTGCAAAGGTTCCTCGGAGAGGCCAGCTGAGAACCATGCAATCTCCTTTGCCAGGTCTCTTAAGTACATGCCCATGTACAGCTGGTAGATCTGGACACCGCAAGACAGCACAGAGGCCTGGAAGCACTTTCTACCGAGGGCATCCAGGTTCCGGGCCTCCCGGCCAAGGGGCACCAAGGAGTGCATCTTCTGACTCTTCAGACGGTGCAAGGCCGATTCCACAACCATGGAGTGGTCCGGTAGCTATGCCTTTTGGAACCCAGGGCTCTTAAGGACTCGATAAATAGAATAGACCCGTTTGCTAAGAACCGGTGCCAAGGCCGGTACCTCCCACATATGGAAGAGCAGCCATTCCAGCATCGGAGGAACCGGTACAGTAAAGCACAGTTACTTACCTGTAACATGTGATCTCTGGGAACAGCAGGAATAAGTCTTCACATATGGGTACGTCGGTACAGACGGAGCCTGCGTGGGAACGCTCCTCAGCTTCCCAAAAAGGAAAGCTTTTGGGAGCATCCCACAGCGCCTGCGTGCTGCCTTCCCGCCTTTCCTAACCATCTCTCCTCAGTTTGAGTTTAAAGCTGAGACAATAGAGAGAGAGAAGAAAGGAAAGATAGAAAAAGAGATACAACTCCTAGGGGAGGTGGGAGGGTTGTGAAGACTTATTCCTGCTGTTCCCAGAGATCACCTGTTACAGGTAAGTAACTGTGCTATCTCCAGGAACAAGCAGGAATGAGTCTTCACATATGGGGAATCCCTAGCTAAGATGCCTGGGAGATCCCCAAGGATATGAGACCCTGGGAAGGGGTCTACTTCCTCCTATGGATCTCAGGCATCTATCCAGGGATGGAGGGTAGGAGTTGATTAAGAACGGAACAGGTGTTTGAGAACAGCCTGACCAAACAATTAGCAGGTAAGTCTAATTTACCCTTCAGCTCTTCGTATCCTTTGACCCCAATAACTTGGGGTTGGCTGTGTCCAAGCGTACCTTGTCCATCTGGGTGGCTGACTATCACCTGGGCTTACAGGGTGGCTGACCTTTTGCAGCGTAGGGTCACGGCCCATCGTGTCTGGGCAATGGCTGCCTCAGTGGCTCATCTCCGCTCTGTGCCCTTGGTAGACATCTGCAGGGCTGCAATTTGTTCTTCAAGCCAGACCTTTGTGGCCCATTACTGTCTGGAGAGGGAGTCCCGTAGGGACAGTGCTTTTGGCCAGGCAGTACTCCGGAATCTCTTTGAGGTTTAGGCAACTCCTGTCCTCTGTTGGGCTACCGGTGGAGTTTGTGTCCTTGAAAAGCCTTTTCTTTGCTGCTGAGACTAGAGGGAGTACTCTTGTTCAGCCTGGGTTCCTCGGTAGCCCAGAGCTAGGGAGTCACCCATATGTGAGGACTGACTTCCTGCTTGGTCCTGGAGAAAGAGTAGTTACTCACCTGTAACAGGTGTTCTCCAGGAGCAGCAGGAACCCTCCCTCCTTCCCTTGGAGTTGCAGTTGTACATAGTTTATTTTTTCATTTTTGTGTGCTGTTCTTAGCTATGTCATTTGACTGAGGTAAGATGGCACCTTTAGGCGGGAATGGAACCGCGCATGCGTGCCTGCATTCCCAAAGGCTTTCATAGAAAGCTGGGGAAATGCTCCGTTGGGGTTTCATCGGCGCCGATGACACCCATATGTGAGGACTGATTCCTGCTGCTCCTGGAGAGCACTGTTGCAGGTGAGTAACTACTCTTTGCCTGCTCTCCTTCTCTAGGAAGCAGTGTCAGGGGAGAATGGTAAGAATCTTCGTCTTGTGATGTCTGGAGGGTGCTTCTCTGGTTCCTGTAAGTCAATTCTTGTAAGTCAGACCATCTTTTTGTGCTGTTTGCTGACCTGCACAAGGTGATGTGGCGGCTCATTCTGCATTAGGACTCTGGGTAAAGGAGATCTTTGTATCAGTGGATCTGTTGCAGAATTGGCTGGTTGAGGGTTTGCATGCCTATTCTTCATGAGCACAAGCATCCTTGTGGGTGGAGCAGAGCTCGGTAGCCCCTGCAGACATATATCGGGCAGCAATGTAGATGTTACTTACACTTTTTGTCAAGCATTTCCACTTGGATGTCCACACTCAGGTAGACATGGCCTTTGGCTCTAAGATTTTGTGAGCTGGTATGTTTCTGCCTGGTGGAGGCATAGCTTTGTTACATCCCACTTGTCTGGACTGGTCTAGTAGGATAATATGGAAGGTGACATTTTACTGACCAGATAATGTCCTTCTCTTGAGTCTCACTAGACCAGTCCAGGGCCTGCTCCTGGAACTGTATTTACTCTGTTCTTCTGAGGTAGTACCCTTGGGTCCGTTATGATTTTTATATTTGGATCTGGTCCTTCTAGAGCCAGGAAGGCTAAGTTCTCTAGCAGAAAGTCAAAGGCCCTGAGGGGGCTGAGGTTGCTGGCCTGGAGGGGGCTGAGGTTGCTGGGCTGGAGCAGGCCTCGCAGCCTTTGCTTTGCTCCGTTTGGAGGATTGCTGACGCTTGGTAGGGAACTGAGCTGCAGAAGACGCCCGCTGACCATAAGCAGGATAGAATCTTCCCTTTTTAGAAAAAGGTGTTTTCTTGAACAACCTTTTCTTAGCAGGAGCAGCTGTGGATTTGGATAGTCTATCCAAAGCAGAATTTTCAGCATCCGATTGGCCTTTGCTTGCCAATCCTTACCAAACAGGTTCTCACCTGTACAAGGGATATTTCCCAATTCATCTTGAACCCAGATCTCCAAATCAGATGCTTGAAGCCAAGCAATCCTACGTGCACCTATGGCAATAGCTGAGGCTCTGCTTACGCAGTCAAAGGAGTCGAAAGCTGCACGGTTGGAGAATTTGGAGATATCCTGGGCATGTTTGAGCCCAGTGAGAAATTCTTGCCTTTTATCTTCGGACATAAAAGGACTTAAAGTCTGCAAATGGTCAGTGACTTCTTTTAAGAGCATTCCCATGTAGAGACTATAAGAATTAATTCTCGCAAGCATGGAAGCTTGGAAGACTCTTCTTCCAAAAGCATCCAGGGCTCTACATTCACGTCCTGGAAGATTAGAGGCATGTCTTTTGGCACCTCTAATCTTTCTCATTGCAGACTCAACCACAATAGAGTGGTGAGGAAGTTGAGTTTTATGGAAACCAGGACAAGGAGGGACACGATACATGGTATCCAACCTGCGAGAATGAGGAGAGGTGGTTAGAGGTGCTTCCCACATCCTCAACATGAGATCGTACAGAATCTCATGAATAGGTAAGGCAGCTGCCTCCTTAGGAGTCTTAGGATATTGTAAAATATCTAACTCCTTGGCTCTGGGCTCTGTCTCAGGTGCCACTGTAATAGAGACACCCCGAACCACCTCTCTGATAAAGTCTTGAAAAGACAAATCCTCTGGAGAAGACATCCTTCGTTTAGGAGAGGACTCCTCCTGTGGAAGGAGCATCACTGCATCGACCGACTCTTCAGAATCCTCAGAGGAATCGAAGAATCGTCTGTCCGGATGCTCTTGCAAAGCCCGATACCCGTACCAACCAGTATCAGTAATAACTGGTACCGGGGTATCGGTACCGGAGGGCTTCAGAGGACAGAGTACCGGCATAGCGGACACCGATACCGATGTCGATGCCACCGGTACCGGAATCGGTACCGATGGTGATGCTAGAGCCGGTACCAGCGGAGTAGTCTGTTGCGGTACCACGGGCGTCGATGCCACAAGGAAAGCCGCCAGACTGCGTTCTATGGACAGAATCCTCTGATCCATAGACGCTGCCAATGCCTGGAAATCTGTACCGGTGGAAGCCACCAGTACCCCGGAGCATGGCACCAGGAGATCTGTCGAGGCCACGCCATCGAGATCAACCTGGAACCCCGATGATGATGCTTTAGAGGCTGAAGCCTCCCGCCGGGGTAATTTTGCCGGTGCAGAATCCGAGGGCAACGCCCGAGGCATCTCGATGCTTAGAAGGAGATCTACCCTTCGAGAACCGGCTGGATTTATGTTTAGTTACCCGAGATCCATGTAAGGAAGAAGCAGCCCTGGAAGACATCGATGCCACCGAAGCCGCATCAGAGGGAAACAGGGTACCGAGCTTGGCAGCTCGGTTCTGCCGACCTCTTTTAGACATCATTGAACAGGACACACAATCTGTTATGGAATGGTCAGGACCTAAACATTTTAGACACCAGTCATGGGTGTCGGTGACGGAAATAGTACCGCCACATTTTGTGCACTTTTTAAATCCTGAGGCAGGCTTTTCCATATTTAAGGAAAAAGGTTTGGGCCTAAGGCCCAAAACTCAAGTGCACCTGAAGAAAAAGAACGGAAAAAAGGTTTTTTGTTTTGTTTTTTTTAACAAGAAGAAAAGAACAAAGACCGGCGGTACCGGTACAGCGTCGAAGAAGGCAGACGCGACACAAAAGAAAAAATAAGGAAATTCTTCTGCGGTGACAGGGACACGACCTGCTGGCTCCGCGGAAAAAGAAGAACTGAGGAGAGACAGTTGGGAAAGGTGGGAAGGCAGCATGCAGGCGCTGTGGGATGCTCCCAAAGGCTTTCTGATTGGATGCTGGGGAGCGTTCCCACGCAGGCTCCGTCGGTACCGACGTACCCATATGTGAAGACTCATTCCGGCTTGTTGCTGGAGATAGTAGTTTACCCCTAAAGGGAAGTTTAGTGAGCCTTGCTTTAGAAGAATTATCTGCCACCCAGTTACGCAACCATAAATATCTTCTGGCTGCCACTACCTAGACCATACTCTTAGACAAACCCCTAATAAGGTCATAATGAATATCTGCTAAATAAGCTGCCCCAGTCTCTAAGCGGGACGCTTGTGTCGCAGAGTCTTCCACATTATCTCCATGTACATGCTGAGACCAATGAAGACAAGCTCTGGCTACCCAAGCTCCACAAATTGAAGCCTGAATGGATAAAGCATCAACATCAAACACCTGCTTTAACAATGTATCCAACCTTCTATCGTGGCTATCCTTGAGGGCGGCACCACCTTCCACAGGAATTGTAGTCTCTTTGCTAAACAGCCGAAACCGCTGCATCTACTTTAGAAGACTTAATCAATTCCCTATCCTGATCCAGTAAAGGATATAAACGAGCCATGACTCTGGACCCCTTTAGTCCAGCCTCAGCAATGTCCCATTCCTGCTGAATCATCTCCTTTACAACTCTAACGGAAAAGCCCTTTGTGTTTTTCTAAAAGCTTGTAACAAAGGATCCTCCAGTCTTCATCTGGCCCAGAAACTGGCATATTAAGTGCTTTAAGAGTTTCCATAATCAATGCAGGCAACTCCTCACTGCGGAAAACACGAACTACTCTCGCCTGGTCCTCCTGATCCATGAGTTCTCCTTCTTTGATTTAATTAGTGGAGGAGGGATAAGTAAGGAAATCCACAGTACTACCTTTTAACTTTTGAAAGGGAGACTATGATAAAATGAGGAAAATAGTTAAGAAAAAACTAAAAGGAACAGTTGCAAAGGTTAAAGACTTACACCAAGCTTAGGTGTTGCTGAAAAATACTATCTTGGAAGCCCAGACCAGCTGTATTCCATGCTTTAAGAAAAGTGGAAGGAAGTCCAAAAAACTGCCAGCATGGTTTAAAGGTGAGGTCAGAGAGGCTGCTGTTGCCAAAAAAGCTTCTTTCAGGAAACGGGAAAAAAAGAGCCAAACGACGAAACCTGGAAACAGCACAAGCACTGGCAGGTCAAATGCAAGGCATTCATAAAGCAGGCAAAGGGAGAATTTGAGAAGAAGCTTGCTGCGGAAGTAAAAACGCAAAATAAAGATTTTTTTCAAGTACATTCGTAGCAAAAAACCTGAGAGAGAGTCAGTTGGTCCATTAGATGATAGAGTTAAAGAGGCACTAAGAAGCGACAAGGCAATAGCGGAGACACTGAATGAATTCTTTGCTTCGGTCTTTAATGAGGAAGATGTAGGGATGTCACCCATGACTGAAGTGGTATTTAAAGGTGCAGAAGAATTGAAGGAAATATCGATACATTGGGAAGATGTATTACAACTATTAGATAAACTGAAGAGTAGCAAATCACCTGGGCCGGATGGTATACATCCAAGGGTGTTGAAAGAACTGAAATATGAGATTGCAGACCTGCTATTAGTAATCTCTGTGAACTATCATTAAAATCATCTCTAATACCTGAAGATTGGAGGATCGCCAATGTAACACCAATTTTTAAAAAGGGTTCCAGGGGTGATCCGGGAAACTACAGACCGGTGAGCCTCATGTCAGTATCGGGAAAAATGGTAGAAACCATCATAAAGAATAAAATTACTCAGCATGTAGATAGTCATGGCCTAATGGGAGACAGCCAACATGGCTTTAGACAAGGAAGATCTTGTCTTACTAATCTGTTATGTTTTTTTGAAAGTGCGAACAAACAGGTGGACAAAGGTGAGTCGGTTGATATAGCGTATCTGGACTTTCAGAAAGCCTTTGACAAGGTCCCTCATCAGAGACATTTGGCAAAACTAAAGAGTCATGGGATAGGAGGCAGTGTACTACTGTGGATCAGGAATTGGTAAAAAAGATAGAAAGCGGGGGGAGTGGTTACCTCCAAGATGGCGGCGATGTGATTTTCCTTGGATTATGCCTAAACGCAAGGGCAAACACAAGGCTCAGCCCGCGGAGCCTGTACTTGCCGTTTCCTCGGGTCCTATGGACCGTTTCGTGCAACTATCGGAGCAGCAGAAGGGGGAGATCAGAGCGGGCGTTGTGGCTCCAGTGAAGGTGGATTCGGAGCTACCAGCCCTGGAGGTGTCTCTCTCCCCGGACGAGACCGACCGCCTCCTCGTCGTCTGACCCCCCCGGATCTCTCTCTCGCGAGAAGTGAGTCAGCGCGTCTGGGAGATGGTGGAGCTGCCTTGCTGGAGCGGGCTTCGCCAGATCAGAGCTCCGTAGTTCCCTCCTTGATAACGGGGGTAGGAGATGCGTTCAGACCGCAGGTGGTGGAAACGGAGGTCTCGTTACAGCCAAGTGAGGATTCAACTGGTCTGGTTTCCTCAGTTTATTCCTTATCTCGGTTTGGTTCCTTGCAGCGTCCAAAAGAGTTCTCTGGAATCTATTTGGGAGGCAATATCGCAGCTTTTTTCTGTATTGTCTCAACAGCTGGCTGTGTCTTCTCAGCGTTTGGAGAGACTGGAAAGTGCTACACAAGGTATCAAGGAAGAAATGACTGTGGTGGGTGAGAAGATTAAAGATGGGGAACAAAATGTATCTCGTAATATGACAATAACTGATTCACTTGTGAAGGATAATCTTGTGATTCAAAGGAAACTGGAAAATTTGGAAAACGCCGTTCGGGCGTCGAATATACGCTTGTTAAATTTCCCTATGGTGGCTGGTATTTCTCCGGTTGATGTGTTTAAAAAGTATTTAACTGAATCCTTACTGGTTCCAGATAAATTAATTCCCCCAGTTGCTAAAGCCTATTTTCTTCCATTAGGTAAAACTGGAGGTCGGGTGGATTTGGGGTCTCCCAAGACAGACACTCTTGATGTGTCTGCCTTGTTAGAGTCACCAGGTGAAGCCGAAATTAAGGTATCTACATTGTTAGTTACTTTCGCATTATCCTCAGACCGGGAATGGCTGCTGAAATTGTACTTCAAAAGGCGCTCTGTGTTGTTTATGGGTAAGAGAGTTGTTATCTTCCCAGATGTATCCAGAGAGACCCAAAAGAGGCGTAAGGCCTTTTTGCTTCTGAGGTCTGGGGTCCTTTCTATTGGCGCTACAATATTACGATTTCCTTGTAAGTGTATAGTTTATTTTAGAGCTAATAAGTATGTTTTTCTTCAGCCTGAGGACCTCTCCATGTTTGTATCTTCTCATTTGTTGACTTCCTCACCTATGGATAAACAATCGTCTTAAGAAATATGCTCCGAAATATACCCTTCCTCTTGGTAATTTGTATTATTACCTAGTTCTTGGAACGTGGCTTCACCTGGCCTTGTTTTGTTTAAGGTTCACTTCCACCTAGTATTGTGGGCTACACTGTACTGTGTATTTATTCTTGTTTGTTTTATTTCCTATTGTTTTTCTGCACAGTTTAGTTTTCTGTACAAGCTTTGCTTGGTATATAATGTAAAATTGCATAAATAAATAATGAAAAAAAAAAAAAAAAAAAAATATAGAAAGCAGAGGGTTGGGCTAAATGGCCAATTTTCCCAATGGAGAAAGGTGAATAGTGGTGTACCCCAGGGATCTGTGCTGGGTCTGCTGCTTTTTGACATATTCATAAATGACCTGGAAAGTGGAACGAGTGAGGTTATCAAATTTGCAGATGACAAAACTAAAATTGTTAAAACCCAAGAGGATTGTGGAAAATTGCAAGAGGATCTTGATAAATTGGAAGACTGGGCATCAAAAAGACAGATGAAATTTAATGTGGACAAGTGCAAAGTTATGCACCTAGGGAAGAACAACCCAAACTATGGTTACACAATGCAAAGTTCCACATTAGGAACCACCACCCAGGAAGAAGATTTAGGCGTCATTGTGGATAACATGTTAAAACCCTCGGCCCAGTGTGCAGCAGCAACCAAGAGAGCAAATAGAATGCTAGGTATCATAAGGAAAGGAATGGAAAATAAAACAAAAGATATTATAATGCCTCTACACTGTTCCATGGTGAGACCGCACCTTGAATATTGTGTGCAATTCTGGTCGCTATATCTTAAAAAGGATATAGCATTATTTGAAAAGGTTCAGAGAAGAGCCACCAAAATGGTAAAGGGGATGGAAGGAAACTCCTATGAAGAAAGGCTAAAAAGGTTAGGGCTCTTTAACCTGGAAAAGAGACGTCTGAGGGGAGATATGATAGAAGTCTATAAATTAATGAACGGAGTGGAACGGGTAAACGTAGATCGATTGTTTACCTTATCAGAATATAGAAAGACTAGGGGACATGCAATGAAGCTACAGGGTAAACTATTTAAGACGAATAAAAGAAAATATTTTTTCACTCAACGTGTTATCAAACTCTGGAATTTGTTACTGGAGGATGTAGTAAAGGCTGTTAGTGTAGCTGGGTTTAAAAAAGGTTTGGACAATTTCCTGGAGGAAAGGTCCATAAGGTACTTCAGGCTGGAAGGTTGGGGGTTCAAATCCCACTAGAGGGCAGCAACCCTGGGCCGGAAAGACTGGGGTTTCTAGTCCCACAGGTGCTCCATGTGGTCTTGGGCAAGCCACTTAACCCTCCATAGCCTATGTTCCCTGTAAAATAGTTATCTCCAAGTTATAATGCCCTGTTCAATGTAATTTCAGTTTGTTCAATGTAAACCGCACTGATGCAGAATAGCGTAGTATATAAGAGAATGTAAATAAAATAAATTAATACATACAATAAAATAAACCATTATTAAGAAGGGACCCAGGATATCAATGCCTGACCCAGTACAAGCATTGGGGAACCTGTGTCTTTTGGGGAAACTGCTAGGTACGTATGACCTAGATTGGCCACTATTGGAAACAGGATACTGGGCTTGATTGACCTTGGTCTGACCCAGTTTAGCATATCTTATGTTCTTCTAATTCCTCATCAACTTCCAAATCTTGATCCATAAGATCCGAGCGAATCTCTTCAGAGGCTATGGAAGGCTCCTGCGAGTCCTTCCCTGCCTTAACCTTCTTACAGTGACAGCTCCCTCAGCAACCTCCAGAGTACTCCTATGAAGAGAGGCTAAGAAGGTTAGGGCTCTTTAGCCTGGAGAAGAGACGGCTGAGGGGAGATATGATAGAGGTCTATAAATTAATGGAGTGGAACAGATAAACGTGGATCAATTGTTTAAGCTAGAGTATAGAAAGACTAGGGGACATGTAATGAAGCTACAGGGTAAACTATTTAAGACAAATAAGAGAAAATATTTTTTCACTCAACGTGTAATCAAACTCTGGAATCTGTTACCGGAGGATGTAGTAAGGGCTGTTAGTATAGCTGGGTTTAAAAAAGGTTTGGACAAGTTCCTGGAGGAAAGGTCCATAAACCACTATTAAAAAGGGACCCAGGATATCAATGCTTGACCCAGTACAAGCATTGTGGAACCTGTGTCTTTTGGGGATATTGCTAGTTACGTATGACCTAGATTGGCCACTGTTGGAAACAGGATACTGGGCTTGATGGACCTCGGTCTGACCCAGTATGGCATGTCTTATGTTCTTACCACCCTGTCATTCCCCCCCCCCACCCCCCCCCCCCCGAGATCCCCTCCTGCAGAGGGTAGAGGACCTTTTCCAAAAGTCTGCTGCAGCAGAGATACAAAATCTTTTGAAAACAATGCTGTCAAACCTGAAGAAAATATTGATGGTACTTGCGGCACATCAGGAAGAGAAAAAAGGTCCTGCCATAAGCTCTGGCAAGAGTTGCGGAGGCGAATTAATATTCAATAAAGATAAGGAAGCACGTTTAGAACCTTCTGCAGTGGTTTCCTAAACATGTTCCATATCAGGGGACACCTGAACGCAGGATTTACAAACCCCCGATTCAGATAAAGGTCCTCTCCTAGAACCACAAACCTAACATTGCAGCTTAGAAGGCATTGTATCACCAGAACTCTAAAAAGACACTCCTAATTTAAATTTGAATAAAAACAAAAATCTTTTTTTTTTTTACATGAACCTCAGCCAACAGCAGAAAAAGAGAATGAAATTAAAATAAAGCTTTAGAAAGAAGCGTCAAAAAATGAAGCTTTTGCCTTCAAAGAAAACTCAGTTTGCCGTTTATCGTGCACGCGCCAAAGAGCACGTCCTGCACCGAAACCAACTGCCAACTCCAAACAGCTGCGCAATAAAGAATTACTAACTTAGTGCAGCAGTGAGGAGAAAAGGCCCCAAATCGTTTCACCCCACACTAAGCAGTTTCACCCCACACTAAGCAGTTTCAGCGTCGGGGGGAGAAACCGGAAGCGGCGGACAGCACAGAAGGTAAAAAATTACATCTGCTCCAGCAGCAGAATCAGCTGTGCGGCTCTCCGAAACAGCACTCGGCTGTGGCAATCCTGCCTTTCTTTTCGCTCCTCACCTAAAGTAGGTAGGTTCGGGAGACAAAAATCTTTAAGTGAACTGAGCCGTCCAAATGGATAAACGCGGCTTTTGGCCGGCAGGATAAACGCGGCTTTTGGCCGGCAGGATAAACGCGGCTTTTGGCCGGCAGGATAAACGCGGCTTTTGGCCGGCAGGATAAACGCGGCTTTTGGCCGGCAGGATAAACGCGGCTTTTGGCCGGCAGGATAAACGCGGCTTTTGGCCGGCAGGATAAACGCGGCTTTTGGCCGGCAGGATAAACGCGGCTTTTGGCCGGCAGGATAAACGCGGCTTTTGGCCGGCAGGATAAACGCGGCTTTTGGCCGGCAGGATAAACGCGGCTTTTGGCCGGCAGGATAAACGCGGCTTTTGGCCGGCAGGATAAACGCGGCTTTTGGCCGGCAGGATAAACGCGGCTTTTGGCCGGCAGGATAAACGCGGCTTTTGGCCGGCAGGATAAACGCGGCTTTTGGCCGGCAGGATAAACGCGGCTTTTGGCCGGCAGGATAAACGCGGCTTTTGGCCGGCAGGATAAACGCGGCTTTTGGCCGGCAGGATAAACGCGGCTTTTGGCCGGCAGGATAAACGCGGCTTTTGGCCGGCAGGATAAACGCGGCTTTTGGCCGGCAGGATAAACGCGGCTTTTGGCCGGCAGGATAAACGCGGCTTTTGGCCGGCAAAAAAGGAAAACAAAAAAGGAGAGAGGGAGGGCACATCTCTGAACCTCTAAGCCCCCGCTACTCAACTGAAGTATGAAAAAAATAAATCTAAGTAAATTAAATTGAAGGAAGACTGCTTAATTGTCCCTCCATTGAGTCCAGAATCTCTAGGCTCATCAACCTCCAGCTGCTTGGAGACTGAACAAACTGGAGCAAGGAGGCGGTCCCTCGGGTACTTGTACTGGTAGCAAAGAATGTCATTGTTCAGTCTCCAAGCTGCTGGAGGAACCTAGATCCCAGAGATTCCGGGACTGGACTGGAGAGACGATAAGGAATGAGGTTTAAGAATGGATGGCAGCTTTCAGCAGTTATTCACCTTAAAGTGGAGAGGGGGGGGGAGACTTTGGAAGGAGGGGAAGTGGTATACATGGGATACTATTTTTTTTTTAAATCAACATGTAAATGGTGTGATTATATTTTATTTATTGTATTTTATGAAGTTTGTTGTGATGTGCGACTCAAAGTTAAAAAACAAAATGGAATTTTGCTAAATTCTACGGCACTAGAGGTGAGATGTTTAAATGTTTGCGATTTGCAATGTTTGGGCTTCCTCCAGAAAGTTTCTTGCTACAGAAATGTTCGCTACTTATTCACTTTTCTGACAATAGGGTGGGTTGTCAGCAGAGTTATGACCCACTAACTACTTCTGGCACATCTGGCCACAAGCATTTTTTTTTTGTTTTTTCAGACTATACTGGGGTGATGAGGGAGTTAACTTCTAAATGTAGTGGATTGTGTACAGTTATTTCAATTTGGTATTCAACACATGAAATTAAACTGTTCAAAAGTCTTAAAATATTGTTTACATACCTCCACCATAACTTCGTCTCATCCTATCAAAGCCTCTGCCCATGTTATAGCCTCTTCCAACCCCTGGCCTATCGTAAGGCCCAGGCCGCTGCATGGCCATGAGTTTCCGAGGAGGATCATAGTGCGTGCGCACTTCCGCTCTACTACTCTTGAAAATTTCGATGTACCTGGAACATTGTTCATGCAGGAAAAAAAATTAGTCCAGTATCCAGAACTTAACATATTAATATTTGTTTATGCATATCAATTTATAGTCTAGTTTTAGGCAAAAAGTCAAAAAGCGAGATTCTAAATTTAGAAAAGCAGCATGGAGAGTAAAATTTTTAAAATTATCTTGTTACTTCAAAATTAGTGTTTGCAGATGTTCCCAGTGGCTCCTTCATACTATGAAGTACCCAGCCTTAAGGGTGAGGGAGCAAACTCTCCAGCTCTTTAAACAAACTAGTCAACAAGTCAGGAAACCGGGAGGGAACGAAGTCCACTCAACTCTCAATTTATGCCAAGGTGGCAGCTTTATAAAGCAGTAGGCACATGGGTTAAAAGTCAGTCTCCACCAGATTTCAGCCCATGAAAATGCCATTTTTAGCTATGCACATGTGCCACCATAACTAAGTCATCAGAATGCAGCATAGGCAAGTGCAAGCTTTAATAGAAAAAAAATCAGTCACAAATGAATGGAAAGAAAGCTGTGTGACAACTTATTGAAAGCGTTGCCTGTTTTTGCACTGCAGTTCTTAAAAAAAATAATTAAAAGTGTTGCATTTTAAATTCATTAAACAATTTTAGAAATGATCACATTTTCTTATGGCAATGTGAGGTAACTGCGTGTTTAAAAATGTGTTAAGAATTTTGAAGCAACACTGTCTCAATGATTTATGTACAGTTAATCCATTACAATTTCAGTTGTATGTAGCTCGATGTGATGAACATGGCAAAATGCACTGTGTGAGTTGGCTTTAACTTGATGAATTACTATAAAAGCCTCACTAAAACAGCAAAAAATGTGAATAAAAAATATATTGTGTAAGAACATGGCTTTAGTTGTATACCATAAGAAAAGCGATTTTACCAACCAACCATCCATCCCCACCTGTGCCCTATTCTTTCCTTGTGTTTCTTTAGAGCCTTTTCAGCTATTTCCTGTGAAGCAAACTGCACGAAGGCCTCCCCCGTACTCCTCCCCTGGAAGTCCACCGGCAATGTTATCCCATTTGGCACGATTTCCAACCCTTCAACCCAAGGACAAATAACCCCAGTAGGGGACAATATTAACATCACAAGCCCAATCATGATTCTCTCTTATTGCTTTAAAACACACACCATACATTTACATTTCCAACTAAATATCAGGTTTGTACTCTTAAAATCACTACAAGTTTCATAAATCACATACTAGTTTCCATACAGATAATTCAATACACCCTGCTATCTAAAGACATTGGAATAAATTTTAAAATACTTGATCGACAAATTACCACCACACGGTGTGCTAAAACAAAAATACTAAAGACAAAATTTTCCATACCTGTTATTTGTATTTTGCCTTGATTCCTGCTAGATCAGTGCTGATGAGTGGGTTATGCTTACCAGCCAGTAGATGGAAGATGATCAGAACAACTTTCAAGGAAGCTAGTTACTCACCTGTAACAGGTGTTCTCCAGGAGCAGCAGGAATCAGTCCTCACATATGGGTGACGTCGGCGCCGACGGAGCCCTCGCAGAGCAATTTTCCCCAGCTTTCAAAGAAAGCCTTTGGGAATTGCAGCGCGCATGCGCGGTCCTCTTCCCGCCCAAGGGTGCCATCTTGCTCAGTCAGATGAGATAGCGAAAAGACAGCAAAAATTAGCAAAAACGAAAGCATAACACTGCAACTCCAAGGGGAGGAGGGAGGGTTGTGAGGACTGATTCCTGCTGCTCCTGGAGAACACCTGTTACAGGTGAGTAACTACGCTTTCTCCAGGACCAAGCAGGAAGTCAGTCCTCACATATGGGACTCCCAAGCTTAAGGCTACCGGAGACCCTAAGCACAAAAAGGAGCTCCCTCTAGCTCAGCAGCACAGAAGGAAGGAATCTTCTCTGAATACGTCTCCAACCGGTAGCCCAACATCCGGGATGGAGGGTAGGAGTTGCCTATACCTCGAAGAGATTACGGAGGACTGCCTGTCCGAAAGCACTGTCCCTGCGGGACTCCCTCTCCAGGCAGTAATGGGCTGCAAAAGTCTGGCTTGAAGACCAAGTAGCGGCCCGGCAGATGTCTGCCAATGGAACAGAGCGGAGGTAAGCCACTGACGTAGCCTTCACCCGAACACGATGAGCGGTGACTCTACCTTCCAGCACGAGGCCCGCAGCCTCGTAAGCCCAAGCGATGCAGTCCGCAATCCAGATGGACAGAGTACGCTTGGAGATAGGGAGCCCCAACTTGTTGGGGTCATAAGACACAAAGAGCTGAACAGCCCTTCGGTGCTCCCGCGTACGGTCCAGGTAGAAGTTCAGCACCCTTCTACAGTCCAGGGTATGCAGGACCATTTCAGCTCGGCTGGAGTGTGGCCTGGGAAAGTAGGTCGGAAGTACCACCTCCTGGTTGATGTGAAAAGGGGAAACCACTTTAGGAAGAAACTTAGGGTGAGTCCGTAGGACTACCCGGTTCTTGTAGAACCTATTGTAAGGAGGATCAGATACCAGGGCCTGCAGCTCACTAACGCGTCTAGCAGAAGTGAGGGCCACCAAGAACAAGGTTTTCCAGGAAAGAAAACGAAGAGGACAGGTAGCCATAGGCTCAAAAGGCGGACAGGTAAGCCGCTGTAAAACCACATTGAGATCCCAATTCGGGGCTGGCGGGCGCAAAGGTGGTTTAAGGAGTAGGAGGCCCCGGAGAAAACGAGCCACCAGAGGGTGGCTGGAAAGAGGTCTACCCTCCACCGGTAGGTGGTGTGCAGAAATAGCACTGAGGTGGACCTTGACCGAGTTGGACTTAAGTCCAAGATTGGAAAGGGAAAGCAAGTACTGCAAGACCACTGATGCTGAACAGGAGAAGGGGTCTTGCGACTGCTGAGTACACCAGACGGAGAACCGACACCACTTGAGAGCATAGGACTTCCGAGTGGAAGGCCTCCTGGAGGCCAAGACGACCTCTTCCACATCTGGAGGTAGCTGGAGAGGAGCAAGGACTACCCTTTCAGCAGCCAGGCCATCAGATGAAGGGACCGAAAGTTGGGGTGCAGGAGCGTCCCCTGATCCTGCGAGAGGAGGTCGGGCTGAAACCACAGAGGAAGAGGGGTGTCCACCGCCAGCTGCAGCAGAAGCAGGAACCAAGGTTGTCTCGGCCACCGGGGAGCCACTAGGATCACCGACGCCTTGTCTCTGAGAACCTTGAAGAGCGTCCGAGACACCAGAGGCATGGGTGGAAAGGCATACAAGAGGCCTTTGGACCATGGAATCAGAAAAGCATCCGCCGCTACCCGGAGAGGATGCGGCTGTCGAGAGCAGAATCTGGGAAGCTGCCGGTTCAGAGGACTGGCGAACAGATCCATGGTGGGGAGGCCCCACCGGAGAAAGATCCGCTGAACCACGAGCGGATCCAATCTCCACTCGTGCGGTTGGAGGATCCTGCTCAGTTTGTCTGCCAGGCAGTTTTCTTGACCTGGGAGCTTTGAGGACGATGTTGCGATGAACGGCCCAAGAGCAGAGCTTCTGTGCTTCCTGACAGAGAAGGAAGGAGCCGGTTCCGCCTTGTTTGTTCACGTAGAACATGGCAACATGATTGTCTGTCTGGACAAGTACCGACTGGTGAGAAATCAGGTGAGAGAAGGCTTTGAGCGCTAGGCGGATGGCTCTGAGCTCCAGGAAGCTGATCTGCTGAGCGGACTCCCAAGGAGTCCAGAGACCCTGAGTACAAGTCCCCTGGCAATGTGCTCCCCAACCCTGGAGGGAAGCATAGGTCGTCAGGACCCGAGAATGTGTAGGGGGGCTGAAAAGACACCCCCAGCACTAGGTTTGGTAGATGAAGCCACCATCGCAGAGAGGAGACCAGCTGGTCGGAGATCTGTACGGAGTCCGCTAGGCTCCCAGTGGCCTGAAGCCATTGTTTGCGAAGGCACCATTGAGCAGGTCGCATGTTCAGGCGGGCATTGGGGGTTACATGGACCGTGGAAGCCATATGGCCGAGCAGTCTCAGAAATTGCCTGGCCGAGACCAGGGAATTGCTGTGAAAGCGGCTGGCGAGATCCATGAGCCTTTGGGCCCTGTCCAGAGGCAGGAAGGCCCGCGCCTGAAGAGTGTCCAACCTGGCGCCGATGAATTCTAGATCTTGAGAGGGGAGCAAAGTGGACTTTGCGAAGTTTATGACAAAACCCAAGTGCTGGAGCAGAGCCACAGTGCGATGAGTAGCCTGAGTGGCTTCTTGGGCAGACTGGGCCCTGATGAGCCAGTCGTCCAGGTATGGGAACACAAAGAGACCCTGAAGTCTCAGATAGGCCGCCACCACTGCTAGGCATTTGGTGAACACTCTGGGGGCGGAGGATAGGCTGAAAGGCAGTACTCTGTACTGGTAATGGTGTCCGCCCACAACAAACCTGAGGTATTGTTTGTGGTCTGGATGAATAAGGATATGAGTATACGCATCCTTTAGATCTAAGGAGCATAGCCAGTCTCCCTGCTTCCAAGGGTAAGCATTTTGAACTTTTCCTTTGCAAGGAACTTGAGGTTTCGCAAGTCTAGGATGGGTCTGAGGCCTCCTGTTCTTTTCGGAATCCGGAAGTATCGGGAATAAAACCCTTGACCCTTCAGGTGGTGGGGCACCGGTTCCACGGCTTGTTCCTGAACAAGACTTGCTAACTCCTGAAGGAGTAAGTCCCTGTGCAGAGGGAGTCTGGAAGGCTCCCCTGGAAAGTAGGAGGGAGGTACCTGGTGAAAATGAAGAAGATAGCCCTTTTGAACTATCTGAAGCACCCAGGTATCTGTGGTGATGTTGGACCACCTGTGGGCAAAGTGAACCAGCCGGCCTCCTGTGCTGAGAAAAACCAGCTGAGGGGGAGAGGCTATGCTGAGAAAGTCAAAAACCCCCACCCTGCTGAGCAGGGGCCGGTGGTGCTGGCTTGGGGGCTTGCTGCCTACGGGACCCATTACCCCGTCCCTTGGCCTGCTTTCCCTGTGGGGGAGCTGGTGAGGCCTGAAACAGAGTAGTATTTATAGGCAGCACCTTTCCTCGGGTAAAAGGGCTTTTTCCCCCGAGGCCTTCTTCTTTTGAGAAGGGGCAGAGGTCTTCCTTGAGAGACGAGTCCTGGTGAGAGTCTCCGTCTCGATTTGTGCAGCCTTCTCATCCATGGGCTTGCCAAAGAGGTTATCACCTCGGCAGGGGACATCGACCAACTTGTCCTGTACCCAGGGCTCGAGGTCGGACGTCTGAAGCCAAGCCTGGCGGCGTCCACCGATGCCGGCCGCGGCTACTCGAGCCGAAGCCTCAAAACCATCATAGGCTGCTCGAGAGATAAACTTAGAGCACTCCCGAACCAGTAGACAAGGATTGGAACCTCTGCAAAGGTTCGTCAGAGAGACCAGCAGAGAACCCGGCTATTTCCTTAGCCAGGTCTCGGAGATACATGCCCATGTAGAGCTGGTATGTCTGGACTCGACAAGCAAGCATAGAGCCCTGGAAGCACTTCCTACCGAGGGCATCCAGGCTTCGGGCTTCCCTACCAGGGGGCACCGAGGAGTGCATTTTTTGACTCTTCAGTCTATGCATGGCCGATTCCACCACCATGGAATGGCGTGGTAGTTGTGCCTTTTGGAACCCGGGGCTCTTGCGGACTCGATAAATGGAATCGACCCGCTTGCTTAACACCGGCGACGACGCCGGGCTCTCCCACATGCGGAAGAGAAGCCGTTCCAGCATGGGAGGAACCGGTACAATAAAGGCCTCCTTCGGGGGAGAGTCATATTGGAGGGCATCGAGTTCTTCGACTCGAGGCTCCTCCTCGGGATCCGCAGGGAAGGCCAAGGCTTTGGCCATATCCCTCACGAAGTCCGAGAACCGGGTATCCTCCGGGGGGGGACCGTCTCCGAGGTTCGGACTCGGGGGAGTCCGAAGGGACACACCGAGTCCGAAAGGAACCAGGTGACTCTTCGTCCTCAGATTCCCAGGCCGACTCCTCGGAGGAGGAGTCAACCGGCTCCGGTCGGGCGGGCACTGATGCCATCCGCCCCGACGCCGAGGGAGTCGGCGTTGACGACCTCGGTCCCGAACGGGAGGCCGAAGGAGACCTCGACCGAGGATAGACTCGAGCCCTCATGGACTCGAGGATCGGCTCGGTCTCCGGGGTCGATTTGGAGGTCGACGTCCCGGCGGTCAGGGCAGAAGTGCCAGCGAGGTCAGCGATCAATGCCCGCTGCTGGTCCAAGAAGGCAGACAAACTGCACTCCAAGGCCGTCAACCTGAGTCCGAGCTCAGGAGACCCAGCAGCCCCCGACTCGGGCCCCGACGGCGTCGAGTCCACGAGGACAACAGTACTTACGTGAGCGGGCAAGTCCACCTCGAGTCGAGGATGTTTTGACGGCCTCTCCGACTCCAAGGACCCGGGACGGGAATCGGGGCTATGCGACCTGGCCCTCGAGGAACCAGGAGCGTCCACCGATCCCGCCCTCGCGGGTTTCTTCTTCCGATGATGCTCCCGGGTAGGAGACCCCCTTTCAGAGGAACTCCGATGATGCTCAGGACCAGAGTCCCGAGACGTCGAAGCCTCTGACGAGGTCCGAGCCCGGCCGGAGTCAGAGAAGATACGCTCCCGCTGGTGCTGCCGACTCCTCAATGCTTTTGAGGACATTTTGCCGCATGGCCCGCAGATCATGGGGTCATGATCTGGGCCGAGGCAGCGGAGGCAGAAGTCATGAGTGTCTGTAAGAGACATAAGTTTCTTACAGAGGTCACACTTTTTGAAACCACTGGCCGCCATCGGGGGAAAAAGGGCCCCTGCGAGGTCGAACGACCGGGCAGCCAGGGAAAAAGGAAAAAAAGCGCGAAATCTGTCACGAATGACAAAAAACCGAAAAATAAAGGACGGACTCGCAACCGGCGTCGCGAGTCCGGGCGGGAAAAGAAACGGCGTCGAACCGAAGAAAAAACAGAGAAAAATCAACTTTTCTGCGGGGATTCACAGGCAACGTCTGTAGGGCTCCGCGGAAAAAAGAAGACTGAGCAAGATGGCACCCTTGGGCGGGAAGAGGACCGCGCATGCGCGCTGCAATTCCCAAAGGCTTTCTTTGAAAGCTGGGGGAAAATTGCTCCGCGAGGGCTCCGTCGGCGCCGACGTCACCCATATGTGAGGACTGACTTCCTGCTTGGTCCTGGAGAACAAACTGTTACAGATGGTGCAGCACTGAGACTTATCAGCTGGATATTTCCCAAGTAAAAAGCAAGACTGAAAAACTTAAAAAGGGTATTTAACCAGAACAACTCTGAACAAGAAATCTTTGTATCTCTTGCCAGACATAACTGCATAAAGCACAAATACTGAAAATCCTGAGAATAGATAGCAGGACTCCCTAACTTGTAGACAAAGTCCTCTTAGGGTGGGTCTTAGACAGGAATCAAGGAAAGGAAACCAAGTATAGAAAATTTCTCCTTCCTTATCCTGCTTGACCAGTCCAGACAAGGTCCAGACAAGTGGGGCATCCCCAATCAGTCAAGATTCAGAAGGATGACAATATTTTGGACACAACTTCTCTGCCAAAGGCGCCATCCTAAAACCTGTAGTGCTTCAAAAGGAGTAGCCAAGAGGAGGAAAGGCATCTCTGACATCAATACACCAAAAGACTTCACCAAGGTACGTAGAACACCACAAGAAGCGCTCTATCGCTGGCGGCATCTGCAATATGGAACGCCCTCCCTGATGACCTACGATCGACAGAGGACATCAAGGACTTTTGGAAACAGCTCAAGACAACACTCTTCATTGAGCACTATGGTGATATCACACAATTCTGCCCACCAGCTCCCAGACTACATACCAACCCCCCCTCCCTTTCTCATGTACATAGCATTGTAAAGTAGCACACGCTGTAAATAGCCCACTACGAATCAACACCAACTTACACAAACATTCATTCACTGTATAACACTGCATGCAAACACAAATGTCAATATAATTTGATTGGTTGCTGTGTACACCGCCTTGATTACAGGTGAAGGCAGTATACAAAATCCTTTTAAATAAATAAGTAGTTGCCTTACAGATGTCTTCCAGAGACACCAAGGCAGGTTTAAGCCCACAAGGAGGCTTGTGCCCTAATGGAGTAAGCACAGATCCCTTCCAGTACTTTATTTTCCCCCACACAAGAGGTAGGCCAAACTAGTAGCCTTCTTAATCCAATGGACAATTGAGGACTTGGCTACCATATGTCCTCTCTCTGGACCACTGAACAGAACAAAAAGATGATCTAACATACGTATGTAGTAGAGGGGGTTCTTTCAGTAGATTGTCCGAGGAGGGCATAACCACTGACTAAATGAAAAGAAGACTGCCACTGTTGAGATGACCAGACCAAAAAAAAAAGGCTCCTAATAGGAAAAGGCCTGCAGTTCCAATACCCTCCTAATGGATACAATAGCCACTAGGAAGGCCACATTCAGGGTCAAATCCTTGAGGGACTGGCCCTCTGGAGAGGCTCAAATGGGGGGGGGGGGCTTTCAACATCAATTCCATAGAAAGACTCCACTGGGGAACAACTGGACACAAGGGCAGACAGAGCTTTGCCCCTTTGAAGAGTACCCTCTGAAATTTACCTCAGTAGTTTGAAATGGCCACCACCTGAACCTTGATGGAGTAAAGAACCAAACCCTACTCCAATCTGACTTGTAAGATGTCCCTCAAGGGAACACCATCTCTCAGACTTTCCAGACTTTGGCATAGACCAAAGATGTACAGGCCCTCTGGGCCATAAGGAAAGTGGCCACTGTTGGAAACAGAATACTGGGCTTGATGGACCTTGGTCTGACCCAGTATGGCATATCTTATGTTCTTATGTGTCAACAGCCCAAAAATATCCTGGGTCCACTTCTGTTTCAAGAACCAGGCCATTTGCAAGAAGGGAACAGGATCCTCCATGACCACATGACTCAGCTGTAGATGTTTCCTCTTCTGCGGTATCAAAAGAGGCGGTCAAAGAGATCCACATATAATGGCTTGAATAGCCAATCGAGCACTGCTAGAACATGGCTCACCAAGAGCCACAGGGAAAAGATGAATAGAAGCCCCCCTGGGGCCTGGGGCCAACCCTGAAGGGGGGCATTCAAACCGCCACTCGCAGATCCTTCCTGCGGCTGAAAATATTTTCTCACCATGGCATTCCACTGTGGCCATCAGCTCAAACAATAGGACACCAGTAGAGTACGCAAGAACCCAGCTCCCACTTGCTTGGATCCACAGCATTCAGACTCAGGAAGTCAGCCTGTCCATTGTCAACTCCTGCTATGTGAGCCACAAATAGAGCCACCAGATGAATTTCCACCCAACAGAGCATTGCCACTTCTGGGGCAACTCTGGCCACTGCATGTGTCAGCTTGCGTACTGATATACATTACAGCCATGGAACTGAGAACAAATGACCACTTTGCCCTTCCAATCCTGCTGATTGACAAAGCGGCCTCCTGAACAAAGCACCCGAGCGTGGACTTGCCAGCTCAGCAGGCTGGCATTGGTGTGATCATCGTTCAGTCTGGCTCCTCTGGGGCATCCCACCCATCAGCAGGCGAGTCTGTAGCCACTAGGCCAATTCTTTCCAGGAAAAGGCAGGAGTTGCTCAAACAGCTGTGAGCAGGGAATCAGTGATGCAGAGGTATGTCTGCATGTGTACCCTAACCCAAGGAACCAGTTCTACAGTCAAAGTCATCAAGGAGCTATGTGAGCTGCCTGAGAGCAATACTCCCTGAGCTGCAACTACAGCTTGCACAACCTGTCTGGAGTGAGAAACACCATTGCCAACCGTTTATCAAAGAGGTCAACCAGATACTCCAAGACCTGCGAATGAATTAGATTGCTCTTGGAAGAGTTGATAACCTATCACAGCTTCTCCAGCCACCTTACACCTGGGAAATATCTTCCTTCGACTTCTCCATGAAGTCAGATCAAATCAGCCTGTTATCCAGGTGCAGGTGAACCCAGATCCCTTGCTTGCACAGAAATGTCGCCACTACCACCATGACCTTAAAGGTGATACTTGAACCACAGTCAAATTGAAGGGTAGAGCATACAACTTAAAATGGTAGCCGAAAACACAAACAGAGGAACTTTGCAATACTGCTCCCTAATAGTAATACAGAATTAGGCTTCTGAGAAATCCAAGGAGGATAGAAACTTTCCTTGCCGGACAGACACAGTGATTGACCCAAAGGTCTCCATGCAGAAATGGGGACCACTTAGCTTGGTACTGACTGGCTTCAGCTACAGAAGGGCCCAGTAGGATCCACCCTTTTGGGGGAGGCACAAAGTAAACGGGATAATTATCCCCTACCTAGCTCTGGTTCAATAGGTTCAATAGGAAGCTGCTGAAAAGTTTCCTTGACGCCACCCTTTTGACCAAGGAGCTGCTGGTTCCCATGGCAGAGGAAGCCAAAATGGCCAAATAAAAAAGTGCCCCGAGGCTTATCCATCACACTTGGGGCAAAAGGAGCCAGTCACGGAACTCACTTGATAGAAGCCGCAAGCAGTCCCTATGCTACCAGCATCATGGCAGAGTTCAGCAGCAATCAATTTTTAAAACAGCGAGAAAAAAAAAAAAAACATGCAGCTTTTTGTTCGACCCCTGATGATAAATTTCGAGTCTTGTGAACTGAATATTTATGCAAAGTATCTCCTGGATAGAGTGATAGTATCTTCTGCATCTTTTGGGCCTTCATCCTCATTTTCAGAGTCTATTTTTGTGGCTCAGAGCTTTACTGATCAACTTGAAGATTAACCAGAGGAGGGGACAACAGAGGGGCTTCCTTCCTTTGCCCCTCAAACTACAACCAGCCTTGAAAAAGACTATAGCTGCTTTGAATTCTGACCCTTCTCCGGCAGACACTATTTCACCTTGTCTTTGGAAAGCTTCTTCCTTAATATTCAGACTTGATTTTGGATATCTTCATGTCTGAGTGATGGAGCGATACCCATGTCGTGGAAAACATCCATTGTTAGGTCACTGTTCAAAAATCCTGCTCAGGCTAATTCTTTGATGTCCAGTTTCCAGCCTCTTTCTAACTTGCCCTTTCCGGAAAGACTTGAAGAAAACTGTCAGTCTTCTAACCCCTTTTCTTGGAAGCTCCGAACTTCCTTCACCCTCCCCAACAGGCTGCGTTTAGAAAGGGCCATAGCACAGAGATGGCTATAGCGTTTGTCAGAGATTCATTCTTTTCTTGATGCAAGAGAGTGTGTTATTTGAACAGTGGGATTTATGAGCTGTTTTAGATGTCAAACCATCCTATTCTTGAATCTTGGTTGCGCGAGCTCAGTCTTTGTGGGACAGTCCTAGCTTAGTTTGTCTTTTCTTTCCAATCATTCTTTTAAGGTCTGGTGGTTGATCAGCTGTCAGCTTCTTATTCGGTCAAACATGGAGTGCTTCAGGGTTCCATCTTGTCTCCCACGCTTATTAACATTTTTATGGCACCGCTGACTCATGTTTCAGGAGATGGGCTTTAGTATTTACTTTTAAGCTGATAATATACACAGCTTTCACTTGATCATTTTTGGGATTTGCATTTCCAAACTATGTTCCTCTCAGTTGGCATCTATTGATAGCTGATTTGCTCTAATCGATTAATGTTAAATGCTCAGAAGTGCGAAGCTTTTGCTTTTTTCCTCTTTACAAACCTTCTGTAGCTGGTTTGGAGATCCCCCTTTGGGACTCACTCAGGTCTCGGGGGATTATTCCGGATAGGAATTTGTCTTTCTGATTTATGCAGTTTTTTTGCACTGCAACAGATAAGGTCTCTTAGTTCATTGCTACATATCAAGGCTCGTCGCTGCTCGCCAAAATAATTAACAAGCCCCCCACCCCCATAACATCTACCTTATGCTGGGATGTCGTCGGTAGGAGGGGAGCTCACCATCTGGGTCATGCTGTCAGCACCAGGCAGGCCACTTAGCAAAGCAGGTGAGGTTTGGTAAAAGGATCCTTCCAGGCTCTTCCTGATGGACATTCCCTCTGTAACTGATCAGTAATCCACAGAAGTGATTCACTGGTGAACAGAGGCAGTTTAACTACTAGGCAAACTAGGTGCTTGTCTAAGTTCTGAGGGGTGGCAAGGAGCAGCTGCATTAAAGGCAAATCAATAGGTCCTGATAGTAGCACAAACGCAAAGAACCATCAGCATTTACTGGGAGTGAGAGAATGTTCAAATAATTCATTTACACTAATAAAAGCTTTTGAAAATTGTTCTCATTATGTAAATATATACAGAGCTAAGTATTACAGCAATTTTTGCACGGGATTGTTCTGGGAACAGCAATGGGGTGCTCATGATTGCAGAGCTTAATTACCACAATCTTAAGGGGAAAAGGGACTAGGTCTTCAAGGGCCACAAAACCAGTCAGGTTTTTGGGATATTCCTAATGAATCAGTTAGATTTGCATGCCCACTACCCCACGGTTCAAATCCCAGTAGAGGACAGCAACCTTGGGCCGGAAGGACTGCGGTTTCTAGTCCTACAGGTGCTCCTTGTGCTCTTGGGCAAGCCACTTAACCCTCTATTGCCCATGTTCCCTGTAAAAGAGTTATCTCCAAGTTATAATGCCCTGTTCAATGTAATTTCAGTTTGTTCAATGTAAACCGCCTTGATATCATAAAAGCCGGTATATAAGAAAATGTTAAATAAAATAAATAATTAACCTATGACTCATCTGAATCATTTTAAAATTCCCTTTTGGCTGGTGTCCCTTCATACTGTTTGCTTTTCTTAATCTCTTATATGTCCTCCTTTTTCTAAACTTGGGCATATGTTTTAGTTGTAAACATAGAAACATGATGGCAGAAAAGACCACATGGCCTATCTAGTCTACCCTTCCATATCAACCACCACAACAAGAAGAAATTAGATCTTACCGGCCAATTGTCTTTCCTTGAGATCTCTCCGGGCCAGTCCAGGAACTGTAGGGTTGTCAACCTTCTCCAGCAGCTGAGGACTGAATTCTCAGTGTCTTGCTGACAGCTACTCCAGCTCCCTCTGGTGTCAGAGACTCAGTCACCCATTGTCAAAGCAGTCTGGCTATTAACCTCTGCCACCCTGACTTAAAATGCTACTACAAAAAACAAACCACAAAGCCCACTTACTGGCTAAAAACCCCAGAATGCTGGTTCCTTTTTTTTTTTTTTTTTTTTTAAACTTAACCAAAAATGGAACGACCGGTAACCTGCAGCCCCCTAACTCCCAGGGAGCCCCATAGTCCAAGCCGCTCCACGTCTTATGGGCTAATCTCCCTATATCTATGCCGCCCGCAATCTCCATTGAAAACTCATGTGGCCCTCCTTTAACGAGCCACTAAAAGTCTCATACAAAACTCTGCAAATGACTGGGTGGATCCTGGACTGGCCCGGAGAGATCTCAAGGAAAGACAATTAAGCAGGTAAGGTCTAATTTCTTCTTCCTCTTTGTCTCTCCAGGCCAGTCCAGGAACTGTAGGGAAGTACCAGAGCAGTACCTAACCTCGGGAGGGTCCCGCTAGGCTCCCTACTATGGCTGATGCCCATACATTTGCATCCCCCTTCGCCTGGACATCCAAGCGATAGTGCTTTGCAAACATGTGCAGAGACGACCAAGTAGCCGCCCAGCAGATATCCACTGGCGGCACCAAGGCGAACTCGGCCCACGAAGCCGCTTGACCCCCGAGTCGAAATGAGCGCTGAGACCGTTCGGAGGCGCCTTTCCGCCTGCCTGGTACGCTGCCACAATTGCGTGCTTCACCCAACGAGCAATAGAGGCCTTGGAAGCTGCCTCACCTTTCCGCGGACCCCCAAAAAGCACGAACAACCTGTCGGTCTTTCGAAAGATTCCATCCTTTTAAGGTACCTATGTAGCACTCTTCCAAGATCTAACTTCCTCAAAGATCTACCTACCGCAGACCTCTCACGACCTTGAAAGATTGGCAGTGAGATCGGTTGATTGATGTGAAAACCAGACACCACCTTCGGAAGAAAGGACGGAACTGGGCGTAGCATCACCTTCTCTGAGGAAAACTGAATATACAGCTCCCTGCAGGACAGAGCCTGCAGATCCGAAATGCGCCTAGCCGAACACGCCACCAAGAACACAGTTTTCCAAGAATACTCCAACGGAGCTGTCCCACCAGGATCGAAAGGCGGCCTTGTCAGCGCCTCCAAAACCAAGTTTAGATACCACGGTGGAACCACTTGCCTTACAGGAGGGTCTCAGATTCTTAACCGCCCTAAGAAACCTCTGCACATCAGGATGACACGACAAAATGGAACCCTGCACCTTGCCTCGGAAAAATGCCAGGGCCGCCAAATGTACCTTTAGTGTACTGAGAGCCAGACCCTTATCCAGACCAGCCTGCAAAAAAGACAAGACCGGGGGCACCAACGCAGCGAACGGATGAATACCACGGCCTGCGCACCAGTCTTCAAAAATTTGCCAAATACGAATATAAGCCAGTGACATCGAGCGTCTCCTGGCCCTCAACATCGTGGCTATTACCGCTGAAGAATAACCTCTACGCTTTAGCCTTTCCCTTTCAAGAGCCAAGCCATAAGAGAGAATTGATCCACATTTGGCATTAGAACCGGGCCCTGATTCAGATTGATGCGGTCCGGCAGTCTCCACGGCCGATCCACCAACAGATGAACCAGATCCGCATACCAAGCTCTCCTTGGCCAGTCCGGCGCAATGAGAATCACCTTCCCTCCGTGTTTCTCTATCCTCCGGAGGACCCGACCGATCATTGGCCATGGCGGAAACACAAAGGACCCCGCCTGACGGCCACGGCTGAGCCAAAGCGTCGAGGCTTTCCGACATGCGCTCTCTGCCTCTGCTGAAAAACCGACTCGCCTTGGCATTGTGGAGAGTGGCCATCAAATCCATGATCGGCTGCCCCCACCGTAATGTAATGTCGTGAAAGACTGCCACATTCAACTCCCACTCTCTGGATCTAAGACATGACAACTGAGAAAGTTGGCCTGCACATTGTCCCAACCGGTGACACGTGCCGCTGAAAAAGCTACCAAATGAGCTTCGGTCCAGGACATCCCGTACCGCCTTGCCGATTGATATACGAGACTGTCACTGCATTGTCGGAGAACACACGAACCGCCTTGCCGCTTACCAGATGGACAAACTCTCGCAGGGCGAGGAGCACAGCCCTCATCTCCAGCCGATTGATCGACCAGCCGGTCACAGACTCCGGCCAGCAGCCCTGAGCTACTTGAGCCATACAATGCACCCCCCAGCTGGAAAGGCTGGCGTCCGTGGTGACTGTCATCCAATCCGGCTGATCCAGTAGCATACCTGCTCGAAGATGGTCGGGTTGCAGCCACCACTGTAAGCCAGCGCTGACCGCCTCAGGCCACAACAATTTCCGATTCAGAGAATGAAGCTGGGGCGACCAGCGGGATAGCAACGCTTGCTGCAGAGGGCGCATATGCACCCTGGCCCAGGGCACCAGGTCCAGAGACGCCACCATGGAACCTAGCAGCTGCAAGTATCGCCATGCCATTGGAGCCTTTGCACGCAAAAACACCATCACCAGACGCAAGAGCTTTTGCACCCTGGCTTCTGGCAGAAAAACATCTCCTACGGACGTGTCAAACAAGGCCCCTAGGTACACCAAATGCTGCACCGGCAGCAACTGACTCTTGGTCTGGTTCACTACCCAACCTAGACGCTCCAGGAATTGCACTACTCGAGCTGTTGCCTCGATCGATTCCGACACGGAACTCGCCCGAACCAACCAGTCGTCCAGGTAAGGGTGCACCAAAATGCCCTCTTTCCGCAATGCAGCCGCCACCACCACCATCACCTTCGTGAACATGCGTGGCGCTGTTGCCAATCCAAACGGTAGCGCTCGGAACTGAAAGTGGCCCATGGGCATTGCAAAGCACAGAAATTTCTGATGTTCCGGTCTTATGGGAATGTGCAAATAAGCTTCTGTGAGCTCTATGGAGGAAAGCACTTCATCCAGCTTTACTGAACGAATAACTGAACGCAGGAAGTGCAGAACTCTCAAACAGCGGTTCACATGCTTAAGGTCTAAAATAGGCCAGAAAGACCCTTCTTTCTTGGGCACCACAAAATAAATCGAGTACCGACCGCAGCTGCACTGGTCTTGAGGTACCGGAACCACCGCTTGAAGTTGCAGTAATCGATGGAGGGTATCAGCTACTGCCTGACGCTTTGAAGCGGACCCGCATGGAGACACCACGAAGGCCCCCGGCAACGGCTGAGCGAACTCCAGTGCGTAACCTTCCCGGACAATCTCTAGGACCCACTGGTCTGTAGTTCTTGTGGCCCAGGAGGAGTGAAAATCCCGCAGGCGACCTCCCACCGGAACCTCCCTCTAGACCACCCGCATTTCATTGAGGCTTCTTATTTGAGGACTGCTGGGGTCCGAAGTAACCTCATCCGAACCTCCGCACCCTTCGAAATGACTGGCCTCTGGCCAAGAAGCGTCCTCTCTGATAAGGTGTTAACCGAGAACCTCTGAAACCTACTCTGCTCTTTGAGCAGAGATCCAGGCTTTGGACCCTTCGGCCGGTCCTCTGGAGACGATCCCCTTTGGAATCTCCCAGATCCTTTACAATCTTCTCTAGCGCTTCCCCAAACAGGAGCTTGCCCTTATACAGGAGCTTACTAAGACGAGTCTTAGAGGAGGCGTCCTCTGCCCAATTCCTCAGCCAAAGGAATCTCCTGGCGGCAATTACAGACGCCATGGAGTTTGCCAAAATCCGTACCAGATCATAGAAGGCATCCGCTAGATAGGCCGCTGCTGACTAACTTTGCACCTTCTGGTGAAGGACTGTCCTCACCTTTCAGTGTGGGAGTCCCCTTGGAGCCATCGCATGGAGGCCCTAGCCACATAAGCTCCACAAATGGAAGCCTGCAGGGCCAGAGCACTGGAATCAAAAGCCTGCTTAAGCACAGCTTCCAACTTTCTATCCTGCAGATCCTTGAGAGCCGCTCTGCTTTCCACCGGAATCGTGGTCTTCTTTGTCACCGCTGCCACCAAGGCATCTACCTTCGGCATGCGGAGCAACTCCTCATGTGGAACCGGGTAACGGCGCCCTATAGCACGCGCTCCTCGCAGGGTAGCCTCCGGGCATTCCCACTCTGACTCCACCATTTGCTTGATCACTATGAACTGGAAAACACCTCTGCTCCGCCTTAAAACCCTGGAGCAGAGGATCTTCAAGCGGTTCCTCCTGGACCGCTGGTAAGACAATATTCAGGGCCGCTAGAGAATGGACTATCAGCGCTCCGAGTTCCTCTTTTCTGAAGACTCTAAAGACATTAAGGTCCTCCCCTGGAGCGATTTCACCTTCCTCCAACTCTCCTGTCCACTGCTCCAGACCTGAGTCTGAAAGAATCTCTCCCTCTTCAGCACTTAGGAGCCCCGAAGCCATCGGAGCCCGCCTCAACTACTAATCCAGTTTTGGAGGAACCTTCTCCTGGGCCCATAAGGAAGGTATCCCTACTCTGCCCCCCCCTTCCCCCCCCCCCCCCCCAGAGGAGCAACCATGGAAGCCATAGCCTTCGCGGAAATGTGAATCAAATCGTAAAAGGCATCCGCCAAATATGCCGCCGCCGATTCCAGCTTCGCCCCCTCCCCAGAAGGAGACACTTCATCCTTCGGACTGGAGGCCAGCTGACCCCACCGAATCGCAGCTCTGGAAACATATGCCCCCACAGACGGACGCTTGTAGCGCCAGAGCACTGGCATCAAAGGCCTGTTTCAACAGCCCCTCTAACCGACGATCTTGCATATCTTTAAGGGCCTTAGCCCCCTCTACGGGTATGGTAGTTTTCTTGGTGACCGCCAAAACCAGAGCATCTACCTTAGGCATACGAAGGAGTTCCCTCTCCTCCTGGGGCATAGGATACAACCGTGCCATAGCCTTAGCCCCTCTCAAGGAAGCCTCAGGACATTCCCATTCAGATTCTATCATCTGTTTGATCACCCTATGTAGAGGAAAACATCTCTGTTCGGTTTTGAAACCCTGCAACAAGGGATCCTCCAAAGGTTCCTGTTGAACTACCGGAGGAACGATACTGAGAGCTGTAAGGGACTGCGCAATCAGGGCTGGCAACTCCTCTTTCCTAAAAACTAAAAATATTGGGATCATCCCCAGGACCTAACTCTCCTTCCTCTAAAGTCTGCGGGCCAGGAGTCCAAACCTGCTCTGAGAGAAGCTCCCCTTCTTCAGGCCCTAAAGCCTCAGCTCCCAGAGAAACGGTATCTAATTTAGACTCTTTAAATGCTGACAAAGAGGCAACCCCTTCTCTGGGATCAGACCGGCTAGAGACCCCTGTCTGAGCCAGCTGTGGAAAGTCTGACAAAAGTGGCAGAGAAGCCTGAGCTTTCTTCATTAAATAAGCTCTATGAAACGCTAGAATAAACTCTGCCGAAAGCAGAGGATCGAGCGCTTCTGAAACCGCTGGCAGCACAGGCTGTGCAGTACCTTCTGCGCCATGACGAGACTTCGCCTTGCGTTTGCTTGCCTTAGGAACAGGAGTTTATTTATTTATTTATTTAGACAGTTTTGTATACCGCCTTATCCTTCAATCAAAGCGGTCACAGGAGTTGCTGAAACGGAAGGCCCTCCTAAGATGGCCGCCGTTCCCGTGCTTTCTCCTGACGGCTGCAGCGTTAAAAACTGATGCTGTGAATCCCCTTTGCTCTCCTGCATACCGCGGACCAAGCGAACAGCCCCCGGAGCAGTTGCGCGCTGAGTAAAAACTTCACAAGCAATACCTGAATTATATGCCGGTTAGGCTGAAGTACTCCCAACTCCACAAGGAACCGCTGCCAGCGATCCGGTAAGTGAACAGACTCCGAGGAGAGAGACAGTAGCTGGGGCTCCCAGAACCGCTCCTCCCGAGCACCCCTAGCAGAGAAGAGGAGACAGGCTCTGTCCCATTCTCTGAGCTGTTTACCCGGCCAACTGACACTGACGCTGCCACAGAAAAACAGTCAGTATAATCAACAGCAAAGTGCCTAGATACCCTGCTAGGGTAAAGCACTGATTCTTCAGTGTGAACTCTTCCAGAAAATAAAAGAGAGAAATAATGCTAACAGGTTACAGGTGGGGAGCTAAATCTCCACACATCCATCTCAGCTGCTGAGGACAATAAGACTGTCTTCTGTTACCAGGGGAGAGATGGATAACCTAGCAACAAGAATCAGTATTCCGTCCTCAGCTGCTAGAGGGAGATTTGACTACCCATCTGTTCTGGACTGGCCCGGAGAGACGAATAGGAAAAAACAAACTTGCGGCTAAACGGCCCTCTTACCGGCACACAGCACGCTGTCTCTATCCAGCTCCCAACCCTGCTGCTAGCGGGTGAGCCCGATACGACCCCCAGACAGAGAGAGAGAGAGGCTGTACTCGAACTCCCAGCGTCAACCTTCTAAGCTGTCCCTGATAACGGTGGTGCTCTACGAGGCAGGCTCTGCCTCTAACTGCACTGCCTGTGCAGCTGAGCTCTGTTGGGGGTTCTTTGTTTTTCTTCCTTCCACCTGAAAACCACAGATTCCCTCTGGAGAAATTAGCACCCAGCTAGGGCACCCAACAGAGATCTAAAAGTCACCGTTCCCTTTTTTTTTTTTTTTTTCCTACCCTAAAACACAGTTCCTCTTCGTCCCTCAGGGAGCCTGTCAGCCTTATGTCCTTTCCAGCTGCTGAGGATTGAAAGACTGAGTTTCTGACACCAGAGGGAGCTGGAGCAGCTGTCAGCAAGACTGAGAATTCAGTCCTCAGCTGCTGGAGAAGGTTGACAACCCTACAGTTCCTGGACTGGTCCGGAGAGACGAAGAGGAATCCCCATTTTGCCTTTAGAGAGCCTGTGTTTGTCCCATTCTTTTTTTTTAAATTCAGATACTGTCATCTCTACCACCTCCACTGGGAAACTGTGTCACACATCTACCACTCTTTCCGTAAAGAAATATTTCTGCATATTCCATACTGGTTAAAAAGATGGCTTATAAAAAACTTTTAAATAAATGTGCAACATCTTCAGTCTGTTCAAAACACAGCAGGTGGTTTCATTTTTTTCTTTTTACAAAACACTGACTTCCCATTCTATATCCTCTCAAGTTTAAGATTTCAATTCTTGTTTTGAACCTTTTATACTGCTATTCCCCTCATTTGCATTGTCAGCTTGTACCATATCTGAATTTTGAGGTCTTCTCTGTCTAATTTTGTTAGTGAACCCCCTCCCAAATACTATTCGAGGTATCCCACAAGTAGGCCTTTTAATACATAGTGCTATACTGGGGGAATTTCTCCTGATGGACTTCAATTGGAAACTTTTACCGTTTAGATCTGGCTTGAAGACTTGATTGCTTCAACAGGCTTTTCCAGATCTGGTTGTTTGCACCTCCTCTTGATTTACAGTGGAATTTGGGGCCTTCCTTCTGTTTCTAGTGGTTGTGTTCTCTAGGTGGAATTGTAGTATATTCTCCTCTCCCCGCATGTGCTGTCTTGTTTTTTTTGTATATTCTTGTGCTGCTGTCTGGTTCTCTGATTAATATGCCGTGGTGGTGACATTGTAAAATTGTTGAACAGTGGTATAACAAGTTGTAAATAAAATAATGGAATAATGGAAAGGGAATCCTTTCCCATGTCAGACTGGTTGGAGAAACCAAAGAGCCGCCTCCCCAGCTACTCACACAAGTTTGAGGGAAGGCCGGCTACCTCAGAGGATATTTTTTTGGAAGCTGATTTATTAAAACTGCTAAGTCAGAAAGCCAATTCAAACCATATGAAAAAAGGAGATGGACAAAAATGCATAACTTGCATTATGACAGAAAAGGGAGCAGACTTGCCGCCGCCACCTGCAGCGGCCCTGTGTGGTGGTCCAGACTACTCTCCAGCCCAACTGCTGGTTCTAGGAGACAGGGACATACCCAAGCTCCAAGCCAATGTTGTGGTCTCTGTGGGTTGAGATTTGGCCCAAGACAGGCCTATCTTGCCCTGCTGCACCAGTCTACACACCTTGCTATCTGAGATAGACAATACTGACAAACTTTAGTGCTGCACCATCAGTTATACAGTTAATATCACTGAAAATTGTTCTGTCTGCTTCCATCTGCTGGCTGGGTAGCATAACCCACTCACCTGCACTAGTCTACCAGGATAAGAAAACAAAAATTTCACATGCTGAAGCTTTAACTTAAGGGAAAAAACCCAAATCCATATATAAATTAAAAGAAAGCAGGTTCCTAGTGACTGAATTATCTTTAGCATTTGCTTCTTCCATGGCATAAATTAAAGTTCAATACAAGCATTTCTTTAACACACACACACACACAATGAGGCCGATGTACAAAGTCAAGAAAATCTGAGAATAGCTCAGCACTATGAGAAGCATTTCTCAGAGTACCAGGGTCATTCGCTCAATTCATTCCCATGGTGATTTTATTTAAAAAAAAAAAGTAAACATTTTCATAGGTACACAAACAAAAAAAAATAAACTATCCCCCCCCCAAAAAACAAAGACTTAACTACAGCTCAGGGAGGTATTAAGTTTTGCAGGGAGGGGGGAAAAACACAGAGCAAGCAATTTCACTTTTTAGCACAAGCAAAAACAGCTAGTGTGAAATTGCCAATAAGCCCATTTGAGCTGAAATATCATGCAATTTTTCATATTTTTTCCACAAACAACTTCTCATGCGAAACATAGCATTTGCAAGAAAACATGCCAGTTACTATGTTTACACTGTTCACGGCTTAGTACATCAGCCTAAAATCCAAATCTTATCCATTGTACAAAATCCTGTAAATGTGACAAATTTACTTAATGCTTACCAATGTAACCTGAAATACTTTAAACAGAGCTACATAATTAGTATATATTACAGATCCAGAAAACATTTTTGTTTAAATACAAAAACTATGAAGTTTTAGCTCACATGGGGAACTCAAAACAAGAACATGGTGGTACATTTTAACCAGTAAGGCAACATGGATTCCTAACTTGTAGTTGGACTCAAAAATAATCCTTCCTGCTCCTTAACTAGCTGTAATCAGGAAATCCACCTGTATTGTTAAGAACTACCACACTGATTTCTATTTTGCCAGTAAGAAACTGCAGCATGGTACTATACGGGTTTTATAAATTACACAAGAGATCAGTGGTACTGGGCATGCAAATTCCAAAGAATTTACTAGAAAAATCAGACTTTCATGCCCCGATATCCAATTTACTCCTTTTCTCAACACTCAGCAGAGACCTGTTGGTACTGCTCTAGACAGAGCCAGCAGGAAGTGTTATTCTAGGCACGCCATCAACTTATATATCATTCCCTAGTACAACCTTTCTGCTGACCATTCAGCAGCAGTGGCCTGTACACCTTTCCCAGGATTGCCATGATGATGATCACATACTACTGCAATTTAAGAATGCTTGCAATTTGCGAGCAATATTCTTGACTGTTGCAAAGGAGGATTGAATTTTGTCTCCGAGCTTACAGCTCAACTGGAAAAGGCCTCTAAAAAAATGTGGCTATGGTGCCTTAAGTTTTCATTTCCATTTAGGATGCTGTTATTTTAGCTTCTCTCCTCCATTATTCAGCCCAAATAACCACAGCAATGGTTCTAGAGGGAACCATGGTCCAGCCCCTGACTGATCAAAGTGGAGAAGGCTAGTGGTTAAATCAGTGGCCTGGTGACAGAGACCAGTGAATGAAACCCACTGGCACTACTTGAGGCCTTGGGCAAGTCACTTAACTCCCCATCGCCTCAAGTACAAACTTGGATTGTAAGTTTTCTGGGCACAGGGAAATACCTACTGTATCCGATTGTAACTCACCTTGAGTTACCACTAGAAAGTGGTGAGCTAAATTCTAAATAAAATAAATCAAGGTATGCGCACACCCAGAATACAGCCAGACTAGGTTTCCCTCCACTAAAAGCTTACACGCTGCCTCCACAGGCTCCAAGACGTTCAAGGAAGAGAAGCTAAATTTCAGCTCAAACTAAAGCCAGACTCTCACATGGCAGCACCAAGTGAGCCTTCAGGCCAACACATTTAGTAACAATTTAAAAAAACTAAACGTGGAAGTCTGGGGCATACAAACAAGATACAGAAGACATGGAAAGTTTGTTATGATCAGAATGTTGTAAAAACGATTTTGCTAATAAATCTTTGTTAAAATAGTTAAAGTATATAAAGTACAACAAAAAATCCTCAAGTATCAAAATAGTAAACATTCTAATACTACTTTTTAAAATATATAGCTATATAATGTTGTAGTGAGCAAACAGTTGGCCGAAAAAGTTACAAAGTATACCTAATGAAAATCACTTTATTTTTCACCACCAGTTCTATTATTCCAACTCCACAAGTATCATACCAGAGCCCTATATGGAGCATCAATCCTGAGCTATTTCCTCCCACATTTTACACTGCATGCCCTGTGCCAGGGAGCAAAATGTAGGTGGCATCTATCACTTATGTTTGGGGTTAGTTACCAAGGTGTGTTGCAAAGCAACACAGCTCCTCGCACTTTCTGGAGTCTTTGACCACCACCTTTACAACCTACAAAATTAGAGTAACAGATGAAATAACATGGCATTCACAAGAACAAAAAACAGCCATGCGGTCCCATTTGCTTTACTTGAGATAAGTGTGCCCCCGTGAGGGGGATAATTGTGAGAATTCACTGCTGCCATCATTGGCTTGTTCTAGCATCTGGTAGCCATTAAATAAGTGGTTGCAGCACTTTTAAAATACTGTATTTATGATTTCAAAAACAAAGTGCTTCATTATTGGAAAAGTCAGATGTGATTTATTTTTGTAACTTCAAGGAAGCCACTGAAGTTTATTTAAAAGCAGGAAAACAACTTTTACTTCTATGATTACTAATAAACCTCTCTCCACAAGTTTAAACTTGCTGACAAAGTTGTTCAATGGTCAAAAGTCATTACAACTAGAATCCTTGGTGCAATGTATTTAACCATTACTCTGGCCAAAATAAATTCATATTGCACCTATACAAATTGACTGGACCTAACATTTTATTTTCAAGAGGTAAGTAATCGTTAAATATATACCATACCAAGAGATTTAAAAAGTGTGGGGAGAGATCTATTAGCAATCACTCCAATTCCTCATTCTTGATTGCAAATTTAGTTATTTTGTAATCTTACTCCTATAAGTGTTTTACAGCATACAACAAAAAAAGCCAAGACAGCATGTGTAGTTATTTTTATCAAGATAGACGTTAATGGTACCTTTTGCAAAACAGATCTTCACACAAGTTATATACTTCTATTCATTTATGAATGATAAAATATACAGTCGACGGGGGTGTGCATTTTTTTTTTTTAGCATATTCAGTGTTAGTATACCTTAGTTTTACACATATTTTGATGTAATGCCCATTCACCTATGAATTAATGCATACAGCTGAGTTGTTATAAATTGTGTTAACAGAATGTAACAAAAAAAATGAAAATTGAGAAACACCAAATTTCCCAAAAATTAACTGAAAATGTTTAGCCTGTGCACATCCTTAACTCCATTATTGCATATTTTACCTCCATAAAAATGTCAAATGTCTAATTAACGAGAGTTTTTTAAATTCTTGACAAGAAAGGATGGAAACAAGATGTTCAGATTTAAAGTGCAAAACAAGCCACCTCAAAATTACCACACCCCCTCCACCTATTGGGCTAAAAATGGAAAAAATATTCATGAACTTAGATGTCATTCAGATTGTGTTTTGATTGTTAGCAATAAAAAAACACTGTCAAATTGTTGCAAATCGATTACTGAACAGCTCACTGGACACTCATGTTTTCTAACCAGTGGCATACCTGAGAAAAACTGCACAATTTCTTCCTTGCTACAGCCAAAAGGAAGTCCTCTTAGACGTACAAAGCCATCATTAGCAGTATCAGGACTGTTGGGACCCGTGTGTTTCAGAACCCAATCCATTTCAACGCTGTTAGACTTGAACACTGAAAGAAGATTCACAATTAACACATGGAACAAAGCATAATCAGATTACTCATACTTGTAATCTTGTAAAAATAGTGCTGGGGGGGGGGGGGGGAACAGAGAAAGCAAGGAGAAGTTTTGCTTACCTGAATTTCCTTTCTTGGAATCCTGATAGACCAGTCCATAGAAAACTAGTTATGCTCCCCTGCCACAAATGACGCAGACAGAGAAAACCAGAACCTCAAGTTACAGCATCACTGGTATCAGATGATGTGCAGCTAGAAGCACTAGTCAGTATTTATATAAATACAAACACACTAAGCCAACATCACATCCCCTGGTGAAAACCAAACTTTAGCTCTGGTGGCAACAGTCCCCAGGAAACCCACTGCCTCCCCCCCCCCCCCCACCACCAAAAAAAATAAAATAAAATACTATGACAATCCTTCAACAAACTGCAATCCTCAACCATGGAGGAGAGCTAAGAGGAGCAGCTGTGAACTTCCTTGGGATGGTCCTGGATTGGTCTAGTAGGATTCCAAGAAAGGAAATCACGTGAAAAAGCAACAGCGAAAGCCAGAAGGATGCTTGGGTGCATAGGGAGAGGAATGGCCAGGAGGAAACAAAGAGGTGATAGTGCCTCTGGTGCGACCTCTTTTGGAGTAGTGTGCGCACTTCTGGAGACCACACCTTCAAAAGAATATAAAACAGGTTGGAGTCGGTGCAGAAGATGGCTACTAAAATGGTTAGTGGTCTTCGTTATAAAGCATATGAGGACAGACAAAGATAGAGGAGATATGATGGAGGTATTTAAAAATCTCTATGGCATAAATACACAGGAGGAGAGTCTCTTTCGATTGAAAGCAAGCTCTGCTACAAGGGGACATAGGATGAGGGTGAAAGGGGATAGACTCAGGAGTAATATGCAGAAATATTTCTTTACGGAAAGAGTGGTAGATGTGTGGAATTAGTCTCCCAATGGAGGTGGTAGAGACAAGGACATTATCTGAATTCAAAAAAGCATGGGGTAAACACAGAAGATCTCTAAAGGTAAAAAGGGGACTATTGTGGTTGATATGGAAGGGCAGACTAGATAGGCAATGTGGTCTTTTTCTGCAGTTATGTTTCTATGTTTCAATTCCTCCTCCACCATCCTGCTAGACCATTCCAGACATACAGGAAGTACACAAGCTTGCCCTAAACTAGGTGGATGACGACACTGCTGCCTCGATAACTTCCACTCTGATAGCGGACTCGCCTTTGATGCACACATCTAATCTGTAATGCTTCACAAAAGAGCCAAATAGCTACCCTGCAAATGTCCTATGAGGCACCAATTTGGACTCCAGCAGGAAGCAGCCTAAGCTCTGGTCAAATGCACATACAAGTCTTCTGGCATGGACATGCTCCTCAGCAGATCAGCAATCAAAATAGCCTTTCTATACCACCTTGCAAAAGATGACTTAGAGGCTGCCGAAACACAAAAATCCTGATGTCTGAAACAAACTGTTTTCCTGCATTAACTGAAGGTGGCCAAACAGGAAGTGGAGATACTTGTAAGTCCCCTGGCACCACTCTGCCAAAAAAGCTGGAAGAGAAATCACCCGTTTCACATGAAACAGACCAGTTTAGACAAAAAGGAACAAAAGGAATGGTCACCGCCTCCACAAAGGATGACAAGTAGGCAAGTAGGGAACTCTGCATGACATGGTCAAGTCAAACAAATTGCCACTAGGAAAACAGCCTTACAGGACAGATCCTTTAAAATAGGCTGTTTCAGCAGCTCAAAAGGGTGGTCCCATCAAAACACGGTCTTGGAGTAGGACTAGAGGTTGATGAGGGGGGAGGGGGGTAGAGAATACAAATGCTTATCCCCTTGAAGGAATTGGGAAATATCCAAGTGTGAAGTTAAGAAGCCACTCTGAAGGGACTTCCAGTGACGTCACGGAGCTGATGGCGGCTTAGGTGCCTAGCTCCTATCCAATCCACACATTTGTGTTAGCTTGTGGATCCCCCACAGATATAAAGTGGAAGGGAGGCGTGTATCTTGCCTTGTGATGGCAGCCTGCAAGAAATTGGCGAGCTTTCAATCGCCGTATGTGCAAAAGGAGCAGAGGGCAGTGGTGGAATCGGCAGACCCTGAGACGGGAGTCGGGTCGGAGAGTTCAGAGGAGGAGGAGGATTTGAAGATTGAAGGGCCAGAGGTACTGCTGCTGAAAGCCTAGCTGAAGGTGTTTAAAGATGAAATGCAGGTGGAGATCCAAGCAATGAGGAGGGACGTGAAAGACGTTGGTGGCTATTCAGCAAGAGGTGAGCTGTCTGGGGCAGCGGGTGGAAGACATGGAAGGCCACATGGAGCAGCACGAGGAGGAGATAAAGGAAATGGCGGCAGAACAGGAAAAAATTAAAGCACAGCAAGAGGAGATACAGGAGAAGCTGGAGGAGATGGAAGACAGGGCCCAGAGGAATAACTTATGGATTCGTGGATTTCCTGAAGTAGAGACTTTTAAAGACTGTGCAGATTGTGCAACCATATCTTAAGGTTAGGGGAGGATGGGGGCCCCCCCGTATGGACACAATTGGTGTGGAGAGAGCGCACAGAAGCCTTGGCCCACGGAGGGAGAAGCAGGGGAGAGATATAATTGCCTGCTTGAGCAGTTTTCCTGTGAAAGAACAAATACAGACAGCCCGGAAATTTGGCCGGATAGCCTGGGAAGGGAATGAAGTAGAGGTCTTCAATGATTTATCAAGAGGGACTTTGGAGCGGAGGCGGAATATGAGAGAGCATACTGCATATTTGAGGGGGGAAAACCTCAGATACAGATGGATGTTCCCTTTTGGCATTCTGCTGTCAGTGTATGGGGTGTCCAAGAAAGCTAAAACGGAAGAAGCGTGGGCGGCACTGGAAGACCTGGGGTATGAGAATTTACCACATCTAAATGAGCGAGAGAAAGGGGGCAGCATAAAGCGGGTGCTGGGAAACAACAGTCGAGATCGCAATGGCAGAGAGTGGGAGAGAAAGGGAAGAGGCTGAAGCGGCGGCAAAGTGCAGAGGTGGTGTGAGTCGGCTGGGAGTAGGGGCAATAGAGCTCTACTTCCCAAGTAACTTGGACACTGGACTTATAGGGCTGATGAGGGGAAAGGTGTGGTGGTGGGATGTGGGGGTTATGAATGGGGAGAAATCTCAGGGGGGGGTAGGAGGGGTCAGGGGAAAAAAGAGAGGAGATACATGCTGAACCTGTATAGCTAATTCCAGGGGGGGATAAGTGAAGGGGTAGGATAAGATGGTATCAGAAGGTATGGAGGGAGGAGGGAATGGGAGGGAGGAGGGCAGGGTGGGGGAGTTGGGGGGGAGTGGGTGTGAGGGGGAGGAGGGGGAAGGGAGTTAGCTCCTACACGGACGGGAGATAGGGCCATAGCACATGGGTTAAGGTGGAGGTGGATCACGGTGGGTTGTTGCGGATAGGGGCTGTGAATGCGAAGGGGTTGAATTCCCCCACTAAACACAGTTTGTTATTTAGGGAGGCACAAAAGAATCAGTGGGATGTAGTGCTGATTCAGGAGACCCACTTAAGGAGGGGGGGGGATGTGGGGAGAATGAGGAATAGGAATTCCCCCGAGCAATTTTATTCCTGTAATGCGGAGGGGGTAAAGAAGGGGGGGAGGGTTGCTTTATTAGTGAGGAGTGGGTGTGAGAGCCAAATAGGGGGGTATTTTAAGGACTTAGAGGTGAGAGTGGTGGGAATTAGGGGGAAGCTTGGCAGGGAGGACATTGTGATTGTGTCGGTTTATGGGCCCAATGGTAATCAGGGGAGGTTTTGGGAAAATGTGGGGGAGTTGACTGAGAGGGCAGGTGGGGGGAAGGTAGTGGTGGGCAGGGATTACAATGTGGTGATGGAACCGAGGGCGGATCGGGAGCCGAAGAGGGGGGACAGGGGGGTAGGAATAGGCAGGGGTTAAGAAAGTTGATGAAGCAACAGAATTTAGTGGATGCATGGAGGGTGCTTAACCCCAAAAGGCGGGAGTATACCTTTTTCTCACCTCCTCATAACAGCTGGAGTAGGATTGACATGATTCTCCTTGATAAGGGTTGGATGTTGGAGGTGGAGAGGGGGGGGGTATAGTACCCACAGGTTGGTCAGATCATGAGGCAGTAGAAATGGTAATTAGGCACCCAAAGCAAAGGGGGGGGGCGACATTTTGGAGGTTGAATGAAAGCTTATTACAGAGCTGGGAGGTGGTAGAGGATATTAGGAAAGCGATGAAGGAATATCTGGCCTTTAATGATAACAGGGAGGTGAGGGAGGTGTTGGTATGGGAGGGGTTGAAGGCGGTTATCAGGGGTAGATTTCTCATGTGGGGAGCTAGGAAGAAGCGGGACAGAGAAGCAGAAGGAAGAATTGCTGAGGAGATTGCAGGTGGTGGAGGAGGTCTTTAGACAGACGGGGGCATGGAGAGAAAGGCAGGAGGTAGAGAAGGTGAGAGGAGTTAAAGGCCCTACAGGTAGAGCAAGTGGCGTTTGCATTACAAAGGGTGAAGCAGATACACTGAGTTTGGTGATAAAGCCGGTAGATTGCTGGCTCGGCAATTAAAACAAAAGGGGGCTTCAACGATTTTTCAGATTAAGGGGGAGTATGGGAAGATACGTAGGGGGGGATGCAGAAATATGGGGGTGCTTCAGGGAATTTTATCGGGCCTTATACACGGGGGTAGAGGGGATAGGGGGGAAGAGATTTCTGAGTACTTGGATGGGATACAGCTTGAAGGGCTGCCGGATGAGGCGAGGGAGAAGTTAGAGGCTCACATTACCGAGCGAGAAATTGAGAGGGTAGTGAGGGGGTTGGCGGGTGGGAAAGCACCAGGACTGGATGGGTTATTTATTTATTTATTTATTTAACTGCATTTATATACCGCTTTTCACCGGGTCAAAGCGGTGTAACACATAACATGAGGGGGGGTAGTATTTTACAGGGTGGGGCCATCACCAGGGACAACAATTAATGATTTGGGTGGACATAGACATGTACACTTCTGCTGATTCTAGGTATTAGATCGTGTGGATAGGGTGGAAATTCTGATCAAAGGTGTTCACGGAATAGGATTGTTTTCAGCTGTTTCTTGAATGATGTGATGTCATCGTTGTTTCTGATGTGGTTTGGTAGAGAGTTCCAGAGGGATGGGGCATAGAGTTCGAAGGCTCTGTTGCAGGTCCGTTGTATGGACTTGGTTCTTTTGTGGGGGACGACAATGGAGTTATTGGAGGATTGTCTGGTTGATCTGTTGAGATGGGCGAGGCAGAAGGTGGTGGAGTGAGGTGTTCCGTGTTTGGTGGATAGTCTTGTGGATGAGTAGGATCGCTTTGTACTTTACTCTTGCTGGAATTGGCAGGAAGTGGAGGTCTCTTAGGATTGGGGTGATGTGATCCCGTTTTTTCGCATTCTGAATAATCCTTGCTGTGGTATTTAAGGCAGTTCGGAGAGGGTTGGTGTGTGAGGCAGGTAGTCCATGGTAGATTATGTTGCAGAAATCCAGATGAGGTAGTGTTACCGCTTGCATTACTGTCCTGAAGTCGTGGGGTTCCAGAAGGGGTCGGAGACGTTGCACAGTTTTAGCTTTGTGGAATATTGTCCCAGCGGTTTTGTTGATTTGTTGTTTAAAGGTGAGGGCCTGGTCAATGATCACGCCTAGATACCTTATTTGGGGCTGGATTTGGATTTGTGTGGTTCCCATGTTGAGGTGGGTAGGTGGTTTGAAGTCATGTTCTTTTGTTACTATAAGGGCTTCGGTTTTCTTCATGTTGATGGATAAGTTGTTCTCTTGTAGCCAGTTGGCTACGTCGTTGAAGCAGGCTGATAGCTGGTCGTTTTTTGGATTGGTGGTTGTAATCGGTGCGTAGAGCATTATGTCGTCAGCGTATATGTGGAAGTTGATGTTGTGGGTGCGGATGATTGAGCATAGTGGACGGAGGTATATATTGAACAGCATGGCTGATAAGGTGGACCCTTGGGGTACTCCTTGATGTTGTTGGTAGGGGGTTGAGGTCTTGGAGAGGGTGCGTATTCGTTGCTGTCTGTTGGTTAAATAGGATCTGAACCATTGGAGTACAGTGTCTTTGATTCCAATTGATTGGAGTCTGCTTATGAGGATTTCGTGGGAGATTGTGTCAAAAGCCGCTGATATATCTAGAAAGATCAGGATGTATCCGGATTGTTTCTCTTGGGTTCCAATGATGAGGGTGTTCATTAGAATGGTCATGAGGGTCTCAACTCCATGTAGTGGCCGGAATCCGTGTTGCTGCGGGTCTAGTATGTCGTTGGTGTCCAGGTGATCTTGAAGCTGACGTTGGACTATCTTTTCCATTATCTTGGTGGTAAGGGGAAGGCTTGCAACTGGTCTGTAGGAGGTGGGGTCTAGTGGGTCCAGGTTGTTCTTTTTTATTGTTGGTCGAATGATTGATGTCTTGAGGGCGTCTGGTATGTATCCTTGTTTAAAGGATTCGTTTATGATGTGGGTTAATGGAGCACTCAGGTCTTCTTTTGTCTTCTTTATCCATTCCGTAGGGCAGGGGTCCAGCAGGGAGGTAGTAGTGTTCAGACAGGAGATGGTGGAAGAGATCTCTTCTTTTGAGGTTTCATTGAATGTACTCCAGGCTGTGTTTATTGTGGTGTAAGGGTTCGTCTTTGCGGCCGTAGCACAGAGGCGAGGTTGTTGGAATTGTTTGTATTGTCGTGCCAGAAGATCCGAGGGGATATCTGGGAGTTGATCGGAAGTGGTTGGTGCCTTTGTCAGTTTTTTGGCAATTTGGAAGAGTTCTCGAGGTTTGTTTATAGCTGTCGTGATGATTTTGGTGTGGTAGTTTTTCTTCGCATTGTCGGTCTCTGTGTGGTAATTAGTGAGTTCATAGATGTATTGCTTTTTGTCCATTTCATTTTTGGTTTTCCTCCATTTTCTTTCTGCTCTTCTAAGTTTTGTTTTTAGTTTGCGGAGGTCAGGGGTGAACCAGCGGGCCTTTGAGGAGATGGGTTTGTTGCTGGTTTTGCTTATAGTTGCGCTGGATGCTGAGGAAATTGTGGTGTTCCAGTTGTTTATGAGGTCATCAAGGTTGTTGGAGTTCGTAAGTAGGTTAGGTAAGGTTAGCGTCAGGAAATCTTCTCTGCTGAATGCTTTTAATCTTCTTGTGTGTTGTGTGTTTCCTCTGCTTGTGTTTGGTTGATATGCATGAGAGAGGTGGATGATGATGTGGTCTGACCATGGTACTGGTAAGATTGTTGGACTGCTGCATGAGGAGGCTGTTTGGGAGTTCAGAAATATGAAGTCCAGTGTATTTCCTTTTTCGTGCGTTGGTTCGTTGATGATCTGTGTGAGGTCCATTGCAGTCATGGCATTAAGGAATGTTTCTGTTTGTGTGCTTTGGAGGGATGGGAGATTGAAGTCTCCCAAGATAATTGGTTCTTTTGCTGGGTCAATGCTTTCAGAGATGAGGTGTAGTATCCTTGGAAGGTCGGAGTTTGCGGCGGGTGTTCTGTAGACCAGGCATATTGTAGTTTTTATAAGGTATTTTTGGGGGAGATTGGGGGGCTGTTAGAGAGGGTGTTTAATGGAATGCTACATCAAGGAAAGGAGTTCTCACGAGAAATGTTAACAGCCGGGATAACCGTCTTACTGAAACCGGGGAAAGATCCCTTAATATGTGGGTCGTATAGGCCTATTTCCCTGTTGAATGTGGACGTAAAAATTTTGGCCAAGATATTGGCAGAGTGGCGGGGTGGCTGCCAGGGATGGTTAAGGGGGACCAATCGGGGTTCATTAAGGGGAGGCAGGCTGCAGATAATATAAAGAGAGCCACAGGGGTAATATGGGAGGCCAGACAGTCAGGGGAAGATTTTCTCCTGATGTCGATAGATGCAGAAAAGGCGTTCGATAGGGTTCACTGGGGATTTTTAATGTCTGTGTTGGAAAGGGTGGTGGTCAGGCCAAATTTTCTGAAGTGGATACAGGGTTTATATAAGGAACCCAGGGCTCGCGTCAAGGTAAACGGGCGATACTCCCAAGACTTTGAGGTGGGGTGCGGGACAAGACAAGGGTGCCCAATGTCCCCGCTGCTCTTTGCGCTGGTAGTTGAACCTCTTGCGGAAAAGATTAGATTGAATAAGAGGATAGTAGGATTGGAAAAAGGGAGGGGGGCCCATAAGATTTCATTGTATGCAGATGATATTCTCATATATGGGGAAACCACAACAAACATTGCCAGAAGTGCTGAGGGAAGTGGAGTATGGGGCGGTCTCGGGGTTCAAGATGAACCTTGACAAGACAGAAGTAATGAAGGTACAGTTGAGGGGGGAGTTGGAAGAGAGACTAATGAAGGCATATCCTTTACGTTGGGTAAGCAAATCACTGGGATATCTGGGGGTAAGGCTGACGAGTCGATATGAAGATTTGTATAAAGCGAACTATCCGAACCTTATAGGGACTATCTGTAATGACCTAGAGGGTTGGATGCGGTTGGAGACCTCTTGGCTAGGCAGGATAGCTGCCATTAAAATGAATATACTTCTTCGCCTGTTATATTTGTTTCATGCCTTGCCTGTAGAGGTTCCAGAGGGTGCAATGAGGGGCTCTGCAAAGGAGGGTATTTAGCTATATCTGGAAAAGGAAGCCTCTTAGAATTTCCAGGAAAGTGATGTGCACAGGTAGGGAGGAGGGGGGATTAGGGGTGCCCAATCTGGGGGACTATTACAGAGCTGCTCAGATAAAACATATAATGGATTGGCGAGAAGGGGGGGGGGGGGGGGCCTGTTGCCCTGGGTCAGTTTGGAAAGAACAAGGGTGCTGGGGGGACGGTTAGATGCTTGGATTTGGGCCCCAAAAGGGGATCAGGAGGAGCTGGGGGGGGGGGATACTGGCGATGCGGCAGGTGTCAATGGTGTGGGATAAGGTTAGAGGGCCAGAGGTTAAACGGAGGGGGTCCTGGTATTCAGTAATGACTCCATGGTGAGGATGGTGGGCCTTTAAACCCAGTTGGGAGGGAGGTAGTTTTGATGTATGTTGTGAGAAAGGCCTTCGGCCAATTACTGGAAGAAGGGGAGTTAAGGGGGTTTGGAGAGGTGAAGGAAGAGTTTGGCTTGGGAGAGGGAGATAGATGTCCATTCCCTACAAGCTAGCTCCTTTATGCGGAGGGCTTCAGGAAGGAAGGGGACGGAGAGGGAAGTTTCAGAGATGGAGGCCATATGGTATGGGAGGAGAGGCTCGAAGGGTATGATTACGGAATTATATAAGGGAGTGAAAGATAAGGGGGAGGGCAAATTTAGGTATATGTTAGACTGGGAAAGGGATTTAGGGTTGATGGTGACTGTCAAAGATTGGAAGAAAATATGGGACCAGATAAAGAGGGCCACGCTCTAGTAAGTTTAAAGAAAACAGTTATAAAGTGTTGTTGCGCTGGTATTATATGCCAGAAAGATTGCACAAGATTTATTCTGGGGTCTCTCCTCTGTTGGAGGGAGTGTGAAGAGGTGGGCTCTTTTTGGCATATATGATGGGGGTGTAAGAAGGTGCAGGGGTACTGGGAATGGATTCAGGAATGGATCCAAGTGAACCTGGGGGTGGGGGTGGATAGATCCCCGCAAATCATTTTGCTGGCATGGGGGGGGGGGCAGGAACTGCAAGGGGGAAGGGTGGTGTTGGCATGTTTGAGTGTGGCCCGATGTGAAGTGGCTGCGGCTTGGAAGCAGAAGGAGCTGCCCTCGATGGAGCACTTTGTGAGCAGGCTAAGGAGTATGACCTTAATGGAAAAGTTAACTGCTCACAGGTGGCAGAGGGGGGCTAGATTTGATGGGGAGTGGGGAACTCTGTGCAGGGTGGTGGGGTTGGGGTAATGGGTCAGGATCGTTTTAGAGCTTAATCTTTGCCCCTGTCTGTCTGGGGATATATGCCTGAGGTAACATTTTGTATTGTATTCTCCTGGGGGGCATTATCAGTTATGATCTAGGATATGGGGGGGTTTCTATCTATTTTTTAAACTATTGCGGAGAGAGGGGGATGGAAGTATGCTAGGGGCAGGAAGGGAAGGGATAAAGCAGTGGGGAGGGGGAAAAGGGTAAGGTAAGGGGAGGGTGTAGGAGGGTGGGAAGGGGAGAGAGGGCAGGGAGGAGGGGAAGAAGGAGGGTGTTGGTTCGGAGAGGGTGGGAAGGGAGCTGCTTATGGGTAAGGAAGATAGTAAGTGTAGTCTATGTACTGGTTGATGTTCCTTGTGATATGCATGTAGGTGTTTTTTGCGTGATGTACTTGGCTTTTTGGAGAAATTAATAAAAGCAAATTTTTTTTTAAAAAAAAGAAGCCACTCAGAAGGCGACCCCAAAAGATATGGCTGCCTCATGAACCAAGAAGGAATTGAGGGCCAATCCCATTTCCGGCCCCTCTGAAAAATAGCTAAGCTTGATGAATCATTTGCCCACCATGGAGATACCTTGCTGCCACAAAACTGATCAAATGTTATATGTGCAGTTATTTAACATTTTTTATATACATTTCCTATGGTCAATGCAGTTTACAGTTAACATGAAAATACACTGAACAATTAAATGCAAACTATATTCAATTGTGGAGGGTATAGTATGCAGGTACAGAAAAATTCCAAAATTAATTATCAGGGATGCAGATGAGCACCAGATTTCAACACAGCAATCACCGGTGAGAAATAATTTTTTTGTGAAACTCCTCCCAAGAGTCAAGCCATAAGCCAGAAAGTGCCAATCTTCTATCAGCCTCCTGGGCCAATCCAGGGCCACCAAGATGACTGGAGTTAAATGATCTATCCTCTGCACCACCCGCCCTATGAGAGACCACAGAAGGAAGACAACTCCTCTTTTCAGCCAACGTTAAACTACGGCAGCTAGACTGCTGGACCCCCGTGCCTTGAAATAATTGAAGGCAGCTGGCACCTTGGCATTCTGCTGAGTTACCATGAGGTTGATGGAAAAACACCCCCCCCCCCCCCAAAAACCAACTTTCCTGCAATGCTCAGCTCCCATTCTGCTGATCTAGCAAGTACCAACTTAACTGGGGTTAACATTGTCACAAACAACTTCTATATGCGCCACAGAGATCTGAAAGTCACACTCTGCCCAGCAGACCAGCAGCCACATCTACATGGCGACCATACAGCACTGGGTATCTGCTGCTTGACAACATACACAGCCATCATATCCGAGAGCACCCACACTGCCTCCCACCGAACAAAGGCAGATGTGAATCAAAGTCAGTCATATTACATACGCCTCCGTGGTTGATAGGCCACACCATCTCCCCTGGCAACCACCAGCCATGGATAGTCTGATTTGGACAATGGGCTCTCCAGTATATCGGAATAGCATCCGATGTAAATACAATACACTGTGGAGATTTCAAGTCCACACCCTACAGGTAGGGTCTACCTTAGTGAACTCCAACACATTGGCAGACAAAGGTCAAAATCCTGGGTAACTGAGGACCAACATGAGAGGAAAGAGCTGGAGGGATAGCATATAAGGCCTGACCTAGGGCAGCAAATCCAGCAGTCTCCATAGCAGCTACAGCAGCTGAAGGTAGCCACACACATGGGGAATCCTCTAATATAAAACTGATAGATCTGTGAGCAAATTCTCTCAACCAGGTCGTGATCAGGAAGACACTCCCCCAGACTGTATTGAAACAGGCCCCCAGATATTCAAAAGACTGGGAGGGAAGCAGACAACTCTTGGAATGATTCACCACCCAGCCCAGCCTTTCCAACACACAGCTATCAACCAGGCCAGTGCTCAGCGACTGTCCTGCTCAGCATTGGCACAGATTAGCCAACTATCAAGATAAAAGTGAACCAGGATGCCCTACTGGCAGAGCTAACACATGACCACTACCTCACCTTGGAAAAGATTCAGAGGAGCTGTGCTCAAGTCAAAGCACATTGCCCAAAACTTTAAGTGCCTCCCCAGGAGCGCAAACCTCAAAAACATCTGATAGTTCTCATGAATGAGCATATGGAAGCATGCCTCTGATAAGCCCAAAAAAGGTACTCTCCTTTTCGTACCAACAGAATTGGCCAACCACAAGGTCTGCATCCAAAAAGATGGAACAAAGATTGACCGGTTGAGATTGAGTATCAGATGGAAAGAGCCATTATCCTTGGGTATTATGAAATAGATAGGAACTGGAATGATAGCCAGCAACTAGAAAAGTCGCTCCAACATGGTAAGACTAAGAAGTGTCCAAGACTAAACATTGCACTCCAGTGCATACTCAAACTGAATGGATGTCAGACTGGTGGACCTGGATTTCATTTGGACCTACCCCGGAGAACAGGTAAAGAGGTCTGCTGGCTACAGCCTGTTTCTTACTAGCCTGCTATCCCTCACTGGACAGAATGGGCACATCTAAAGCCTGAGGCCAAGGAGGTGTCCCTGGCCCTTCATGCCCCCTAAAAAGGCAGAGACTTTCCACGAAACCTCCCTAAATGGAAGAATTGCTTCCCCAACAGAAATCACAAGACTCCAGAAACTCCTCTCCCCCCCCCCCCCCCAAGTATGACAAAGCTGGTTTAACGTACTGACCAGGCTTATCCTCCAAGGTCTATAACAAGGATCTCAAGGTCCTCTCCAAACAGAGGCTTGCCTCGAAAAGGCAGTTTAGTGACAAGTACATGGAAACTGTGTGCAGATCAAAAGTGCAACCAAAATTGCTGACAACACAACCCAAGTGAACAGGTGGATATCATCATAAAAAGGCGTCCAAAACAAAGGCAGCTGCATACTCCAAGCAGGTCAACTCCGCATCTTCTAACCAAGCTTAAGAGAGACCTAGCCAGGAGACCACCACACACAAAACTCCAGAGCACAACACAAAGTTCTTCTGGAGAGTTTCCAGCTTTTGATCCTATTCATTCTGGAGGGCCACGCACTCACCACCAATATAGTGGAAAGGCCTGGGAAGATTTTCGGAAGCCCTCAAAAACTGGGTTGCTATTCAAATTCAACTCTACAGGTGCCTTCATAAGAGGGGATAAGAGCAAAAGTGGTATTGACAGACTGAAGGGTGAAGGGGAGGAATATGTAGAAACACAGGAGTATAAAGCGGAATTGCTTAAATATTCTATTTTGTGTTCACAGGTGAAGGGACTCCGACAACACCCACAAACAGGAACAAAAGCAAGGGGCATCTCAAACGATTTTCAGAGGACACTGTTCGTGCAGAAGTAGCTAAACTAAACGTAGACAAAGCGATGGGTCCAGATTGGAAACAAGAATACTGAAGAAATTTGGGAATGTTCTAGCAGTTCCACTGACTAACCTTTTCAATGCCTCTTTGGAGGCACAGGTGGTGGCAGAGGACTGGAAAGAGGCACACGTAGCACAGTTACTTACCTGTAACAGGTGATCTCTGGGAACAGCAGGAATAAGTCTTCACATAGGGGTATCGTCGGTACCGACGGAGCCTGCGCGGGAACGCTCCCCAGCGTCCAATAAGAAAGCTTTTGGGAGCATCCCACCGCGCCTGCGTGCTGCCTTCCCGCCTTTCCCAACCGCCTCTCTCCAGTTCGAGTTTTAAAGCTGAGACAAAGAGAGAGAGGGAAGGAAAGATAGAGAGATACAACTCCATGGGGAGGTGGGTGGGTTGTGAAGACTTATTCCTGCTGTTCCCAGAGATCACCTGTTACAGGTAAGTAACTGTGCTATCTCCAGGAAAAAGCAGGAATGAGTCTTCACATATGGGGACTCCCTAGCTGCAGATGCCAGGGAGAAACCCCAGAGTTGTGTCTCCTTGAAAAGGGCTCCACCTCCCCCCATGGATCTCTGGCATCCAACCAGGGTAGGTGGGTAGGAGTTGATTAGGAATGGAACAGGTGTTTGAGAACAGCCTGACAAAACGAGGCATCCCGGCGGGAGTCCTTGTCCAAACAGTAATGGGCTGTGAAGGTATGAACCGAGGCCCAGGTGGCCACTCGACAGATTTGGTCGATGGACAAAGAGTTTAGGTGAGCCATTGAGGCTGCCATGGCCCTCACATTGTGAGCTGTGACATGGCTTTCCAGAGATAGGTTCCTACTCTGGTAGGCAAAAGAAATACACTGAGCAATCCAGTTAGACAGTGTTCTCTTAGAAACTGGAAGTCCTAAATGGGAAGGATCAAAAGCAACAAAGAGTTGAGAAGACTTTCTATGTTGCTGTGTTCTTTGTAAGTAAAAAGCGAGAGCTCTTTTACAATCCAAAGTATGAAGATTCCACTCTGCACTTGATGCATGAGGTCCTGGAAAAAAGACAGATAAGTATACCTCCTGGTTCAGATGAAAAGGCGAGATCACTTTGGGCATAAAGTGTGGATTGGTCCCGAGGACTACCTTATCATGATGGAACCTTGTATAAGGAGGATTAGCCACCAAGGCTTGCAACTCACTGATGCGACGTGCTGAGGTGACTGCAATGAGAAAGATAACCTTCCAAGAAAGAAATTTCAAGGAGGTGGTGGTGGCTAAAGGTTCAAAGGGTGGCTTCATAAGCTGGCCAAGAACCTAATTTAAGTCCCATGCCACTGGAGGTGGTTTAATGGGAGGTTTAGTTAAAAGAAGGCCTCTCATGAATCTTGCTATAAGAGGATGAGAGGAAACAGGCTGTCCATTGAGAGGCTTGAGGGATGCTGCAATAGCACTCAAATGGACTCTTATCGAATTTGTTTTGAGGCCTGCATGGGAAAGATGCAGAAGATACTCTAGTAAAGTGTAATACAATGTATATAGTTTCCCCCAGTTACTTCCAAGTTGATCTCCCTGTTTATTGTAAATACAACTCAAAGTTCCCTGTGTTGTATAGTTGATGTTAAATGTAAACCGCTCTGATCTAAAATAGAGCGGTATAGAAAAACTGTTAAATAAATAAATTCAAAGGTATTGCAAGAGGGTTAAGACCCTTCTCTGAACACCAAATGGTAAATCTTTTCCATTTGAAAGCATCGGAACGTCTAGTGGAAGGCTTTCTAGAAGCATGAATATCATCTCTGACTTGCTGAGAGAGGTGGAAAACTTGAAGGTCTAGGCCTTCAGCAACCAGGCCCTGAGATGGAGAGACTGAGGGTTTGGGTGCCACAACATTCCGTCTTCCTGGGAGAGAAGATCTGGAGCAGAGCCCAACTCCAGGGACGGAGCTTGAGAGAGATGCAGAAGTAGAGGGTACCACACTTGGCGTGGCCAACGTGGTGCTGTGAGGATCATAGAACCTCGGTCTCTCTGAAGCTTGAGCAGTGTTTTGGGAATTAGGGGAATGGGTGGAAAGGCATAAAGGAAGTCTTGACCCCAGTGAAGGAGGAAGGCATCTTTGGCCTGAACTCCCTGACACGGAATCCTGGAACAGAACCGGGGAAGTTTGGCATTCCACGGACTTGCAAATAGGTCTATGTCCGGGGTTCCCCAAATTCGAAAAATCCTGGCTATCTGGTCCATGTGGAGGGACCATTCGTGTGGAAGCAGAACTCGACTGAGTGTCTGCCCAAGAGTTTTGAACACCTGGAAGATATACTGCCATAAGATGAATCTGATGCTCTCTGGCGAAGGCCCACAGTCGCAAAGCTTCGTTGCAAAGCGACAGAGCCAGTCCCTCCCTGCTTGTTTACATAGAACATGGCTACTTGATTGTCCGTGTGGATGAGGACTGTCCTGTAGCTGAGCAGGGAGTGGAACACAGAGCTAAAAAAATTGCTCTGAGTTCCAAGAGATGTATGTGTAGTGAAGTCTCCTGTGGAGACCAGATGCCCTGGGTGGAGAGATCTTGCAGATGAGCTCCCCAACCCATTGGAGAGGCATCTGTTGCAAGGGTTGCTTGGGGAAGTGACTGTTGAAAAGGGGACCCCAGCAACAGGTTTTGAGAGGACTTCCACCACTGGAGAGACCAAAAAAGGCGACTGGAATTTGCTATTTTGTCTGACAAGCAACCTGATGCCTGAGTCCATTGGGTGGATAAAGTCCATTGAGCTGCCCTAATGTGAAGGCGAGCATAGGGAACCACATGCACAGTGGATGCCATGTGGCCTAAGAGTTGTAACATTTCTCGAGCAGTTAAAAGGGGCTTTAACTGTATTTGGGAGGCTAACTGCACCAAGTGTAGGCAACGGGCCTGAGGAAGATAGGCCCTTGCAGTTGTGGTATCCAACTAAACCCCTATAAACTCGAGGGACTGAGTAGGGGTGAGACTGGATTTTGGGATGTTTATTACTAGTCCCAAATACTGAAGGACACGCATTGTGCAGGTTAGACAAGTCTTGGCCTCTGCTTGAGATGGAGCTCGAATGAGCCAGTCGTCCAGATATGGGAAGACGAATATTCCTAGAGTGCGTAGAAATGCAGCTACTACTGCCATGCATTTCGTGAACACCCTTGGTGCAGAGGCAAGACCAAAAGGAAGCACCCTGTTTTGGTAGTGCTTTCCTTGAAAAAGGAACCGAAGGAACCTTCTGTGAGTTGGATGGATGAGGACATGGGTGTACGCATCCTTGAGATCTAGAGAACAAAGCCAGTCCTGACTCTGAAGGTATGGAAGCAGAGCACCGAGAGAAATCATCTTGAATTTCTCCTTGAATAGAAATTTGTTCAATTCTCTGAGATCTAAGATGGGTCTGTAGCCCCCTGTTTTCTTTGGAATAAGAAAATAAGGGAAGTAGAACCCTGTGCCTTGTTGAAGATGAGGTACTTCTATTGCCCTTTGGGCAAGAAGGATGGCAATCTCCTGACCTAGAAGGTTGAGGAGAGATGTTGGAGAATTGAACTGTTTCACCATGGTGTGAGGGGGAAGGCTTAAGAAATGAAGCTTGTACCCTTCCCTTATGATGGAGAGTGTCCATTGCTCTGCTGTGATTTGCTCCCATCTGGGAGCTAAGTAAGTCAACCTTCCTGGGATGGTAAGGGGCTCTGGTCCTTCCAGAGCTAGAAAGGCTAAGTTCTCTAGTTGCAAGTCAAAGGCCCTGAGGAGGCTGAGGCTGCTGGGCCGTGGAAGGTCTAGCTGCCTTTGACTTGGCCTGTTTAGGTGGTTGCTGACGCTTTGCAGCAAAACGACCTGCAGAAGATGCCTGCTGACCATAAGCAGGGTAGTATCTTCCCTTTTTGGAAAAAGATGTCTTTTTAAACAATCTTTTCTTAACAGGAGCAGAGGTAGACTTTGAAAGTCGATCCAAAGCAGAGTTTTCAGCATCCATCGGAGTGGCCTTTGCTTGCCAATCCTTACCAAAAAGGTTTTCACCTGTACAAGGGAGATTTCCCAATTGATCTTGGACCCAGAGCTCCAAATCAGAAGCTTGTAGCCAAGCAATTCTGTGTGCCCCTATGGCAATAGCCGAAGCTCTGCTCACACACTCAAAAGAGTCAAAGGCTGCACAGTTGGAAAATTTGGAGACATCTTGGGCATGTTTGAGCCAAGTGAGAAACTCCTGTCTTTTATCCTCTGAAATGAAAGGGGTTAAAGTCTGCAGATGATCTGTGACTTCTTTTAGAAACATTCCTATATAGAGACTATAGGAATTGATCCTAGCAGCTAGCATAGCAGCTTGGAAAACCCTTCGGCCAAAAGCATCCAGGGTCCTGCATTCACGCCCTGGAGGATTAGATGAGTGTCTTTTTGCACTCTTTATCCTCTTCATGGCAGACTCTACCACAATAGAGTGGTGAGGAAGCTGAGTCTTGAGGAAGCCAGGACAAGGAGGGACACGATACATGGTGTCTAACCTGCAAGAATGAGGAGAGGTGGTGAGAGGTGTCTCCCACATCCTCAACATGAGATCATACAGAATCTCATGAACAGGTAACCCTCAGACTCAGAGTCCTCAGAGGAATCGAAGTATCGCCTGTCTGGATGCTCCTGTAAAGCCCGATAACCGTATCGAGTGGGATCGACATCAGGAGTAAACGGTACCGGTTCGGTACCGATGGGCATCATAGGACAGGGTACCGTTGCAGTTGACACCGAAGCCGATGTCGATGCAATTGGTGCCGGTACCAGCAACGGGGATTGTTGCGGTACCGGAGGCGTCGCGGCCTGTATGAAAGCCGTTAAGGTGCGCTGCATGGTCAGAATCTTCTGATCCATCGACGCCACCAGAGTCTGGATGTCGATACCAGTGGGAGCCACCAGAACACGGCAACAGGTGATCTGTCGAGGCCAAGCCATCGATGTCAACTTGTGACCCCCTAGATAATGCTTTGGAAGCCGGATCTTCCCGCCGGGGTAATTTTGCCGGTGCAGAATCCTCGAGGGCAAGCCCGGAGGCATCTCGATGCTTGGAGGGAGATCTGCCCTACGAGGACCGGCCAGATTTATGCTTGGTTACCTAAGATCCATGGGAGGAAGAGGCGGCCCTGGAAGACATCGATGCTACCGAAGCTGCATCAGAGAAAAACAGGGTACTGAGCTTGGCTGCTCGGTTCTGCCGACCTCTCTTAGACATCATGGTACAGGACATACAATCCGTGATGGAATGGTCAGGTCCCAAACACTTTAGACACCAGTCATGGGTGTCGGTGACAGAAATAGTACTGCCACATTTTGTGCATTTTTTAAACCCAGAAGCAGGCTTCTCCATGAGGAAAATATTTTTAGGCCTAGGGCCCAAAAACTGAAAATGCACAGTAAAGATAAAGCAGTTTTTGTTTTTTTGTTTTTGAAAGAAAGAAAAGACTGACCGGCAGTACCGGTCCGACGTCGAAGAAGGCAGACACGACACAAAAGAATAAAGAAAAAATAAAGAACTTCTGCGGTGACAGGAACACGACCTGCTGGCTCCGCAGAAAAGAAGAACTGGAGAGAGGCGGTTGGGAAAGGCGGGAAGGCAGCACGCAGGCGCTGTGGGATGCTCCCAAAAGCTCTCTTATTGGACGCTGGGGAGCGTTCCTGCGCAGGCTCCGTCGGTAGACGATACCCATATGTGAAGACTCATTCCTGCTTGTTCCTGGAGATGGTCCCTTTACACAAAAGCAGAAGTAAGGATGTAGCTGAAAAATACAGACCAGTTAGCTTAACTTCAGTGATGAGAATTATTGGAAACACTGCTGAAGGAGAAAATAGTGAGATTTCTGGAGTTCAACAAATTGCAGGATCCGAGGCAGCATGGATTCACCAGAGGCAGGTCTTGTCAGACAAATCTGATTGATTTCTATGACTGGGTGACCAGGGAGTTAGACCGAGGGAGAGCCCTAGATGTGGTGTATTTAGATTTCAGAAAAGCATTTGACACAGTTCCATGCAGGCGACTTATAAACAAACTAAGCACCCTTAAAGTTACTGCTTGGGATGGAAACTGGCTGAGTGGGAGGTGACGAAAGGTACAGGCAAATGGAGTTCACGCTAAGGAGGTTACCAATGGAGTGCCGCAAGGATCTGTCTTTGGTCCGATTCTTTAACATCTTTGTTAGTGATATTTTGGAAGGGCTGTCGGGTAAGGTTTGCGTCTTTGTGGATGATACCAAAAACAGCAATAGTAGACACCCAGGAAAGTGTAGATAACATGAGGAAGGATATAGCTAAGCTTGAAGAATGGTCTAGAATTTGGCAGCTGAGATTTAATGCTAAAACATGTAGAGTCATGCATTTGGGCTGCAACAATCCAAGAGAGCAGTACAATATAGGGGGGTGATGTACTTCTGCCCACAAAAGAACAGGACCTAGGTGTGATGAGCAGGGACAGCATAGTTACTCACCTGTAACAGATGATCTCCAGGAACAGCAGGAATTTAGTCTTCACATATGGGTATTGACGGTACTGACGGAGCCTGCGCGGGAACGCTCCCCAGCGTCCAATAGAAAAGCTTTTGGGAGCATCCCACAGTGCCTGTGTGCTGCCTTCCCGCCTTTCACAACTGTCCCTCTCCAGTTGAGTTTAAAGCTGAGACAAAAGAGAGAGGGAAAGAGAGAGATACAACTCCTAGGGGAGGTGGGTGGGTTGTGAAGACTAAATTCCTGCTGTCCCCAGAGATGACCTGTTACAGGTGAGTAACTATGATATCTCCAGGAAAAAGCAGGAATATAGTCTTCACATATGGGGACTCCCTAGCTCCCTAGTTGTGTGCCCTTGTAAAAGGGATCCACTTCCCCCCATGGATCTCTGGCATCCTACCAGGGATGGTGGGTAGGACTTTATTAAGTATGGAACAGGTGCTAAATAACAGCCTGACCAAACAAGGCATTGACAGATGTCGTTGACAGAGACAGAGTGAAGATGAGCCATAGAGGCCAGGCCAAAAGGAAGAACCCTATATTGGTAGTGCTTTCCTTGAAACAGAAAGCGAAGGATCTTTCGGTGAGTTGGATGGATGAGAACATGAGTGTATGCATCCTTGAGATCTAGAGAACAAAGCCAATCCTGACTCTGAAGGTATGGCAGCAGAGCTCCTAGAGAAATCATTTTAAACTTCTCTTTGAACAGGAATTTGTTCAATTCTGAGGTCTAAAATGGGTCTGTGTCGTCCTGTTTTCTTTGGAATAAGGAAATAGGGGGAGCAAAACCCTGTACCCCGTTGGAGAATGGGTACCTCTTCTATTGCCCCTTGAGCAAGGAGCACAGTGACCGGTCGTTGAGAGAGGTCTGAGAATTGAACTGCCTTACCATTGTAGGAGGGGGCATGCTGAGGAAATGAAGCTTGTACCCCTCTTTTACAGAGACAGAGTCCAATTTTCTGCTGTTATCTGACCCCATCTGGGGGCAAAATGACATAACCTTCCTGTGATGGTAGAGGGTTCTGGGCCATTCAGGGACAGGAAGGCAAAGTTCTCTAGATAGGAGTCAAAGCCCCTGTGGAGGCCGAGTCTGCTAAGCCGGTTGAGGCTTAGCTGCTTTTGTCTTTCTTTGCCTAGGTCGTTGCTGCTGTCCCTTTTGGGCAGACTGACCTAAACGATGTCCCTGCTGGGTATAGGAGGAATAAAACTTTCTTCTTGCTGGATCAGCGGTAGATTTAGACAATCTATCCAAAGTGATATTGTCAGCATCTATCTCATTAGCTTTTTCCTGCCAATTCTTGCCAAAGAGATTCTCTCCTGTGCAAGGTATATTCCCTAGTTTGTCCTGTACCCAAATTTCCAACTCAGATGCCTGGAGCCAGGCAATCCTACGTGCACTTATGGCAATGGCAGAGGTTCTGCTTATGCATACAAAGCAGTCAAAGGCTGCACGATTCACAAACTTGGTAGCTGCCTCCTTGAGAGCTTTAGGGTATTGTAGGATTTCTAATTCCTTTGCCCTAGGATCTTTTTCAGGAGCCACTGTGATGGAAAGACCTCTGGCCACATCTCGGATAAAATCCTGAAAGGACATATCCTCTGGTGGAGACATCCTATGCTGAGGAGAAGAGGAATCCTCAGGAAGAAGACTCACCCGAGGATTCTTAGTATCTCTGATCTGGGTGATCGTGCAAGGCACGGTACTGGTACTGATCAAAGTTGGCATCGGAGTGGTTCGGTACAGACTTGTCAATACCGGATAGAGACGCAAGACTCGGTCCCGGTAGAATACCTGCCAATGTCGATGCAGTCGGTGCGGTACCAGTTGAATTGTTTGAAGCGGTTTCAGGGGCATCGAGGCCATGAGAAGAACCGCCAGACTGCGTTCAATAGCCAAGAATCTCTGGTCTATCGACGCTGCCGATGCTTGGGTATCGTGCCGGATGAAGCGGCCGGAAGCTCAGAGCATGGCACCAGTAGTTCTGCTGAGGTTGAAGCCTCGAGAACATCCTGGAGCTCAGTTAGTGCTTTGGAAGCCGAAACCTCCCGCCGGGGCAATTTTGCCGGTGAAACGGGCAACGCCAGAGGCATCTCGATGTTTCGAAGGAGATCTACCCTTTGAGGACCGGCTAGATTTATGTTTAGTTACCTGAGATCCATAGGAGGAAGACGAAGCCCTGGAAGACGTTGATTCCACGGAGGCTGCATCGGAGGGAAAAAGGGTGCTAAGTTTAGCAGCTCGGTTTTGCCGTCCCCTTTTTGACATCATCCCACAGGCAACACACTCTGAAATAGAGTGGTCAGGACCTGGGTGTCGGTGACAGTACCGCCACACTTAGAACACTTTTTAAAACATGAAGCGGGTTTTTCCATTATGAAGGAAAAAGTTGGGCCTAGTGCCCAAAATGGCACGTGGCACCCGAGGAGAAAATTACTGGAACAGAGTCCAGAAAGGATTTTTTTTTTTTTTAAATTAAAAAGAACGAACCTCCGGCGGTACCGGTGTAGCGTCGAGGGAAGGCCGACGCGACCACAAAAAAGAATAAGGGGGAAATTTTTTTCTGCGGTGATTTCTGCGGTGCGGTGATTTTTTTCTGTCGGCTCTGCGGAAAACGAAGAAATGGAGAGGGACAGTTGGGAAAGGTGGGAAGGCAGCACGCAGGCGCTGTGGGATGCTCCCAAAAGCTTTCCTATTGGACGCTGGGGAGTGTTCCTGCGCCGGCTCCGTCGGTACTGACGATACCCATATGTGAAGACTACATTCCTGCTTGTTCCTGGAGATTGTCTCTTACATGTGCTACGTATGACTTCGAAACACAGAAAGAAAAAAATGACAGAAAAAGACCACATGGCCTACCTAGTCTGTCCTTCCATATCAACTACAACAGTCCCCTTTCCTCCTTTAGAGATCCTCTGTGTATGTCCCATGCTTTTTTGAATTCAGATACTGTCATCTCTACCACTTCCACTAGGAGACTGTTCCACGGATCCACCACTCTTTCCGTAAAGAAATATTTCCACATATCACTCCTGAATCTATCCCCTTTCACCCTCATCCCATGTCCCCTCATAGCAGAACTTGTTTTCAATCAAAAGAGGCTCTCCCCCTGTGCATTTATGCCACGGAGGTATTTAACATCTCAGTCATATCACCTCTATCCCGCCTTTCCTCTAAGGTGCATATATTAAGATCCTTAAGTCTGTCCTCATATGCTTTATAATGAAGAACACTAACCATTTTAATAGCCACCATCTGTATTGACTCCATCCTGTTTATATCCTTTTGAAAGTGCGGTCTCCAGAATTGCACACAATATGCCAAATGAAGTCTGTGATAAGGAAGCTTATCATAGCTCAGGAAGGAGCTATAGAAAAGGTGAAGTGACTCTGAACAAGCAATCTGTCAGTTCTGGTAGAAATATGAAAACATAATTTTGCCATAAAAGACTACCAGTCCCAGAATGCACCAGGTTTCCAACAGCCATTAGAGGAGCTGAAGTGGGGCAACGTGTTCAATCAGGAGGGCTATGAGGTAATCCCTAAGCACTCATCTCAAAGGGCAGGGCCTGATTCAGCACAGCTGCGCTGTGTTAGGGAGGATCACTCATCTAAGCAGAATAAGAGTAGAGTTTATTCTACAGATGATCATCTTCATGATCACCTTGGATATCCAGAGAATTGTCCTCAGTATCCTGAGAATCAGCTTGAGTTTGATCATCAGTTTCATCTGAAGGATCATCAGAAGCAGAAGCCAAACCGGACGGAGAGAGGGGGAAAGAGACCCTTTGGAAGAAGGAAGAGAAAAGCCTTTGAGAGGTCTAGAAGAGTCCAAAGCAGTACGTATACTGGGAGGTATTCCAAGGGCCAGCATACACCATTGGACTGGGGAAAGCCAGAGGAATGGTGCTGCAGAGCTAGGAATCACCAGAGGCTACCTGTGAGGGAGACGGCTGCACGTGGAAGGGACCCTAAGACCTGTGCCAGAAGGTATGTGAAGAGAGATCCAGTGTCCAGGGATCTGGATTGGAAGGCTGGACATAAGAACTGGACTACATACTGGCCAGGCTATATAGAGAGGAACTCTAGCAGCAATGGAAGCTCAGGTATGAACACTGATCTATGCCCTAGCTATAACCTTGAAAGACAGCAGGGAAACAAGTATTCTCCTGAAAATGCTCCATTGAGATTCATCTGTGCCAATCCATGATATTGAACCCATGCTTGTTGAACAAGGGGAATAATAGCAGATGAGGATCCTGTTTATATGGACTGCTCTCTATCTAAACTCCGTTGGTAACTTTCTGTTATAAAGTACAGCAACCATCACAAAGAAATACAAATTTGTTCTTTAATCTACTCAGAAAAGCTCCTGAAGCAGGATTTGACCCACACAGTGGAAGGCAAGCCAGCTAAGGGGTTTCAGCTGGTGACTGCTAGCAATTAAGCCTTACCTAATTGCTTGTGAGCTAGGAGAGAATCACTTCTGTATCTATGTGGGAAGTAATCAGAAGTTAACCTGAAAAGAACAGTTTCTTGCTTTGAGGCTTTTCATTTGTTGTTTTCCTGATTTTAACTTTGTTTTTCCAAGTTAACACTGAAAGCAGGTAACCTAATTTATGTGCTACCAAGCATATCTGTGTTGGGAGAAATAACCCCATAAATAAATATCTTATTGGCTTTACCCAAGAGCACAACTAAATTGTCAGCAGCTGTGTCTGGTGTGAATGAACTACATTGCCCACAATACCTTGCAAATCATATAGATATATGCACTTGACAAGACTCTGAAGATTCTCACCCAGGCAGCCGTCTGACACGTCACACCAAAGACTTATACAGAGGCACTATCACCTCCTTTTTTCAGCAAGCCATTCCTCGCCGTATGCACCCAAGCATCCTTCTAGCTTTTGCCGTCGCCTTTTCTACCCGTCTAGTTACTTTAAGATCATCAGGCACAACCACGTCTAGTTCCTGCTCTTCTTTAGTGGACAAAAGTACTTCACCCCCTATACTATATATTGCTCCCTTGGATTGCTGCAGCCCAAATGCATGACCTTACATTTTTTAACATTAAATCGCAGCTGCCATATTCTAGACCATTCTTCAAGCTTAGCTAGATCCCTCCTCATCTTATCTACACCGTCCTGGGTGTCTACTCTATTGCAAATTTTGGTATCATCCGCAAAGAGGCAAACCTTACCTGACAGCTCTTCCGCTATATCACTAACAAAGATGTTAAAGAGAATCGGACTAAGGACAGATCACTGCGGCACACCATTGGTAACTTCCTTCTCCTTAGATTGAGATTTACCTCTACTCTTGGTCACCTCCCACTCAACCAATTTCTAACCCAAGCAGTAACTTTAGGGTACATCCCTAGGGTGCTCTTTTTTTTTTATAAGTCGCCTGTGAGGAACGGTGTCAAAGGAATCGATAATGCCCGCCAAGGGTTTGTACTCGTCTTCTTGGATATAGCCGCTGCATTCGACTCTGTAAGCCATGAGATCCTCTTGAAGCGGCTTGAAGAGAAGTGTATCTGTGACAGCACTAAACTCGTGCAAATCATACCTGTCCGACAGATGGCAGCACGTACGCTCGGAAACCTCAACATCGGAACCCTTCCACCAGATGCAGGGCGTCCCACAGGGTTCTTCTCTCTCCGCCCTGATGTTCAACCTTTACATGCAGCCAATCTGTAACCTCATCCGATCCTTCAAGGTTAACTGCCTGATATATGCCGACGATGTACTACTCTACATGCCTTTCTTAACCGACCATCCAGACTTTTCCCCACTAACAGACTGATTCAACGCAGTGGCCAACTGGCTCCAGACCCAAAACCTCCGAATACAGCACAAGAAAACAGAAGTTCTGTTTGTCACGAAGAACCAAGAATTCATCCCTCCAGCCTGCCTAAAAGTCAAGGAAGGGGAGCTACAAACCAAGTCCACAATCCGATACCTTGGGGTCACCTTAGACCAACGCTCAGACATGAAAGCGCACATTAGCAACATGGTAAAAGCAGTCTATCATAAGATCCAGACTCTCACTTACGCTCCTTGCTAGAACCAGACGACTTCCAGAAAATCTATCAAGCGCTGATCATCCCACATTTCGATTACGCCAATGCAATCCTACAAGGGCTTCCACGAGCCACGCTGTGTCCACTCCAGCTAGCAATGAATACCGCAGCCAGAGTGCATCATGGTGCCTCCAAGCATGACCATGTGACGCCCATCTTGAAACAGCTCCATTGGCTCCATATCCACTGCAGACTCACCTTCAAGACCCTACTGTTGACCTTCAAGGCCATCAACGGGCTCTCCTCTGCCTCACTCACAGAACTCACCCACATGACTCCCCCCAACAGGGCCAGAAGATCTGCAGCAATAAACACTGTTAATCCCTAAGACAGTAACTCAATGCACCCAGGCAACAGTAAACAGGGCATTTAGATTCTGCACACCCAGATGCTGCAATGCCCTACCAACTGACATCCGGGCAATCCCTGACCTAATACAATTCAGGAAGGCTTTAAAACGCCACCTCTTCCTCAAACACTACCTAGACGTAAGTGTACCAACAACCATCTCACATACACCAATACACCATCATTAATTTACGATAGGACCTGATATGAAGCCTATATGTAAATAGTTACCCGTTTATCCAAGTTTTAAGCACCTGTTTATTGTAAATACGGAACAGTCCCCTGCACCATATAAGTTTGTTTCATGTAAACCGCACTGATGTCGAATAGCGCAGTATAAAAAGAGACTGTAAATAAATAAATAAAAAGGCTTAACTGAAATTTAAATACACCACATCTAGGGCTTTCCCTCAGTCCAAAGTCAACTAGTCAAAGAAATCTGATTTGTCTGATAAGACTTGCCTCTGGTGAATCCATGCTGCCTTGGATCCTGTAATCCGCTGGACTCCAGAAACCTCACTATTTTCTCTTTCAGCAGCGTTTCCAATAATTTACTCACCACCGAAATTAAACTAACCGGCCTGCAGTTTTCAACCACATCCTTACGTTCACTTTTGTGTAAAGGCACTGCATGAGCCTCTCTCCAGTCCTTTGGCACCACTCCCGACTCAAACGAGGCATTGAAAAGGTCAGTCAGTGGAGCTGCTAGAACGTCCCCAAGTTCCCTCAGTATTCTAGGGTGTATCCCATCCGGTCCCATCGCTTTGTCTACTTTAAGTTGAGCTGGTTTCTCACGAACACAGTCTTCTGAAAATTGTTCAAGATGCCCCTCACTTCTGTTCCCGTTTGTGGGTGTTTTCTGAGGTCCTGTTCCTGGTTCTTCATCTGTGAACACAACAGAAATATTTGTTAAGCAATTCCGCTTTATCCTCATCAGCTTCTACATATTCCTCCCCCTTCACCCTTGAGTCTGACAATACCACTCAATACCACTTTTGCCCTTCCTCTTCTCACTAACATATCTGAAAAATGCCTTACCCCCAATATTATTGCACTGGCTATTTCCTCCTCTTTTTGCATCTTTGCTTTACTGACTACTTTGCTAGCTTCTCTAAGTTTTTCCAGATATAGATGCCTGTCTTCCTCTCTCTGTGATCTCTTGTATTTCATGAAGGCCTCCCTCTTTTTCTTCACATTTTCAGCTACTTTTCGAAAGCCATAGCGGTCTCTTTTTCCTTTTACCTTTACCATTTTAACAAAGGTTGGTTGCCCTTAAAATATCCCCCTTTCAGTTTTGCCCACTGTTTTTCTACATCCCCCAGCTGTTCCCATCCCGCTAACGACTTGTAGCGTTATACAAATGCTCAGTAGTAGTAGTAGTGATTGTGTCTGATGATATCAAAGCTGCTAAACTGGTAGAAAAGGAGACGGCAAAAGCTAGGATGATGTTTGGATGCGCAGGGAGAGGAATGGCCAGCAGGAGGTGATAGTGCCTCTGTATATGTCTTTGGTGCGACCTCATTTGCAGTATAGTGTGTGCAGTTCCGGAGACCACACCTTCAAAAGGATATAAACAGGTCAAGTCTGTGAGGAGGGTGGCTACTAAATTGTTTAATGGTCTTTCTTATAAAGCATAAGGATAGGGCCTTAATACGTATACTTCAGAGGAAAGGAGGGACAGAGATGATATGATTGAGATGTTTAAGTAACTCCATTGCATAAATGCACAGGAGGAGAGCCTCTTGATTGAAAGCAAGCTCTGCTACGAGGGGACATAGGATAAGAGTGAAAGGGGATAGACTCAGGAGTAATATGCCGAAATATTTCTTTACAGAAAGAGTGGGAGATGCATTTATTTATTTATTTATTTAACACTTATTTATATACCGCATCTTCCAGCGATCAGTTGCGGTGTACAATTAACAGTTAACAAAGCAGCGTTTGTTTTACATAGAACATTTAACATTATAACTTATTACATAGAACATCTTAACATACATAAGTCAGGAATTCAGCAACTAATCAGTCTTAACATGCATAAGTCAGGAATTCAGCAACTAATCAGGATATTTCAACTATAACAGCGTGTGTAACAATTTAAACAGGAGTACTGTCTGTACTGCATTAGGCAGAACATACCAGTTGTAACTATATACAAGTAGGAGTATCGAGGCATAGTAATGGAGTGTTATTTGTTTAAGTTTTGTATATTATCCTTTGTCGTAGGGTGTATAATCGTGATGCATGGAATAGTATCCCAGTAGAGGTGGTAGAGATGACAGTATCTAAATTCAAATAAGCATGGGACAAATACAGAGGCTCTCTCTAAAGGAAAAAAGGGGACTCTTGCAGTGGTTGATATGAAGGGCAGACTAGATAGGCCATGTAGTCTTTTTCTGCCATCATGTTTCTATGTTTCTAAAGTACTGCAGTCAGTCATTTACAAAATGAGGGATACTAACTCCTCTCACCCAAACAGTCATATCACGGAGGACGACAACTCCTCCACAGAAAGCAGCTCTCTCCTCAGGCTTCATGTTGCCCTCCAGACCATCTCCTTCCAGCTCGAGTAGAGACGACTCGAGAGCCTGAAACTGCAAGGTACTCCTCTCCTGTAGGCATCTGGGTCTTCTTCGGCCCTGGAGCCCCAAGAGACTCCAAGGGAGCAAAGAACTTCCAAGAAATGGAACCACTGCTACCCCCTACTCCCTCACCCAAGAACAAGGCAACAGGCTTTGGCAATGCTGCCAGTGTCTGCTGCAGAATCCACACCATATCCTGCAAAAGCAGGAGAGGGGCTCCTCTGCAGCCCCTAGGCACCCAACTGCTTTGAAAGCAGGCCCAGCAGCCCCCCAGCAGATGTGTCAGCCCTCTAAACCAGAAGCACTGCAGAGAAACTGGTAGTATTTCTCACATCAGCACTGCTTGCTGATGGCAACAGTGGCATGTGATTTCTTCAAAGGCTGCAGTGGCTGTGCCAGAGGCATGTTTTTGCACCTCCAAGATATGCCAGAATGGTTGTTTTCTGTATATTTCCAAAGTGCTGGCTCCTGCAGACCAGAAAGTGGCAGCTACAGCCTGCCATAAGTGTGCCAACTGTTGGGTGCACACCGCATCAAAATCTGCATGGCAGGGTGATGTACCTCGCCTCTTCTCCCAGGCTCACTCACCGCTCCTGGTCTCCAGTGCAGTTTAACATAACAGGCTGCCAACCAGCCTTGTAAGCCTCCTGGGAAACAGTGATTTTCCTTTTCTTTTTTTAAAAAACACCCTTTATGCTGCTTGCAGCCAAAGCAGCACTCCTTTGACCAGGAAAGGAAGCAGGAGAGGCATGGGAAAGTCCTCAGGATGACCCAGACAAAAACACCCCAAAAGGGTGGACCTTACTGGGGAAAGAGAGCTACACAGCATCAATCAGCATACCCCCTGGACACACTGGGAAGCCAACCCATAGATGCCAATTCCAACAGTACAGTCACAGATGTGCCGAGAGCTGGCATGACCCTGCTCAACCAGGAATGAGATTGGCATCTTAGGAACAAAAGCAATCCTGCTTTACCAGAACAGCCAGCAGACACTGGCTGCAGGAGCCCGTGCACCAAACCAGAAACCATTGTCCATTGGAGATAGAGAAATACTGACCAGTGCCTTTAGCTACACCATTCCTTTTATCAATTATGTCATCACTGAAAAGTTCTGATTTTCTCTATCTCCATCAGCTGCTGGCAGAGGAACAATCCCTTTGTCTGGACTGGTCCAAGCGGATGATGAGAAATAGGCATTTTAATGTTTAGTTTCTGTCTAATGCCTTCCTTACAAACTACACTAAATGATTAACATAGTAAATGACGGCAGATAAAGACAAGTATGGTCCATCTAATCTGCCCAGTAAAATGGCAAGAGTAGGTGCACCTGCCGCTACGTCCAGGATACCCCTTCCCATGTCTTTGTTATGAACAGAAGGAAAGAGTTCTAAACAAATAAAATGGCCACACAATAGAAGTAGAACTAGGAAAAAAAGAACTGGCAATTTAGCCCCTGACGCAGGCACTATGCTGCTGAAACACCTGGGCCTTTTGTATTGGGAGAATGTGTGTGTGTAAGCTGTTTTGGCAGTTTCAGTGGTGTTCCAATAGAGCTTCATTCTAGCAGGAATTGACATCATTTGCTGGCTGTTCATTGAAGTTTTGTCCTTGTTGATGTTTATAGATTAATGCTGTATAACACTGAGAAGAACCAAAGTTCAGCTAAGTAAGGTGCCATTTTTCTTACCAAATAAAGCATAGTTACTCACCTGTAACAGGTCATCTCCGGGAACAGCAGGAATTTAGTCTTCACATAGGGGTATCGTCAGAGCCTGCGCGGGAACACTCCGCAGAGTCCAATAGGAAAGCTTTTGGGAGCATCCCACAGCGCCTGCGTGCTGCCTTCCTGCCTTTTTCAACTGTACCTCTCCAGTTGAATTTATAGCTGAGACAAAACAGAGAGGGAAAGAGAGAAAGAGAGAGAGAGATACCACTCCCAGGGGAGGTGGGTGGGTTGTGAAGACTAAATTCCTGCTGTTACCGAAGATCACCTGTTACAGGTGAGTAACTATATCTCCAGGAACAAGCAGGAATGTAGTCTTCACATACGGGGGACTCCCTAGCTGCAGATGCCAGGGAGATGGCCCCAGAAAGTTGTGTGCCCTTGTGAAAGGGCTCCACTTTCCCCCATGGATTTCTGGCATCCTACCAGGGATGGTGGGTAGGAGTTGATTAAGTATGGAACAGGTGTTGAACAGCATGACCAAACAAGGCATCCCGGCGGGAGTCCTTATCTAAGCAGTAATGGGCTGTGAAGGTATGTACCGAAGCCCAAGTAGCTGCTCGACAGATGTCGTTGATAGACACAGAGTGAAGATGAGCCATTGAGGCTGCCATGGCTCTCACATTGTGAGCTGTGACATGGCCTTCAAGAGGAATGTTCTTACTCTCAAAGGCAAAAGATATACACTGTGCAATCCAGCTGGACAGTGTCCTTTTGGAGACTGGAAGTCCCAAATGACTAGGATCAAAAGCAACAAAGAGTTGAGAGGATTTTTTATGTTGCTGTGTCCTTTGCAAGTAAAAGGACAAAGCTCTTTTACGGTCCAAAATATGAAGATTCCTTTCTGCATTTGAGGCGTGAAGCCTTGGAAAGAATACAGGAAGGTAAACCGATTGGTTTAAATGAAAAGGTGACACCACCTTTGGCATAAAGTGTGGATGAATCTTAAGGACTACCTTATCATGATGGAACCTTGTATAAGGAGGATCAGCCACCAACGCTTGCAATTCGCTGATGCGACGTGCTGATGTGATTGCAATGAGAAAGATAGCCTTCCAGGAAAGGAATTTCAAAGAGGTAGTGGCTAATGGTTCAAGGGCGGTTTCAGGAGCTGCCCAAGTATTAGATTTAAGTAGCATGCCACCGGTGGTGGCTTAATGGGAGGCTTCGTTAAAAGAAGGCCTCTCATAAATCTCGCTATGAGAGGATGAGAGGAAATAGGTTGTCCATTTATAGGCTTGAAAGAAGCTGCAATAGCACTCAAATAGACTCTAACTGAATTGGTCTTGAGCCCTGCATTTGATAAATGAAGGAGGTACTCCAGTAATGATTCCAGAGGTATCGCAAGAGGGTTAAGACCCTTCTGTGAGCACCATATGGTAAACCCTTTCCACTTAAATGCATAAGAGCGTCTTGTGGAAGGCTTCCTGGATGCATGAAAGATATCCTTTACCTGCTGGAAAAGGTTAAGACCGTGAAGTTCTAGGCTTTCAGCAACCAGGCCCTGAGATGCAGAGACTGGGGATTGGGATGCCACAGCATCCCACTTTCTTGAAAAAGAAGATCTGGAGCAGATCCTAACTCCGGAGGCAGAGCTTGAGAGAGATGTAGGAGCAAAGGGTACCACGGTTGCCATGGCCAATGTGGAGCTATGAGGATCATATGACATCTGTCTCTGAAGCTTGAACAGGGTTTTGGGAATTAGGGGAATGGGTGGAAAGGCATACAGGAAGTCCTAACCCCAATGAAGGACGAAAGCATCCCTGGCCTGACAACCCTGAGCCGGAATTCTGGAACAGAACCGGGGAAGTGTGGCATTCAGCGGACTTGCGAAGAGATCTATGTACGGGATTCCCCAAATTTTAAAAATTTTGGCCACCTGGTCTGCATGGAGAGACCATTCATGTGGAAGCAGAACTCGACTGAGTTTGTCTGCCCAAGAGTTTTGAATGCCTGGAAGATACATCGCAAGAAGATTAATCTGATGCTCTCTGGTGAGGGCCCATAGTCACAAAGCTTCGTTGCACAGTGACAGAGCACCTGATCCGCCCTGCTTGTTCACACAGAACATGGCTACCTGATTGTCCGTTTGAACTAGGACTGTCTTGTAGCTGAGCTAGGTGTGAAATACTCAAAGAGCAAGGAAGATTGCTCTGAGCTCCAGGAGGTTGATATGGAGATAGGCCTCCTATGTAGTCCAGGTACCCTGGGTAGAGAGGCCATGCAGGTGAGCTCCCCAACCCACCTGTGAAGCATCTGCTAGAGTGGCTTTGGGTGGGGGTTGCTGAAAAGGAGACCCCACCAGAAGGTTTTTGGGTGACTGTCACCATTGGAGGGACAAAATAAGGCGATCTGAATTTGATATTTTATCTGACAGGCAACCTGAGGCCTGAGTCCACTGGGCTGCCCTCATATGGAGGTGAGCAAAAAGAACCACATATGCACGGTGGATGCCATGTGGCCTAGCAACTGTAGCATTTCCCGAGCAGTGAGGTGAGGTTTTAGCACTGCTTGGGAAGCTAGCTGCACAACGCGAAGGCAGCAAGGCTGTGAAAGGAAGGCCCTTGTCTGCCTGGTATCCAGAAGAGCTCCTATAAACTCTAAGGATTGAGTGGGAGCAAGGTTGGCCTTTGGGAAGTTTATGACAAGTCCCAAATACTGAAGGATGAGCATTGTGCGGGACAGAGCCATACTGGCCTCTGGCTCTGAAGGGGCTCGAATGAGCCAGTCGTCTAAGTAAGGGAAGACGAATATTCCCAGGGTGCGGAGAAATGCTGCTACCACAGCCATGCATTTTGTGAACACCCTTGGTGCAGAAGCCAAGCCAAAAGGAAGAACCCTGTATTGGGAGAGCTTCCCTTAAAACAGGAATTGAAGAACTTTCGGTGAGTTGGATGGATGAGAACATGAGTGTACGCATCTTTGAGGTCTAGAGAATAAAGCCAATCCTGACTCTGAAGGTATGGCAGCAGAGTTCTTAGAGAAATCGTTTTGAACTTCTCTCTGAACAAGAATTTGTTCAATTCTCTGAGGTTTAGAATGGGTCTGTGTCCTCCTGTTTTCTTTGGAATAAGGAAATAGGGGGAGTAAAACCCTGTACCCCGTTGGGGAATGGGCATCTCTTCTATTGCCCCTTGAGCAAGGAGCATAGTGACTTCTATACCTAACCGGTCGTTGAGAGAGGTCTGAGAATTGAACTGTCTTACCATTGTAGGAGGGGGCATGCTGAAGAAATGAAGTTTGTACCCCTCTCTTACAATAGACAGAGTCCAGTTTTCTGCTGTTATCTGACCCCATCTGGGGGCAAAATGACATAACCTTCCTGGAATGGAGGAGGGTTCCGGGCCATTTAGGGCCAGGAAGTCAAAGTTCTCTAGACAGGAGTCAAAGCCCCTGTGGAGGCTGAGTCTGCTGCGCCAGTTAAGGCTTAGCTGCTTTTGGCTTCCTTTGTTGCCTAGGTTGTTGCTGCTGTCCCTTTTGGGCAGACTGACCTGAACGATGTCCCAGCTGGGTATAGGCGGGATAAAACTTTCTTCTTGCTGAAGAATGGTTTCTTAGAGGATCTTTTCCTCGCAGGATCAGCTGTAGATTTGGACAATCTATTCAAAGTGATATTGTCAGCATCAATCTCATTAGCTTTTTCCTGCCAATTCTTGCCAAAGAGATTCTCTCCTTGTGCAAGGTATATTCCCCAGTTTGTCCTGTACCCAGATTTCCAAGTCAGATGCCTGGAGCCAGGCAATTCTACGTGCACCTATGGCAATAGCAGAGGTTCTGCTTATGCATTCAAAGCAGTCAAAGGCTGCACGATTCACAAACTTGGAAACATCCTGAGCATGTTTAACAAGAGCAAGATAATCTTGCCTTTTATCATCAGGAAGGAGGGGGCTCATAAGCTCTTAATCTCCTGTAACTTCCTTAAGGAACATTCCCATATACAAGACATAGGAACTGATCCTAGCAGAGAGCCTGAAAGCCTGGAAGGATCGACATCCAAAGGCATCAAGGGTCCTACACTCACGTCCTGGAGGATTAGATGCATGCCTTTATGCACTCTTTATCCGTCTCATGGCTGATTCCACCACCATGGAATGGTGCAGTAATTGAGTCTTCTGAAACCCAGGACAAGGAGGAACTCGATACATGGTGTCGAGTCTTCGAGAATTAGGAGATGTGGTCAGAGGTGTATCCCACATCCTTAACATATGTTCATGCAAGATCTCATGAATAGGATAAGATAGCTGCCTCCTTGGGAGCTTTAGGCTATTGTAGGATTTCTAATTCCTTTGCCCTAGGCTCTTTTTCAGGAGCCACTGTGATGGAAAGACCCCGAGCCACATTGCGGATAAAATCCTGAAAGGACATATCCTCTGGTGGAGACATCCTATGCTGAGGAGAAGAGGAATCCTCGGGAAGAAGTACTCTGGTATCGGCAGAGCTTTCAGAGTCTTCAGACTCATCCGAGGATTCAAAGTTATCTCCGATCCGGGTGATCGTGCAAGGCCTGGTACCGGTACCGATCGAAGTCGGCATCGGGGTGGTCCGGTACCGGCTTGTCGATGCTGGATAGAGACGCATGACTCGGTCCCGGTAGAATACCTGTTGATGTCGATACAGTCGGTGCCGGTACCAGTTGAATTGTCTGAAGCGGTTTCAGGGGCATCGAGGCCGTGAGAAGAGCCACCAGACTGCACTCAATAGCCAAGAATCTCTGGTCTATGACGTTGCCGATGCTTGGGTATCGGTGCCAGATAAAGCGGCCAGAACCCCAGAGCATAGCACCAGTAGTTCTGCCGAGGTTGAAGCCTCGAGAACATCCTGGAGCCCCGTTAGTGCTTTGGAAGACGAAGCCTTCCGCTGGGGCAATTTTGCCGGTGAAAGTCCCTCAAGGGCAATGCCAGAGGCATCTTGATGTTTAGAAGGAGATCTACCCTTTGACGACCGGCTAGATATATATGTTTAGTTACCTAAGATCCATGGGAGGAAGATGAAGCCCTGGAGGACGTCGATGCCACGGAGGCTGCATCGGAGGGAAAAAGGGTGCTAAGCTTAGCAGCCCGGTTTTGCCGGACCCTTTTTGACATCATTCCTCAGGCAACACTCTGAAATAGAGTGGTCAGGACCTAAACATTTGAGGCACCACTCATGGGTGTCGGTGACGGTACTGCCACACTTAGAACACTTTAAAACCCGAAGCGGGTTTTTCCATTCTGAGGGAAAAAGTTGGGCCTAGTGTCCAAAATGGCACGTGGCACCCGAGAAGATAATTACTGTAAAGACTCCAGAAATAAAGTTGCTTTTTTTGGAAAAAAGAAAAGAACCACCGGCGGTACTGGTATAGCTTCGAGGGAAGGCAGATGTGACCACAAAAAAAGTAGTATAAGGGGGGAATTTTTATGTGGTGACAGGATGTGCGACCTGTCGGCTCCGCGGAAAACAAAGAATTGGAGAGGGACAGTTGGGAAAGGCGGGAAGGCAGCACGCAGGCGCTGTGGGATGCTCTCAAAAGCTTTCCTATTGGATGCTGGGGAGCGTTCCCGCGCAGGCTCAGTTGGTACCAACGATACCCATATGTGAAGACTACATTCCTGCTTGTTCCTGGAGACTGTCCTTTCCTAGAGACCTGCTAGACCAGTGCAGACAAGTCAGTCATGTTCCCCTATCAGCATATTGGTGAAGGCGAAGAACCAATGAAAAGCCCAGGTTTAAGACATCACTCCCATGCCTCTATCCACCTCAGCCAGATGTCTCTTCAATATCCGCCCCAAAAACATATGAGAGAACATGGCAAGCCTCACACAACCTTAAAGTGGGCAACAATGAGTAATCAAGCAGTAGAGAACTATGTACAGAACAGTATAAAGTGAAGGCTGATGATAGAAGATGAACCTGCAGATCCAAATATAAAAATCGTAACGGACCCAAGGGTACTGCCTCAGAAGAACAGAGTAAATACAGTTCCAGGAGCAGGCCCTGGACTGGTCTAGTGAGACTCAAGAGAAGGACATTATCTGGTAAGTAAAATGTCACCTTCCATATTATCCTACTAGACCAGTCCAGACAAGTGGGATGTAACAAAGCTATGCCTCCACCAGGCAGAAACATACCAGCTCACAAAATCTTAGAGCCAAAGGCCGTGTCTACCTGAGTGTGGACATCCAAGTGGACATGCTTGACAAAAAGTGTAAGTAACATCTACATTGCTGCCCGATATATGTCTGCAGGGGCTACCGAGCTCTGCTCCACCCACAAGGATGCTTGTGCTCATGAAGAATAGGCATGCAAACCCTCACTAGCAGATACTCTCCGTACTGGAGCCAAAATAGCCTCAAAGGCCAGCGTCCTAGTCAGCGACCTCTCGCTGAGCCGCCTTTTACAGAAGGAAAAGGAACCACATATAGCCAAAATGAAGACATTACAAATCTACCACCAAACCTTATAAATCGGACAAAGCCAAACTAAACGGGAATATTGTCCCTCAAGAAACCACAGAACTATAAAATCCCTCTCAGAACATAATGCGTATGGCAGAGCATTCCACACCTGGGGCCTGGCCAAGGCACTCAGCCAAGCACCTTTTAGAACTGTCCAAGAGAGCTACCACCATAATTCTTTTTGACTTGAATATGTGTACAGCGGATCATAGCGCTGTATCACAACAGCTAACCTCAAATATTACCCTGCCATAGCAACGGACCAACGCCTTATAGGACCTGCTATGGACAGCGGAAGGAAATTCTTGTAAACTAACATAGCTAGGCCCCTCTTTTTTTTTTTTTTTTTTAACAACCTTTGAAGGCCTACTGAAAAAGTGTAATCCATACTCTGCAGCTGGGTTAATTTATTTATGTATTGTATTTTATTTTTGCACATTTCAGGAAATTGCACCCATCCTATGCACTCTGTTCTAATAGTGATTTTCCATCTGCCATGTTCACTTACTACCATTTGAGAGGAATATGTAGTCAGAAGTTGGGATCCCGAGAGTTTTGGGCACAGCCGGGAAAGGATGTATAGGACTCCAAAAAGCAAGCTCCGGCCACCTCCAATGAAATCAAAGCAGATCAGCTAAAATTACCCGAACTGCTGTTATAGCCTTGCAAAAGCTACCAGGTCCCACTGCACCTTGCTTTCCTTCCCCCCTTATCCTGAGGGATTCACCGTTGCCGGAGGCGTTGCTCCCCCCCTGCCAGCCTGCTACGTCTGCCAGGGAGCTGAAGAGCGAAATAGAGAGCAGAACTCCTGGAAGTAAACAAATAGCGCCCAGCTCGTGGGGTTCAGGGCACCAAAAGCCCCCGAATAAATCAACCGTGGTCGCTCAAAATGAACAAGGCTCTCTCTCACTAGAGAGTTTCTTGTTCCTTTTGAAATCCTGCTCTAGAAATAGATGAGAACTGCCGGGAAGGGCCTGATAAGTGATCCCCCCTTAAGCTAGGAACACCCAGGCACCTTGCAAAGAGGGGACTGCCTGTGTGAATCGAAGGAGTAACACAATTTCTTATTTTACCAACCCCCTCCCCCAGGGATGGGGGCCCTGAATACTACATGTGAGTCATGAGCAGCTGTGGCTGTTAGGACAACAGAGACCAACAAACGATAAAGAATTGAAGAGCTGCAATCTTGGTTATATAAACAGGAGTTGCAGCATTACAGAGAATAAGCAATCTGAAACTGCTGCATACACAGACAGAGAAAGGCCCCATTGAGTGCATCCGCTGCCCTCTGGTGGCCATAGACCTTAGCCCAGGCACCCCTTGATTGACAGGTAACTGCCATATACTTCTTTATATCCTAAGGATTCCTAAACCTGTCCCTGTGAAACACAGGCCTTTGGGCAACTGTCAGTATAGAATACACAAAGGCCCATTTCCAGCCTGTCCCTTACAAATACCTGCTCTGGAACCTAAAACTGGCAATGTGCCTAACATCCTGTGACTTAACAGATGCTCCTCAGAGACATGATTAGAAGGGAAAGAACATGTGGAATCAATGCCACAACTGCTGTCCTATAAACTAAGAACACACCCAAAAATAAAGAGGTCTAAAACACTAGGCCCAAAAAACTAGCTATTCAGCTTGTTGTCTTCCTCACACAGGCCTCTCACTGCAACTCCCACCATGTGGTCCAAACACCCAGAAAGAAAAGGGCCCCAAAAAAGGAGGCCTCAGCAGACCGACAGAGCCCGAAGGCCTTACCTGCAGGGCAGAAAGCCACCCTGCCAGCTCCTACCACCTTAAAGTGCTCCAAGAGGATCACTCAGCCGGTTCCACCGTGTAAATCAAATCCCGCAGCAACGGAGAGGCTCCGTCTCACACAGCTGCAGTGTGGATGTACGGGTCCCGGAGCTTTCTCCCGTAGTCAAGGGAGAGAGATCCGCACCAGCAAAGGCCTGCATCAAGCAAACAATTGAGGAGGGAAGGTGAGAGCTGCTACAAACTTAAAGAGGCCGGCTCAAATTTAAAACCACTGTAAATAAGGATATTTGCTCCTAACCAAAGGAACTAATCCCCGGTTGCCAATTAATCAAAGGCAACTGAATCAAAAATAAAGTTAAAGTAAATTAAAGGCAAAAATCAAAATCAGACTAGAATTTGCACACTAAATGCTCCTTATCTGCTCCCCCCAAGTGAGCCCAGGAGCAAGGCTGTCTACCAAAACAAATAAATCCTGCCGGTGAAAACGCGGCCCTCAAAATGGCCACTGCAAGCATTCCCGCTCAAAAAAAGCACACTCTCTCACCACCCCGCGGCAAGGCCCCGAGCACCCTGCAACCCTGGGAGCCGCCGCGAAGCCTCCCCTCCCATTTTAAACCAGCTCCCCAAAGCAGATCTGCGTGGGTACTTACCACGACCGCCGCAGATCCCGGGGGGGGGAAGGGGGGGGAGGGGAGTGAGGGAAAGGAGCCAACAGGACACCGGAGCACAGCCTTTTTAACGGCTTCAGCTCCGATTGATCTGGGCACAACCTTCTCAGGCTTTTCAGCCCCTGTATCGCTGCTGCTGCTGCAACTGCCCGCCTTCCACCTGCTCCTCACCCCTTCAACGCGGGTTCGGGAGCAGGGAGGCCACGGATCAGCACTGTCTCCCCTGTGCTCGTTTAGACGCTGGGGCAATGCAGAGAGGGAGGGTGAAGAACTCCCTGATCCTTTAGAAACAAAAAATAAAGGTCCACAGACACAGGAACCCTTACAGCAGCAGCAGATCTGACATAAAAGAAAACGAAGTAACCAAATCAAACAGGGAAAATAAACCAAAAGCTCTGCTTATTTGTTCTCACTGAGCCCAGCCCTGGGCTCAGAACCTCCAAGCTGCTTGGAGACTGAAAGTACTGGTGAGAGGGGGCGGTCCTTGCCTACTTATACTGGTGCCAGCAAAGCAATGATGTACAGTCAAACCTCGGTTTTCGTATGCCCTGGTTTTCGTACGATTCGGTTTTCGTTGACTTTTTTCATCAAGATTTTGTTCCGGTTTTCGTATGTTGTCTCGGTTTTCGTACAGTTGAAAATGGAGCACCATCTTGTGGCCAGAAGTGGGATTTTCTTTATTTTGATTTTCTTGCTGATTGACTGTCTTCCATATTTATTGGCGCTTCTCTTTTACAAGGCAGGCTGGAGCCCCGATTGTGCAGACGGACAAGATGGCTGTTCCCGCCTCCGCTTCTGGTGGTGATTGCTCGAACCCTGGAGGGGAGAGCAGCTGGAGCTGTCTGGAGTGTGTCCCTCTCCCAGCGCCCGATGGCACTTCTCTTTTACAAGGCAGGCTGGAGCCCCAATTGGGCAGCCGGCCAAGATGGCTGTTCCCGCCTCCGCTTCTGGTGGTGATTGCTCGATCCCCGGAGGGGAGAGCAGCTGGAGCTGGCTGGAGTGTGTCCCTCTCCCAGCGCCCGATGGCGCTTCTCTTTTACAAGGCAGGCTGGAGCCCCAATTGGGCAGCCGGCCAAGATGGCTGTTCCCGCCTCCGCTGCTGGTGGTGATTGCTCGATCCCCGGAGGGGAGAGCAGCTGGAGCTGGCTGGAGTGCGTCCCATATGCCAACAAAAGTCTTCAATAAAGGTAAAAGTGATGTTACATGCTCATTTATCCATTTCATTAAGTCATTTATATGTATTTCTCATTGTTTTCTGTATGTAAAAATATAGTTATTCTCTATAAAATGTATTTTTTGTCAATATTTTTGGGTGTCTGGAACGGATTAATTGAATTTACATTATTTCTTATGGGAAATCTTGCTTCGGTTTTAGTCCGTTTCGGTTTTAGTCAGACTTTTTTGAACGGATTAATCATGAAAACCGAGGTTTGACTGTATTTCAGTCTCCAAGGCTGCTGGAGGAGGTTGACAACTCTATGGTTCCGGGACTGGACTAGAGGGACGCTAAGGAATAGCCCTTCTATGCCCCTGCGTACGGTCAAGGTAGAAGGATAAGGCCCTCCTACAGTCCAGGGTATGCAGGACTGCTTCAGCCTGGCTTGCATGAGGCCTAGGGAAGAATGTTGGAAGAACCACCTCCTGATTGAGGTGGAAAGAGGAGACAACCTTTGGGAGGAACTTTGAATGAGTCCTAAGGACTACCCTGTTCCTATAAATCCTAGTGTAAGGCCTATCACAGACCAGGGACAAGCCTAGCCGAGGTAAGGGCTATCAGGAACAGTGTCTTCCAGGAGAGGAAGCGTAGTGGACAAGTAGCCATCGGCTCAAAAGGTGGGCGAGTCAGTTGCTGCAAGACCACATTCAGCTCCCACTCAGGGGCAGGACGACAGATTGGAGGCTTGAGCAAAAGCAAGCCCCTGAGAAAGCGGGACACCAAGGGGTGACCTGACAGAGAATGTCCCTCCACCAGTGAGTGGTGAGCTGCTAGAGCTGAGAGGTGGATCCGAACAGAATTGGACTTAAGGCCCGGATTTGATAAGTGCAGTAAGTACTGAAGCACTACTGGCACAGTACAGGAGAAAGGATCCTCTGTACGTAGCTGACACCACACAGAAAACCTTTTCCATTTGAGGGCATAGGTTTTCCTAGTGGACTGTTTCCTAGAGGCTAGGACAACCTCCTCAACTTCTTGAGGTAGGCCCCAGGAAGCCAAGACTACCCTTGCAGCCTCCAGGCCATCAAATTGACAGCTTTGAGATTGGGCTGCAGAAGGGAACCCTGCTCCTGAGAGAGAAGGTCGGGTTGCAACCCCAGAGACAGTGGGGGATCCACCGCCAGTTGAAGCAGAAGAGGAAACCAAGGCTGTCTCGGCCAACCTGAAGAATTTTGAAGAGAGTTCGGGCCACCAAGGGCGTGGGAGGAAACGCATACAGGAGGCCCTGAAACCATGGAATCAGAAAAGCATCTGCTGCCATTCTCAGAGAATGCGGTTGCCTGGAGCAGAACTTTGGCAGTTGCTTGTTCATTGGGCTGGCAAAGACATCCACCAAAGGGAGGCCCCATTTTAGGAAGATCTTCTGAACTACTGAAGGATGCAGCTGCCACTCGTGGGGCTGCAGAATCCTGCTTAATCTGTCGGCCAAGTAGTTGTCCTGGCCTGGAAGGTACACAGCTTTGAGGAGCATGTGGTGCTGGAGGGCAAACGAACAAAGGTCCTGAGCCTCCCGACAAAGGAGTCTGGACCCAGTCCCGCCCTGTTTGATCACATAAAACATGGCTACCTGGTTGTCTGTCTGAACCAGGACAGATTGATGAGCCAGGGAAGGAGAGAAAGCTTTGAGTGCTAACCGAATAGCTCAGTTCGAGGAGATTGATCTGCTGTGCAGCTTCCCAAGGAGACCACAGGCCCTGGGTGCACTTGCCATGACAATGAGCTCCCCAGCCCTGCAGGGAGGCGTCTGTGGTCAGTACCACCATGTACCCAGGAATCTGAAAAGGCACCCCCATTAGTAGATTGGGTGGGTGGAGCCACCAGTTGAGGGAGTTCAGAAATTCTCTGGACACCCTTATCCTGTCTCTGAGGCTGCCTGTGGCCACCGAGTCCGAAGGCACCACTGTGCAGGCCTCATATGGAGCCTGGCATTGGGGGTCACATGCACTGTCGAAGCCATGTGTCCAAGCAGCCTTAGGCAGAGTCTGGCTGAGACCAGTGACTTGCTGAGAAACTGGTTTGCTAAGTTTACCAGTCTTTGGGCTCTGTCTTCGGGCAAGAAGGCCTTTGCCAGCAGAGAATCCAATCTTGCCCCTATGAACTCCAAGTTCTGGGAGGGGAGCAAAGTGGACTTTGCGAAGTTTATAAGGAGAGCAATAGTTCTGAGGGTGGCTTCTCTGGTCTCTTGGCACGTCTGACCCCTGATGAGCCAGTCGTCCAGATAGGGGAAGACAGATTCCCTGATTTCTCAGGTAGGCCGCCACCACGGCCAGGCATTTGGTAAAAACCCTGGGAGCAGAGGTGAGGCCAAAAGGCAGTACTCTGTACTGATAATGGTTTCCTCCCACAATGAACCTGAGGTACTTTCTGTGGTCTGGATGAATGAGGATGTGAGTATAGGCATCCTTTAGATCTAAGGAGCATAGCCAATCTCCCTGCTGGAACTTGTTGAGGTTTCTGAGATCCAGAATGGGTCGAAGGCCACCGGTTCTTTTGGGCACCAGGAAATACCTGGAGTAGAATCCGTGACCTTGCAAGTGGGGAGGCACAGGCTCCACCACCCTGTCCAACAGACTTTGAAGCTCTTGAAGGAGAAGGTCTGTGTGCAGGGGAGGCCTTGGGGGCTCCCCTGGAAAGTATGGAGGAGGCAGTTGGTGAAAATGCAGTGCATAGCCCCTGTGGACTATGTCCAGCACCCAACTGTCCCCGATGAGGGGCCACTGGTGGGCAAAGAAGGCGAGGCAACGTCCTGTGCAGGGTTGGGAGGGCAGGGATGGAGAGGCTATGCTCAAGAAGTCATAAACCCCCACTCTGCTGAGTGGCAGCAAGGGCCGGAGGCTTGGGGGGGGGGGGGGGTCCTCTGCCTACAGGGCACAGTACCCTGCTCCTTGGCTTGCTGACCCTGGGGTGCAGCTTGGGCAGCCTGATATTGAGGGTACTGTTTGTAGGCAGTGCCCTTCCTCGGGTAAAAGGGCTTTTTACCCGAGCCCTTCTTTTTATGAGAAGGGGCAGAGGTCTTCCTAGACAGCCTTGTCCGTGTAAGGTGCTGTGTTTCGAGCTGAGCAGCCTTCTCGGTCATGGGCTTGCCAAAAAGGTTTTCACCTCGGCAAGGGACATCGACCAACTTGTCCTGAACCCATGGCTCGAGGTCCAATGACTGCAGCCATGCCTGGCGTCGAGCCGCGATGCCGGCTGCCGCAACTCGGGCCGAAGCCTCGAAGCTATCGTAGGCGGCGCAGGACATGAACTTCAAGCAGTCCCAAATCCCCGAGGACAAGGACTTGAATCTCTGCAAGGGTTCCCCGGAGAGTCCAGCAGAGAACCCGGCCAACTCCTTGGCCAGGTCCTGCAAGTACATGCCCATGTACAGCTGGTACGACTGGACACGGCAAGCAAGCATCGAGCCCTGGAAGCACTTTCTACCGACGCCATCGAGGTTCCGGGCCTCCCTGCCAGTGGGCACCGCGGAGTGCATCTTCTGGCTCTTCAGAAGATGCATGGCCGATTCCACAACCATAGAATGGTGTGGTAGCTGTGCCTTCTGAAAGCCAGGGCTCTTTCTGAGTCGATAAATCGAGTCGACTCGCTTGCTGAGAACCGGTGCCTCCCACATCCGGAAGAGGAGCCGTTCCAGCATCGGAGGAACTGGGACAGTAAAGGCCTCCTTCGGAGGAGAGTCATACTGCAGGGCCTCGAGCTCTTCAGCTCGAGGCTCTTCCTCAGGGTCCGCCGGAATAGCCAAGGCAGTGGCCATATCCCGGACGAACTCCGAGAACCGAGTATCCTCCGGAGAGAATCTACTCCGGGGCTCAGACTGCGGTGAGTCCGACGGGACGCACCGAGTCTTGAACGTATCGGAAGACTCCTCGTCCTCCGTCTCCCAGGCGGACTCGTCCGAGGAGGAGTCAAGGCCCGACCCCGCGGGGCCCTGGAGCACCCGCCCCGACGCCCTCGGTCCCGAATGGGAGGTCGAGGGAGACCGCGACCGAGGTCGACTTCAAGCCATGATGGACTTGAGTATCGGCTCGGTCTCTGAAGTCGATGTCCCGGTGGTCGGGGCAGATGCGCCAGACAGGCTGGCCATCAGTGCCCACTGCTGCTCCATGAAAGCAGACAGTCTGCTCTACAAGACTGTCATCCTGAGACTCAGCTCGGGAGACGCAGCAGCCACAGACTCGGGACCCGGCGGTGCCGGGCCCGACATCGGCTCTCTTGGATGAGAGTCCGAGGACTACGGGGCTTACGTGTCCAGCAGACTCCGGTTCCACGCGAGGAACTTTGGCAGGCTTCTCGTGTTCCACGGGGCAGGGGCGACGGTCGTGGGTCTTAGACCTGGCCCTCAAGGAGCCAGGGACCTCCTCCGACAATGCCCTCACGAGCCACTTCTTCCTCTTACGTTCCTGTTCGGGGGGCCCCCGGTCCGAGGAGCTACGACGGCCCTCGGGATCAGAATCCCAAGATGTCGACGCCTCAGACGAGGTCCGGGCGTGGCCGGAGGCTGAGTCCGAGAAAAGCCTTTCTTTTTGCTGCTGGTGACTTCGGAGTGCCTTGGAAGACATCTTCCCACATGGCCCGCACGACTTAGGGTCGTGATCAGGGCCGAGGCACCGAAGGCAGCAGTCGTGTGTCGGTGAGACACATCAATTTCTTACACCGATCACACTTTTTAAAACCACTGAAAGCCATCGGGGAAAAAAGAGTCCCCGCGAGGTCAAAGGACCGGCCTTCCAGGGAAAATGGGGAAAAAAGGGCGCAAACACCAGCCACAAAGGGCAAAAACCGAAAAGAAGAAATCGGGCTCGATACCGGTGTACCGAACCCAGCGGGAGGGGAACCAACGTCGAACCGGAAGAAAAAATAGCGATAATCGCCGAAAAAAAATCTACTTTTAACCGGAAGGACAGGACACGTCCGGTGGGCTTCTCGGAAAAAGAGAGACTGAGGTAAGATGGCACCTTTAGGCGGGAAGGGAACCGCGCATGCGTGCCTGCGTTCCCAAAGGCTTTCATAGAAAGCTGGGGAAATGCTCCGCTGGGGCTTCATCGGCGCCGATGACACCCATATGTGAGGACTGACTTCCTGCTTGGTCCTGGAGAAAATGCCTGGTTCACATTAAAGGGAGAAATCACTTCAGGGAAGGAAGGCAGGCAGGCACAGGTCAAACAGAAATTGCCTCATCACAGAAAGCTAGGTAAGTGTCTCAGCAAGCCTACAGCTTGGAAAATAGTCATGTGAAACATTGTCCAAGAACACCCTGACCGTCTTCTTCTGAAGCATGTTTCCAAAGTGTTGCAAAGCTAGCCACACTGCCAGGTGATTGACCACATATTCTCCTCCTGTGTCCACTGCCCTTACACCATGCAGTAAGATCCCCATTCTGAGAGACTGGCATTGGGGGTCACCACCACACAAGTCTGGTGTCTCTAAGGGCATTCTTTTCATTAACTTTGCGTGATCCAGCCACCATCACAAGCTCACTCTGGCCTCTCCCAGACATTGTTAAACACCTGGAGAGCGGATGATTCTGGGGAGACCACCTTGACAGTAGAGCCTTCTGCAGCGGCTGCATATATGCCCTGGCCCACAGAACCAGATGCAGTATGGCTGTATGAACCTGAGCAGCTGCAGATAGTGCCATACTGACAGGGCCTGCATCCACAAGAATCCTCTCTGGAGGTAAAGACATTAGCCCTTTTTCTGTATCAAACATAATGAGACGGAACAAATTTGCTTTTGGAAACACTGATCACTCAGTCAAGGCTCTGAAGAAACGCAACTCCTCGTTGCGTGACCTCTTGGCTCAGATTAGCCAGTCGTACAAGTAGGAGTGCACCAGTATGCCTGCCCAACACAGAGCAGCTGCCACAACTACCAAACCTTCGTAAAAGTCCACGGTGCCGCTGCCAAGCAGCAGGGCCCAAAAATGAAAATGCCCCATCGGAATGCCAAACCGTAGATAACACTGGTGTTCTGGACGAATGGGGATATATATGTAAAAGTAGAGGGCATAACCTGAAGCTGCAAGGAGATAAACTGAAAGGCAAATGTCAGGAAATACTTTTTCACTGAAAGGATGGTGGATGCTTAGAATGCCCTCCCGATAGAAGTGGTGGGTGCAAACAGTGACAGAATTCAAAGTGGCATGGGACAGACACAGTGGATCCCTTTATAGCAACAGGATAAAATCAAAATAAGCAAAACTATCTTATATCTGAATAAATAGGCGTAACCTACAAGGAGCGGTGGGTACACCCCTAAACAAAGGTATGGGGAGGGGTGACCTGCACAGAGCAGCAAGTGCACCTACTCTTGCCACCTTGCTGGGCAGACTAGATAGACCATACTGGTCTCTATCTGCCATCACATACTATGTAAGTATGCCTCCATGAGGTTCAGTGTTGTCAAAAACTCCCCTTTTCGTACTGCCTCAATCATGGACTGCAACATCACCATGTGAAAGCACGACACCCTCAAGGCTCTGCTGACATGCTTGAGTTCGAGCCCTGGATGGAGGGCACCACAAAATAAATGAGTACCAACCTGAACCGCATTAGTCTTCTGGAACCTTGTCTCCCGCTTCTAAGAGGAGTAGCCTTAATAGAGTATCTGATATCGCTAGTGCCTTATCTGGGGGTGGGGGAGGAGGGGAGAGAGATTTGCATGTGAACAAATGCACCGGAGATAGGATGAGCAAACTCCAGGCGAATTCCTTTTGCATCACTCCTAACAGCCACTGGTCGGTTGTAATCTAGGCCCAAGTGGAGTAAAAATGTTGAAGACGACTGCCAACTGGTAACGCACTCCCCTTGGGCCCTTCTCGTTTCATTGTGGCCGCTGTGTAACCCACATTATTATAGCCTCTACCTCAGTGGTTCCCAGCCCAGCCCTCGGGTATCCCCTGGCCAGTCAGGTTTTCAGGGTATCCACAATGAATATGCATATGAGAGATCTGCATACAATGGAAGCAGCACGTGCCGATCTCTCTCATGCATATTCATTGTGGATATCCTGAAATCCTGACTAGCCTGGGAGTACCTGAGGACTGGGTTGGGAACCACTTCTCTACCTGATCCTTTGCTATGGAAGCCTGGCCCCGAAATCGATATCAACCACATTGAAAAGGGGCAAAGCAAGATGTTCTAAAGAGACAGATATCTCTAAACTGACTTCTGGCCATAGACTTCACCCCTTGAGGTTTATCCTCCGGAAGTCTGGCCCCTTTGGTTTCACCTAAATCCTTTACCTATCTGTTCCAACAAGCCTTTGACCTCCCCCCTGACGTCCCTCCCTGAGTCTTTGTTGGCCTGCATTTCGTGCTGTTACTATGTTTTGCTTTTGTACTGTCATCTCCTTTTTTTTGTTGTTGTTGTGGTTTCCCCACCCTATGTTCATTGTCCCTCTTGAGTTTTTGTCTGGTATGTGTCTCGTGCTCTTATTGTATTTGTTTTATGCTGTCCTTTCTCCCTCTTTCCTATTATAATATGGCGTTCCTTTTTCTATAGCTTAGTGGTGTGGACCTTTTATTGTACACCGCTCTAATGTTCCGACAAGAGCGGTCTATCAAATGGCGAAATAAAGATAAAGATAACTTCTAAGGCCTCTCCAAAGAGCAACTTGCCCTTGAATGGCAGCTGAATCTTATCTTCAACAAACATTTGCTGACCAACTGCAGAGTCAAAGAAAAAGACGAGTTATGACCACTGAAGCCATGCTTTTGGCCAAGACCCGCACAAAATCATAGAAGGCACCCACCAAGATTTATTTATTTATTTAGCTAGGTTTTTATATCACTTTTCTTCCAAAGTGGTGTACATTCAGGTACTGTATATATATATTTTTCCTTTGTCCCCGAAAGGCTCACAATCTGTGTTTTTGTATCCTAGGCAACAGAGGATTAAGCAGCTTGCCCAAGGCCACATGGAGCATCTGTGAAACTAATCCTGATTTTGACTCACCGGGCACTCTATACTTCAACGCCACAGTATCTTGCTGACCATCTCTCTCTACATACACCTTATCGCCAACTTGGCTCTCTCCATGCTAACCGGCTTTCCATCCCTTCTCAGTCTCAAGCTCACCTTGAACAAACACGACACGCTGCGTTTTCTTCAGCCCAGCACTAAGGAATTCCCTGCCTTCCGCACTCCATTTAGAACCCACCTACCAAAACTTTAAAGCATTACTCAAAACACACCTATTTCAGCAGGCTTTTAACCTCCCTTCTACTGATTCCCTATAGACTGTCCCCTCTGTGTAACTTATTCTTGTCCGTTTGCTGTTCTTGCTCTCCTCTCCTATTAAGTATGGCGTTCCTTTCTTTATTCCGCAGCATGGAATTGTTTTATATTTTCTTTATTGTAAACTGCCCTAATGTTTCGACGTGGGCGGTATATCAAGTGTAAATAAAGATAAAGATAAAAACCCCTGTCCTTCTGGCACAAAGTTGCTGACCTCTAGCGGGATTCAAACCCCTGGCTCTCCAGCACAAAGTAACTTAACTTGCCCCAACCACTAGGCCACTCCTCCCAAAGTAGGCAGATCCCGATTCCAACTTAGCCAGCAGCTCCATGGGTTCATGTTGCAGACTCTTTTCCTGTTCGGGCAAGGCTTGCGCCCATTTCAGACAAGCCCTCGCCATATACACCCCACAGACAAAGGATTATAAGGTGAGGGCACTGCCCTCTAACGCATGCTTCAACGTCTCGAGTTTTCGATCCTGTGTATTCTTCAGCACAGCTCCTCCCTCAACGGGACCGTTGTCTTTTTTAGTAACAGCTGATACCAGGGCATCCACCTTTGATATCTTGAAGAGCTCCTTCTCTCTTGGCAGAATGGGACACAGGCCTGGCTCTGGCAGCTCCCATTCAGCCTCTATCAATAGCATAATGGTTTTATGGACTGGAAAAAAATTCTTAAGGATACGAATACCTGGAAGTATAGGATCTGCCAAGGTGATCTCCTCCTCTGTGGAACCAAACAGAAAATGCAAATCTGCTGAAGGACTGAACTATCAGCGACAGCAATTCCTCCCAGCAAAAGACTAACAATATTCGGATCTTCGCACAGAGGAATCTCCACTCTTCTCCAGCTCCAGAGCCATGGAAATCACCCCACAGTCAAAAAGGTCCTCTGATGCCTCAAACCTAACAGAGGCCCGATACTTCACCGCTTCCCCCCTCCAACCTGCGACATTTGGAAGGTAGCACAGCACTACCTTTCAGAAGTTCCAGCCCCTCTGACACCACTGCAGAAGCAGACAGAACTCACCAGACCATGCTTCATGCAGAAGACCTGGTGTAGAAGCAATACAAAATCTGGCAAAAATCGTCAATTTTCTGACCCTTCAAAAGTGTTAGTTCTCAGAGACCTTCCACTTTACAAACTTTGAGTTTCTGCTCCAAAAGGGGAAGGCTGTTGCTGTTTTCACCTCAGCAGCCTCATGCTGATCCAGCAAAATGGCCAGCATTCCCACAGCACAGGAAGAATCACGAGACTGTGAAGAGGGGACACACAACTGTTCTGAAGATTCCATCAAGCCCTGTGAGTCTCCCAATCTCAATTGTGATGCTTTTAAATTCTTCTCTACCGCCCGGCCCTTCTCCACACAGCCGTGACAAAAACCATCTGAGGAGAGGGATCCGCAGCAGTTTCCACATGCGACACAGACTTTACGCCAAGAGCATGGCCTTCATCCCAGCTGCTGATTGCCAACCACCACACACCCCCCCCCCCCCCCCCCCCCCGCGGTTCAGGCTTCTCATTAGCTCACAGCGAGTCTACTAAAAATGCTACAGAAAGAAACCAAAGTCCTCACACTAAACAGCACCTTTTCTGACCAAGAAACCTCCCATACCAACAGTAGCAAAAATCGTTGAATTTTTTTTATTAAACTTCTGCTCCCCAATAAACCTCTCTCTTTCTTTTCCAGCACATATTACATAACAGGAGGGAGGGACCCAGACCACTGGGTTTGCACTCAACGCTCTGAGCCACTGTCTGCCAAATGAACAGTTCCTGGTCTCACGTGAGCAGCTTAATGCACTTCCTTTGAAAGGCTTATGACAAGGAGACTAAGATATCTGATCACACTCCTGTCGTGTCAATTCAGCTACGTTTTTTTCTTTCAATCGGCCTGTCAGTGGAGTCCAACCTGCACAGAAGCTCACCATCTGCTGGAGACTGAGAATACTGGTCTGATGAAAGGTTCACAGAGCTCTTATACTATGACATCATCAGAACTTGACATGCTCAGTCTCCATCTGCTGGTGGTGGGATATAACCCAAGACTGGATTAGAGGGACAATAATAGACAGGCTCTTATAAGCATTTAGAACTGAACAAATCTTCCCTCCTATGGCTTCCGAAAAGATCGCAGTCCAGTGGAGCTTCCTACGTTGCGCTCAAGTGAGAATCACCCTCAAGGTGGTAGTTCACAAGCATTTACTCCTTTTCCTCTCAAATCTTCACAATTTTCTTCAGAGGGGGGAAAATTCAACAGCTACCTGCTGGAAACAAAGAACCTCTGGTGGCTGAGGCATACAGAGGCATGGGAATGATGTAATAAGAACATAAGATATGCCATACTGGGTCAGATCGAGGTCCATCAAGCCCAGTATCCTGTTTCCAACAGTGGCCAATCTAAGTCATGCGTAGCTAGCCGTTTCCCCAAAAGACACAGGTTCCGCAATGCTTGTACTGGGTCAAGCATTGATTATCCTGGGTCCCTTTTTAATAGTGGTTTATGGACCTTTCCTCCAGGAACTTGTCCAAACCTTTTTTAAACCCAGCTACACTTACAGCCCTTACTACATCCTCCGGTAACAAATTCCAGAGTTTGATTACACGTTGAGTGAAAAAAGAGTAAATTAGACTTACCTGCTAATTGTTGTTCCTTAAGGAACTCTAGTCCAGTCCCGGAAAGATAGAGTTGTCAACCTCCACCAGCAGCTTTGGAGACTGAAAGATGTCATCGTCGTGATGTCACTGGTACAAATAGGCTCGCTCCGCCCCCTTTCACCAGTACCTATTGACAAAGCAGACTCAGCAGAGCAACAAATAAGTAGTTATTTCAAAAACCTATACAAAACAATTATGTACAGATAGAGATATATCTCTAAGAAAAGGATAGAGCCAGGGCGTGTCCTATAAAGGACGTGGAACGGAAGGGCGGAAGCCCGGTTCCTCTGCGTCCCAGCCGCCTGCCGCCACACAGAGATCCCCTCTGTTTTCTTCTTTTATTCTTCACTATATATTTTTTTTTTTTTTTTAACCGCACGGGTTCACCAGCTGCCAATCTCACTCTCCCCCGCCCGTGGATACTTCAGGCTGGCGAACACCCACTGAACGGGAGGGATCCGGGACTGGACTAGAGTTCCTTAAGGAACAACAATTAGCAGGTAAGTCTAATTTACTCTTCCTTAGCGTCCCTCTAGTCCAGTCCCGGAAAGATAGAGGATGTAACAAAGCAGTAAATCTCAACAGGAGGGGCCTGAGATGCCAGCCTGAAGGACGGCTGAACCAAAACAACTATCCCCGCGCGCCTGCACATCCAAGCGATAATGCAGAGCAAAAGAATGTAACGAGGACCAGGTCGCCGCACTACAAATATCCGCCGCCGGCACTAGGCTGACTTCCGCCCACGAGGCTGCCTGCGCTCTCGTGGAATGCGCCCGCAACCCTACCGGCACCGCTCTGCCTCTCAAAATGTAGGCCGAAGCAATCGCCTCCTTCAGCCACCGAGAAATGGAAGACTTTGCCGCCGCTTCGCCCTTCCGCGGGCCTCCGAATGCGACAAAAAGCCTGTCCGACTTCCGAAATGACGCCGTACGACCAAGATACCTCTTGAGCACTCTCCGCACGTCCAACCGGTGCAAACGTCCACCTGCCTGAGCTCCCTGCTCCACGGAAAACACCAGGAGCGACATCACTTGATTAACATGAAAAGCGGACACCACCTTTGGCAAAAAGGCGGGTACTGTACGCAAGACCACCTTGTCCGCAGAGAAAGTCAAAAAAGGCTCCCGGCAAGAGAGCGCCTGCAGCTCGGAAATCCTCCTGGCGGAGCATATCGCCACGAGAAACACCGTCTTGAGCGTCAAATCCTTGAGCGAAGCCCGTCCTAAGGGCTCGAATGGTTCCCCAACCAAGACATTCAGGACCAAATTAAGATCCCACGGAGGAAGAACACTCCGCCTCGGCGGTCTGAGCAACAACACCGCTCGCAAGAACCGACGAATATCGCCATGCGCTGCGATCACCTGCCCTTGAATCTTTCCACGAAAACAGGAGAGAGCCGCCAACTGCACCCGCAAGGAGCTGGCCGAGAGGCCCTTATCCAATCCAGCCTGCAAAAAGGAAAGAACATCGGACACCGAAGCTCGTAAGGGATTGAGAGAGAGATCGGAACACCATTTCTCAAAGACACACCAAACTCGGACATAAGCCAGGGAAGTCGACCTCCGACGCGACCGCAGGAGTGTCTATAACCGCCGCCGAGTATCCACGGGCCGACAACCGCGCCCGCTCAAGAGCCAAGCCGTAAGCAAGAACCGACCCACCTGAGGCATGCGCAAGGGACCCTGAAGCAACAGGTCCTCCCGAAGAGGTAACCTCCACGGAACGTCGGCCAACAGACGAACCAAATCTGCATACCACGGTCTCCTCGGCCAATCGGGCGCTATCAGGACCACCTGGCCCTTGTGCCGCTCGATGCGCTGAATCACCTTGCCAATTAACGCCCAGGGAGGGAATACATACAGTAGACCCTCCACAGGCCACCGCTGCGCCAAGGCATCCAGGCCCTCCGCCATCCACTCTTTCCGCCTGCTGAAGAATCTCTCCACCTTTGCCGACCGCAAGGTTGCCATGAGATCCATCACCGGAAGCCCCCAACGGCGCACAATCATCTCGAAAACGTCCGGGTGCAGAGCCCACTCCCCCGGATCCACGCGGCACCGACTCAGATAATCCGCCTCGACGTTGGCGACGTGCTGAGCCGACAGGGCCAGTAAATTCCGTTCCGCCCAAGCCAGTAGCACACTCGCCTCTTCCTCTAGGGCCGCACTGCCCGTGCCGCCTTGCCGATTTATATACGCCACCGTGGTCGCGTTGTCCGACAGCACGCGAACCGCCTCTTGCCACAGGTTCTGCTGAAAGGCCAGAAGAGCCTGAAACACTGTGCGCATTTCCAGACGGTTTATGGACCATAGTCGTTCCTCCTTTGACCACGTTCCTTGCGCAAACGAGCCTTCAAGATGAGCCCCACATCCCGCGAGACTCGCATCCGTCGTGAGCAACCGCCAGCACGGAGGCTCCAGGGGGACGCCCTGCGTCAGGCTGTCGGGATGCAACCACCAAAGTAGGCTGCTCTTCACCGCCGCCGGACAGGGCAGACACTGCGACAACGCATCTCTCTGATGAGACCAGCGCCGGAGGAGAGCACTCTGCAACGGCCGCATGTGAGCTCTGGCCCACAACACTAAGTCTATTGTAGCCGCCATGGTCCCCAGTAACTGCAGGTACTGCCAAGCCGTCGGCGCTCGAAGCCCCAGAAACCGACGTACCAGGTCGCGCAAGGCCTGCGCCCTTGAACTGGGAAGAAAGACCCGTCCTTGTCGAGTCTCGAAGCGTGCCCCCAGGTACTCCAGGTTCTGCGAGGGGGACAGCTGACTCTTCGCCTCGTTCACTACCCAACCGAGGTTCTCCAAGAACTCCACCACTCGAGTGGTGGCCACCACGCTTTCCTCCCTGGACTTTGCCCGAATCAACCAGTCGTCCAGGTACGGGTGCACCAGGATCCCTTCTATGCGCAGCGCGGCCACTACAACCACCATAATCTTTGTGAATGTCCGAGGAGTCGTTGCCAGACCAAAAGGCAACGCCCGGAACTGAAAGTGTCCCATCGGTACAGCAAATCGCAGAAAACGTTGATGCTCCCTCCGCACGGGAATGTGAAGATAAGCCTCCGTCAGATCCAAGGACGTAAGAAATTCGCCCGCGCGAACGGCCGCAATGACGGAGCGCAAGGTCTCCATGCGGAAGTGGGACACTCGGAGACAACGATTCACCCTCTTGAGATCGAGAATTGGCCGAAACGTATCTCCCTTTTTGGGGACCACGAAATAAATGGAGTATCGTCCTGCGCCGCACTGGTCGATCGGAACGGGTACGACTGCCCCGAGCCGTTGGAGACGGCCCAAGGTGTCCGCGACCGCTCGGCGCTTCCGAGGCGCCTTGCAGGGGGAAAGAACAAAGGAATCTCGCACTGGACGCTGAAACTCGAGAGCATAGCCTTCCCGAATGACTTCTAAGACCCACCGGTCTGATGTAATCTGGACCCAGGCAGGGTAGAACTCCCGCAACCTGCCTCCCACGGGCACCTCCACTACCTGGGCCCGCCTCATCTCATTGTGACTTCTTGTTCGCACCGGAAGACTGGTAGGGACCAAAACCCCTGCCTGCCCCCCGAAACCCTCGAAAGGACTGACTCCGCGCTGGAAACCTGCTCCGCTGCGACTGTTGAAAGCGAGATGTGCGAAACTTGCGAAAATCCCTCGAGAGGCCTCTAGAAGCCGATCCTCCTCGAGTCTGTTTCGGTCTATCCTCAGGGAGACGCCCCCCTTTGGACTCCCCGAGGTCCTTAACCAACTTCTCAAGATCCTCTCCAAAGAGGAGCTTGCTCCGGAAGGGAAGCTTACTGAGCCGAGCCTTGGACGAACTATCCGCCGACCAGTTTCGGAGCCACAAGGAACGGCGAGCCGCAACTACTGAAGCCATACACTTAGCTAGGCCACGAATTAGATCATAATGAACATCGGACAGGTACGCAGTGCCAGACTCCAGTCGAGACGTATCCGCCACCTGGTCGTCTGAGAGGGAGCCCTGAAGACGTTGAGACCAGCGTAAACAGCCTCTCGCCACCCACGCCCCCGCTATCGAGGCCTGCAGGGAAAGGGCACTCATGTCGAACACCTGCTTCAGCAAGGTATCCAACCTCCTATCCTGGCCATCCTTCAATGCTGCCGCTCCTTCCACCGGAATGGTGGTCTTCTTCGTGACAGCCGCCACCGCGGCATCAACCTTTGGAGACCGAAAAATCAACTTATCCTGTTCCGAGAGCAGGTACAAGCGGTCCAAAGCCCTGGTCCCCCGCAACGCCGACTCCAGCGCGTCCCATTCCTCCTGAATCATATTCCGAAAGACTCTATGGATAGGGAACACCCGCTGCGAGGTGCGCACAGCTTGCAACAGCAGATCCTCCAACGCCTCTTCTGAGGGTGCGGACCCCACGGGTATATTTAAAACTTTTAGTGTCTCGGAAATCAAGGCAGGAAGCTCCTCTCGCCGAAAAAACACGGACCACCCTGCTCTGTTGCTCCTCCTCCAACAACTCACCATCTTCCAAGTCCTCGTCCGAGACCTCCTCATCAAGGTCCGGCATCCCGAGGTCCTCCTCTAGATGGGCAGGCGACTGCGGGTCCAAATCGTCCCGTCGCCTTTTGGGTAGCGCCATCTCCCCTTCCTGAAGACTGGCAGCCCGACTCCTTTTCCTGCTAGAAGGACCGGGAGACTGAACCCCCCTGTCCGTCTGCAGTAAGGCAAACGCCTTCTGCATCAAGGAGAGGAATTCGGAAGGGAGACCTGAAATCCCAGACCCCTGGGACCCTTCTGGCACCAAGGGAACACTGGAAGCGGAGGACGGACCCGCTACCGGTTCCGAAGCAGGCAAGGATGGAGGGTCAGAACCCCCGCCATCCTGAGACGCCATCGCGTGGTCCTGAGAACCTTCCCCCAAGGACCTCTCCATGTCCATGGCCTCTAAAGAGCATGTTTTGCAAACGCCAGTGTCCAGAAGCTCCCCTCGCCGCACCCCACAAACCAGGCAGCGTGGTTTGGCAGGCATGGTAAGTAACAGCGTTTCAATGCCAGTAAAAGAGCCTTGCACAGAGCCTTGCACAGCTACCAGAGAAGCTCCAATTTAAACGCTTTTTTTTTTTTTTACTTTTTTGCAGAGATCAATCAAGCAAGATGTAACTAGCTGCCCCCTAACCACCGTTTTTCAAAACGAAGCTTCTAAACCCGAAAAAAATGACTTTGAAAAATGAAAATTCAAAATGACCGCCGCAACGTTTTCGGCGCGAAAAATCACGCGGCTAGGCCCCCCTGACTCCTAAGGAGCTGCCAAAACACCTCAACTAACCCCCAAATACCTCCCCCAGGTAAACCCCAAAGTCCAGAGTACTCACCAGACCTCGGGAGAGAGAGAGAAGGGCAGCGCTGGACCCCTCAGGAGCACAGCCTTCAAAGCGGCATCAGCTCCTGGAGAGACTCTAAATCACTTGGTAATCACCACTGCCTGCTGCTGTGAGTCTCTATAGCCTTCTACCTGCTCCTCACCCTTCCAAGTGGGTTCGGGAGCAGGGAAGCAAAAGCAGGCACACTCCTGTGCTACTGCAAAGCTGTTTTCAATGCTGAGGCAGGAAGAGGGAGGGAGAGGGGGGGGGAGGGGGGGGGAGGGGGTTAGGGAGCAGAGAAAGGAAAGGCAGCCTCAGCAGAACAGATCTCTATAGCAGCAGCAGGCACCTAAAGAGCAAGAAAATCTAAATTTAAAAACAAAGAATGAACTAAAGAAAAAGATTAAGCTCTGCTTATTTGTCCCTCTGAGCCCAGTCCTGGGCTCAGAACCACCAAGCTGCTTGGAGACTGAAAGTACTGGTGAAAGGGGGCGGAGCGAGCCTATTTGTACCAGTGACATCACGACGATGACATCTTTCAGTCTCCAAAGCTGCTGGTGGAGGTTGACAACTCTATCTTTCCGGGACTGGACTAGAGGGACGCTAAGGAATATTTTCTCTTATTTGTCTTAGTTTACCCTGTAGCTTCATTGCATGTCCCCTAGTCTTTCTATATTCTGATAGCATAAACAATTCATCCACGTTTACCTGCTCCACTCCATTCATTATAGACCTCTATCATATCTCCCCTCAGCCGTCTCTTTTCCAGGTTGAAGAGCCAGAACCTTTGTAGCCTCTCTTCATAGGAGTAGCCTTCCATCCCCTTCACCATTTTGGTGGCTCTTCTCTGTACTTTTTCTAATAATGCTATGTCCTTTTAAGATACGGTGACCAGAACTGCATACAATATTCAAGGTGCGGTCGTACCATAGAACGATACAGAGGCATTATAATATCCTTTGTTTTATTTTCCATCCCATTCTTTATAATACCTAGCATTCTATTTGCTTTCTTGGCTGCCGCTGCACACTGGGCAGAGGGTTTTAACATGTTATCCACGATGACTCCTAAATCTTTTTCCTGGGTGGTGGTTCCCAATGTGGAACCTTGCATCGTGTAACTATAGTGTGGGTTGCTCTTTCCTAGGTGCATAACTTTGCACTTGTCCACATTAAATTTCATCTGCCATTTGGATGCCCAGTCTTCCAATTTATCCAGATCCTCCTGCAGTTTTCCACAATCCTCTTGGGTTTTAACAACTTTAAACAGTTTTGTATCATCTGCAAATTTGATAATCTCACTTGTTATTCCCTTTTCCAGGTCATTTATGAATATGTCAAAAAGTAGCGGACCCAGTACAGATCCCTGGGGTACTCCACTATTCACCTTTTTCCATTGGGAATATTGGCCATTTAGCCATTTAGAGTTCCCCAAAGATGAAAAATCTTGGCCACCTGGTCTGCATGGAGAGACCACTCGTGTGGAAGGAGAACTCGACTGAGTCTGTCTGCCCAAGAGTTTTGAACGCCTGGAAGATACACTGCCAGAAGATGGATGTGATGCTCTCTGGCGAGGGCCCACAGTCGCAGAGCTTCGTTGCAAAGCGACAGAGCCTGTTCCCCCCTGCTTGTTCACATAGAACATGGCTACTTGATTGTCCGTATGGATAAGGACTGTCTTGTTGCTGAGCAGGGTGTTCAATTCTCTGACATCTAAGATAGGTCTGTATCCCCCTGCTTTCTTTGGGATAAGAAAATAAGGAGAATAGAACCCTGTGCCCTGTTGAAGAAGAGGCACTTCTTCTATTACCCCTTGGGCAAGGAGGATGGTAACCTCTTGACCTAACAGGTCGATGAGAGAGGTCGGAGAATAGAACTGTGTATTCTTGTGTGGTATGTTTGATTGTGGATTGTAGGTTGCAGTAGTGTTGACTAAACAGATAAGTTTTAAGTTCCTTCCTGAAGAGGTAAGGTCCTTAATCTCTCTTAGGTTTGGTGGTAGTTTGTTCCATTGGCTGGGTGCATAATATGAAAAAGCAGTGTTAGTGATTATTTGCTTCAATTTTCTCACAGCATCAGGAATTAATAGTATGTTGAGGTTTGTTCTTCTTATTCTGTTTTCTGGGGGGGTCTGAAGTAAAGTTGCTAGATGTGAGGGGGCTAAGTCATTAATGAGTTTAAAGATGGTGACGAATGTCTTATATTGAATCCTACTAGTGATTGGTAGCCAGTGGAGAGCATATAGGATAGGGGAAATGTGGTCGCTTAGTTTGGCTTTAAAAATGATCCGAGCAGTGACATTTTGGGCTCTTTGAAGGATGTGCAGATCCTTTTTAGATGTACCTTGGAGTATGCCGTTACAGAAATCTAAATGTGGCGTAATAAGAGCCTGGACAACTGTTCTGAAATTGTTAATGTCAATGAGGGGTCTGAGTTGCTGGATAGTTCTGAGTTTAAAGAATATAATTTTAGCTGTCTGTTTTATGTGTTGTGTCATGCTTAGTGTTTTGTCCAGAGTAACTCCGAGATATTTAATTTCGGATTTGACTGGAAGAGTGATGTTCATCAGGTTGATAACAGATGGAGGGATGAAATTGGTGTTTCTGGTTACAAAGAGTGCTTCAGTCTTTTTGAAGTTGATATCCATATGGATTGAGCGGAGCCACTATTCAGCTTCAGAGAGGCATTTCGTGATTCTGTCGTAATTAGGGTTAACTATGTCACAAGGGGCGAACAAGATGTCGTCTGCATAGATAAAATAGTTTAGTTTATGGCGTTGAAAGATTGTACAAATAGGTTGGATATAAAGGTTAAAAAGTAAGGCAGAGAGAGAGGATCCTTGTGGGATACCTCGTTCTTGCGGAAAAGGTAGTGAGGGGGAATGATCTATCTGAACATATTGGAAACGATTAGATATGTAGGACTTAAACCAGTTAAGAGTATTATCTTTTAAACCTAGTTGTGATAGTCTGGATAAGAGGGTGTTGTGATTAACACTGTCAAAGGCTGAGGAAATATCAAGGAATATAAGCAAGAAGGCACGCTTCGTATTATCCATGCCTCGGATTAGTGAATCAAAAAGGGATATGAGTACGGTTTCTAACCCGTGAAATGGGTGGAAACCGTACTGGTGCTCATCTAAAGGGAAGTTGGTATCGATATGATCTTGTAGTTGTATCTGAACTACCTTTTCAATGATTTTGGCTAGGAAAGGTATGCTAGCAATGGGGAGATACGAGGAGGGGTCGTTGCTGTTAAGGGTTTTATTCTTTAGTAGAGGGCGAATTGCCGAATACTTGAGGTCATCCAGCATGAAGCCTTGAAGTAGAAATTGGTTTACAACTTTCAATATGTATGGAGCAAGTTCAGATTTTGCTGCTTTAACCCAAGACACTGGGCAAGGATCAAGTAATGAAGTGGTGGTACTGAGGTTTGATATGGTCTCCAGAAGTTGTTTGTTGGACATTACGTGAAACGAGCTCCATTCAGTGATGGTATTTTATGTGGTAAGTGTCAGGATAGTACTTGGACGGGTACTTAGTTTAAGCTTGTTGGCAAAGTGGTTTGCCAACAAGACTGGGCATCAAAATGGCAGATGAAATTTAATGTGGACAAGTGCAAAGTTATGCACCTAGGGAAGAACCCCCCAAACTATGGTTATACAATGCAAGGTTCCACATTAGGAACCACCACCGAGGAAAAAGATTTAGGCGTCATTGTGGATAAGATGTTAAAACCCTCGGCCCAGTGTGCAGCAGCAGCCAAGAGAGCAAATAGAATGCTAGTATCAAAAGGAAAGGAATGGGAAATAAAACAAAAGATATAATATGCCTCTATATCGTTCCATGGTGAGACCGCACCTTGAATATTGTGTGCAATTCTGGTCGCCGTATCTTAAAAAGGATATAGAGTTATTAGAAAAGGTTCAGAGAAGAGCCACCAAAATGGTAAAGGGGATGGAAGGATACTCCTATGAAGAAAGGCTAAAAAGGTTAGGGCTCTTTAACCTGGAAAAGAGACGGCTGAGGGGAGATATGATAGAAGTCTATAAATTAATGAACGGAGTGGAACGGGTAAACGTAGATCGATTGTTTACGTTATCAGAATATAGAAAGACTAGGGGACATGCAATGAAGGTTAAATTAGACTTACCTGCTAATTGTAGTTCCTGGAGCAATCCAGTCTAGTCCCGGAATCCTTGGGTTCTCAACCTCTACCAGCAGCTTTGGAGACTGAGAAACTTCAGAGCTGTGATGTCACTGGCACATAAACACTGGCACCACCTCCTCTCCTCAGTTAACCTATTGACAAAGCAGACTCACCAGAGCAACAAGTAGAAAAATGCACAAAAAACAAGGCTAATATGCCCCAAAACTATGTACATGAAAACTACTGTATGTCGTACGCCGGCTAGGCGATGAGGTCATCCCTCCCCCTCCCGAAAGGGACAGACCCCCTAAGCCCCCAGACAATATTCACCGGCACTGACCGGCGTACTGGAGCTGAAAATGCTTACCTGTAAATGCCCTCGAGCTTCAGGCCCCCTAGCAACAACCACCAGGGAGGGAACCGGGACTAGACTGGATTGCTCCAGGAACTACAATTAGCAGGTAAGTCTAATTTAACCTTCCTGATCGCACCTCCAGTCTAGTCCCGGAATCCTTGCGATGTAACATAGCAGTGAAAACCAATCAACGGGAGGGACCTGCTAGCCCAGCCTGAAGCACTGCCAAGCCAAAACAGACATCCCTTCCCGCCTGCACATCTAGACGATAATGCTTCACAAAGGAGTGTGCGGACGACCATGTCGCCGCCCTACAGATATCCTCCACTGGCACCCGGCCATACTCCGCCCAGGAGGCAGCCTGCGCTCTAGTGGAGTGAGCCCGCAAACCTGCCGGCACCAAGCGACCCCGCAAAATATACGCGTCCTTCAACCACCCAGCAATCGTCCCTTTAGAGGCTGCCTCACCTCTTCGAGCCCCCGCAAGGAGTGGAGTGGAGGAGTGGCCTAGTGGTTGGGGCAAGGTACTTCAGGCCGGAAGTTCAAATCCCACTAGAGGACAGCAACCTTGGGCCGGAAGGACTGGGGTTTCTAGTCCCACAGGTGCTCCTTTTGGTCTTGGGCAAGCCACTTAACCCTCCATAGCCCATGTTCCCTGTAAAATAGTTATCTCTAAGTTATAATGCCCTGTTCAATGTAATTTCAGTTTGTTCAATGTAAACCGCACTGATGCAGAATAGCGCAGTATATAAGAGAATGTAAATAAATAAATAAAATAAATAAGGAGAACAAACAACCTGTCTTTCGAAAAGTAGCCGTTCTATCCAAATACGCCTGTAACGCCCGTTTAATATCCAAACAGTGCAGAATCTCCGAATCCGAACCCTTCTGCTTGGACGAAAAAACAGGCAACGACACCACCTGGTTCATATGAAACCCCGAAACCACCTTAGGCAAGAACGAAGGCACAGTCCGCAACACCACCTTGGAATCCGAAAAAGATAGGAAAGGTTTCCTACAGGACAGCGCCTGCAACTCGGACACTCGTCTCGCAGATGCAATGGCCACCAGAAAGACCACCTTCAGAGTCAGGTCCTTTAAAGTCGCCGCCGACAAAGGCTCAAAGGGTGCCTTCCTCAACGCTTCCAACACCAAAGGGAGATCCCAGGACAGAACCGCCCTCCTGCAAGGCGGCCGCAACAAGCCCACGGCACGCAAAAAGCGCTTCACGTCCACATGGCTACCCAAGGAACTGCCAAGCACCTTACCTCTGTAACAGGACAAGGCCGCCAACTGAACCTTCAATGATGACGCCGCCAAACCCTTGTGAAAACCAACCTGCAAGAAGGCCAGCACCTGGGGGAAGGATGCCTTAAAGGGCAGAAACTGCTTGTCCGCACACCACGCCTCAAATATCTGCCAGACTGTAACATACGCCAAAGAAGTCGACCGCCACCTCGCCTGCAGCAGGGTCGAAATCACCGCTGCTGAATAGCCCTTCGCTTTCAACCGAGCCCGTTCAATAGCCAGGCCGTAAGCGAGAATCGATCCATCTGAGGCATACACAGGGGCCCCTGAGTTAAGAGATCCCGACGAGCTGGAAGTCGCCAGGGCCCCTCCACCACGAGTCGAACCAGATCCGTGTACCACGGACGTCGCGGCCAATCGGGAGCTACCAGAATCACCTTCCCTCGGTGAAGCTCGATGCGTTGAAACACTCTCCCGATCAGCACCCACGGGGGAAAGACATACAGAAGCTGGTCCCGGGGCCACGCCTGAACCAGCGCATCCAGCCCCTCGGACATCCTTTCTCTTCGTCTGCTGAAGAATCGACCGACCTGCGCTGACTGAAACGACGCCATGAGATCCATGACCGGCGTTCCCCAGCGATGCACCAGCAATTGGAAGACCTCCAGATGAAGAGACCACTCCCCCGGGTCCACCTTCACGCGACTCAAGAAGTCGGCCTGCACATTGTCCACCCCCGCGACGTGTGCCGCCGACACGGCCACGAGATTCCGTTCAGCCCACTCGAACAAGTCGTCGGCTTCGGTCTCTAGCGCCACGCTGCTGGTGCCCCCCTGGTGATTCACATAAGCCACCGCCGTCGCATTGTCCGAGAATACTCGAAACGCCTTCCTGACGAGATACGGACGAAACTCCTGCAAGGCCAAGACTACCGCCCTCAACTCCAACCTGTTGATGGACCAAGTCCGTTCCTGCGCTGACCACTCTCCTTGTGCTATCAGGCCTTGGCAATGGGCCCCCCAGCCCTGTAAGCTGGTGTCTGTGGTAAGCGGAACCCACTCTGGCGCTTCCAACGTCACGCCCCTCTCTAGGTTCCCTGGAATCAACCACCACTGCAGGGCTTGTCGAGTCTGAGGGGGGCACACCAACCTCTGGGACAAGGCATCCCTCTGATGAGACCAGCACCGCAACAGCGCTCTCTGTAACGGACGCATGTGAGCTCGTGCCCACGGAACCAATTCTAGGGTCGCCGCCATGGTCCCCAACACCTGCAGGTACTCCCAGGCGGTAGGCCTCTGCACGCCGAGAAATCGAATTATCAACCGCTGAAGCGCCTCCCTCCGCTGCCGCAGAAGGAAAACTTGCCCTACTTCCGTGTCGAAACGAGCTCCCAGATACTCCAACTGCTGAGTCGGCTGCAACTTGCTCTTCGCTGCATTGACTACCTAACCTAAACGCTGCAACATCGCCAACACCTTGGCCGTGGCGGAGACACTCTCCGCTCGTGACTTCACCCTTATCAACCAATCGTCCAGATACGGGTGTACCATCACTCCATCCTTTCGCAAGGCCGCCGCGACCACCACCATTACCTTGGTAAAGGTTCGCGGAGCAGTTGCTAGGCCAAAGGGCAGCGCCTGAAACTGAAAATTACCCATCGGAACCGCAAATCTGAGGAACCTCTGATGCTCCTGCCGAATTGGAATATGAAGGTATGCTTCCGAGAGGTCCAAAGACGTCAAAAACTCGCCTTTTCGCACCGCTACAATCACGGACCGAAGGGTCTCCATACGAAAGTGGGAAACGCGGAGACAGCGATTCACCCTTTTCAAATCCAGAATAGGATGCCACGTCCCCTCTTTTTTGGGCACCACAAAGTAAATGGAGTATCGACCGCCTCCTAACTGGTCGGGCGGCACCGGAACAATCGCCTTGAGCGCCAGCAGGAGACGAACAGTGTCCCACACCGCCCCGCGCTTCGCTATAGTTCTGCACGGCAATTGCACGAATGCCTCGGACACTGGCCGCTGCAACTCCAACGCGTAACCATCCCGAATCACCTCCAATACCCACCGATCGGATGTGAGCTGGACCCAGGCTGGGTAAAACTCCCTCAATCGACCTCCCACGGGAACCAACCCCTCCTGGGCCCGCCTGACTTCATTGCAACTTCTTGAAGGAAGAGGACGAGAACGCCTGAGAGAAACCTCTGCTCGCCCCTCGAAACCCACGAAACCTCTGGCTCCGAGTAGGGAAACGCCCTCGCTGCCCCTGTCCAAACCTCACGCTCCGAAAACGACGAAAGTCACGAAAATCACGCTGCTGCCCACGAAAACCAAGACCTGAACGAGTCTGCTTTTGCTTATCTTCTGGCAGCTGACCACCCTTGGACTCACCTAAATCCTTAACCAACTTCTCCAAATCCTCTCCAAAGAGAAGCCTGCCCCAGAAAGGCAACTTACTCAACCTAACCTTAGAAGAACCGTCTGCCGCCCAATTCCGGAGCCAGAGACACCTGCGCCCAGCTACTACCGAAGCCATACTCTTAGCTAACCCCCGGATGAGATCGTAATGAAGATCTGCTAAATATGCTGCTCCGGACTCTAGCCGTGACGCCTCCTCGGACTCCTCCACTGAGTTCTCTCCTTGAATCTGCTGCGCCCATCGCAAACAGGCACGGGCCACCCAAGCTCCGCAAACAGATGCCTGCAACGATAAGGCATTTGCCTCAAAAACCTGCTTCAGCAAAGTTTCCAGCTTACGGTCCTGCGCATCCTTAAGCGCAGCGGACCCTTCTACTGGAATGGTGGTCTTCTTAGTCACCGCAGAGACCGCCGCATCCACCTTCGGAGCTTTAAACAGCTCCCGGTCCTGATCCATCAGCGGGTAAAGTCTTGACATCACCCTGGATCCCTTGAGTACTGCTTCGGGCATATCCCACTCTTCCTGAATCATCTTTTTAAATACCCTATGCACCGGGAACGCCCTCTGTGTCTTACGGAAGGCCTGCAGCAAGGGATCCTCCAGGGTGGCATCCTCAGCCGGGCCTGCCATTGGCATATTTAGGGTCTTAAGGGACTCTGAAATGAGAGCTAGTAGCTCCTCTCTACGGAAGACCCTAACCACTCTCGCTTGATCCTCCTGATCCTTAATCTCACCCTCTTCTAAGTCGTCCTCCAGGCACTCTTCAAGGTCCGCAACGTCTGTGCGCAAGTCCTCTGATAGCACGGACTGCTCTAACCTATCCCTGTCCAGCTGGGGTCTCTTTGCCACGGTACTAGAGCTGTCTCCAAACCCTGGCGAGACGGACCGCTTTCCCTTGAAGCCGTCCCCTGAAGGCCCCGCCACCGGAGCCTCCTGGGATGAGGCCAAAGCCCTCTGAATCAAGGACAAAAAATCCATGGAGAAAATAGCTGCCAAGCTGCCAGCAACCGGCGGCTTGGAAAGCACAGTTACTTACCTGTAACAGGTGATCTCCGGAACAGCAGGAATTAGTCTTCACATATGGGAAACGTCGCCGACGGAGCCCGCACGGGAATGCTCCCCAGCATCCAATCAGAAAGCCTTTGGGAGCATCCCCCGTGCCTGCGCGGTGGCATCCCGCCCTTCCTACTGCCTCTCCCCAGTTGAGTTTCATAGCTGAGCCAGAAGGAGAAGAGAGGAAGGAATAGAGAGAAAGAGATACAACTCCTAGGGGAGGTGGGCGGGTTGTGAAGACTAATTCCTGCTGTTCCGGAGATCACCTGTTACAGGTAAGTAACTGTGCTATCTCCAGGAACAAGCAGGAATGAGTCTTCACATATGGGGACTCCCTAGCTGAGGATGCCCGGGGGAGATCCCATAAGCCCGGCCCAGGACAGGATGGCATTTGCCCAACCTGAATCCCCAGCATCCCCCGAGGGATGGAGGGTAGGAGTTGAGAGAAGAACAGCAAAACCCAAAGACTACAGGGAGAGTAGTCAGAGTGCATGAAGCATCATTAAGTTTTTAATGAATTAATGACTCGGTACCATGTAAAGCTTACCCACTGAGTTGTAGGAAGTAAGACTGTGATGGAGGTACTGTAGACGCAGTAGCGAGATCTTCAAGGGAACTTCACCGCAGTGAGGAGGAAGTTCCAAATCCAGAAGGCCAGGAGATCCAGGAATCAGCTGGGTCAGGAGAAGGACGGCAGGTCTTCAAGGAAGCTTTATGCAAAGCTGAGCACTCCCTTAGGAGCAGAGTCCATAACTCAGAGGACTAACAGTAGAAGACTGGCCGATCTTGATAGCCCATTCCAGAGAAGAGTAGGGGTGTACCCTGGAGCAGAAGGAGTACACAGCCTGCCCTAGCTAAGAGATAGGGAGACAAGGGTCTGAACCTCCGGGAGGAGGGCATAACTAAAAATAGAAGCTGTTGACTTCACAGCAGTAGAGCACAACCAGTCCGAGGGCCGATCTAAGGAATAGGCAGGCGGACTGGCCAGACCCCGGAGGTTGAGGGGAGGGGGCATGAGTACCGGCCATTGGGAAAAAAATAGGCGGCAGAACACAGGCACTGTGGGCATCCCCCAAAACGCGCCTATCGAGCAGGCGACATCTGTGGAGAACGCTCCCCCCCCCCCCGCAGTAATGCAGGCACGCTGAGGAACCTACCTCCATGAGCATAACACTGGTAAGGCAGACCTGCCAGTGATCCACAGAACGTCCACCTGGGGAGGTGGCGTCAAGATCTGTCCGGGAGAGGGATCTATTCCAGCGGAACACGGGCAGATCGGCGAACGGTAGCGTGAAGGACAGAGGATAGCATCAGTCCGGAAGAACACACCAGGGGGCTCGAGGCCCTATAGGTGTCCCCAGGACCTGCACGCAGAAACTCGCCCCCCGCACTAATCGGGGGATATGAGGGCATAGCCCCTGGTAAGCATAGGGGAACTATAGCGACTGGAAGGAAAAATCCGGTACGGAAGCAATCAGCAGGGGATACTGCCGAGAAGGGTTTGGGGACGTACCTAAGGGTAAGCCAGCTGACCGTGGGCCAGAGCTATCATGGAGTAGAGGTGGTCTCCCTCTGCCAATGGAAGGAGAGTACCTGAACCCCTGGATAAGCCCCCAAATCATTTGCCCTACTGAACCCCAGAGTAGAGCTCAATTGTAAACTTCTGGTAAGAAGGTAATTGCAGGCAGCCGCTCACCGGAGCCTAAAACTGCTTGGTATGAGAGTTCTGGTGCGGCCCCGGGGACTTCAACCCAGGGCGAGGGGTCCCTTGCTTGGGCGCACCTGACAGTTGGGCGGAGGGGTGACATTTCCTCTTCCTAGGGAAGGAGGGCCTGGTGAGGCGCGCACCACTGCCGGGGGGAAGCCGGGCCCTAGGATGGCTTTAACGCTGGGAAGGTTAGCGAAGCACTGCGCAACCTGACGTAAGGCTTCGCTATTGAAGACGTGATCTCCGTCACAGGGAGAATTACCCAGGTTATGCTGTGCCCGTCTACACAACTCTGACGCCTGCAACCATGCTGTACGGCGTGCTCTAATGGCAACAGCAGAGCATCTGCTGACCGACAGGAAGGAGTCTAGAGAAGCACGAGAAAGGAACCCAGAGATATTCCTGCAGTGATAAAGAAGCAAGGAATATTCAAAGGCCTTGGTTGCAGACAAGAAGGGAGACAACAGAGATAATCTCTGGGTGACCTCCCGGAGCGACAGACTCAAAAAATATATGAAATAATTCTGGATGCCAGCATAGACGTTTGGAAGGTTTGACGTCCTAGGGTATCTAGCGTCTTCGAGGCGCGGCCTGGCGGGCGAGAAGAATGCTTTTCCTTGCTGCCAGCCTTCGTCAGCGCCGATTCCACCACAATGGAACGATGTGGAAGTTGGTGCTGCCGAAACCCCGGGGAGGGAGGCACCCGATACAGAGCATGCATCGCAGTCGACGGTGCCGGAACCCTCAAAGGCGACCGCCAAGCCCCCAGCAGGAGATCCTGCAGGGAGGGATGCAGAGGAAGCATCACAGCGGCCCGTTCCGCAGGGCCTGGAGTTAGGTCCGGGATAGGGATGGCCAGCAAGTCCGCCATGTCAAGGAGGAAAGTCTGAAAAGACGGCTCTCCCGGAGGGGCTATGCCGTGGGAGGCGGTGGCGGGAGAGGCCGCCAGGGCACCGAGAAGCCTCTCGGGCTGCTGCCCGCTGGGCAGAGGAGGGGACCAACAGCCCCGGGACTGGGGTGGTCAACAAGGCGTCGTCGGCTCCTGGAATTGATTCCAAGCTAGGCATCGAAGGGGTCGATGGCGCTGACGGAGCCGCCGGAATCGGCCTCGGCCCCGAACCCGGGGGCGGCGCTACCCCCGGCAACTGAAGCGGTTCCGTGGCAGCCGGAGGGCAGTGGCCAACGATCTCCGCTCTGCGTCACGGGAGGGGACAGGGGCCGATCCCGAGACGTGTCGTGGCCAAGTCTTCGAGGCTGGATACCGATTCCAGGCTGGGCATCGAACCGAGCGATGAAATAGACTCCCTTCTAGAGGGCCCCGGCGGGGGCGGCCACGCTGGCGGTGCTGATCCTGGGGAGCGGATCGGAACCGCGTCGATCGGCGTCGCGAGCATCAAGGGCCCCCGAGGACAAAGCTCGGTGGAGAGGGGCCCATCCGACGCCGGCGCCGATGTCGGGCAGCGGGCACTGCCAGATGCCGGACCCCCTCTCGAGCCCGTCTGACCCGGGGGGAAATCCTTCCGGGACATACGACCCGTCCCCGAGGGTACCCAGGTCACCCGTCGACGAGCCCCTGTGGGAAGGGAAGTGCCAGACTCCTGCGCCGACGCCGGGGTACCGTTGCGGGACGGCGTGGATCCAGGCTGGATCGAAGCGATCGAAGACCCCGGGGCCCCCTTTCTCGGAAAGGGCGGGGCCCTCGACGGCCGCGACGATGCCGGGGGGGTCACCTGTCTGGGGCTGATCGACATACCCCGAGGCTCCCGGGGAAGGCTGACGGCGGTCCCTGGCGCTCGACGCCCCTGCCATCTCCGGCGGAGCGGTGCCGCGCAAACCCGGTACCACCCTCGCGCAGGGCTGGGATACCGGCAACCCATCGCGGGTCGAGGCGACCGGCACCGAGGCCAGATGACCATCCCCGGCGAAGAGTGGAACCGCCGACGCGCCCGAAGCGGGTACCACCTCCGCGCATAGCCTGAACGTAGGGCCGCCAGACTGTGTCGAGTCGGTCATCCCTAGAGCTGCCGAGGGCAGCGGCAGGTGATCCCCGGTGGGGAGTGGGTCACTCGACCCCGACGGGTCGGCACCGCTGGGAGCAGATACCACCCCGTAGGAACGCCATACCGGCAGGAGTCGGATGGCCCCGGAGGCGCCGAGGACCGTGGCTGACCGGCCCCGGTGAGGAGCGGAACGCTCGACGCCGGCGTCAAGGGGTCGGCACCGCCCGTAGCTGATACCACCCCCGCGCATGGCAGGGATGACGGAACGCCAGGCTGGACCGATTCGATCAGCCCCGGACGATCCTCAGTGAGTAGCGGGACGCTCGACACCGACACCGATGCCGGGGGGTCCGCACCGCTAGAAGCGGGTACCTCCCTCGAGCACGGCTTGGACATAGGGAGGTCAGACTCGGTCGAGTCGATCGGCCCCGGAGGCGCCGAGGACACCAGCTGATGATCCCTGGCGAGGAGTGGAACACTCAACACCGGCGCCGGGGAATCGGCACCGCTCGAAGCGGGTACCTCCCTCGAGCACGGCTCGGGAATGTTCTGTGAGGAGCGAAGCCCAGGAACATCCCGAAACCCCGTAAATGCTTTGGAGCCCGAGGACTCCCGCCGGGGTATAGTAGCCAAGGGGGACTTGAGGGGTTGGCCGGAGCCGTCGCCATGCCACGCATGTGACTCGCCCCTCAAGACTTGGCTAGTCTTAACAGACTGTTGTGTGGTTACCTGATCCTGGAGAGAAGAAAAACCCGATGACCGCGCCTTGGGCGTGAAAACGTCATCGAGGGATACACGAAAAAGGGAAGGTCTTCTCCCGACACTGTAGCCCGGAGGACCCGGAGGGAAAGGGTCAGGCCCCAAACAAGAGAGGCACCAGGCATTGGAGTCCATGTGGAAAACTAAATCCCCGCAGTGAGGGCACTTCTGGGGCTCCATGCTGTAAGCCCGGTAGGCCTCGGCGCCCAGAGGGAAAAAGGTCCCGCTAGGCGACGAAAATAAGTGAGAAAAGAAAAACAAAAGGGCACAGAGGTGCCGCTGTCGGCGGGAAAAGCCGCGACTACAGAAACAAGAAAAGAAAAGAAAAAAGGTAAAAAGTTCTGCGGTGGCAGGAGGGGCGTCCTGCCTGCTCCACGGAAAACAAAAAACTGGGGAGAGGCAGTAGGAAGGGCGGGAAGCCACCGCGCAGGCGCGGGGGATGCTCCCAAAGGCTTTCTGATTGGATGCTGGGGAGCATTCCCGTGCGCTCCCCGTCGGCAACGTTTCCCATATGTGAAGACTCATTCCTGCTTGTTCCTGGAGATTGCAGTGAATCTGGCCCAGACACCGCAGAGACCCCCGAATCGGGAGGGAGCAAAGGGACCGGAACCGGGTCTCCCCCTTCCATAGCCCCTTCCTTATCCTCTGTCCCCCCCCCCCCCTCCACCGGGAGCTCAGCAGCACCTGCCTCAAGGCTACAGCCCTTACAGACACCTTCTGAAGTGACTGAACTCCGTCTAGCCCCGCAAAGCTGTTTGGCTGGCATTATTTCCACTCAACCGCACCAAAATGAAAACCCCGGCTCAGCCCCTGCAACCAGCTTAAAGAGCCTGCCACCGCAGCACAAACAATGACTGAACCAGGTCAAATTCGCTTTTCTTCAGCGGCGCCACGGGCCTCAGGGAAGGAAACAAACCCCCCCCCTCCCCACAGGTTTTCCCGCGCAGAGCGCACGCTGCGCGGCCTGTCACTCCCGGTCAGGCCGATTGCCGCGCAAATAACTGCCTTACCTTGCAGGCCTCCGATCACCACAGCAAGTGTTCCAGCCCCACGATCTGAGTGCCCCTGCAGCTCCGGAGGCTCAGTATCGCCGCAATACGTAGGCCCTGCGATTCTGCGATCGCGCCGGGAACAGTGTGGGCGGCTCAAGCGCAAGCAGGCAGAACTTCGGCGCGCTGAGTCCAGCCCCGTGGTGATGCCTGTCGTCCGCTGCGAGGACCCCCCCCCCCCCCGCTCAGCGCAGAAGTACCCCGCAGGTCTCACACCACTACTCCCCAACAGAAACGCTACTAACAGAAGGGGGAAGAGGAGAAAAAGACCTCAAGGCAGCCGCCGTCTAGACTCACAGCCTGTAAGACCTGCCAGAATTAGATAAATAACCCTTTTTTGTGCTCTCTTCTTCTGTTTCGGGTTTTTTTTATATTAAGAATCTAAAGAAGGTCTGCCTAATTGTTCCTCAAGTGAGCCCCATAAGCCCCGGGCTCACAACCCCTCAAGCTGCTTTGGAGACTGATAACTGAGGAGAGGAGGTGGTGCCAGCGTTTATATGCCAGTGACATCACAACTCTGAAGTTTCTCAGTCTCCAAAGCTGCAGGTAGAGGTTGAGAACCCAAGGATTCCGGGACTAGACTGGAGGTGCGATCAGGAAGCTACAGGGTAAACTATTTAAGACTAATAAAATAAAATATTTTTTCACTCAACGTGTAATCAAACTCTGGAATTTGTTACCGGAGGATGTAGTAAAGGCTGTTAGTGTAGCTGGGTTTAAAAAAGGTTTGGACAAGTTCCTGGAGGAAAGGTCCATAAACCATTATTAAGAAGGGACCCATGATATCAATGCTTGAGCCAGTACAAACATTGCGGAACCTGTGTCTTTTGGGGAAACTGCTAGGTACGCATGACCTAGATTGGCCACTATTGGAAACAGGATACTGGGCTTGATGGACCTTGGTCTGACCCAGTATGGCATATCTTATGTTCAGGAGTTGAGGGTCTATTAGTGTTTTATTTGGGGTGTGTTCAGAAACTTTAGACAAAGATTTAATAATCTCGAAGAGTTCCCTAGGTCGGTTAATGGCTTTTGATAATGTTTTAATGTGATATAGCCTTTTTGTGGTGTTAATAGCTTCCTTATAGGTTTTGAGGTTTGAGAAGTATTGTACCCTGAGTTCAGGTTTTTTTTTCTTACGCCATTTAGTTTCCAATTTCCTGAGGTTTTTCTTTAGGGCAGCAAGCTCTGAAGTGTACCATTTCTCAGATAAGTTTCTTTATTTGAATGCAGATATTTAGCTTCCACCTCTATAAGTGTTCCAGATTGATACAAGTTCATTGAGATTGTTTGTGGTAGTGTCTAATTTAGTAGAGATTGATTCCAGGAAGCTTTTCTTGTTAAATCGGTAGAATCTTTGTTCTATGTGTTCAGCTTTGCTGTGAGCTGTGTTAGGGAGTTGGGAAGGGAGAGAAATGTATCATGAAATGATCAGACCATGATACCTGAGTTGTGGTAGGTGGAGTAAAATGAGGTGAGAGTGTGTAGTGTGATGGTAGAAATATTAAATCAAGGGTGTTACCTTTGCAGTGAGTGGGGCGAGTAATTATTTGTCTAAAACCCATTTCATCCATTGCTTCAAGGAAGGATAGTTCTTGGCTATTTGTTAGGGAGGCAAGGTTAAGATCTAAGATAACAGAAGGTTTTTTAAGGGAAGAGTTACATGCAACCTCAAGGATAATGTCTAAGCTATGAATGTCAGGTGTGGGGGGTCTATAGATAAGGCAGATGGGCCATGGAGTGACTTTCTATTCTTTCTATACCCTCGTGCTTATCCAGGAAGGTAGGTGAAAGATTAAGGTTAGCTTTCGCTATTACGAGTACTCCACCGCCTCTTTTTCGGTCTCTATTACTGCTGAGTATAGTGTAACCATGTACTTTCAGTTGATTAAGGAGAACTGAGTCAGACTCATTTAGCCAGGTTTCAATTATACAGAGCAGATGAGGTTTTTCGTCCATAATGAGGTCGATCATAATTGGGATTTTATTCCTAACTGACCTGGCATTGATACAAATGCATTTTAGCTGTGTTGAATGGGTACTGTTTTGCTTGGGGTTATTCATTGGTGTTAAGTTCAACTGAATTAACCTTTTAACATGGATATGCTGGTGGGAGCATGGACTACCCATGGAGGGATGTCTTGTCTTATATTTTTGAGTGTTATGTCTGGGCCTGTATGGGATGATGTGAATGTGGGCTGGCTTTGGAATGTTTGTAGATGGGGTTAGAGAGTAAATAGGAGTGTGAGAAAGTAGAAACCCTAGTGTGAACATTAGGATGTTTAAGGTGTGTTAGCAATCTTCCTAGATCCATTGTTAGTTAACAGGCGTAAATTTAAGACTAAGGAGAAAGTGTGACGTGGTGTAACAGTTACTATGTAGTACTAAAATATATAATATACAGCAGTAGTACAGTTACAATGAGATGTATATATCTTATCAGTCACGATCAGCAAAAAACGTTGGATAGTGTTAAATAATCCACAAGTAAAATATTATATTATCAGCAATCAACCATATCCATATGTATTAGAGAATATAGGAAACAGAAAGGCATGAGATGCAAATATGTGCTCTGGTTACCTCTTATTGGTCAATAAGTTCCTTGCTGTGGATTGCCAAGGGGCTGAGATGTTGGCAGGAGCGGGTTCAAATCGAACAGGGCTTCAGTGAGGTGATGAAGGTGAATCCTCAGGCTTCTGGGTTGGTGCTGTGAGGGCCACTGCCTAAGGGCCGTGCCGAAGGGCCCTCTGGCGCGGGTGCGCCGCTGACGGAGGTGGAGGAAGCAGCTTTTCTCCCTCCTGTGAGCCCGATGCGCTGAAAGAGGCTTTGGTCCGGGTTGCAGCTCCTTTTAAGATAGGAGAGGTGAGGGCAGTCCCGATCTCAGTTCATGTGGTGGGGAAAGATAACCTTCCAAGAAAGGAATTTCAATGAGGTAGTAGCTAAGGGTTCGAAAGGTGGGTTCATGAGCTGACCAAGAACCAGGTTTAAGTCCCATGCCACCGGAGGTGGCTTAATGGGAGGCTTAGTTAGAAGAAGGCCTCTCATAAATCTTGCTATAAGAGGATGGGAGGAAATAGGTTGTCCATTTAGAGTCTTGAAAGAAGCTGCAATGGCACTTAAATGGACTCTTACTGAGTTAGTCTTAAGTCCTGCATTGGATAAATGGAGATACTACAGTGATGATTCCAGAGGTATCGCAAGGGGGCTAAGACCCTTCTGCGAGCACCATATGGTAAACTTTTTCCACTTGAAAGTATAAGAGCGTCTTGTGGAAGGTTTTCTGGAAGCATAAAGGATATTCTTTACTTGCTGAGAAAGGTTAAGATCATGAAGATCTAGACCTTCAGCAACCAAGCCCTGAGATGCAGAGACTGGGGGATTTGGATGCCATAACATTCTGTCCTCCTGAGATAGGAGATCTGGAGCAGACCCTAACTCCAGAGAGGGGCTTGAGAGAGATGTGGAAGCAGACGGTACCACACTTGCCATGGCCAATGTGGAGCTATGAGAATCATACGGCCTCTGTCTCTCTGAAGCTTGAACAGGGTTTTGGGAATTAGGGGAATGGGTGGAAAGGCATAAAGGAAGTCTTGACACCAATAAAGGAGGAAAGCATCCCTGGCCTGAGAGCCCTGAGGCGGACCTCTAGAACAGAACCGGGGAAGTTTGGCATTCCACAGACTTGCAAAGCGGTCTATGTCCAGGGTTCCCCAAATTTGAAAAATCGTGGTCACCTGGTCTGCATGTAGAGACCATTCGTGTGGAAGCAGAACTCAACTAAGTCTGTCTGCCCAAGAGTTTTGGATGCCTGGAAGATACATTGCCAGGAGATGAATCTGATGCTCTCTGGCGAGGGCCCATAGTCGCAAAGCTTTGTTGCAAAGCGACAGAGAGCCTGTTCCCCCCTGCTTGTTCACGTAGAACATGGCTACTTCATTGTCCGTATGAATGAGGACTGTCTTGTAGCTTAACAGAGTGTGGAACACTCAATGAGCAAGGAAGATTGCTCTGAGCTCTAAGAGATTGATGTGTAGATGAGTCTGTGGAGTCCAAGTGCCTTGGGTGGAGAGGTCTTGCAAATGAGCTCCCCAACCCATTGGTGAAGCATCTGTTGTGAGAGTTGCTTGGGGTAAAGGTTGTTGAAATGGGGATCCCACCAACAGTTTTTGAGTGGACTGCCACCAATGGAGGGACAAAATAAGGTGATTTGTGTTTGCTATTTTGTCTGACAGGCACCATGATGCCTGGGTCCATTGAGTGGATAAAGTCCACTGAGCTGCTCTCATGTGGAGGCGAGCATAAGGAACCACATGCACGGTAGATGCCATGTGGCCTAGTAGTTGTAACATTTCTCAAGCAGTGAGATGAGGCTTTAGCACTGCTTGAGAAGCTAACTGCACCATGCAAAGGCAATGGGCCTGAGAGAGATAGGCCCTTGCTTTTCTGGTATCCAGCAAAACTCCTATGAACTCTAGAGACTGAGTGGGAGTTAGGCTGGATTTTGGGATGTTTATAACCAGACCCAAATAGTGAAGGATACGCATTGTGCAAGATAAAGAGAAATCCTGGGCTCTGACTCTGATGGGGCTCGAATGAGCCAGTCGTCTAAGTAGGGGAAGACGAATACCCCTAGAGTGCGAAGAAATGCTGCTACCACAGCCATGCATGTCATAAAACACCCTTGGTGCTGAGGCCAGGCCAAAAGGAAGCACCCTGTACCGGTAGTGATTTCCTTGAAAAAGGAACCGAAGGAACTTTGTGAATTGGATGGATGAGAACATGAGTGTACGCATCCTTGAGATCTAGAGAACAAAGCCAATCCTGACTCTGAAGGTATGGCAGCAGAGTTCCTAGAGAAATCTTGAATTTCTCTTTGAACAGGAATTTGTTCAATTCTCTGAGGTCCAAAATAGGTCTGTGTCCCCCTGTTTTCTTTGGTATAAGGAAATAGAGGGGAGTAAAGCACAGTTACTTACCTGTAAACAGGTGATCTCTGGGAACAGCAGGAATTAGTCCTCACATATGGGTACGTCGGTACCGACGGAGCCCGCACGGGAAAGCCCCCCAGCTTCCCAGAAGGAAAGCTTTTGGGGCCTCCCACTGCGCATGCGCGCTGCCTTCCCGCCTTCCTGACCAACTCTCCTCAGTTCGAGTTTAAAGCTGAGACAATAGAAAGAGGAAAGGAAAGAGAGATAGATACAACTCCTAGGGGAGGTGGGTGGGTTGTGAGGACTAATTCCTGCTGTTCCCAGAGATCACCTGTTACAGGTAAGTAACTGCTATCTCCAGGAACAAGCAGGTATAAGTCCTCACATATGGGGACTCCCTAGCTAAGATGCCGGGGGATCCCCTGAAGGGTATGAGACCCTGAAAGGTTCCTGATCTTCCTATGGATCTCAGGCATCCATTCAGGGAAGGTGGGCTGGAGTTGTTCAAGAATGGAACAGGTGTCTGAGGACAGCCTGACCAAATAAGGCATCCCGGCGGGAGTCCTTGTCCAAACAGTAATGGGCTGTAAAGGTATGAACCGAGGCCCAGGTGGCTGCTCGACAGATCTGGTCAATGGATACAGAGTTTAGATGAGCCATAGAGGTGGCCATGGCCCTCACATTGTGAGCGGTGACATGGCCCTCCAGAGAAAGGTTCTTACTCTGGTAAGCAAAAGAGATACACTGAGCAATCCAATTGGAGAGTGTTCTTTTGGAGACTGGAAGTCCTAAATGAGAAGGATCAAAAGCAACAAAAAGCTGAGAAGACTTTCGATGTTGCTGTGTCCTGTGGAGGTAAAAGGCAAGAGCTCTTTTACAATCTAGAGTATGAAGGTTCCTCTCTGCACTGGATGCATGAGGAGCAGGAAAAAAGACAGGTAAATATACCTCTTGATTAAGATGAAAAGGGGAGACCACTTTAGGCATAAAGTGGGGATTGGTCCTAAGGACCACCTTATCATGATGGAACCTTGTATAAGGTGGATTAGCCACTAGAGCTTGCAGTTCACTGATACGGCGAGCTGAGGTGACTGCAATAAGAAAAATAACCTTCCAGGAAAGAAATTTCAAGGAGGTAGTGGCTAAGGGTTCAAAGGGTGGCTTATAAGCTGACCAAGAACCAAGTTTAAGTCCCATGCCACCGGAGGAGGTCGAATGGGAGGTTTAGTTAAGGTTAGGCCTCTCATGAATCTTGCAATAAGAGGATGAGAGGAAACAGGTTGTCCATTGATGGGCTTAAGTGATGCCGCAATAGCACTCAAATGGACTCTTACTGAATTCGTTTTGAGTCCTGCATTGGAGAGATGCAGGAGATATTCCAAAAGAGAATTCAACGGGAGTGCTAGAGGGTTAAGACCCTTGTGAGCACACCAAATGGAAAATCTTTTCCATTTAAAAGCGTAAGAACGTCTAGTGGAAGGTTTCCTAGAGGCGTGTAGGATATCCTTCACTTGCTGCAAAAGATTGAAGTCTTGAAGGTCTAGGCCTTCAGTAACCAAGCTCTGAGGTGAAGGGACTTGGGGTTTGGGTGCCACAAAGTCCCCTCCTCCTGAGACAGAAGGTCTGGAGCCGCTCCCAAGTCCGGGGGGGGGGGGGGGGGTGGGGAGAGATGCAGAAGTAGAGGGTGCCACACTTGGCGTGGCCAGCGTGGAGCTATGAGAATCATGGACCCTTGATCCCTTTGAAGTTTGAACAGAGTCTTGGGAATCAAAGGAATGGGTGGAAAGGCATACAGGAAGGCCTGACCCCAATGAAGGAGGAAGGCATCCTTGGCCAGAACTCCCTGACACGGAATTCTGGAACAGAACCAGGGAAGTTTGGCATTCCACGGACTTGCAAAGAGGTCTATGTCCGGGGTTCCCCATTTCTGGAAGATTCTGAGTACCTGATCCATGTGCAGGGACCATTCGTGTGGAAGCAGAACTCGACTGAGTCTGTCTGCCCAAGAGTTTTGGATTCCTGGAAGATATACTGCCAGGAGATGGATTTGATGCTCTCTGGCGAAGGCCCATAATCTTAGAGCTTTGTTGCAAAGCAACAGAAAGCCAGTCCCTCCTTGTTTATGTAAAACATGGCTACTTGATTGTCCGTGTGAATAAGGACTGTCATGTTGCTGAGGAGGGTATGAAAAACTTTGAGAGCCAGAAAGATTGCTCGAAGTTCCAAGTGGTTGATATGAAGGGTGGTCTCCTGTGGAGACCAAGTGCCCTGAGTGGAGGAGGAGGAGTGGCCTAGTGGTTGGGGCACGGTACTGCAGGCCGGAAGGTCGGTGGTTCAAATCCCACTAGAGGACAGCAACCTTGGGCCGGAAGGACTGGGGTTTCTAGTCCCACAGGTGCTCCTTGTGGTCTTGGGCAAGCCACTTAACCCTCCATTGCCCATGTTCCCTGTAAGTATTAGTGTATGTGTCTCATATCCCCTCGTGTTAAATGTATCCCCCAACCGCTTTGACCCGGTGAAAAGCGGGATATAAATGCAGATAAATAAATCTTGAAGATGAGCTCCCCAACCTGTTTGGGAGGCATCTGTTGTGAGGGTTGCTTGGGGCAACAATGGTTGAAAGGGGGCCCCCAACAGATTTTGAGTGGATATCCACCATTGGAGAGACCAAGAGAGACGTTTGGAGTTTGCTATTTGGTCTGAGAGAGCTCCTGATGCTTGAGTCCACTGGGTGGATAAAAGTCCATTGAGCTGCTCTCATATGTAGGCAAGCATAAGGCACATGCACTGTGGAGGCCATGTGGCCTAATAGTTGTAGCATCTCTCTGGCAGTCAAGTGGCTTCTGGACTGAGTCTGAGAGGCTAAGTGCACTAGACGTTGGCAACAGGCCTGAGGCAGATAGGCTCTTGCAGTGGTGGTATCCAACCAGGCCCCTATGAATTCTAGGGATTGAGTAGGGGTGAGTTGGGACTTTGGCAGATTTACCACAAGTCCCAGATACTGCAGAATGCGCTTGGTGCGATCCAGGGAAGTCTGAGCCTCAGACTGAGATGGAGCTCGGATGAGCCAGTCGTCCAGGTATGGGAAGACAAAAATTCCCAGGGTGCGTAGAAATGCAGCTACTATTGCCATGCCCTTGGAGCAGAGGCTAGACCGAAGGGAAGTACTCTGTATTGGAAATGTTTTCCCTGGAACAGAAACCGTAGAAATTTTCTGTGGGATGGATGGATGAGTATATGTGTGTACGCATCCTTGAGATCTAGAGAACAACGCCAATCCTGACTCTGTAGGTATGGAAGGAGAGTACCTAGAGAAAGCATCTTTAATTTCTCCTTGCATAGAAATTTGTTCAATTCTCTGAGATCCAGAATGGGTCTGTACCCCCCTGTTTTCTTGGGAATGAGAAAATAAGGGGAGTAGAAACCTGACCCCTGTTGAAGCAGAGGAACCTCTTCTACTGCCTTTTGGGCAAGAGTGGTCACCTCCTGACCCAACAGGTCTAGGAGAGATGGGGGAGAATTGAAACATCTCACCATGGTATGGGGAGGAAGGTTGGAGAAATGTAGCTTGTAGCCCTCTCTGATGATAGAGAGGGTCCATTGTTCTGAGGTGATTTGCTCCCATCTGGGAGCAAAATGAGTTAACCTTCCTGGAATGGTGAGAGGTTCTGGATGTTTTAGAGCCAGAAAGGTTAAGTTCTCTAGTTTTAAGTCAAAAACCCTGAGGGGGTTGGGACTGCTGGGCTGTAGCAGCCCCTGTAGGTTTTGCCCTGGCCTGTTTAGGCTGCTGACGCTTAGAAGCAAAGCGAGCTGCAGAAGATTGTTGGCCAGTATTTGTGGCAAATCTGGCCTTCTTGTAGAAAGGCTTCTTGAAAGATTTTTTCTTGACAGGCCTAGAGGCCTCACAGAACAAACACACCAAGTGGAGAAAAAAATAAGATTTTTTTTTTTTTAAAGAAATACAGGAAAAAAGACCAGCGGTACAGGTCTGGAATCGGGGAAGGCAGACACGCGGCCAAAGAAATAAATTAAAATAACAACTTCTTCAGCAGTAACAGGAACACGACCTGCTGGCTCCGCGGAAAAAGAAGAACTGAGGAGAGCTGGTCAGGAAGACGGGAAGGCAGCGCGCATGCGCAGTGGGAGGCCCCAAAAGCTTTCCTTCTGGGAAGCTGGGGAGCTTTCCCGCGCGGGCTCCGTCGGTACCGACATACCCATATGTGAGGACTTATTCCTGCTTGTTCCTGGAGATAACCCTGTACCCTGTTGAGGAATGGGTACCTCTTCTATTGCCCCCCTTGGGCAAGAAGCAGAGTGACCTTTTATCTTACAGGTTGATAAGAGGTCTGGGAATTGAACTGTCTTACCATTGTGGGAGGGGACATGCACAGAAAGTGAAGCTTGTATCCCTCTTTTATAATGAAGAGAGTCCAATGTTCTGCTGTTATCTGCCCCCATCTTGGGGCTAAGTGACAATCTTCCTGGAATGGTGGAAGGCTCTGGTCCGTTGAGAGCCAGGAAGGCTAAGTTCTCTAGATGGAAGTCAAAGGCCTTGTGGAGGCTGAGACTGCTGAGATGGTTGAGGCTTAGCAGTCTTTGCTTTCCTTTGTTTAGGTGGTTGCTGACTCTTTCGGGCAGGTTGACCTGCAGAACGTCCCTGCTGGGAATAAGAGGGATAAAACCTCTTCTTTTTGGAAAAGAATGGTTTCTTGAAAGATTTCTTCCTTGCAGGATCAGCTGTGGCTTTGGATAATCTATCCAAGGTGGAGTTGTCAGCATCCAACTCATTGGCTGTCTCTTGCCAATTTTTGCCAAATAAATTCTCCCCTGTACAAGGGATATTGCCCAGTTTGTCCTGCACCCAAAGCTCCAAATCAGATGCCCAGAGCCAGGCAATTCTACATGCACCTATGGCAATGGCAGAGGTTCTGCTTATGCACTCAAAACAGTCAAAAGCTGCACGGTTGACAAACTTAGAAACATCCGGGGCATGTTTAACCAGTGTGAGAAAATCCTGCCTCTTATCAGGGAGAAGAGGACTCAAAACCTCTAAATCTCCTGTGACTTCTGTAAGGAACATTCCCATATACAAAATATAGCAACTGATCCTGGCAGAAAGCATGGAAGCCTGGAAAGTACGAAGTCCAAAGGCATCCAAAGTTCGACACTCACATCCTGGAGGATTAGAGGCATGCCTCTTTGCACTTCTGATCCCTCTCATAGCCAAGTCCACTACAATAGAGTGGTGAGGAAGCTGGGTTTTCTGGAAACCAGGATACGGAGGTACTCGATACATGGAGGTGTAAGAGTGAGGAGAGGTGGTAAGAGGTGGTAAGAGGTGTCCCCCACATTCTCAACATGAGATCATGTAAGATCTCATGGATAGGCAAAGTAGCTACCTCCTTAGGAGCCTTGGGATATTGTAAAATCTCCAACTCCTTTGCCCTGGGCTCTGTTTCAGAAGCCACAGTAATGGACAGACCAAGCCACTTCCCTGATAAAGTCCTGAAAGGAGATATCTTCTGGAGGAGACATACTGCGTTTAGGAGAGGAAGGCTCCTCTGGGAGACGTATTCCAGTACCGACGGAGCTGTCAGAATCCTCAGATTCCTCCAAGGATTCAAAGTACCTTCTGTCCGGACGCTCTTGTAGAGCCCGATACCCGTACCGACCGAAGTCGGTGTCAGGGGGAAATCAGTACCAGTGTATCGGTACCAGAAGGCATAGCATGACTGGGTGCCAGCAACGCAGACACCGATGTCGATGCTGTCAGTACCGGTACCAGTTGAACTGTGACGCGGTTCCGAGGGTGTCGATGCTGCAAGGAGAGCCGCCAGACTGCGCTCAATAGCCAGGAACCTCTGGTCTATCAACGCTGCCAATGCCTGGGTATCTGTACCGGAGAAAGCAGCAGGTACCCCAGAGCATGGCGCCAGTAGTTCTGCCAAGGTCCAGGCCTCGAGAACATCCTGGAGCCCCGATAATGCTTTGGAAGTCGAAGCCTCCCGCCAGGGCAATTTTGCCGGTACAGAACCCTCAAGGGCAACGCCAGAGGCATCTCGATGCTTGGAAGGAGATCTAACCTTTGAGGACCGGCCAGACTTATATTTAGTTACCTGAGATCCATGGGAGGAAGACGAAGCCCTGGAAGACGATGCCACAGAGGCTGCATCGGAGGGAAAAAGGGTGCTGAGCTTGGCAGCTCGGTTTTGTCGACCCCTCTTGGACATCATGACACAGGACATACACTCATGGGTGTCGGTGACGGAGATGGTACTGCCACACTTGGTGCACTTCTGGAAACCCGAAGCGGGTTTTTCCATGGTAAGGAAATTTTGGGCCTAAGGCCCAAAATGGCGCGTGCACCTGAGGAGGAAAAGTTTAGAAAAACAACTTTTTTTTTTTTTTTTTTAAATAACGAAAGAACGAACCAGTGGTACCAGCACAGCGTCGAGGAAGGCAGACGCGACCACAAAAAAGGAGAATGGAAAAATTTTCTGCGGTGACAGGAACGACGACCTGCTGGCTCCGTGGAAAACGAAGAACTGCAGAGAGGCAGTTGGGAAAGGCGGGAAGGCAGCACGCAGGCGCTGTGGGATGCTCCCAAAAGCTTTCTAATTGGACGCTGGGGAGCATTCCCCCGCAGGCTCAGTCGGTACCGACGATACCCATATGTGAAGACTACATTCCTGCTTGTTCCTGGAGATCAAGTGTTCTCTGGGGACAGCAGGAAATCCATCCTCACATATGGGTGACGTCGGCACCAACAGACTGTGCAGATTCACTCCCCAGCTTTCAAAGAAAGCTTTAGGGAGTTAAGACTGCGCATGCACGTCACCTTCCCACCCAAAGGTACTATTTTACCTTAATATGACAACATAGATTAATCAAGCATAAAAAGGAAAATCTCCAAGCAAGGTAATTGTGTGTGGCTTTTAACTACAATCTCTCTGCCTGAAAGTTCTGAAAGGGGTTTTGGTTATCTGTAAAAGCCAATTTTGTTTGTTTTTCTTTACTGCAAAGGGGGAATTGTTTTGTGCTGTTGGGAAAAAAGCAGTCAGACTTCATTGTTTTTTGTTCCATGCACAGCAAGCTCTTTGAAGCCACCGATCGCATCAGGTATTAGTTCCATACCAAACCCACCCCAGCTCCCTCCCACCCACCCCATGCAAGCAATCTTGCTTTATAGGGCATCTCCCCAATTAGCTACACAGGGACTCTGAACAGCACTGTTAGAACACACTTAAGAGGTTAACTGCTTTTTTCTCTGAAAGGACAGCTGAGGAACAGGCAGGTTCTTTGGTAGGTCCCTTTCTTATTTCAGCAGGTAACAGAGCTCCACCAACTGGCACATGGCAGGAAAGAATCGTATTGCCAGAGCTATAGCCCCCATTACAGCCTCCGCCTCTCTCCAGACACTGATCCTTATACCAGTTGAACAGGTTCCACGTGCAGGATGCCTGCATGCTGAAGCTCTCAAAAAAGAAGTGAAGGAGCTAAGAGAAGAGGTAACAAGGCTGAGAAACAGTCAAGACAGTGAGAAGACGACTGATGAGATGCTACTTGAAACATCCAAGCTCCCTAACAGAGGTGAAAATGGGAGCCTGCAGAATGACAAAAGACGGACACGAGTCACCAGGGCCTGCAGAATCACCAGTCCAACTCCTCCAGTCCTTGAATTGAAAAACCAGTATGCAACCCTAGAAGTGGAGGAGGTGAAAGCATCCCGAGAAAGGGAAGAACCAGAACTCGAGCACCCCAAAGTCGCAGAATCAGTGACTACAAGGAAGAGAAGGTTAGTGATGATTGGCGACTCTGAGGAGTACTGAGGCGTTCATCTGCCAACCAAACGATGTCCAGAGAGATGTGCTGTCTGCCAGCTGCCAAAATCCACAATGTTACGGAGAGTTTGCTAAGATTCAACAAGCCTACTGACCATTACAGATTCTGCTCATCCATATCAGCACTAATGATACTGTCAGGGATCCCTCTGAGTGTATCAGAAGAGGCTTCATGGCTGTGGGACACAGGGTGAAGCAGATAGGTGCAAAGGTGGTGTTCTCTTCAATCCTCCCTGTTGAGGGTAAAGGTCAAGGAAGAGAAGCTCACATCCTGGAAATAAATGCATGGCTGTATGGATGGTGTCGAGAGCGTTTTTGTTTCCTGGACCATAGGATGATGTTCCCAGAGCTGCCGGACAGAAATGGCATCCATCTGTACAGAAAGAGTTGACATGTCTTCAGTAGCAGACTGGCTAAACTACTGAAGAGGGCTTTAAACTATATTCGTTGGGGATGGGTGAAGAAAACACCCCCGGGTAAGTGAAACATTAAATCTCTCTATAGAAATGGGCAAAAGGGGCAACATCTAGAAAGCGGTATATAAATGCCTGTAGCATCGGAAAGATCCCAGATGTTGAGGTTTTAATGGAACAGGCCGACTTAGATTTAGTTGTAGACACAGACATGGTTCACAGACAACCATGACTGGGATGTAATTATACCAGGCTATACCTAATTCAGGAAGAATAGAGTAGGAGAAAGGGGAGGAGTGGTGGCACTGAATGCAAACATTAAAGCTATAGAATTACAGGGATTAAAAGGAGAGAGGAGGTACTGTGGGTTAAACTAGAAAGAGAAATCAATTTGCATTGATGCGATATATAGACCCCCCCCCCCCTCACAGGGAGAAAGAATAGACAGATTTAATAGAAGACACATGCAGCATTGCTGGGAAAGGGGAAGTGCTATTCATGAGAGATGTGGCTTGGCACATCCCTGCTGCGGTGTCATCTAGAAGTAAGGAGATCCTGGATTCTCTACAGAGAACTATTCAGGCAACTGGTAACAGAATCCATACATGAAAGGGCCATATTGGACTTGAAGCTTACCAATGGTGAAAGTGTTTCTGATGTTATAGTGGGAGATCATCTCACATCCAGTGATCACCAGATGGTGTGGTTCAGTATTAGGACTAGGGCTGATAAAATCCATACAAAAGCGAGGGTCTTAGATTTTAGGAAAACTAACTTTGCCACAAGATGGGCCAATACTTCAATGAGTCGTTAGCGGGATGGGAACAGCTGGGGGATGTAGAAAAACAATGGGCAAAACTCAAGGAGCATATTTAAAGGGCAACCAACCGTTTTGTAAGAAAGGTAAATAAAGGTAAAAGGCAAAGGAGGCTGCTATTCTCAAAAGAAGTAGTCGAAAAGGTGAAAAGGGAGGCCTTCATGAAATACAAGAAATCACAAAGAGTAGAAAACAGGTATCTGTATTTGGAAAAAATTAGAAAAGCTAGCAAAATAGTCAGCAAAGCAAAGATACTAAAAGAAGAAATAGCCAATGCAAAAAAAGGGGACAATACATTTTTCAGATATGTTAGTGAAAAAAGGAAGGGCAAAAGTGGTATTGTCAGACTCAAGGGTGCAGGGGAGGAATATGTAGAAGCTGATGAGGATAAAGCACAGTTACTTACCTGTAACAGGTGATCTCTGGGAACAGCAGGAATTAGTCATCACATATGGGTACGTCGGTACCGACGGAGCCCGCGCGGGAAAGCTCCCCAGCTTTTCAGATTAAAAGCTTTTGGGGCCTCCCACTGCACATGCGCGCTGCCTTCCCGCCTTCCTGACCAGTTCTCGTCAGTTTGAGTTTAAAGCTGAGACAATAGAGAGAGGACAGGAAGATAGATAGACAGAGATACAACTCCTAGGGGAGGTGGGTGGGTTGTGATGACTAATTCCTGCTGTTCCCAGAGATCACCTGTTACAGGTAAGTAACTGTGCTATCTCCAGGAACAAGCAGGAATAAGTCATCACATATGGGGACTCCCTAGCTAAGATGCCTGGGAGATCCCCCTCCAAGGGTAAACCATCTTCGCATGGATCTCAGGCATCCATCCAGGGAAGGTGGGCAGGAGTTGTTTAAGTATGGAACAGGTGTTTGAGGACAGCCTGACCAAACAAGGCATCCCGGCGGGAGTCCTTGTCCAAGCAGTAATGGGCTGTGAAGGTATGAACCGAGGCCCAAGTGGCTGCTCGACAGATCTGATCTATGGACACAGAGTGAAGATGAGCCATAGAAGTGGCCATGGCTCTCACATTGTGAGCTGTGACATGGCCCTCCAGAGAAATGTTCTTACTCTGGTAAGCAAAAGAAATACACTGAGCGATCCAATTGGAAAGTGTACGCTTGGTGACTGGAAGTCCCAAATGAGAAGGATCAAAAGCCACGAAAAGTTGGGAAGACTTTCGATGTGGTTGAGTCCTGTTGAGGTAAAAGGCAAGAGCTCTTTTACAATCCAGAGTATGAAGGTTCCTCTCTGCACTGGATGCATGAGGAGCCGGGAAAAAGACAGGTAGATATACCTCTTGATTAAGATGAAACAGCGAGACCACTTTGGGCATAAAGTGGGGATTCGTCCTAAGGACCACCTTATCATGATGAAACCTAGTATAAGGTGGATGAGCCACTAAAGCCTGCAGTTCACTGATGCGGCGAGCCGAAGTGACTGCAATAAGGAAAACAACCTTCCAGGAAAGAAATTTGAAGAAGGTAGAGTCCAAAGGCTCAAAAGGTGGCTTCATAAGCTGACCTAGAACTAGGTTCAAATCCCATGCTACCGGAGGAGGTCGGATGGGAGGTTTAGTTAGAGTCAGGCCTCTCATGAAACGTGAAACAAGAGGATGAGAGGAGACAGGTTGTCCATTTATAGGTTTTAAGGATGCTGCAATAGCACTCAAATGGACCCTTACTGAATTCGTCTTAAGGCCTGCATTTGAAAGATGCAGGAGATAGTCCAAGAGGGAATTCAAAGGAAGTGCTAGAGGGTCAAGACCCTGCTGAGCACACCAAATGGAAAAACGTTTCCATTTGAAAGCATAAGAACGCCTCGTGGAAGGTTTCCTAGAGGCATGAAGGATATCTGTCACAGGTTGAGAAAGATTAAAGTCTTGAAGACTTAGGCCTTCAGTAACCAAGCTCTGAGATGTAGGGATTTGGGGTTTGGATGCCACAAAGTCCTCTCCTCCTGAGACAGAAGGTCTGGCGCAGCTCCCAGGTCCAGGGAGGATCCCTGGGAGAGATGCAGAAGTAGAGGGAACCACACCTGGCGTGGCCAGCGGGGAGCTATGAGGATCATAGTCCCGTGATCCCTCTGGAGCTTGAACAGAGTCTTGGATATTAGAGGAATGGGTGGAAAGGCATAGAGGAATTCCTGATCACAATGCAGGAGGAAGGCATCGTGGGCCTGAGCTCCCTGACACTGAGTTCTGGAACAGAACCGGGGAAGTTTGGCATTCCACGGACTTGCAAAGAGGTCTATGTCCGGGGTCCCCCATTCCTGAAAGATTCTGCGTATCTGGTCCATATGTAGGGACCATTCGTGTGGAAGCAGAACTCGACTGAGTCTGTCTGCACGAGAGTTTTGAACTCCTGGAAGATACACTGCAAGAAGGTGAATTTGATGCTCTCTGGCGAAGGCCCATAATCTGAGAGCTTCGTTGCAAAGCGACAGAGAGCCTGTCCCTCCTTGTTTGTTTATATAGAACATGGCTACCTGATTGTCTGTCTGAACTAGGACAGTCAGGTTGACAAGGAGGGTATAGAAGACCTTGAGGGCAAGGTAAATTGCTCGCAGTTCCAGGAGGTTGATATGAAGGGTGGCCTCCTGTGGAGACCAAGTGCCCTGAGTGGAGAGGTTCTGAAGATGAGCTCCCCACCCTGTCTGGGAGGCATCTGTTGTGAGGGTTGCTTGGGGCAACAAAGGTTGGAAGGGGGCCCCCAACAACAGATTCTTGGTGGATGTCCACCATTGGAGGGACCAAAATAGACGGCTTGAGGTGAGTATTTGGTCGGAGAGCGCTCCAGATGCTTGAGTCCACTGGGTGGCCAAGGTCCATTGAGCTGCTCTCATATGCAGACGAGCGTAGGGCACCACATGTACCGTGGAGGCCATGTGGCCCAGAAGTCGCAGCATTTCCCGGGCTGTCAAATGACTGCTGGACTGAGCTTGGGAGGCCAAACTCAGCAGGCGTTGGGCCCTGACCTGAGGCAGGTAGGCCCTTGCAGTGATGGTGTCTAACTGGGCCCCTATGAACTCGAGAGACTGAGTAGGGATTAGTTGAGACTTGGGAAGGTTTACTACCAGTCCTAGATACTGCAGAAGACGCCTTGTGCGGTCCAGGGAAATTTGGGCCTGGGACTGAGAGGGAGCTCGGATGAGCCAGTCGTCCAGGTATGGGAATATGAAAATTCCCAGGCCTCTTAGAAAGGCAGCTACGACTGCCATGCATTTGGTGAACACTCTTGGAGCAGAGGCTAGACCGAAGGGGAGTACTCTGTACTGGAAATGTTTTCCCTGAAACAGAAATCGAAGGTATTTTCTGTGGGATGGGTGGATGAGTATGTGTGTATACGCATCCTTTAGGTCTAGAGAACAAAGCCAATCCTGACTCTGAAGGTATGGAAGGAGAATGCCCAGAGAAAGCATTTTGAATTTCTCCTTGAAAAGAAATTTGTTCAATTCTCTCAGATCCAGAATTGGTCTGAAGCCCTCTGTCTTCTTTGGTATTAGAAAATAAGGGGAGTAGAATCCCGTCCCCTGTTGAAGAAGAGGGACCTCCTCTATTGCCCCCTGGGCAAGGAGGGAGGAGACTTCCTGACCCAAGAGGGCCAGGAGAGATGGGGGAGAATTGAACTGCCTCACCATAGTATAAGGAGGAAGGTCGGAAAAATGGAGTTTGTAACCCTCTCTGATGATAGAGAGGGTCCATTGCTCTGATGTAATTTGCTCCCATCTGGGAGCAAAGTGAGCTAACCTTCCGGGTAAGGTGAGGGGCTCTGGTTGTTCTAGAGCCAGAAAAGTTAAGTTCTCTAGGGGCAAGTCAAAACCCCTGAGGGGGTGGAGCCTGCTGAGGCGTAGCAGACGCCGCAGGCTTTGACCTTGCCTGTTTAGGTTGCTGACGTTTAGCAGCAAAACGAGGCTGAGAGGATTGTTGGCCAGTATTTGTGGAAAATCTGGACTTCTTGTAATAAGGCCTCTTAAAAGACTTCTTCTTGGCAGGAGTGGAGGTAGACTTAGAAAGTCTATCTAAGGTGGCATTTTCTGCGTCCATTTGAGTGGCCTTAATTTGCCACTCCTCACCAAATAAGTTCTCACCTGTACAGGGCAGATTTCGTAAGCCATCTAGGACCCAAGGTTCTAGATCAGAAGCCTGGAGCCAAGCAAGACGTCGGGCTGCTATAGCAATGCCCGAAGCCCTACCAGCACCCTCAAAGGAATCAAAAGCTGCCCTGTTGGAGAACTTTGAAATATCCAAAAGGTGTTTCACTAAGGAAATGAACTGCTCCCTCTTATCCTCAGGGATAAAGGGGGCAAAATGCCGAACTTTTAGAGCGATTTCACTGAGAAACATGCCCATGTAAAGACTATAGGAATTAATCCTGGCTATAAGCATAGTAGCCTGGAAAATTTTCCTGCCAAAAGAGTCTAGAGTCTTACATTCTCGCCCTGGAGGAGTAGAAGAGTGCCTTTTGGTACTCTTTATCTTCTTCATTGCAGACTTCACCACAATAGAATGGTGAGGCAACTGAGTTTTTTGGAAACCAGGAGAAGGGGGGACACGGTACATGGTGTCCAACCTGCGAGAAGGAGACAATGTTAGAGGAGCCTCCCATAAGTCCATCAAGTGTTCTTGAAGGATTTCATGGATAGGCAGGGTAACTGCCTCTTTAGGAGACTTAGAGTATTTATTTATTTAACAGTTATTTATATACCGCTCTTTCCCTTGTTTCAAGTGCGGTTTACATGTAACAGTAGATTAATTGGTATGAGATATACCTAAAATATATACCTAAAGTATCCTAAAATATCCAGTTTCTTTGATCTGGGTTCCTTTTCAGAGGATGAAGCAATAGAAAGACCTTTAGCCATTTCTATGATGAAGTCCTGAAAGGACAAATCCTCTGGTGGAGACATTCTCCTTTTAGGAGAAGAAGGCTCCTCAGGAAGATCAAGGGAGAACTCATCAGAATCATCAGAGGAGTTAAAATCCTCTGAAGAAGCAGAGTATCCTCTATGTGCTTCCAACGCACGATACGCATACCGTTCGGTATCGACATCGGGCGTACCGGGTATGGGATCGGTACCGGGCAAAAGCCCGGATCCGGCATGCGGAACCGATCTGCGTTTGGAAGACGATGGCCTCGGTTCCGATATGGAAGCCATTACCGGAACCGGACCCGGTACCGCTGGCTGCGGTACCGCGGGCGTAGCAGCATTAATAAAAGCCAGAATGGCCTGCTGCATGACTTGGACAGTATTGCCCATAGACGCCACTGCTGCCTGGATGTTGGTACCGGTATGGGCCGGTACCCCAGAGCAGTACAACAGGTGATCTGTCGAGGCCGCGCCATCGATGTCAACCTGTGACCCCATGATTGCTTTGGAGGCCGGAACCTCCCGCCGGGGTTTTTTGGCCTGGGCAGAATCCTCGAACTCAGAATTGAGAGCTTCTCGATCTTTAGAAAGAGATTTGCTTTTAGAGGATTTGCCCACTGGAGTTTTGGTTACCTGAGATCCATCCGGAGAGGAAGACCTGGATGACTCTGATGCTTCTGAAGGAAACAGCACATGGAACTTGTTGGCCCGGTTCTGCAATCCACGTTTCGACATCTGGGAGCAGGATGGGCAGTCCGGTATGGAATGGTCAGGTCCTAAACATTTAAGACACCATTCATGGGTGTCTGTAAGAGGAATGACAGCACTGCACTTGGTACACTTTTTAAAACCAGGAACTAGCTTCTCCATGAGGAGAATTTGTGTAGGCCTGAAGGCCTAACGAAGTACCAAGCTGTGCTGAAGAAAAGAAAAATATATTTTATTTTTTTTTTAAAAGAAAGAAAGAGAGACCGGCAGTACCGGTTTCAGAATGGGGAAGGCAGGTACGCGGTCTAAAGAAAACATTAAAATTAACAATTTCTTCAGCGGTGACAGGAACACGACCTGCTGGCTCCGCGGAAAAAAAGAAACTGACGAGAGCTGGTCAGGAAGGCGGGAAGGCAGCGCGCATGTGCAGTGGGAGGCCCCAAAAGCTTTTAATCTGAAAAGCTGGGGAGCTTTCCCGCGCGGGCTCCGTCGGTACCGACGTACCCATATGTGATGACTTATTCCTGCTTGTTCCTGGAGATAGCACAACTGCTTAACAAATATTTCTGTTCTGTGTTAACAGATGAAAGACGAGAAGCAGGACCTCAGAAAACACCCACAAATAGGAAAAGAAGTGACAGGGATCTTGAGCACTTTCAGAAGGCTGTTTGGAAGAAGCTAGCTAAACTAGAAGTAGACAAAGCGATGGAACCGGATGGGATACATCAGAGAATACTGAAGGAACTTGGGGATGTTCTAGCACAGGGGTGGCCAACTCAAGTCCTAGTGCACCACAATCGAGCCTGGTTTTCAGGATGTCTCTAATGAATATTCATGAGGTATATTTGCTTCCAGTACCCCCCCAGTGTATGCAAACATGGCTCATGAATATTCATTAGGGACATCCTGAAACCCAGGCTGGATTTTTTGCACCAGGACTGGGAGTTGGCCACACCTGTTCTAGCAACTTTGACTGACCCTTTCAATGCCTCTTTGGAATTGGGAGTGGTGGCAGAGGCCTGGAGAGGGGCACATGTGGTCCCTTTACACAAAAGCAAATGGATGCGGTTGAAAACTACAGGTCAGTATGTAAATTATTGGAAATGCTGCTCAAAGAGAAAATAGTGAGGTTTCTGGAGTCCAATGGATTATAGCAGGCATGTCCAAAAGGTAGATCGTGATCTACCTGTAGATCAGAGGGGTCAAAGGTAGATCGCCAGCCCCACTTGACCCCATCTCTCCAGCAGCTCGCCCCGTCACTAGGAGAGAGCTCGCGCCGGCAGGTCATCTGCTGAAGGTTTGCCACCGCTGCTGATCCTTTGCCTGTCTTTTTTCCCTGCCTGCGGGAATCTTGCCAGCGGGTACTGGGGGCGCTTGTTGATTTTGTGCTGTTTGTGGGTACCCCAGGGGCCACCACCCATGCCCCACGACGAGACGCCACAGGCCCCGCGTCATACCTGGTCTCCTGCCTCTCAGAATCACCCATTCCTGACCCAGCCCCAACACCCCTTAGAAGTGTGTTACATACTGGGTGATATCCATTCGCCCGGGCTTTGCCTGAATACACCTACCGTATTAGTTGTGTTGTGTGCTGGTCGTTGGTCGCTTTATAGTTCGCTTTCATTAAACGTTTTCGGGCAGACACAACAAAGTGTCAAGAATTTGATGATTTTGGCAGGCTTTTCCAATTTTGTTCTAACTTGCCTATGGTCTTGCCTTCGAATTGGTTCAAACCACTGACACTTGCTTGCCTCTGCAATTTTATTTTGCCTAGACTTTGCATTGATTCTACACTGCAATTTTATTTTGACTTGCCTTTCCGTTGATTCTACACTGTGTGCAGAATTTATTAAATCGCGTGTGGTATTTGAACTTGTTTAGCGGTATTTGATTTTATCTGATTTGCTGGACAGGTGTTTGAGTTTTTTTATGATTGTTTGGTGGTATTTGATTATTGGTGCCAGTATGATGAATTCTTATTTTTACTTTTAGAACTGCCTGCATGTGTGGTTTTGGCATCTCCAGTCCTTGTATTGCACATCATCCAGAGGTCTTCAGTTCCTGTTGTCCTTTAATACTTTGGGACAGTGACAGTTTTGGACCAGATTCAGCCAGTGTTTATACTAACTTAGCAGATTTGGCCTTCTTACATCCAGCCATCCCAGTATAACGAAGATGAGTGTTCCAAAGAAGAGCAAAACCTACCACTTTCATGATGAATGGGAAATAGACTACTTCTTCATCATGGTGAAAGACAAGTATTGTTGTCTAATTTGTAACGCCCCAGTATCCTTGCCAAAAAAAGGGTAATCTGGAATGTCATTATAAGGCTCTGCATAGCAATAAGTTTGATGCTGATTTTCCACCCAAAAGTGAAATTCGTAAACTGAAGCTCAAAGAACTTAAATCGAAATTGGCTACTCAGCAACAGTTGATGGTGAAGCCAAGGTCACATTCAGTCAATGCAACCATAGCATCCTTCAAGGTCAGCAACCTGAACGCAAAGAAATGCAAACCTTTCACTGAAGGGGAATTTGTAAGATTGTTTTCTTGAAGCAGCTGACAATCTTTTTGAAGGATTTAAAAATAAGAGAGAGATCGTAGCTGCTATTCAAGATGTACAATTGTAAAAGAAACACCATCGTGTGGCGAATAGAAAAGATCTGTGGAGGTACAACTGAACAATTGTTGGAGGATGTTTCAAATTGTGTTGCTTTCTCACTCCAACTGGATGAATCTACAGACATAAGAGACATAGCCCAGTTACTAGTCTTTATCCGGACGGTTTTTGAAGACTTCAGTGTTGAAGAACTACTTGGAATGATTTCTCTAAAAGGGAGAACTACCAGTCAGGAAATATTTAGTTCTTTCCATTCTTTTGTGACAAAGTGTAATCTTCCATTACATAGACTTGTTTTCATCACTATTAATGGAGCAAGAGCAATGACAGCTGAGGTTAACGATTTCATAGCCCTCTGTAAACAGCATGACTTCCCTCACAGATTTCCTTTCTTACCACTGCATCATTCACCAGCAAGTTTTGGCAAGCAAGAGACTCAATACAAAGACTGTCATGGACATCTCTTTCAAAACTGTAAATTCAGTTCGTGGAAGATCACTTCAAAGATGGCTTTTCAATCTTAATCTTGATGAAGGGACAGCGGAAATCATTTTGCACACAGATGTAAGGTGGCTAAGTAGGCACACATTTCTGCAAAGATTTCATGATTTGCTGAATGAAATACGTTTTTTTGAAGGAGAGGGGAGATGACCAAGCAGAGTTAGAAGATGAGGAGTGGTTATGTGATCTGGCATTTCTCACTGACTTTACAGGCTAAGTGATATGAACCTTGAACTACCAGGTAAAAACAAATGCATTGGCGAGATGAGTAGTGTGTCATCCTATAAGAGCAAATTTGAGCTAATGATGATTGACCTTGCCAACACTTTTGATCATTTTCCTAATACGCAGGACCATCTGGGACAATACCCAAATTTTGTTTTTCAGAACGAGAAGTATGACACAGAAATTTGTTGTTGTTATCCAGGAATTCGAAAATAGATTGTGACTTCCAAAAAATTGGAACAGTTGTGGAGTACTTGTCATACCCATTCAAAGTAGATGTGGACATTAAAGAAACTGCAGCTGCTATCAGTAAAAATTACTCATTAAACAAGCCATCTCTTGAAAATGAAATATTAACCCTTAAAAATGACTTTTTTCTCAAGACCTGTGCTGAGCAAGAATCGTTTTGGAAGCTAGCGTCTAGAGCAGCGGTTCTCAACCTGTGGGTTGCCACAGGATTTAGCGGGTGTCGCTTCTCCTCACCTCACTCCACCGTAAAAAAAAAAAAAAAAAAAAAAAAACTCACCGCCTCCCAGTCCCTTTTAATGCAGCCACGGCTCCCTGCCTCTTAGGGAACCGTAGCTATACCAGTAAAACCGTTAGAGTCTTCCTGTCTCTTGACGGGCTCCGTGCAGCATTGTCCCATCTCCAAATGAAGTTGTTTACCACTACCTTTGGAGGCAAGACAATGCTGCACGGAGCGTCGAGAGACGGGAAGGCTCCACAACGGTTTTACATAAGAACATAAGATATGCCATACTGGGTCAGACCAAGGTCCATCAAGCCCAGTATTCTGTTTCCAACAGTGGCCAATCTAGGTCATATGTACCTAGCAGTTTCCCCAAGAGACACAAGTTCCACAATGCTTGTACTGGGTCAAGCATTGATATCTTCAGTCACTTCTTAATAATGGTTTATGGACCTTTCCTCCAGGAACTTGTCCAAACCTTTTTTAAACCCAGCTACACTAACAGCCTTTACTACATCCTCCGGTAACAAATTCCAGAGTTTGATTACACGTTGACTGAAAAAATATTTTCTTTTATTAGTCTTAAATAGTTTACCCTGTAGCTTCATTGCATGTCCCCTATTCTATATTCTGATAACGTAAACAATCGATCTACGTTTACCCGTTCCACTCCGTTCATTAATTTATAGACTTCTATCATATCTCCCCTCAGCCGTCTCTTTTCCAGGTTAAAGAGCCCTAACCTTTTTAGCCTTTCTTCATAGGAGTATCCTTCCATCCCATTTACCATTTTGGTGGCTCTTCTCTGAACCTTTTCTAAAATCGCTATATCCTTTTTAAGATACGGCGACCAGAATTGCACACAATATTCAAGGTGCGGTCTCACCATGGAACGATATAGAGGCATTATGATATGGAACGATATAGAGGCATTATGATATCTTTTGTTTTATTTTCTATTCCTTTCCTTATCATACCTAGCATTCTATTTGCTCTCTTGGCCGCCAATGCACACTGTGCCGAGGGTTTTAACATGGTATCCACAATGATGCCTAAATCTTTTTCCTGCGTGGTGGTTCCTAATGTGGAACCTTGCATCGTGTAACTATAGTTTGGGTTGTTCTTCCCTAGGTGCATAACCTTGCACTTGTCCACATTAAATTTCATCTGCCATTTTGATGCCCAGTCTTCCAATTTATCAAGATCCTCTTGCAATTTTTCACAATCCTCTTGGGTTTTAACAACTTTAAATAGTTTTGTCTCATCTGCAAATTTGATAACCTCATTCGTTATTCCACTTTCCAGGTCATTTATGAATATGTCAAAAAACCGGCGGACCCAGCAGAGATCCCTGAGGTACACCACTATTCACCTTTCTCCATTGAGAAAATTGGCCATTTAGCCCTACCCTCTGCTTTCTATCTTTTAACCAGTTCCTGATCCACAATAGTACACTGCCTCCTATCCCATGACTCTTTAGTTTTGCCAAAAGTCTCTGATGAGGGACCTTGTCAAAGGCTTTCTGAAAGTCCAGATACACAATATCAACTGACTCACCTTTGTCCACCTGTTTATTCACTCCTTCAAAAACACATAACAGATTAGTAAGACAAGATCTTCCTTGTCTAAAGCCATGTTGGCTGTCTCCCATTAGGTTGTGACTATCTACATGCTGAGTAATTTTATTCTTTATGATGGTTTCTACCATTTTTCCCGGTACTGACGTCAGGCTCACCGGTCTGTAGTTTCCCGGATCACCCCTGGAACCCTTTTTAAAAATTGGTGTTACATTGGTGATCCTCCAATCTTCAGGTATTAGAGATGATTTTAATGATAGTTCACAGATTACTGATAGCAGGTCTGCAATCTCATATTTCAGTTCTTTCAACACCCTTGGATGTATACCATCCAGCCCAGGTGATTTGCTACTTTTCAGTTTATCTAATAGTTGTAAGACATCTTCCCGATGTGTCGATATTTCCTTCAATTCTTCCGCACCTTTAAATACCACTTCAGTCATGGGTAACATCCCTACATCTTCCTCCGTAAAGACCGAAGCAAAGAATTCATTCAGTCTCTCCGCTATCGCCTTGTCGCCTCTTAGTGCTCCTTTAACCCCCTTTATCATCTAATGGACCAACTGACTCTCTCACAGGTTTTTTGCTACGAATGTACTTGAAAAGGTCTTTATTTCGCGTTTTTGCTTCCGCAGCAAGCTTCTTCTCAAATTCTCTCTTTGCCTGCCTTATCAATGCCTTGCATTTGACTTGCCAGTGCTTGTGCTGTTTCCAGGTTTCGTCGTTTGGCTCTTTTTTCCATTTCCTGAAAGATGTTTTTTTGGCAACAGCCTCTCTGACCTCACCTTTAAACCATGCTGGCAGTTTTTTTGGACTTCCTTCCACTTTTCTTAAAGCGTGGAATACAGCTGGTCTGGGCTTCCAAGATAGTATTTTTCAACACCACCCAAGCTTGATGTACGTCTTTAACCTTTTCAACTGCTCCTTTTAGTTTTTTAGTTTTACAGGTATAGCCGCGATTCCCTAAGAGACAGGGAGCCACGGCTGTATAACAGTAGGGCAATAGCAGGCAGACAGGGAGAGGGGAGGAGGGGGCAGGGAACCTGCAACGGGGCTGACATGGAGGGATGGAGGGGTCTGACATGGACAGGGGGCTGACATGGAGAGAGGGGAGGGCTGACATTGATGGATGGAGGGAGGGGGCCAACATGGACAAAGGGGGGCTGACTTACATGGATGGATGGACAAAGTGAAGAGACAGGGGGACATACTGTACAGACGGGCAATAAATGCTGGACAGAGGGAGGAGAGAGTGCAGGTTAGGATTATAATGGGCAGATGGGGGGGTCTAGGACTGGTAATGGACTGATCAAGGGGGGTCTAGGACTGGTAATGGACTGATCAAGGGGGGTCTAGGACTGGTAATGGACTGATGGGGGGGCTAGGACTGGTAATGGACTGATGGGGGGGCTAGCACTGGTAATGGACTGATGGGGGGGCTAGCACTGGTAATGGGCTGATCGGGGGGCTAGCACTGGTAATGGGCTGATCGGGGGGCTAGCACTGGTAATGGGCTGATCGGGGAGGTTAGGATTGGAAATGGGCTGATCGGGGAGGTTAGGATTGGAAATGGGCTGATTAGAGGAAGCTAGGACTGGTAGTAGGCTGATTAGTGGAGCCTAGCACTGGTAATGGGGTTGAGGGGGGACTAGCACTGGAAGCAAAGATCAAGGAATAAGCCCAGTCTCCTGCCCCGTACCCAAAATCCTACAGTACCTCACCTCCCTTTTTGAGCTTGGGTTGAAACCACAGTCTATCAAAGTTCACCTCGCAGCAATTGCATCCCTGCATGAGCACAGGAGTGGTTCAAACACGGGCTCCCTCGCAGCATTACCCATCGTAGCCCAGTTCATGAAGGGCCTTGCGAATCTCCGGCCTCCGGTACAGAAACCTGTACCCACGTGGGACCTCAACCTGGTGCTCCAACAGCTCACACAGGAGCCTTTCGAATCGCTCCAATCGGCGGACTACAAGTTCCTATCATGGAAGACGCTCTTCCTCATCGCCATCACCTCAGCCAGACGCATCAGCGAGCTGCAAGCGCTAGTGGCCCACCCACCGTACACGCAGCTCCACCACAACCGTGCGTCCCTCCGAACGCACCCCAAGTTCATCCCGAAGGTCGCATCAGCCTTCCACGTGAACCAATCAGTCGAGTTGCCCACCTTTTTTCCCGCTCCACATAGTTCCCTGGAGGAACAGCGACTTCACTCGCTGGATTGCATCAGAGCCCTGCGCACCTATATCGACAGGACATCCACCATTAGACAAGGGGCCCAGCTCTTCGTGTCATTTGACCCCAACAGACCCGTGCGGCCCGTCACCAAGCGCACACTCTCTCATTGGATATCAGAATGTGTCGGGTACTGCCTCCAAAAGGCAGGTGCACCTCCAGGCAACAAGGCCGGCGCTCACCAGCTCCGTGCCTTAGCTACCTCACTGGCCAGCCTGCACGAGGTTCCGGTGGGTGACATCTGCAAGGCCGCTACCTGGTCTTCGTGGCTCACCTTCCAGAAACACTACTGCCTCGACCTTCAAGAGGAGGCTGATAGCTCCTTTGGCCGGACGGTCCTCACAGCGGCCACCACGGGGTCAGCTACTGGAGACAAGGCTGCGTTACCCTCTGACTCTGCCTAGCCATGTGTCCCCGTTGGACGCTGAAGTCTGTGATATTCACCTGTGTTGCATATCCGCGTTGCTTGTTGCTCATAATTGCTGTTTGCACATGACCTGCGACCATACTGTTTGCCCATGCCTGTCATGCACTATGTTATGCACTACGTTGCTTACTGCACAATTGTTGTTTTTGCACATAATGGTTTTTTTGCACTATGTTCGCTGTTTTCTCGCTGTTTTTGCATCCACCGTGTTGCTGTCTTTGTTGCACCAATAAAATCCTGACTACCCATACGGGCTTCCATCTTGTTTCCAACGCATGCCTCCCTCATCCACCACAGCGCATCATCTACAGCTTGGGAGGCACCAGGTGTGACTGACACACATCCTGCTTGTCCAAGGAGAAAGGCCTAAGGCCTTTGTCCTAAGGCCCAAAATGGCACGTGCACCTGGAAAAAATGGGAAAAAAGTACTACTTTTTTTTGTTTTTTTAAGAAAAGAAAAAGATAAACCGGCGGTACCGGTAAAGCATCGAGGAAGGCAGACGCGACCACAAAAAAGAAGGAAAATTTTCTGTGGTGACAGGAACACGACCTGCTGGCTCCGCGGAAAACGAAGAATTGGAGAGAGGCAGTTGGGAAAGGCAGGAAGGCAGCACACAGGCACTGTGGGATGCTCCCAAAAGCTTTCTAATTGGATGCTGGGGAGCGTTCCCGCGCAGGCTCTGTCGGTACCGACGATACCCATATGTGAAGACTACATTCCTGCTTGTTCCTGGAGATACAACAAAACATAGAAACATAGAAATATGACGACAGATAAAGACCACATGGTCTATCTAGTCTGTCCTTCCATAACAACAACAGTCCCCTTTTTACCTTTAGAGATCCTCTGTATTTGTACCATGCTTTTTTGAATTCAGTTACTGTCCTCATCTCTACCACCTCCTCCACTGGGAGACTATTCCACGGATCCACTCCTCTTTCCGTAAAGAAATATTTCCGCATATCACTCCTGAATCTCTCTCCCTTCACCCTCATCCCATGTCCCCTCGTAGCAGAACTTGCTTTCAATTGAAAGAGGCTCTCTCCCTGAACATTTATGCCACGGAGGTATTTAAACATCTTAATCATATCACCTCTATCCCGCCTTTCCTTTAAGGTGTACATATTAAGATCCTTCAGTCTGTCCTCATATGCTTTATAATGAAGACCACTAATCATTTTAGTAGCCACCCTCTGCACCGACTCCATCCTGTTCACATCCTTTTGAAGGTGCGGTCTCCAGAACTGCACACTATACTCCAAATGAGGTCACACCAAAGACTTATACAGAGGCATTATCACCTCCTTTTTTCTGCTAGCCATTCCTCTCCGTATGCACCCAAGCATCCTTCTAGCTTTTGCCGTCGCCTTTTCTACCTGTTTAGCTACTTTAGGATCATCAGACACAAACATGGGTGTTTACAGTCCCTGCATCCGATTCCCAGGAGTTTTTCCCCGTGCCGCATTGCAGAAAACCCTGCTGAAAGTGAAAATGTCACCAAACTGTCACCCGTGCAGCAGCACGGCCTGCAAGCCACCACACAGCTCTCTCCTGCTTTTACTTACCGGCACCCGCTGTTATGCCAAAAGACCGCTACTGCCCCGGTAAAACAAAAGAGGGCTCAGATTGCTTGTTTCCTTTGAGTCTCCTGCCCACAGCCTCCCACTCCCCCACTGAGCCTAATACCAGCTTCCACAAAGTCAGGGATTTGAAGAAGACTCCTCCAATGTTATGGGGCTCCAGTTGCTGTTTACAGAGTCACCTCTTACAGGGACTGGAAGCCGCCGTGGACCTCTCGACCGGCTGTGCAAACACACCCTCACCCCAGCAGAAGGGAAATGTTGCCTGCCTTTCTCTCTTTCGGGTTTTTTTTAATAATCTCTAATAAAGAATCACCTCCAGGGCTAACCAGGGCTCCACACATCAAACAGTAAGTAAGGTTTTGAGGGTTTCTTTGTTTGGTTTGTTTTTATTACATTGCTAGCTCTCTGACTGGGAGCTCTTAAAAGGGTTTTGTGTATATTTTTAAAAGCAAGGTTACTTCATTTTTGCTGTTTTAGGGGAACTTTAATTGAGCACAGTAGGTTGCTGACTCCAGTGACCTCCTCAGCTTTAGAAGCTGCTAACACCTAATCAGGTGTTAGTGGGCCTGTTTCCTGAGTGCAGTTGAAGCCTGCATAAATAGGCTCCTGTGCCCTGCCCCTTTGAGACTTTTCTAACCAGGGCTCCACACATCAAACAGTAAGTAAGGTTTTGAGGGTTTCTTTGTTTGGTTTGTTTTTATTACATTGCTAGCTCTCTGACTGGGAGCTCTTAAAAGGGTTTTGTGTATATTTTTAAAAGCAAGGTTACTTCATTTTTGCTGTTTTAGGGGAACTTTAATTGAGCACAGTAGGTTGCTGACTCCAGTGACCTCCTCAGCTTTAGAAGCTGCTAACACCTAATCAGGTGTTAGATCCCGCCCTACCCACCCCGACTCCCACCCACCCCTAGTGCGCAGCCTTGCTTTATAGGGCGCCTCCCCTTTCACAAATCACAGTGAATTGGACCAGCACATTTGTATGTAATTAAAGTGTTTTAACTGCTTTTTCTCTATAAAGACAGCTGCGAAACCGGCTGGTACTTGGTAGATCTCTCTCTTTTGCTCTAACAGATACCTAAGCTCCACGAAAAGAACAATGGCTGGGAAAAATCGTATTGCTAAAGCTGTTGCTCCCGTTACAGCTTCTGCCTCGGTCCAGACAGAGGTCCTAATGCCGGTTGAAGGACCGGTTCCATGTGCAGGGTGCCTGCATGCTGAAGCTCTGAGGAAAGAGGTGGAGGAACTCAGAGAGGAGGTGGCGAGGCTGAGGAGCATTCAAGACAGTGAGAAGTACATTGATGAGATGCTACTTGCAGCAACCAAGCTCTCCAGCTCCGGAGAAGATGGGTGCCAACAGAATGTCGATGGCTGGACACAAGTCACCAGGGCCTGCAAAATCACCAATCCAACTTCTCCATCCCTTGAATTGAAGAACCGTTATGCAGCCCTGGAAGTGGAGGAGGTGAAAGCATCCCTGGAAAGGGAAGAACCAGAGTTCAAGTACCCCAAAGTTGCGGAATCAGTCACCAGAAGGAAACTAAGGGTGGTGGTGGTTGGAGACTCTCTTCTGAGGGGTACTGAGGCGTCCATCTGCCGACCAGACTTGATGTCCAGGGAGGTATGCTGTCTGCCTGGTGCCAAAATCCAAGATGTTACGGAGAGTTTGCCGAGACTCATCAAGCCCACAGACTATTACCCAATGGTGCTAATCCATGTTGGAACAAATGATACTGCCAGGTATACCTCGGAACGTATCAAAAGTGACTTCATGGCTCTGGGACAGAGGGTGAAGCAGTTAGGCGCACAGGTGGTGTTCTCTTCAATCCTCCCTGTTGAGGGTAAAGGCCAAGGCAGAGAGGCTCGCATCCTGGAGACAAATGCATGGCTGCGTGGATGGTGTCATCGAGAGCGTTTTGGTTTCCTAGACCATGGGATGCTTTTCCAAGGGTTGCAAAGCAGAGATGGCATCCATCTGTCCAAGAGAGGTCTACGCATCTTTGGTAGTAGACTGGCTAATCTACTGAAAAGGGCTTTAAACTAGATTCCTTGGGGATGGGTGAAGAAAGCCCCCAGGTAAGTGAAAGCCCCCAGGTAGGTGATACATTAAATACCTTTATGGAAATGGGTAACAGGGGTAACATATGGAAAGCAGTGTGTATCAATGCCCGTAGCATGGGAAATAAGATCCCTGAGGTTGAAGCTTTGGTGGGAGTGGCTGACTTGGATTTAGTGGCAGTTACAGAAACATGGTTCACAGAAAACAATGACTGGGATGTAACTATACCTGGCTATACTTTATTCAGGAAGGACAGGGTAGGAAGAAGAGGAGGAGGAGTGGCACTATATGTAAAAACTACTATTAAAGCTTTGGAATTACAGAGCTTAAAAGGGAGAGAGGAGGCATTGTGGGTTAAACTAGAAAGAGGGAAAGAGAAATCTATTTGCATTGGAGTGATATACAGACCTCCCTCACAAGAGGAAGAGGTGGACAGAGAGTTAATTGAAGACATACGCAGCATTGCTAGGAAAGGGGAAGTGCTACTGATAGGAGATTTCAATATGCCAGATGTTGATTGGCACATTCCTGCTGCAGTATCATCTAGAAGTAAGGAGATCCTGGATTCTCTACAGGGAGAACTATTCAGGCAATTGGTAACAGACCCCACACGTGAAGGGGCCATACTGGACTTGGTGCTTACCAATGGTGAAAGTGTTTCTGATGTTGTAGTGGGAGATCATTTTGCATCCAGTGATCACCAGATGGTGTGGTTCAGTATTAGGACTAGGGCTGTTAGAATCCATTCCAAGGTGAGGATCTTAGACTTTAGGAAGACTAACTTTGCGAAGATGGGCCAATACCTCAGGGAGTCGTTAGTGGGATGGGAACAGCTGGGGGATGTAGAAAAACAGTGGGCAAAACTGAAAGGGGGTATTTTAAGGGCAACCAACCTTTTTGTTAAAATGGTAAATAAAGGCAAAAGGAACAGGAGACCGCTATGGTTTTCGAAGGAAGTAGCTGAAAAAGTGAAGAAAAAGAGGGAGGCCTTCATGAAATACAAGAGATCACAGAGAGCAGAAGACAGGCATCTGTATTTGGAAAAACTTAGAGAAGCTAGCAAAGTAGTCAAGAAGGCAAAGATTCAAAAGGAGGAGGAAATAGCCAATGCAATAAAATGGGGGGATAAGACATTTTTCAGATATATTAGTGAGAAGAGGAAGAGCAAAAGTGGTATTGTCAGACTCAAGGGTGCAGGGGGGAATATGTAGAAGCTGATAAGGATAAAGCGGAATTGCTTAACAAATATTTTTGTTCTGTGTTCACAGATGAAGAACCAGGAGCAGGACCTCAGAAAACACCCACAAATAAGAACAGAAGCGAGGGACATCTTGAACTATTTTCAGAAGACTGTGTTCGTGAGAAACTAGCTCAACTTAAAGTAGACAAAGCGATGGGACCGGATGGGATACACCCTAGAATACTGAGGGAACTTGGGGACGTTCTAGCAGCTCCACTGACTGACCTTTTCAATGCCTCGTTGGAGTCGGGAGTGGTGCCAAAGGACTGGAGAGAGGCTCATGTGGTGCCTTTACACAAAAGCAGAAGTGTGGTTGAAAACTACAGGCCGGTTAGTTTAACTTCGGTGGTGAGTAAATTATTGGAAACGCTGCTGAAAGAGAAAATAGTGAGGTTTCTGGAGTCCAGCGGATTACAGGATCCGAGGCAGCATGGATTCACCAGAGGCAGGTCTTGTCAGACAAATCTGATTGATTTTTTTGACTGGGTGACCAGGGAGTTGGACCAAGGGAGAGCTCTAGATGTGGTGTATTTAGATTTCCGTAAAGCCTTTGACACTGTTCCTCACAGGCGACTTATAAACAAACTGAGCACCCTAGGGATGGACCCTAAAGTTACTGCTTGGGTTAGAAGTTGGTTGGGCGGGAGGCGACAAAGAGTACAGGTAAATGGAGCTCACTCTGAGGAGAAGGATGTTGCCAGTGGTGTGCCCCAGGGATCTGTCCTTGGTCCGATTCTTTTTAACATCTTTGTTAGTGATATAGCGGAAGGGCTGTCGGGTAAGGTTTGCCTCTTTGCGGATGATACCAAAATCTGCAATAGAGTAGACACCCAGGAAGGGGTAGATAACATGAGGAGGGATCTAGCTAAGCTTGAAGAATGGTCTAGAATTTGGCAGCTGGGATTTAATGTTAAAAAATGTAAGGTCATGCATTTGGGCTGCAGCAATCCAAGGGAGCAATACAGTATAGGAGGTGAAGTACTTTTGTCCACTAAAGAAGAGCGGGACCTAGGCGTGGTTGTGTCTGATGATCTTAAAGTAGCTAAACAGGTGGAAAAGGCGACAGCAAAAGCTAGAAGGATGCTTGGGTGCATACGGAGAGGAATGGCTAGCAGAAAAAAGGAGGTGATAATGCCTCTGTATAAGTCTTTGGTGCGACCTCATTTGGAGTATGGTGTGCAATTCTGGAGAACGCACCTTCAAAAGGATGTGAACAGGATGGAGTCGGTGCAGAGGGTTGCTACCAAAATGATTAATGGGCTTCATTATAAAGCATATGAGGACAGACTTAAGGATCTTAATATGTACACCTTAGAGGAAAGGCGGGATAGAGGTGATATGATTGAGATGTTTAAATACCTCCGTGGCATAAATGTTCAGGGAGAGAGCCTCTTTCAATTGAAAGCAAGTTCTGCTACGAGGGGACATGGGATGAGGGTGAAGGGAGATAGATTCAGGAGTGATATGCGGAAATATTTCTTTACGGAAAGAGTAGTGGATCCGTGGAATAGTCTCCCAGTGGAGGTGGTAGAGATGAGGACAGTAACTGAATTCAAGAAAGCATGGGACCAACACAGAGGATCTCTAAAGGCAAAAAGTGGACTGTTGTAGTTGTTATGGAAGGACAGACTAGATAGAAAAAGACCACATGGCCTGTCGTCATATTTCTATGTTTCTATGTTTCTAAAGTAGGCTCTGTGCCTATCCTAATCCTACCTAATCAGTGAATCCAATATTTATGGGAATCACACCTCTCCAGCTGCTTGGAGACAGAAACTAAGGCTGACACCAGCTGTTTATCTATCGTGATGTCATTAAATTTGACATGCTCAATCTCCAAGCTGCTGGTGGGGCTTGAAAACCCACAGGTCGGGACTGGACTCGAGGGACGATGAGGAAGTTGTCATTCTGTTCAGACCTGAAGTCGTCAAAACATACTGCCAAATATACAAACAAAATCACAGAACACAGTACAATGGTGAAAGGTGGACATAGCAAATAAATGACCAACAATGTGGTACTTATTACAGACATGAAAGTGCAACTGTTATGTGGTATTTTGGTCAGTATTTAACAGCATTTTGAGCCACTTTCAGTGGTGTTTTATGTGCTCAGTTCTCCTTCTACTGGTTTCCATTTTTATAATTACAAGCAGTAAAAGACTTCAGTGAAGATACACAATTCCAAAATTAAACAAAAACTGGTTTAGCAGCTTTTAGCTCCAAACTTAGTTCTAGCCCTTAAAATTGACTATTAGGAATACTCTTTTTTACTTTTCCTTTTAAAAGTTCAAATGTTCACTAAACTTATGTTTTAAACTGCAATATATATTTTAAAAACCATAAACCAAACCTTCAACATATCTGTGTCCCATAGTTTCTCTGTCTTTCTTCAATGCCAGTTTAACATCATCTTCAGATTCCAGTTCAACGAAAGCCTCACCGCTGGGTCGACCTTCTCTGGTGTAGATAAAATGAACACCCGATGTCTCATTTAAAATCTTGCAATCTGAAAAAAAGAATAGAGTATGATAATACTGAAAAATAAAGGTGGGCCATCTACCAAATTTTGTGTTTGAAATAAACTCTGCAATTAACATTTTTAATCACTGTGTTTTCCGGCTACAGAGAGACCAAATTCTGTAAAGAAATACAATATGAGAACGGAAAACAGTTAAAACATTTTACATGTATGAATCCCAAAATACCATATTTCTCAGTTCAATCAATTGATGAAAAGGCATGATCACCTATTTGCCTGCACTGACCATTGCTGAATCCGAGAAAGGTAAGTGGAAATGAATTAAATATCTGCTGTTGCTGGGCAAACCACATAACTAACATGGAGGCTACTTTGCAACAGCCGAATGTGAAATTAGACCTTACCTGCTAATTTTATTTCCTGGCGTCCCTCCAGTCCAGTCGTGGCGAGTGGGCTATGCTCTAACTACCAGCAGGTGGAGACATAACACATTTTAAGTTGTGTTCTCAAAGTAGCCTGTGCCCAATGACAATAGCTAGTATGAACTTCAAGCAGAGAAATATGGAGCCAAGCCCCAATTCTCTGACAGTCATGTTCGCACTTACAAAGCAGCAATGAAAGGAACCTCTCATCCCAATTCCTCTGGACCCTAAAAGGGGCCCTCGAGGATGTACCACACTATTTTTTTGAAAGCTGTCAAAAACCTTAATAGAAAAAGCAAAGGCTCAAAACAGAGGGAAAAATGAGTAAATGCCTCCAAAACAGAACATGTACTTGCTAGGATCCAATTCTGCAAGAGCCAACACAAGACAGCTGTTACCACAAAATACATACTGGGAGGATTCTGAACTGGACGGACTCCAGGAAAGAAAATAAGCAGTAAGGTCTAATTCCACCTTTCAGTCCAGTCCAGACAAGTGGGACGTAGCAACAGAGTATCAACTGCAGGCAGGGAAAGAGATCCTGGACTGCAACACCCCTGGCCCCAAAATCTGCATCCTGCCGGACCTGTGCATCCAGATGGTAATGTCTCACGCAAAGGAATAATGTAGAGACAACCACGTCGCCGTCCAACAAAGTCTTGAGGAACCAGACCAAATTCCGTCCAGGTCGCTTCCTGAGCATGTGCACAGTAAGCCCAAGGACACTGCTGTGCTTCAAGAGATACACGGACATGACAGCCTCACCAATCCTCAGAGAAAGAGAAGCCACCCCACCTTTTTGAGGTCCGCCAAACATCATAAAGAGCCTCCAGGAGCACCAAAAGGACCGAGTCACTTTCAAGTACTGCCTGAGACCCCTGCAGATATCCAGCTTGTGCAGAAGACTGGTCTCATCGGAATTCCGCAACGCAGAGAAGGCTGCCAGTGAAACCACCTGATTGAGTTGAATACTGGGCACCACCTTCAGCAAAAAGGTAGGCACTGTATTGCAGAACCACTCTCTCTCTTGGAGAGGACCAAGACAGACTCCTTAAAGGACAAAGCCTGATCAGAAATTTGATGGGCTGAACAAATTGCTATACACAAGAAGCAAGAGTGGAGGATGAACACAGATGCTTTATTGAATCCCCAACGCGTTTCGGCAGATGCCTTCTTCGGGGGGAGGATAATTAAAACACTGTGGGTACAAAGACCCTGATGGTAGATCCTCTTATATTGTAGCTATCACCATGAACTGGAAACAATAGACTTGTTCACAATCTGAGCAACGCGGTTCATTTGTTAGTTTTATTAGATATACTACAGTTTTCTTTTGTAAGAGTCTATTGTTTCCAACCTTCCTGGAATGGTGAGAGGTTCTGGCTGTTTTAAAGCCAGAAAGGCTAAGTTCTCTAGCATCAAGTCAAAAACCCTGAGGAGGTTGGGTCTGCTGAGTTGCAGCAGCCCCTGTAGTCTTAGGCCTGGCCTGTTTAGGTTGCTGACGCTTAGTAGCAAAGCGACCTGTAGAGGATTGCTGGCCAGAAGTAGAAGGGAATCTGCCCTTTTTGAAAAAAAGACTTCTTGAAGGGCTTTTTCTTGGCAGGAATGGAGGTTGACTTTGAAAGTCTATCCAGAGCAGAATTTTCTGCATACATTTGAGTGGCTTTTATTTGCCATTCTTTGCCAAACAAGTTTTCACCTGTACAGGGAAGATTTCCCAATCCATCTTGGACCCAGGGTTCTAAATCAGAAGCTTGGAGCCAAGCAATTCTGCGAGCAGCTATGGCAATGCCAGAAGCTCTGCTGGCACCCTCAAAGGAATCAAAGGCTGCCCTGTTGGAAAACTTTGAAATGTCTTGAGTATGCTTAAGCCAAATGAGGAATTCATCCCTTTTATCTTCTGGTAGAAAAGGGAGGAAAGTGTGCAGTTTATCTGCAACCTCCTTTAGAAACATACCCATGTAAAGACTATAGGAGTTGATTCTGGCAACAAGCATAATGGCTTGGAAGATTTTTCTACCAAAAGCATTCAAGGTCCTGCATTCTCTTCCTGGAGGAGTAGGAGAGTGTCTTTGTACTCTTTATCCTTTTCATAGCTGACTGCACCACAATGGAATGGTGAGGAAGCGGTGTTTTATGAAAGCCAGGACAGGGAGGGACACGATACATAGTGTCCAATCTGCGAGAATGAGAGAGAGTAAGAGGAGTCTCCCATAAATCAATCATGTGTTCATAAAGAATCTCATGAATTGGTAAGGTGACTGCCTCTTTAGGAGCCTTAGAGTAACCCAAAATATCTAATTTTTTTGCTCTAGGCTCTGATTCAGAGGATACTGAAATAGAAAGACCTTTAGCTACTTCTCTTATGAAGTCTTGAAAGGACAAGTCCTCTGGAGGAGACATTCTTCTTTTTTGGAGAAGGCGGCTCTTCAGGAAGGGTTATAGATACTTCAGCAGACTCCTCTGATGTATCAGAATCACCAGAGGAATCAAAGTACCGTCTGTCAGGGTGCTCTAACGCTCGGTACGCGTATCGAGCAGTATCGACATCGGGCGTCATCGGAACCGGATCGGTACCGATGAGCAGCCCTGGACAAGGAACCGCTGCAGTCGGTATCCTGGTCGATGCCGATGCAGTTGGTACGAAGTTTGTTGTGGTATCAATGGCGTCGCAGTTTGGATGAAGGCACTGATAGCCTGCTGCATGGACAGAACATTCTGATCCATCGACGTCATGAATGCCTGGAACTCGGTACCGGAAGGTTGTGCCGGTACCCCAGAGCATTCTAACAGGTGATCGGTTGAGGCCGTGCCATCGATGTCAACCTGTAACCCCATAGGTGGAGCTTTGGAAGCCGGAGCTTCCCGCCAGGGTTGTTTTGCCGGTGCAGGATCCTCGAGGGCAAGCCCGGAGGCATCTCGATGCTTAGAGGGAGATCTACCCTTCGAGGACCGGCTGGATTTATGTTTGGTTATCTGAGATCCACTGGGGGAAGAAGCAGCCCTGGAAGACGTCGATGCCACCGAAGCTGCATCAGCGGGAAACAGCACATGGAGCTTAGCTGCTCGGTTCTGTAAACCCCGTTTAGACATCAGAGAGCAGGACGGACAATCCGAAATGGAGTGTTCAGGACCCAAACATTTAATACACCATTCATGGGTGTCTAACAGAAATAGTACCGCTGCACTTAGTGCATTTCTTAAACCCGGAGGCTGGTTTTTCCATGAGGAAAATTTCTTGTGAGGCCTAAGGCCCAAAGAGAGGGAAAAAATATATAGTTTGTTTGTTGTTTTTTTTAAAGAAAAGAAAGAAAAGACCGGCGGTACCGGTCCGGAGTCGGGGAAGGCAGACACGCGACCAAAGAAAGAAAATAAAATAAAGAACTTCAGCGGTGACAGGGCTCGACCTGCTGGCTCCGCGGCAAAGAAGAACTGAGGAGAGGCGGTTAGGAAAGGCGGGAAGGCAGTGCGCAGGTGCTGTGGGATGCTCCCAAAAGCTTTCCTTTTTGGAAAGCTGGGGAGCGTTCCCGCGCAGGCTCCATCGGTACCGACGTACCCATATGTGAAGACTCATTCCTGCTTGTTCCTGGAGATAAAGAGAATTCACTGGGCCCCCCAGGGTTCACAGACATCTCAGTCAATGTTCCTGGAGAAATGTCCCCTATGGGTTGTAGCATCAGAGGCTCAGTTTCCTCCAGACCCGAGGAACTCGCTGTATCCAAAATGGTGGCTGTTACCGCTAAAACCAATCGCCATCTGCAAGAGCATCATCCTGCCCCCCAAACTCACAGCCCGCAAGGATCCAGCTCCCCTGAGCCTCCCCCAAAGTGATCTGCAGCATTCATGGAGCCACAACACAGCCAGAGTTCAGCAAACCATGCCCTGTGGCTGCCACATGCAATGCACTGACCGCGTTCCATGGCCTTGCAACTGTTAAAATATGCCCCCCCCCCCCCCATGCCAAGGAACAAACTGCCACACCAGACCCCCGACTTACCCAGTGCTCACCACCTGCTGGAGACTGAGAAAATGGAAATTACACTAACCTGGTAATTGTAGTTCCTGTAGGATCCAGTTTAGTCCTCCACAATCGGGTACTGCCCCTCTCACTGCAGCCTGTAGACTGGACCAATCAAATCTTCTGTAGTACATATCCAGCAGGAGCTCCCAGAAGCCCCCCAGTGTACTAGTAACAAAGCATACTGAACGAAGCAACACATCAGATTATTATCAGATTAACATTAAACCTTGTACTTCCCCCCCTGGAATAACCAACTCCCTCCCCAAACGAGGAAGTCAGAACACTGCACGGCGCCGGAATCGACGCCCCTAAATTGACACAGAGCTCCCACAAGGTACTAAGGAGCTTACGGAACCCGAAAAGAAAGGGAAGAGCCATAGCTATAAGCACGACTGCCGCTAAGGTCCGAACGGGACGCAAAACTATCTTAGAATCTCCCGCTCGGGATAGCGCGCCGCAAGATCATGCAGATATTCGGGAGGGAAGGAGGACTAAACTGGATCCTACAGGAACTACAATTACCAGGTTAGTGTAATTTCCATTTCCTGTGCGGATATCCAGTTTAGTCCTCCACAATCGGGATGTAACAGAGCAGTTAAGACCGGGCGGGACCTTGTAGGCCGGCGCGCAAAACCGTCCGCCCGAACCAAAACAGGAATCCCGAGCCGCTGACACATCCAAGCGATAGTGCCTGCTGAAAGCATGCAGAGACGACCAAGTGGCCGCCCTACAGATCTCCGCTGGTGGAACCAGACCATGCTCCGCCCAAGAGGCCGCCTGAGCCCTAGTAGAATGAGCCCGGAGCCCCTCCGGAACCGGCCGCCGCTGCAACAGATACGCGGAGGCGATCGCTTCTTTAAGCCATCGAGCAATGGAGGCCTTAGCCGCCGCCTCCCCTTTCCGTGCACCCCCAAAGAGCACAAAAAGCCGATCAGTCTTCCGAAATGACTCGGTAGACTGTAAATACCGACGCAGCGTGCGGCCCACATCAAGCCGGTGAAGCCCCTTGTCCACCGACTCGACCGAGGCCGCCGAAATCACTGGTAGAAATACTGCCTGATTCAGGTGAAAAGGAGACACCACCTTTGGCAGGAAGGAGGGAACCGGACGGAGCACAACCCGCTCCGCAGAAAAAGACAAGAAAGGTTCTCGGCATGACAAGGCCTGTAGATCCGAGATGCGCCGTGCCGAGCAAATGGCTACCAGAAAAACCGTCTTCAACGTGAGATCCTTCAAGGATGCCCTCCGCAAGGGCTCAAAGGGTTCCCGAGCCAGGGCCCGCAGAACTAAATTCAAATCCCACGGAGGAATCACCGCTCTGCGGGAAGGCCGCAAATGAAACAACACGGCGGTCAAGAAACGCCGCACATCCGCATGAGCGCCAAGAAGGCGGCCCAAGACCTTGCCTCTATAGCAAGAGAGCGCGGCCAACTGGACCTTCAGGGAACTGGCCGCGAGACCCTTCTCGAAGCCATCCTGCAGAAAGCTGAGCACGACGGGCACCGAGACCGTCGCCGCCCGAACTCCACGCCGGGAGCACCAGTCCTCAAAAATTCTCCAAATTCGAACATAAGTAAGAGAAGTGGACGACTTTCTTGCCCGCAGTAAGGTGGAAATCACCGCGGGCGAATAACCCTTCTTTTTCAGCCGAGCCCTCTCAATGGCCAAACCGTAAGCGAGAACCGAGCCACCTGGGGCATCCGCAAGGGGCCCTGAAGAAGAAGATCCGGTAGCGCCGGAAGGCGCCACGGCACGCCGTCTCGAAGCCGAACGAGGTCGGCATACCAGGGCCTCCGGGGCCAATCCGGAGCCACCAGCAGCACCCGGCCCTGATGGCCCTCGATGCGCTGGACGACCCGACCGATCAGGGCCCACGGGGGGAAAACGTACAGCATCCCGGACGTCGGCCACGGCTGAATGAGAGCGTCGAGTCCTTCGGACATCCGCTCCCGCCGTCTGCTGAAGAAGCGACTTGTCTTGGCCGACTGGAAGGTCGCCATGAGATCCATGATGGGCGGACCCCACCGCCGAACTATCTGCGCATATACCTGAGGATTTAACTCCCACTCTCCGGGGTCCACCCGCACTCTGCTGAGAAAGTCGGCCTGGACATTGTCGGCGCCTGCAATGTGCGCCGCCGAGATCGCCGGCAGCCGAGTCTGCACCCAGCTGAACAAGGCCGTCGCTTCTGTTTCCAGGGCCACACTCCCTGTGCCCCCTTGGCGATTGATTTACGCCAGTGTGGTCGCATTGTCCGACCAGACTCGGACCGCCCGGCCCAGGAGCAGAGGTTCCAGGGCCATCAGGGCTAGTCGGACCGCCCGAAGCTCGAGGCGGTTGATCGACCAAGACGCTTCCTACGAGGACCACACCCCCTGCGTGAAGCGGGTCTCGCAGTGTGCTCCCCAGCCGACTAGGCTCGCATCCGTAGTGAGGGGGACCCACAGAGGAGGCTCCAAGGGAATCCCCCGCGTCAGGTTCTCGGAGGAGAGCCACCACCGAAGCGACCGCCGCACTGCCTTCGGGCAGGGCAGTCTCTTGTGCAAGGAATCGCACTGGTTGGACCAGCGACGAAGGAGCGCCCTCTGTAGCGGGCGCATGTGGAACCGCGCCCACGGAACCACCTCTAAGGTCGCCGCCATCGTTCCGAGAAGCCGTAGGTACCACCACGCCGACGGAGCGGGCATCCCCCGAAATAGTCGGACAAGAGCCCGCAACGTCAGGACGCGGCGCTCGGGAAGGCACACCAGCCCCGAGCAGTGTCGAAGCGCACCCCCAGATACTCCAGGTCCTGCGAGGGCCGCAGACAACTCTTTCTTTCGTTCACCACCCAGCCGAGGGATCGCAGCAGAGCTACCACCCTGCTCGTGACCCGCAGGCACTCTCGACCGGATTTTGCTCGTATCAACCAGTCGTCCAGGTAAGGATGGACCAAAATGCCCTCCTTGCGCAAGGCCGCCGCAACCACCACCATCACCTTTGTGAAAGTGCGCGGGGCCGTAGCCAAGCCGAACGGCATGGCCCGGAACTGAAAGTGGCCCCACGGGAACGCGAAGCGGAGGAAACCGCTGATGGGCTGGGTGTATCGGAATGTGCAGATAGGCCTCGGTAAGATCGAGGGACGTCAAAAACTCCCCCTTTCGCACCGCTACAATGACTGACCGCAGGGTTTCCATGCGGAAAATGCGGCACTCTGAGCGCGCGATTCACGCCTTTGAGATCCAAAATCGGACGCAGAGAGTCGCCCTTTTTGGGTACCACAAAATAGATGGAGTAGCGACCAGCGCCTCTTTCCAAGGGAGGCACTGGAACCACCGCTCCCAGCGCTAACAATCGAGCCAGGGTCACGCGGATGTCCCTCGTCTTTTGCTCGCCCCTGCTGGGAGACAGAACAAAGGAATCTGGAAGTGGGAACGCAAATTCCAGAGCGTAACCCTCCTCTATAATTTGTAGCACCCAGCGATCCGACGTTATTTGGGCCCAAGAGGAAAGAAAGTCGCGCAAGCGACCGCCGACAAGCGGTCCTCCCTCCAGAGCCTGCCTGGCGTCATTGTGGCTTGCGTCCAAAGGAAGAACCCGAAGAAGAGCCGGCTGCGGAGAAGCCTCTGCCGGCTCCCCTGAAAGCCCGAAATCCTTGGCTACGGGCTCCAAACCGGCCCCGCTGCGAGGACCACTGGCGGGAGGGCCGAAACCTGCGCTGATCCCGAAAGGATCCCCGCGCCGACGAGGTGGACCGGTTGGACCTTGGTTTATCCTCCGGAAGCCGGCCCCCTTTGGACTCACCGAGATCCTTTACCAATTTCTCGAGAGCCTCCCCAAATAATAATCTGCCCTTAAACGGCAGCTTACTGAGGCGGGCCTTAGAAGAACTGTCCGCCGCCCAGCTGCGCAACCAGAGGGACCGGCGCGCTGCTACCGCGGATGCCATACTGTTAGCCAACGCGCGGATCAAATCATAAAACAGATCCGCCAGGTAAGCCGAGCCGGACTCCAGCCGGGTCACCTCCACCAGACCCTGCTGGTCTAGTCCGGGGCTCGAGCGCAGTTGCTGTGACCACCGCAGACACGACCGAGCCACCCAAGCCCCACAGATAGAGGCCTGCAATGACACGGCATCCGTATCGAAGGTTTGCTTGAGCAAGTTATCAACCTTCTTATCCTGCCCGTCCTTGAGGGCCGCCGCCCCCTCAACCGGGATGGTGGTTTTCTTGGTCACTGCGGAGACCGCAGCATCCACCCGGGGGGACCTGAACAAGTCCCTGTCCTTGTCAGCAAGAGGATAAAGCCGATTCATGGTCCGAATCCCCTTCAAACCGGATTCCGGGTGCTCCCACTCCGCCTGGATCATCTGATCCACCACGCGGTGGACGGGAAAAAAACCACCTGGGCATCCCTGACTGCTTGAATCAGAGGATCCTCAAGACCCTCCTCCTCCAGGGGCCGCACCGCCGAAAGGTTTAGCGCCTGAAGGGACTCCGTGACCAGAGGAACCAGCTCGTCCCTACGGAACACTCGAATGACCCGAGCCTGATCTTCCGGCCCAGGGATCTCCCCATCCTCCAAATCCTCCGCTTCAGTCTCAGGATCGCCCTCTGCCTCGGAATCCAGGAGACCCAGGGCGTCCTGCTCTTGTCCCCCCAACCGAAGCCGCTTGCCCCCGGGCGATGAGGGACACTGAGCCGCCCCCAAGGACCCCGAGGGGAGGGAGGGGGGCCAGACAGCCGGCAACTGTCCGGACCTGCTCAGGCGAAATGCCTGATGCATGAGTACAAAATCAGGGGAGAAGTCCATAGTTGAGGCAGCAACAGACGCCTGCTGGAGCGCAGCCACTGAACCGCTGGCCGGAGGAACCGAGCCAGACTGAGGGATGCTTGGAGAAAGAACGCTGTCCCCGGAAGTAGAAGCATCCCCAGGGGTAGCCTGTTCCTGAACATTCACAGATTGCTCTAACTCAGAGGGCACTGCAGCACAGCCCCTGCAGATGCCAGAGTCAGTCCCTGCCGTCCTGCGGGACCCACAAATCACACACTGGGGCATGGAAGCCATTCCAAGGCCACCTCTGCCCAGGGGAATAGAATAAGACAGCCACAGGAAAGCCCACACCACCTGGGCAATCCTATGCAAATCAGCCCCGATTTAAAAGTAACTTAACTTTTTTTTTTTTTTTTTTTTTTACAAGAAACAAAATATATCCCAGGATCCCTGGGGTGCCCTGAGCAAAATCGCCAGAAAGAGGAACCCCAAAAACGCTAGGGGAACCTGTGCACAGCGATCAAAAATGCCTGGAAAAGCACTTTTAAAATCCAAAATGGCCGCCGCACTTTTTCACCCGCGGTAAAAAACGGCGCGAAAATATAAAAACCACCAAATAATATGGAAAACAAATAAAACGACCCTCTAACACAGGGCACACGAGCAGTTTGAATAAAAACTGCCAAATGGGCTCAGGAGAGCCTACAGAAACGCTGACATCCCAGACAGAGCATTGGACCCAAGAAAGTAAACAAATGAAATGCAAACTCCTACCAGCTCAGGAACAGAAGATTAAGCCACAATCTCCCAGGACCAGGCAATGCATTATATGTATGGCAATTCCCCTTCCTGTCTAGGGGAATCTCACCCAGGGCTGATAAAATGTGCTAGGCAGGCAACAGCAGCCAGCAGGTCTGACTTTCTCCTAGTCTCCTGTGGCACAGCTCCAGGGAGACAGGCTTCTTTTGTCTTTCTTTTTTAAAGGCACAGCTAGCTACCAAAAACAAAAATAGTAGAGAAATGCCCCAAAACAAACCCTAAAAACAACTAACTAGTGTTGCTCCTGCAAAGGTCACTAAGTGTGCCCAGAGGACACACTTTTACGTCTACACACTGCAACGAGACTGGACACACTGGGGGGCTTCTGGGAGCTCCTGCTGGATATGTACTACAGAAGATTTGATTGGTCCAGTCTACAGGCTGCAGTGAGAGGGGCAGTACCCGATTGTGGAGGACTAAACTGGATATCCGCACAGGAATATTGGCTATTGTCAGTGTGCACAGGCTACACTATAGCACACTAAGTTGTGTTCTCAGTCTCTATCTGCTGGTAGATGAGCATAACCTACTGGACTGGAGGGACAATCTGGAACATTCTTTAGGTTCCACTTACCTCCCTCAGGTTTCATTGGCTCTTTCCATGCAAAAGACAGCAGTCTTTTGGTTAGGCACAGGGCTGAAGTTTGAATAAATACATTTCACCTTATTTCTATCCCGCCTTTCTACAATTCAAAGTGGTTCACAATTAACAAATATGTAACAGGGGCCTGTTCAGCACACTGTTTTACATGAAACAGTAAACAAGTACAACATAGTTTAACATCAACTATTTACAGTTATAGTTCTGCTGGTCATATTGATTAACACATACAGATAAAAGGAGTATGTCTATTGTGTCCTTAGAGTGCAATTTAAGGTGGCTGAGTTTCAGAGGGCATATCTGTGCTATATTCATTCAGCAAGAGATGGTTTAAGCTTCCTTCTGAATTCCAAGGAATCTAATTTCTCTTAGTGCTGGAGGAAGCGCGTTCCATAATATGGGGGCAAATAATGAAAAAGCTCGGTTGCAGGAGGACTGCTTCTTCCTTATCTTCTGAGTAGGAATCTATAGGCGGTTAAGGGTGGAGGTTCTTCTGGACCGCTCAGTTTTGGATTTAGCAATGAGAGGCAGAAGGCAGCTTGCAGATTCGCTGTGTATGATTTTAAATGTTATGGTGAGGGCTTTCAGTTCAATTCTGGCAGTCATGGGAAGTCAGTGAAGCTGTATAAGCAATGGGGTGATTATCTGTGCAGCCATGTTCTGGGCCAATTGCAATCTGTGGAGGGTGTGTTTGGGGAGGCCAGTCCAGACAAGGGAGTTATGCTCATATATCAGCAGGCTGAGAGACAGAACACACCAAACTTGAAACCTATTACAAAGTCTGTGCCACCAGACAGCAGCCAGTATGAACCTCACAAAGCAGAGAAGTGTGCCCCAAACCCCAATTCTTCACCAGACATGCACCTTGCGAGGCACAAATTTAAAAAAGCCACTAAAGCAGTAAAAATTGTACTCACTTGTCTTTGGCTTAACTTATTTTATTGTGTCTTTTTTTTTGTTTTTTAAACATCAAGGAACATGAAGATCCCTACACTGCAACATCACTGTCCCTGAAAAGCACTGGGATGATGACCCTAGAGAATGAAGAGGTTATGAGCACCTGGGACATTCCCATTCCGACCGATAAGAAACTGCATGCCAGAAAGTGGGTAAAGGAGAATACTACAAGAACGGCACTGATAGAGGTGTCTGTTCAAGTGATTATTCTGTGAATCACATGGAAAGGCAGAAGATCCTGAAGTACCAATAAATGCAGTCAGAGACCAAGAAAATGTGGCAGAAAGATACAGAAATATTTCCTGTTGTATTGGAAGCTGCAGGCTTGATAAAGAACTTCCAAGCACATCTTGACAAAACTTCCTATACCTGTTACATCTTACGAACTCCAGAAGGAAGCTCTTTGGCATGTTGCAAGTACTACACCAAGCATTAGCAGTAAATATGAGACTGGAGATCCTAACTCCACATTCCCTGGCTTAGAAGTGAGGTTCACGGACGGAAGTGACATCATCGGGCTGGATGGCGGTGTGAAGAGAAGGCTCCGCAGCCAAAAACTGCCATAATGGGGGAAAATACCCAACTGTGAAGGGAAAGGAGGAAAAACTACGGGCACGGTAGCGGCAATCAAACTGCCATTGGAGCAAAGGTTAGAGCTGTCAGAGGGTGCTGGACAGCGAAGCACAGGCAACGCGGCAGAAGGAGAGCGGAAAGGCTGGTACAGTGCCGAGACAGGAGAGGGCCCAGCAGGAATTTCAGCGGGACGAGAAGGTGAAGATCCGCTGGCAATTTTGGAGGGCAGAAGCAGGAGCAGAAAAACGGTGCTGGCTGGAGGAAGCAGTCAAACAAAAGAGGCGGAGGGCAACCAGGAGTGACGGCTATATCAATAAAGCTGTTAAAAAGTGTGGTGGATTTAAAGGCTAACCTTGGCACAGGCAGGACACGAGAGTGACCAAAGGACACCAGATGGATAAATCAAGAGGGGGGGGGGGGGGGGCTTGTCAGCAAGGAAAAAAACTGGCAGAATTTCACTCTTCCTATGCCCCATCTAAAGGAGGGAAGGACGCGGAGAAGGAAGTTAAAATGGTGGCGGAAAACACGGGAGAACAGGAGGAAGAGGCCGAGGGGCACATGGGGCCCAGGAGTAGCTGACACGTTAAAGATGTGGCTTATGGAGCTGAAGGAAAAGCTTAAAGTGGAAATAGGTGGGGTAAAAACTGAATTGAAGGAGACTTTAAAAGCTTTGAAGAAAGATATTGTGGACCTAGGTTCGCGGGTTGGAGACACAGATCATCAATTGGAGCAGCAGTTGGAAGTAATGGGAGGAATTACAGAAAAGGATGGGATGAATTAAAGCAGGCTCAAGAGGAACTGAAAGCAGAGGACCTGGAAGACCGTTCACAGAGATGTAATGTAAGAGTGAGGCGCATCCCAGAGGATCCTAAATATAAAAATTGTGATGAAGTAATTACAGCAGTGTTTGGAGCTTTGTTAAAGGCTACAGAACCGGAGGATACAGCAGAGGGTGTGCCTTAAATTGAGCGAGCGCACAGGGAGCTGGGGCCTATCAGATAATTGTCCGAGACATTGTGGTGTACATGAACTCTTATAAAACAAAGGAGCGTATTTTGAGAGCTGCACGGAAGCTGGGTCATTTTAAGTGGCAAGGCCATGCTTTGGAGTTGTTCCAGGACCTGTCCTCGGGCACTTTGCAACACCGGTGGGAGCTGAGGGAAGCAACAGCCTTTTTGAGGAGGGAAGGGTTGAGATATAAATGGTTATATCCTTTTGGCCTACTTATCACAGTGAAAGGAGTATAGAGACTTGTGAAGACAAGTGGAAAAGCATGGAGTGTGCTCAAAGAACTGGGACTGGCTAACCTTTCAGAGGGAGCTGGGGGGCAAGCTAAAACAAGCACAGTATCCACACCTAGAACTGAGAGCCTGAAATGGCAACGAGCACCCGCAGACTGGGGGAATCATGGAGAGAATAAAACAGCGAGGGAAATCGGCTGAGAAGACGCTGCCTGGTGGTCCATAGAAGGGGCTTGATATGAGACTGGGCCAGAGACACTGGTGCGAGATCTGTAAAGTTGACCTGCTATTAGTGCATGGACCAGGGGGCAGGGGGGCGTAAATGAGTGGGAAAAGGTGTTATTGACATGTTTAGAAAAGGGAGGGAGGGGAGAGAGAATAGTAGATATTAATGTAAATATTGCATATAGCAATCTGTTGGTGAGAAAGGTTTTGAGAAGAGGGGGCTTCTTAAGTGGGATATTTTAGTGTGGGAAGCAAATTAATGTAATATGTTATGTTATAAGGGGCTATAAGGGGCGGGGATTGAGGGGGGGTGGTTGGAAGAGGGAGGCACTGGGGTCTAAAGGTCGAATGACCATGGGTGAGGGGTGTGATGGAATGGAAGAGTGAAAGGCAGGGAGAGGCACTGATAGACAGTCACTACCTATGAGAGGTGGGTCCCCTCAGAGGGGGCTCAGCGAGGTACACTAGCAAATGTTCAACAGAAGGTATGGCGAGAATATGCTCAATAAATGCTAAAGGGCTGAATAGCCCGCAGAAGAGACGGCAATTGTGCAGGGAAGCCAAACAGCTAAGAAGGGATATTATTCTGGTACAGGAAACTCATCGCAGAAGATGAAAGATTGTTGAGTAATGGGCAATACCCACAACAATTCTTTGGGCGGGGAAAGGGAGAGAGGTGAGGGGAGAGAGGGAGAAAGGGGGAGAGGCAATTTTGGTGCGGAGGTGTTGTCCACTGCCAAGTGGGTGAAGTGGTTCGGGACAAGGAGGGAAGGGTCTTAATTTTGATTGGCGAATTGAGGGGGGGGGGGGAGGTAACAGGGGGGGGGGGAGGTAACAGTGGTAAACATTTATGCACCAAATGGAGGGCAGGTCCCATTCTAGAAGGGAGTATGTGGCCTTTTAGACCAAATGGTACAGGGGAAATTAGAGATGGGAGGTGATTTTAATTTGGCATTGCACCCGGTTTGGGATAGGCAGTCGAGGGAGGGCGATGGGAATGCTAAGAGTAGACGACTAGTGAAGGGCCTGCTTAAGAAATTTCATCTTTCTGATGTCTGGAGGGCGCATAACAGAGCGGGCGGGAATATACTTTTTACTCGCACCCACAGAAAACTTTTAGTCGGATTGACTATTTTTTGGTGAATAAACTTTGGGAGATAAGAGTAAGGGAAGTGGCGATTGGTAACATGTGGTCGGATCATGCTCTGAATTGGGTGGAAATCCAAGGACAAGGGGGGGTATACGATTCTGGAGGATGAATGAGAGCCTTCTTAGAAGGGATGAAATAGTAAAGGATATGAAGAAATGCCTACAGGACTATTAGCAGCTGAATGACAATGGGGAAGTGCGTGATGTGGGAAGGAATGAAAGCAGTGATGATTCGGGGAGACTAATCATGTGGGCAGCTAATATATAAAAAAAAGTAGGAAAGAAAAGGAAGAGAAGTTGCAAGAGGAGATTAAAAAGGCTACAAAATGATATAATATACAAGGGATGGCCCGGCAGTTGAAGTACTTTAATCAATTGCGTATGGAACTGCATAAGTTGCAGTTGGAATCCATTGCTTTTCAAATGGAACAGGTAAAACAAAGGTTCTACAAATGGGGAGAGAGAGCGGGGAGATTGTTGGCTCGGACGCTCAGGAAACGGGAGACAATGAATGCAATAGTGGCAATTAAGGGCAAGGAGGGGGACACATTGAGGGTAGGAAAACAGAGGATAGATTTTGCCAATTTTACTCAGAATTATATTCCCAGCAAGGAGAGGGGGGCGACTTTCATACGGGAATTTTTGGGGAAGTGAGTGTTACCTAGGGTGGGAGAGGAACTGAGGGCACGATTAGAGGGGCACATTTCCATAGAGGAAATTGAGGTGGTGATTAAAGAAATGCCACTTGGGAAAACAGCAGGTTTGGATGGCTTGCCTAATTTGTTTTACAAGACCTTCAAGGAGGATTTATTGGGGTTTTTGAGGAGGATGTTTAATGGGATTGTGGGGAAGGGAAGACAACTATCTCAGGAGATGTTGACGGCAGGCATAACAGTGCTGCCAAAGGCAGGGAAAGACCCTTTGTGTTGTGGTTCTTATCATCCAATATCGTTACTCAACACAGATGTGAAGATATTGGCGAAAGTACTAGCTAATCGGCTAGCAATGGGAATGCCTACTCTTATTAATATTGATCAAACGGGGTTTATAAGTGGCAGACAGGCATCGGATAATGTTAAGAAAGTATTGGAGGTGATCTGGGAGGGACACAGAAGGAAAGTTAGTATGATGGCACTGTCTATTGATGCAGAAAAAGCATTTGACCGTGTCAGCTGGGATTTTCTGTTTGCAGCAATGCAAAAGATGGGTTTTGGGGATAATTATGTATCTTGGGTGCAGGCCTTGTATAATAAACTGCAGGCAAGGGTGAGAATCAATGGAAGATACTCGGAGGCCTTCCCATTGGAGAGGGGTACGAGACAGGGGTGCCCGCTCTCCCCATTGCTTTTTGCACTGGCTATGAAACCTCTTTGGCACAGAGGGATAAGAGATGAGTGAAGGATACAGGGAGTTTGGGTGGGGAGAGGCAACATAAAATTTCCATATTTGCAGACGTTGTACTGTTAACGGTAACGCAACCAGAGGACACATTAGCGAGTGTTTTGGAAGTGATAGAGCAGTATGGAGGGGTCTCTGGATTTAAAATGAACATGGAAAAGACCGAGGCGCTCAATGTTAATATTGGGGGGGGGGTGGAACTGGGAAGGTTAAAGGTTAAAGGATAAGTATCCTTTTAAATGGGCAAAGAAAGCTATTAAGTACTTAGGGGTGCAAATTACGGCACATCCACAAAACATATATGAGGCGAACTATCCCCAGCTGTGGAGAATAGTGAGTCAAGATTTACGGGAGTGAATTGATATGGAAATATCCTGTATGGGCCGCATTGCGGCAGTTAAGATGAATCTACTACCGAGGGTGCTATATTATTTTCAAGCTCTTCCCACTGAGATCCCAGAGGGGCAATTACGGGAACTCCAAGGAAAAGTCGTTCATTTCATTTGGAGGAAGCGGCCACCAAGAGTAGCCCGGGCAGTTTTGCACCGATCCCGAGAGGGGGGGGGGGGGGGATTGGGGGTCCCGGACATACAGGCCTACTACCGAGCAGCCCAGATCAGGCACTTGATGGATTGGAGGGAGGGAGGGGAACGGAAAACTTTTGTGGAAATGGAGGGGGTGGGGATGGAGGGCAGGCCGTTGGAGGCAGCACGTGGACGAATAAGAGGGAGAGGAGCGGGTGATTACTTGAGAATGTGAGAAGGGGTGGGGGGGGGGGAATAGGGACACCAAATGCCAATTTCGACAGCCATTAGGGAAAATTGGCATAAAGTTATAATGAGATGGTATTATACGCCAATGCGCTTGAACAAGATGTTGCCGACAGTGTCAAGGAGTTGTTGGAGGAATTGCGGGGAGGAGGGTACTATGTTTCATATATCTTTATCTTTATCTTTATTAAAATTTGATATACCGCTATGGCAAAAGCATTAAGCGGTGTACAATAAAAACTGATTAGCACCACAAACCAAGAAATGGAACGCCAAAATTTAGACAGGAAAGAAGGGTAAAGAGAAAGTGAACAAATCACATTAGAACACGTAACAGTAAACCATAATAGGTCGTAAAAAACAGATCATGTTAACACTTAACATCAAATCATAACAAATCATAAGGAGAAATGATATTAACCAAACCAGAGTACACAAAAGGACATAAGAAAACAGGCAAGGACGATACATGGGGTTAACACACAAACAGAGACCAATCGGGGGGAGCTTCAGGGGGAAGGTCAAAAGCTTTCTGGAAAAGGTAAGTTTTGAGCAGTGTCTTAAACTGAGGGTAGGATGGTTCTAGACAAAGTGAGGTAGGTAACATATTCCAAAGTAAAAGACCAAGGAAAAACCAGGCTGAGTGCCGCGTCTGCTCCAGACGGGCTTGGGAAGGTGAAGGAAGAGACAAACGGTTAGCATGAATTGAACGAAGCAGCCGATGGGGAGAATATAGTGAAATACAGACTGCCAGGTAACGGGGAGTACAGGTGTAAATGGTCCGGTGAAGGAGAATCAGAAATTTGTATTGAAAGCGATATTGGAGAGGAAGCCAATATAAACGGAGCAGAACAGGAGTAATATGATCATATCTACTGGAGAAAGTAACGAGGCGAGCTGCGGTATTCTGAATACGTTGTAACCTCTGAAGACAATATTTGGGAGCATGTCCACGGATTTGCCTCTTCTGGGCGGAAATTCAGAGGTGGATTAGATGGGTAGTGGGAGTGGAAGTCAGGTGTGACCCGGAAATTTTTCTTTTTGGGTGGTGGAGGGAAGGAGGCCCAAGGGAGAGTAGGAAACAAATCTTGGCTCGTTTCAGTGCGGCAAGATGTGAAGTAGCCTATAGGTGGAAGCAGGAGCAGCCGCCGCAGGTGGCGCATTGTGAAGATAGGCTGCACCGCATCTATTTAATGGAGAAATTAACAGCTATACATAAGGTGAAATTAGACTTACCTGCTAATTGTTGTTCCTTTAGGACCTCCAGTCTAGTCCCGAACCACAGAAGTTGCGTACGTCCTCCTGCAGCTTGGAGACTGAGCATGTCACATTCTTGATGACACCAGTATAAGTAATCCAGGAACCGCCTCCTTGCTACAGTACCCTATTGACAAAGCAGACTCACCAGAGCAATAATTAAGTAACTCTGAACATTTAAACTTTTATTCAACTATCTATAGAACCAAAAAATCAAAGGCGATAACTCCCCCTTTTTCCTTTTTTTTCTTCATGCTGTAACCTTAAAACAGAGGAAACTGTCTCCCCCGTTCCCCCTTCCCTACCTGAAACACCGACTCCCACCATTCTGTGGCGGACCGCCAATACTAGATTCTTTGCTTCAGGGTGTCGTCAGCAGACAAAATCAGGGAGGGATGCGGGACTAGACTGGAGGTCCTAAAGGAACAATTAGCAGGTAAGTCTAATTTCACCTTCCTTAGTGGCCCTCCAGTCTAGTCCCGAACCATAGAAGATGTAACAGAGCAGTAACACTTTAACAGGAGGGTCCTGCTAGACCAGCCTGAAGCACCGCTGCTCCAAAACTAGAATCTGCCACCGCCTGAACATCAATCTGGTAATGCTTCACAAAACGTATGCAACGACAACCACGTCACCGCCTTACAGATTTCCACTGCCGGCATCAAGCTAAACTCCGCCCAGGAAGCAGCCTGTGCCCTGGTTGAATGTGCTTTCAAGCTCTCTGGAACCACTCTCCCCTTCAACAGATAGGCGGAGGCTATCGTTTCCTTAATCCACCTAGCAATAGACGACTTAAGACGCCTGCTCACCCCGCTTCGCACCCCCAAACAATACGAACAATCTGTCGGTCCTTCGGAACGAAGCGGTTAGCGTAGTTACTCACCTGTAACAGGTGTTCTCCAGGAGCAGCAGGAATCAGTCCTCACTTATGGGTGACGTCGGTGCCGACGGAGCCCTCGCGGAGCAATTTTCCCCAGCTTTCAAAGAAAGCCTTTGGGAATTGCAGCGCGCATGCGCGGTCGTCTTCCCGCCCGAGGGTGCCATCTTAGCCAGTCAGATGACATAGCTAAAAAAGACAGCATAAAAATTTGCAAAAAAGAACATAAGCAGACGATTGCAACTCCAAGGGGAGGAGGGAGGGTAGTGAGGACTGATTCCTGCTGCTCCTGGAGAACACCTGTTACAGGTGAGTAACTACGCTTTCTCCAGGACCAAGCAGGAAGTCAGTCCTCACTTATGGGACTCCCAAGCTCAAGGCTACCGGAGACCCTAAGCACAAAAATGAGCTCCCTCTAGCTCAGCAGCACAGAAGGATAGAATCTTCGCTGAATTATCACCCACCGGTAGCCCACATCCGGGATGGAGGGTATGAGTTGCTCAGACCTCAAAGAGATTACGGAGGACTGCCTGTCCGAAAGCACTGTCCCTACGGGACTCCCTCTCGAGACAGTAATGGACCGCAAAAGTCTGGCTCGAAGACCAAGTAGCGGCCCGGCAGATGTCTGCCAGCGGAACAGAGCGGAGGTAAGCCACTGACGTGGCCTTTGCCCGAACGCAATGAGCCGTGACTCGACTTTCTAAGGAGAGTCCGGCTGCCCCATAAGCCCAAGAGATACAGTCCGCAACCCAGATGGACAGAGTACGCTTGGAGACCGGGAGCCCCAATTTATTGGGGTCAAAAGACACAAAAAGCTGAGCAGCTTTACGGTGCTCCCGCGTACGGTCAAGGTAGAAGTTCAGAGCCCTTCTACAGTCCAGGGTATGGAGGACCGTCTCAGCTCGGCTGGAGTGTGGTCTGGGAAAGAAGGTTGGAAGTACCACCTCCTGATTGATGTGAAAAGGGGAGACCACTTTAGGCAGAAATTTCGGATGAGTCCGTAGGACCACCCTATTCTTGTAGAACCTAGTGTAAGGGGGATCAGACACGAGGGCCTGCAATTCACTTACGCGTCTAGCGGAAGTGAGGGCTATCAAGAACAGAGTTTTCCAAGACAGAAAACGGAGAGAACAGGTAGCCATAGGTTCAAAAGGCGGACAGGTGATCCGCTGCAAAACCACATTCAGGTCCCAGTCAGGCGCTGGCGGGCGCAGAGGTGGTTTAAGTAGAAGGAGACCTCGGAGAGAAAGAAACCTCGCTACGAGAGGGTCATTGGAGAGAGGTCTGCCGTCCACCGGCACATGATGTGCTGAAAGAGCACTGAGGTGAACTTTGACGGAGTTGGACTTAAGTCCCAGATTAGAGAGGTGCAGCAAGTACTGCAAGATCACCGACACCGGGCAGGAGAAGGGATCCTGAGACTGTTGGGTACACCAGACTGCAAAGCGACGCCATTTAAGGGCGTAGCATTGCGGGTAGAAGGCCGTCACGAAGCCAAGACGACCTCCTCCACCTCCGCCGGCAGGAGAAGGGGAGCAAGGACTACCCTCTCAGCAGCCAGGCCATGAGGTTGAGAGACCTGAGGTTGGGGTGCAGGAGGGACCCCTGATCCTGAGTGAGGAGATCCGGTTGTACCCCCAGAGGGATTGGATCCTCCACCGCCAGTTGCAGCAGGAGCGGAAACCACGGCTGCCTGGGCCAGCGAGGGGCCACCAGGATCATGAAGGCTTTGTCTCGGAGAACCTTGAAAAGAGTCCGAGAGACCAGCGGGATGGGAGGGAAAGCGTACAGAAGGCTCCCCGACCACGAGATCAGAAAGGCGTCCGCCGCCACCCGAAGGGGGTGTGGCCGACGAGAGCAGAAGCGAGGAAGCTGCCGGTTGTGAGGACTGGCAAAGAGATCCACCGTGGGGAGACCCCACTTGAGGAAGAGCTTCTGAACTACCAAGGGATCCAGACGCCACTCGTGCGGCTGGAGGACCCTGCTGAGTTTGTCTGCAAGGCAATTTTCTTGGCCCGGGAGATAAACTGCCTTGAGGAGAATGCCGTGACTGACGGCCCAAGAGCAGAGCTTCTGTGCCTCCCGGCAGAGGAGGAGGAAGGAGCCCGTGCCCCCCTGCTTGTTCACGTAGAACATGGCAACTTGATTGTCCGTCTGGACAAGGACGGACTGTTGGGAAGTCAGGTGGGAGAAGGCCTTGAGAGCCAGGCGGATCGCCCTGAGCTCCAGGAAGTTGATCTGCTGAGCAGACTCCCACGTGGTCCAGAGGCCCTGAGTACGTGCCTCTTGGCAATGTGCTCCCCAGCCCAGGAGGGATGCATCGGTGGTCAGCACCCGGGTCGGCTGAGGTGACTGGAAAGGCATTCCAAATATCAGGTTCGGCTGCCGGAGCCACCACCGGAGAGACGAGACCAGCGGCTCGGAAACGCGCACTAGGTCTGCTAGGCCGCCCGTGGCTTGTCGCCACTGCTGGCGGAGACACCATTGCGCAGACCGCATATTCAGGCGGGCATTGGGGGTCACATGGACGGTGGAAGCCATATGGCCGAGCAGTCTCAGGAAGCGCCTGGCGGAGACCAGGGGCTGGCTGCGAAAGCGGTCGGCTAGGTCCATGAGCCGGTGAGCCCTGTCGAGCGGTAGGAATGCTCGCGCCTGAGGAGTGTGCAGCCTTGCGCCGATGAACTCGAGATCCTGTGAGGGGAGCAAAGTGGACTTTGCGAAGTTTATGACAAAGCCCAAGTGCTGCAGCAGAGTCACCGTGCGGCACGTGGCGTTGGTGAACTCCTGAGCGGACGCTGCTCTGATGAGCCAGTCGTCGAGGTACGGAAAGACAGAGGCCGTGAAGCCGGAGATGGGCCGCCACGACCGCGAGACATTTTGTGAAAACTCGCGGTGCGGAGGACAGGCCAAAGGGCAGTACTCTGTACTGGTAATGATTTCCTGCCACCACAAACCTTAGGTATTGGCGGTGGCTTGGGTGGATGAGGATGTGCGTGTAGGCATCCTTTAGATCCAAGGAGCATAGCCAATCTCCCTGCTGGAGGTAGGGCAGAAGGATTCCAAGGGTAAGCATTTTGAACTTCTCCCGCACAAGGAACTTGTTGAGGTTGCGCAAGTCCAGGATGGGTCTGAGGCCCCCTGTTCTCTTTGGTATCAGAAAATACCTTGAATAAAAGCCTTGACCTCTCAGGTGGTGTGGCACCGGTTCCACCGCCTGTTCCTGCAGAAGACCTGCTAACTCCTGAAGGAGCAACTCCCTGTGCAGAGGGGGGCGCGGAGGTTCTCCCGGAAAATAGGAGGGAGGGACCTGATGGAAGTGGAGAAGATAGCCTTCTCGCACGACCTGAAGCACCCAGGCATCTGCGGTGATGCTGGACCACCTGTGGGCGAAGTGAACCAGCCGGCCTCCGGTGCTGGAGGGAACCAGCGGGGGGGGAGAGGCTATGCTTAGCGAGTCAAAAGCCCCCACCCTGCTGAGCAGGGGCTGGTGGTGCAGGCTTGGGGGCTTGCTGCCTACGGGACCCGTTACCCCGTCCCTTGGCCTGCTGGCCCTGTTGGGGAGCTGCAGGGGCCTGATAATGGGGGTATTGTTTGTAGGCAGCCGCCTTCCTCGGGTAAAAGGACTTTTTCCCCGAGCCCTTCTTTTTCTGGGAAGGGGCGGAGGTCTTCCTAGAAAGCCTGGTCCGGGTGAGAGTCTCAGTCTCAATTTGCGCAGCCTTTTCCGCCATGGGCTTGCCAAAGAGGTTTTCGCCTCGGCAGGGGACATCGACCAACTTGTCCTGCACCCAGGGCTCAAGGTCTGACGACTGAAGCCAAGCCTGTCGGCGGGCACCGATGCCGGCTGCGGCCACTCGAGCCGAAGCTTCAAAGCCATCATAGGCTGCTCGGGACATGAACTTTGAGCATTCCCGAATGCCAGTGGACAAGGCTAGGAACCTCCGCAAGGGCTCCTCGGAGAGACCAGCGGAGAATCCGGCTAGCTCTTTAGCCAGATCCCGGAGATACATGCCCATGTATAGCTGGTAAGTCTGGACACGACATGCGAGCATAGAGCCCTGGAAGCACTTCTTGCCAAGGCCATCCAGGTTACGGGCCTCCCTGCCAGGAGGCACCGAGGAGTGCATCTTCTGGCTCTTAAGACGGTGCATGGCCGATTCCACTACCATGGAATGGTGTGGCAGCTGTGCCTTTTGAAAGCCAGGGCTCTTGCGGACTCGATAGATAGAATCGACCCGCTTGCTCAGGACCGGCGAGGAGGCCGGACTCTCCCACATGCGGAAGAGAGAGTAGTCGTTCCAGCATAGGAGGAACCGGCACAGTAAAGTGTTCCCTCGCGGGGAGAGTCATACTGGAGGGCGTCGAGCTCTTCGGCTCGAGGCTCCTCCTCGGGATCCGCAGGGAAGGCCAAAGCCTTGGCCATATCCCTAACGAAGTCCGAGAACCGGGCATCCTCCGGGGGGGACTGCTTCCGAGGCTCGGACTCCGGTGAGTCTGATGGGACACACCGAGTCCGGAAAGAATCAGGTGACTCTTCCTCCTCAGACTCCCAGACCGACTCCGACGAGGACTCGGTGGGGTCGGCCCGGGCAGGGTGCGGCGCCAGCCGCCCCGACGCCGAGGGAGTCGGCGTCGGCGACCTCGGTCCCGAACGGGAGGCCGAGGGCGACCTCGACCGAGGATCGACTCGAGTTCTCATCGACTCGAGGATCGGCTCGGTCTCCGGGGTCGACTTGGACGTCGACGTCCCGGCGGTCGGGGCAGCGACGCCAGCGAAGCCAGCGAGCAGTGCCCTCTGCTGGTCCATGAAGGCAGACAGTCTGCTCTCCAAGGCCGTCAACCTGAGTCCGAGCTCAGGTGACCCAGCAGCCCCCGACTCGGGCCCCGACGGCGTCGGGCCCGACGTCGGCTGTCGTGGAGGCGAGTCCAGAAGGACCACAGGACTTACCCGGGCAGGCATCTCCGACTCCAGGCGAGGTCGCTTCGGGACGTGTTCCTTCTCCAAGGACCCGGGGCAGCTGTCGGGGCTATGCGACCTGGCCCTCGCGGAACCAGGAGCGTCCACCGACGCCGCCCTCGCGGGTTTTTCCTTCCGACGATGGTCCCCGGAGGGAGAACCCCGGTCGGAGGAGCTCCGGCGACGGTCCGAGCTGGAGCCTTTCGACACGGAGGCCTCCGACGAGGTCCGGGTACGGCTGGGGTCAGCGAAGATTCTCTCACGCTGATGCCGCCGACTTCTCAACGCCTTTGAGGACAGTTTGCTGCAGGGCCCACAGATCAGTTCCTCATGATCCGGGCCCAGGCAGCGGAGGCAAAAGTCGTGTGTGTCGGTTAGTGACATATTTCGGTCACACCGACCACACCGCTTAAACCCACTGGCAGCCATCGGGGGAAAAAGGGCCCCTGCGAGGTCAGAGGACCGGGCTGCCAGGAAAAACTAAAACGAAAGCTGACTAAGTCAGAAAAACCGAAAAAAGTAAGAGGACTCGAGACCGGCGTCGCGAGTCCGGGCGGGAAAACGATCGGCGTCGAACCGAAAGAAAGAAGGATAAAACAAAGAAGAAAATCAACTTTTTCGCGGGGAGAAGACGGGGACGTCTGTAGGGCTCCGCGGAAAAAAGAAGACTGGCTAAGATGGCACCCTCGGGCGGGAAGACGACCGCGCATGCGCGCTGCAATTCCCAAAGGCTTTCTTTGAAAGCTGGGGAAAATTGCTCCGCGAGGGCTCCGTCGGCGCCGACGTCACCCATAAGTGAGGACTGACTTCCTGCTTGGTCCTGGAGAACTCTGCAAATATTTCCTTAGGGCTCTCTGCCAACGTCCAGCCTGTGTAGCTGAACCCTTTCCTTGCCCTTACATGCCTTCTCAAACACCGGCAACGACACCACCTGATTCACATGAAAGGCAGACACTACCTTCGGCAAAAAGGAAGGAATCGTCCTCAACACCACTTTGTTGAATCAAATATCAAAAAAGGCTCTCTACACGACAACGCTTGCAACTCCGAAATCCACCTAGCCGAGGAGATTGCTACCAAAACCACCACCTTCAGAGTAAGGTCCTTCAGTGTCGCCCTAGCTAAGGGTTCAAAAGGTTCCCGAATCAGGGTCTCTAATACTATATTCAGATCCCAGACCGGAACTGATACTCTGCAGAGGTCTCAAAAGAGAAGCCGCTCTCAAAAAACCTCTTCACCTCTGGATGCGAACCCAGAGACTTTCCTTTCACTTTTTCTCGAAAACAAGAGAGTACTACCAACTGCATTTTAAGGGAGGCTGCTGCCAGGCCTTTCTCAAAACCATCCTGCAAAAACGACGACACTTGCGGAACGGAAGACACTAATGCTTTAATTCGCCTGTCTCCACACCAGGATTCAAATATCCGCCAGACTCGGATGTATGCCAACGAAGTGGATCGCCGCCGAGATCTTAATGTCGCAATCACCGCAGTCGAGTACCCCTTAGCCCTTAACCTTGCCCTTTCAAGAGCAAGGCAGTAAGCGAGAACCGATCCACCTGCGGCATTGTTAACGGACTGAGACAGCAGGTCCCTCTCCTTATCGGTAGCCTCGATGGGGGCTCCACTAGAAGCCGCATTAAATCGGCATACCACAGCCTCCTTGGCCAGTCTGGAGCTACCAGAACTACGAGCCCCCTGTGGCACTATCCGCCATAGAACTCTCCCTATCAGAACCCACGGTGGGAACACGTTAAGGAGATACTCCTCCGGCCACCGTTGGTATCAGGGCATCCAGACCCTCTGACATCCTCTCTCGTCATCTGCTAAAAAATCTTTCCACTTTTGCTGATGGGCACGTCGCCATGAGATCCATCACCGGCAGTCCCCAACACTGCCCCAGCAAATTGAACACCTCCGGATTGAGCACCGACTCTCCTGGGTCCACCTTTACTCGACTCAAAAAATTGGCGGTCACATTGTCCACTCCCGCTACATGTGCTGCCGATAAGTCTTTCAGATGTGACTTGGCCCACCAGGGTAACTCTTCCGCTTCCTCCTCGAGCGCCACACTGCCTGTGCCGCCCTGGTGATTGATGTAAGCCACCGCTGTGACGTTGTTCGAACACCCCCAAACTGCACTCCCCTCCAGCAACCGCTGAAGGGCCCTAGGAGCTAGAGTAACTGCTCGTAACTCTAACCTGTTAATCGCCCAAGTCCCTCTCCTGTTCTGACCACTTGCCCTGCGCATACTGCCCTTCAAAATGCGCCCCCCAGCCGAACAGGCTTGCATCCATCGTTACTGCCCTCCAGAGGCATCCCTTTTTCAAGACACCCTGGAATCAACCACCACTGTAGGGACTGCCTCGCCTCCGGCGGACAGACCAGTATTTTGGACAGCTGATCGGATTGATGCGATCATCTCCTGAGCAGAGACCTCTGCAACGGCCTCATGTGAGCCCTGGCCCATGGAACCACCTCCAGCGTGGCTGCCATGGTCCCCAATATTGGCAAGTACTGCCACACCGAGGGAGCCTGCCTTCTCAGGAAGGCGCAAACTAAGTGTCTTAATTTGTCGATTCTGAATTGGGGCAGGAACACCGTGTCCCTGTTCGTGTCGAATCGAGCCCACAGATATTCCAGCTCCTGCGACGCCTGTAACTTGCTCTTCGCTAGGTTTACCACCCAACCCAGTGACTGCAAAAACTGCAGAACTTGTCTGGTGGCTACCATGCTCTCTTCTTCCGACTTCGCTCAGATCAGCCAATCGTCCAGATACAGGTGCACCAACACTCCTTCCTTCTCCAACGCTGCCGCCACTACCATCACCACCTTGGTGAACGTCCTTGGTGCAGTCGCTAATCCAAACGGCATTGCTTGAAACTGAAAATGCCCCATGGACACCGCAAACCGAAGAAACCTCTGATGCTCTGTTCTGTTTGGGATGTGTAGATATGCATCTGCAAGATCTATAGCCGTGAGGTACTCTCCCTGCCGGACCGCCAGTATCACTGATTGCAACGTCTCCATGCGAAAATGCAACACCCTGAGACATCTGTTTACCCTTTTGAGGTCCAGGATAGGCCTCAAGGTGCCCTCCTTTTTTGGCACTACGAAATATATGGAGTACCGTCCGCAGCCGAATTGGTCCTCCGCTTTGGCACCACTGCTTGGCACCACTGCAGCCGAATTGGCACCACCGCTTTTAACGCAGTTGTATATAGTTTATTTTTCATTTTTGTGTGCTGTTCTTAGCTATGTCATTTGACTGAGGTAAGATGGCACCTTTAGGCGGGAAGGGAACCGCGCATGCGTGCTTGCATTCCCGAAGGCTTTCATAGAAAGCTAGGGAAATGCTCCGCTGGGGCTTCATCGGCGTCGATGACACCCATATGTGAGGACTGATTCCTGCTGCTCCTGGAGAACACCTGTTACAGGTGAGAAACTACTCTTTCTTTCCAGCGTGGTCCCAAATTACTTCAGATCAATTGGTGTTGGAAATCGTGCAAAGAGGTTATGCGCTAGAGTTCCAATGTGCAGTGAGAGAGGTGTTTGTACAGTCTCCCTGCAGGGCACGAGCAAAGCTGGAAGATGTGCAGGAGACCATGGAGAGGTTAGAACATAAGAACATAAGATATGCCATACTGGGTCAGACCAAGGTCCATCAAGCCCAGTATTCTGTTTCCAACAGTGGCCAATCTAGGTCATATGTACCTAGCAGTTTCCCCAAGAGACAAGTTCCACAATGCTTGTACTGGGTCAAGCATTGATATCTTCGGTCACTTCTTAATAATGGTTTATGGACCTTTCCTCCAGGAACTTGTCCAAACCTTTTTAAAACCCAGCTACACTAACAGCCTTTACTACATCCTCCGGTAACAAATTCCAGAGTTTGATTACACGTTGAGTGAAAAAATATTTTCTTTTATTAGTCTTAAATAGCTTACCCTGTAGCTTCATTGCATGTCCCCTAGTCTTTCTATATTCTGATAAGGTAAACAATCGATCTACGTTTACCCGTTCCACTCCGTTCATTAATTTATAGACTTCTATCATATCTCCCCTCAGCCGTCTCTTTTCCAGGTTAAAGAGCCCTAACCTTTTTAGCCTTTCTTCATAGGAGTATCCTTCCATCCCCTTTACCATTTTGGTGGCTCTTCTCTGTACCTTTTCTAAAATCGCTATATCCTTTTTAAGATACAGCGACCAGAATTGCACACAATATTCAAGGTGCGGTCTCACCATGGAACGATATAGAGGCATTATAATATCTTTTGTTTTATTTTCCATTCCTTTCCTTATACCTAGCATTCTATTTGCTCTCTTGCCGCCGCTGCACACTGGGCCGAGGGTTTTAACATGGTATCCACAATGACGCCTAAATCTTTTTCCTGGGTGGTGGTTCCTAATGTGGAACCTTGCATCGTGTAACCATAGTTTGGGTTGTTCTTCCCTAGGTGCATAACCTTGCACTTGTCCACATTAAATTTCATCTGCCATTTTGATGCCCAGTCTTCCAATTTATCAAGATCCTCTTGCAATTTTCCACAATCCTCCTGGGTTTTAACAACTTTAAACAGTTTTGTGTCATCTGCAAATTTGATAACCTCACTCATTATTCCACTTTCCAGGTCATTTATGAATATGTCAAAAAGCAGCGGACCCAGCACAGATCCCTGGGGTACACCACTATTCACCTTTCTCCATTGGGAAAATTGGCCATTTAGCCCTACCCTCTGCTTTCTATCTTTTAACCAGTTCCTGATCCACAATAGTACACTGCCTCCTATCCCATGACTCTTTAGTTTTGCCAAAAGTCTCTGAGGGACCTTGTCAAAGGCTTTCTGAATGTCCAGATACACAATATCAACCGACTCACCTTTGTCCACCTGTTTATTCACTCCTTCAAAAAAACATAACAGATTAGTAAGACAAGATCTTCCTTGTCTAAAGCCATGTTGGCTGTGTCCCATTAGGTTGTGACTATCTACATGCTGAGTAATTTTATTCTTTATGATGGTTTCTACCATTTTTCCCGGTACTGACGTCAGGCTCACCGGTCTGTAGTTTCCCGAATCACCCCTGGAACCCTTTTTAAAAATTGGTGTTACATTGGCGATCCTCCAATCTTCAGGTATTAGAGATGATTTTAATGATAGTTCACTGATTACTGATAGCAGGTCTGCAATCTCATATTTCAGTTCTTTCAACACCCTTGGATGTATACCATCCGGCCCAGGTGATTTGCTACTCTTCAGTTTATCTAATAGTTGTAAGACATCTTCCCGATGTATCGATATTTCCTTCAATTCTTCCGCACCTTTAAATACCACTTCAGTCATGGGTAACATCCCTACATCTTCCTCAGTAAAGACCGAAGCAAAGAATTCATTCAGTCTCTCTGCTATCGCCTTGTCGCCTCTTAGTGCTCCTTTAACCCCTTTATCATCTAATGGACCAACTGACACTCTCAGTTTTTTTGCTACCAATGTACTTGAAAAGGTCTTTATTTCGCGTTTTTGCTTCCGCAGCAAGCTTCTTCTCAAATTCTCTCTTTGCCTGCCTTATCAATGCCTTGCATTTGACTTGCCAGTGCTTGTGCTATTTCCAGGTTTCGTCGTTTGGCTCTTTTTTCCATTTCCTGAAAGATGCTTTTTTGGCAACAGCAGCCTCTCTGACCTCACCTTTAAACCATGCTGGCAGTTTTTTGGACTTCCTTCCACTTTTCTTAAAGCGTGGAATACAGCTGGTCTGGGCTTCCAAGATAGTATTTTTCAACACCACCCAAGCTTGATGTACCTCTTTAACCTTTGCAACTGCTCCTTTTAATTTTTTATTAACTGTTTTCCTCATTTTATCATAGTCTCCCTTTCCAAAGTTAAAAGGTAGTACTGTGGATTTCCTTACTATCCCTCCTCCACTAATTAAATCAAAGGCGATCATGCTATGATCACTATTGCCAAGTTGCCCCAACACCCTTATCTCTTGCACTAGATCTGGTGTTCCACTAAGGACAAGATCTAATATGGCTTCCCCTCTGGTCGGTTCATGAACCAGCTGCTCCAAGAAGCAGTCATTTATTTCATCTAGGAACTTTATCTCCCTAGCATGTCCTGACGTGACACTGACCCAGTCGATACCGGGGTATTTGAAATCACCCATTATTACTGCGCTGTAACTTTTGTTAGCTTCCTTGATTTCTTTGAGCATTTCATCATCCATTTGGTCATTCTGGTCAGGTGCTTGATAGTACACCCCCACTGCCATTGCCTTCCCCCTTTTATATGGAATTTCAATCCATATAGATTCTACAGCAGATTTTGTTTCCTGCAAAACTTTAATCCTTTCTGACTCAATGCCCTCTCTAACAGAGAGCAACCCCTCCACCAATTTGATCAGCTCTATCATTACGATATAGTTTGTACCCAAGGCATCACAGTGTCCCACTGGTTGTCCTCCTTCCACCAGGTCTCTGATATTCCAATCATATCTAACCTTTCATTTAGTGCTATATATTCTAACTCTCCCATCTTATTCTTTAGACTTCTAGCATTTGCATACAAGCATTTTAGAGAATGTATTTTATTCATGTTAATTTGGCTATTGTTAGACATGGGTAAATTGGGATCTTTAAGCTCTGTCTGCTCCATACTTGAGGGCATTTGGGCTACTTTACTCTTTTGTGGAACCTCTCTGCTTTTGGTAGTATCCTTCAAGGATACATTCTTCCGAACCATCCGCTCTTGGGCGACTGTCGGCTTTCCCCTAATATCTAGTTTAAAAGCTGCTCTCTCCTTTTTAAAGGTTAATGCCAGCAGCCTGGTTCCATCCCGGTTAAGGTGAAGCCCATCCCTTCGGAAGAGCCCCTCCTTTCCCCAGAATGTTCCCCAGTTCCTAACAAATCCAAAACCCTCATCTCTGCACCATTGTCTCATCCACGCATTGAGACTCCGGAGCTCTGCCTGCCTTTTGGGTCCTGCGCGTGGAACAGGAAGCATTTCGGAGAATGCTACCCTGGAAGTTCTGGATTTCAACTTCCTACCTAAAAGCCTAAATTTTGCCTCCAGAACCTCCCTACCACATTTTCCTATGTCATTGGTACCGACATGTACCAAGACAGCAGACTCCTCCCCAGCACTATCTAAGACCTTATCTAGGTGGCGCGTGAGGTCCGCTACCTTCGCACCAGGCAGGCATGTTACCAGGCGATCCTCACGTCCACCAGCCACCCAGCTATCTACATGCCTAATGATTGAATCACCAACTATAACGGCTGTCCTAACCCTTCCCTCATGGGCACATGGCCCTGGAGAAACTTCTATTGTTCATCAGGGCCGTTGTTGGCACTATGTACAGTTAAGCCCTTTTTTAATTATTTATTTTATATGTTTTTGAAATGTAGGGCGCCATGTCAGTTATCTCGGTATGGCACTCATCTTGATGGATTTCTCCTCAGATGTTTTATCCGAGTTTTTATCTTGATTTCTCTCAAATATAGTTTCTCTATTTAAGTAATCTCCTGCATTTTGCGGTCCATTGTTTTCTGCACGAGATGAGCGCAAAGTTATAGAGAAGGATGTTGAATTCACACCTTCTTTATTTGGCAAAGAGACGGCACAATACACATTATGCCCGCAGGCATTTTAATTATTTAATTAGCCCTGTTTTTATATGTTTGGTATCTTATCGATATTTATTATTCTTTTAAGATTTATGTTCTACACATTTTTATGTCTCATTTGTATTTTGGATTCTTTGATTTTATCTCGTTTTTGGTTCCCGCCAATGTCAGACTCCGCCCCCTCTTTTTTCCTCTTATGTGGATGCGTGGGCATCTCTTTCTCTTCTGCACGTCAATTGTGCTTTGGACGGCAGTTCTTTGCAGTAAGGCTCACTATTACTACAATGTTTCCTGCTTTTTCATATTCTATTCTTAATTTTAAGGGTTTAGAAAGGTTAACTATTTTGTTTCACATGCCGGCTTTAAGTTTAACCCTATCTATTTAGCAGTGATTTACACATTCAGATCCTCTGGCACTTCCTTGCATTTATATGCTTTTCATTCTATATTGATATAGGTTTGTTCTACTTTCTGTATTCTTCTTTTGACAATTTTCAATAGGTTTATTAATATGGGTCAGCATAGTATGTCAATATGCCCGATTTATTCTGTTTGAAATTACATTGATTTGCAAAATTATAATTCATGGAAACTTGTAACTCAGTTTTATTTATCTGTATTTCACTTATTTACACATGCAGCTCTGGGCCCTTTGATGACTCCCTGTACCTACATGCCGTTTATCATTGTACATAAATGTGGTTGCATCATTTTTAATTGTTTTTGAAGATATTAGTGCTTCTCCACGTAGACATGCCCCCCTTTTTTGATGACACATATTATAACTTACTGGGCAGCATGTCCTTTGGACTCACTTCTATTGCTGTTGCCTTGGATAATAGTGTTGCTTTATACAAAAAATTTGTTTGTCGCATAACATGCATCAGTATTTTAGTTTACTTCATATCCTGTCCTTCTCCTCCTCTCTCCTTATGGTCTCCGATCACACAACATTAGTATCGCACTAGAAGCATGAATAATTTGGTTTGGTTCCATATCCTGTCCTGTTCTCTCATTGTCAATTAATTTTAATATGTTTTGCTTCAATATACTTTTAATTGTATTATTTTTGTTTTTTAGCATAAGTTTATAATCTATATGTTTGCACAAATAGCGTGAAGTAAGAGTTACGTTGTGAACCGCAACAGAGGTTAGTAAATTCTATTCTGTACACTTTGCATTAGGTCCCGAGCACTACTGTTCCACCCTTTTATACCTACTTATTTATTATAGTATTGTTTAGTTCATATTGTTTTTTTATTTTGCTCCACATATTTATGGTTTCATGGCTTTAATTGTTTAACATTTTTATTGGCTTGGCTTGTTTTGTTCTTTTATCATTGTAATACTTAATATGTTTATGTTTTTAGTTTTTTTCGCCTGGCTAGCCCCTGAGGAAGGGTACAAAACACGGCCTGTGTCGGGCGGCCGTTGGTTTAATAAAGAACTCTTGTCTTTCCTATATTCACGCTTGTGACTGTTTCTATTGGGTGTCACATGTACTGTTTAAGCCATGTGGCCTAGAAGCCTCAGGCAGAGTCTGGCGGAGACCAGTGACTTGCTGAGAAACTGATTTGCTAAGTTGATCAGTCTTTGGGTTCCGTCTTGTGGCAAGAATGCCTTTGCAAGCAGTGTCCAACCTCGCCCCTATGAACTCCAAGTTCTGGGAGGGGAGCAAAGTGGACTTTGCAAAGTTTATGACGAACCCCAAACTTTGAAGAAGAGCAATAGTTCTGAGAGTAGCTTATCGGGCCTCCTGGCACGTCTGACCTCTTATGAGCCAGTCGTCCAGATATGGGAAGACAAAGACTCCCTGACTTCACAGGTAGGCCGCCACCACTGCCAGGCACTTGGTAAAGACCCTGGGAGCGGAGGTGAGGCCAAAAGGCAGGACTCTGTACTGATAATGGTTTCCTCCCACAATGAACCTGAGGTACTTTGTGGTCTGGATGAATGAGGATATGAGTATACGCATCCTTTAGATCTAAGGAGCATAGCCAAATCTCCCTGCTGGAGGAAGGGCAGAAGTGTTCCAAGAGTAAGCATCTTGAACTTTTCTTTCTCTAGGAACTTGTTTAGGTTCCTGAGGTCTAGAATAGGTCGAAGGCCACCGGTTCTCTTGGGTACCAGGAAATACCTGGAGTAGAACCCTCGACCTTGCAAGTGGGGAGGCACAGGCTCCACCGCCCTGTCCACCAACAGACCTTGGAGCTCCTGGAGGAGAAGATCTGTGTGCAGGGGAGGCCTTGGAGGCTCTCCTGGAAAATATGGAGGAGGCAGCTGGTGAAAGTGTAGTGCATAGCCCCTGTGGACTATGTTTAACACCCAACTGTCCCCAGTGATGACCTCCTGTGCAGGGTTGGGAGAGCAGGGAAGGAGAGGCTACGCTCAAGGAGTCAAAACCCCCCACCCTGCTGAGTGGAAGCAGGGGCCGGAGGCTTGGGGTCCTCTGCCTACGGGGCCCATTACCCTGCCCCTTGGCTTGCTGACCCTGGGGTGCAGCTTGGGCAGCCTGATACTGAGGGTACTGTTTCTAGGCAGTGCCCTTCCTCGGGTAAAAGGGCTTCTTACCCGACGCCTTCTTCTTGTGAGAAGGGGCAGAGGTCTTTTGAGACAGCCTTGTCCTTGTGAGGTGCTCGGTCTCGAGCTGTGCGGCCTTCTCGGCCATGGGCTTGCCAAAAAGGTTCTCACCTCGGCAAGGGACATCGACCAACTTGTCCTGAACCCATGGCTCGAGGTCCAATGACTGCAGCCACGCCTGGCGTCGAGCCATGATGCCGGCTGCCGCAACTCGGGCCAAAGCCTCGAAGCCATCGTGGGCGGCGCGGGACAAACCTCTAGCAGTCCCGAATCCCCGAGGACTTGAATCGCTGCAAGGGTTCCCCGGAGAGACCAGCAGAGAACCCGGCCAACTCCTTGGCCAGGTCTCGCAAGTACATGCCCATGTACAGCTGGTAAGACTGGACACGGCAAGCAAGCATCGAGCCCTGGAAGCACTTTCTACCAACACCATCGAGGTTCCGGGCCTCCCTGCCGGGGGGCACCACAGAGTGCATCTTCTGACTTTTCAGGCGATGCATGGCCGATTCCACCACCATGGAATGGTGTGGTAGCTGTGCCTTTTGAAAGCCAGGGCTCTTCCGGAGTCGATAAATCGAATCGACCCGCTTGCTTAGAACCGGCGCCGAGGCCGGTGCCTCCCACATATGGAAGAGGAGTCATTCCAGCATCGGAGGAACCGGGACAGTAAAGGCCTCCTTCGGAGGAGAGTTGTACTGCAGGGCCTCGAGCTCTTCGGCTCGAGGCTCTTCCTCGGGGTCTGCCGGGATAGCCAACGCAGTGGCCATATCCCGGACAAACTCCGAGAACCGGGTATCCTCCGGAGGGGATCTACTCCAGGGCTCAGACTGCGGTGAGTCCGACAGGACGCACCGAGTCTTGAATGTGTCGGGGGACTCCTCATCCTCCGTCTCCCAGGCTGACTCGTCCGACGAGGAGTCAGGTTCCGACCCCGCGGGGCCCTGGAGCACCCGCCCCGACGCCGGAGGCAACGGCTTCGACGCCCTCGGTCCCGAACGGGAGATCAAGGGAGACTGCGACCGAGGTCGACCTCGAGCCATCATGGACTCGAGTATCGGCTTGGTCTCCGGGGTCGACTTCGATGTCCCGGTGGTCGGGGCAGATGCGCCAGACAGGCTGTCCATCAGTGCCTGCTGCTGCTCCATGAAGGCAGACAGTCTGCTCTCCAAGGCTGTCATCCTGGGACTCAGCTCGGGAGAAGCAGCAGCCACCGACTCGGGCCTCGGCGGCGCCGGGCCCGACGTTGGCTCTCGGGGAGGAGAGTCCTCGAGGATCACAGGGCTTACGTGTCCAGCAGACTCTGGCTCCACTCGAGGAACTTTGGCAGGCTTCTCTTGTTCCACGGGCCCGGGGCGACGGTCGGGGGTCTTAGACCTGGCCCTCGAGGAGCCAGGGACCTCCTCCGACGACGCCCTCACGAGCCGCTTCTTCCTCTTGCGTTCCCAGTCGGGGGACCCCCTGTCCGAGGAGCCCCGACGGTGCTCGGGATCCGAATCCCGAGATGTCGAGGCCTCAGACGAGGTCCGGGCCCAGCCAGAGGCTGAGTCCGAGAAAAGCCTTTCTTTCTGCTACTCGCGACTTCGCAATGCCTTGGAAGACATCTTCCCACATGGTCCACACGTCTTAGGGTCGTGATCAGGACCGAGGCACCGAAGGCAGCAGTCGTGTGTGTCGGTGAGAGACATCAACTTCTTACACCGATCACACTTTTTGAAACCGCTGGAAGCCATCGGGGAAAAAAAAAAAAAAGAGTCCCCGCGAGGTCAAAGGACCGGCCTTCCAGGGAAAAAGCAAAAAGGGGCGCGAACGCCAGCCACGAAGGGCAAAAACCGAAAAAGAAGAATCGGGCTCGATACCTGTGTACCGAACCCGGCAGGAGGGGAACCGGCGTCGAACCAGTAAGAAAAAATAGCAAGAATCGCCAAAAAAAATCAAACTTTTATCCGGGATGACAGGACACACGTCCGATGGGCTTCTCGGAATAAAAGAGAGACTGAGGTAAGATGGCACCTTTAGGCGGGAAGGGAACCGCGCATGCGTGCCTGCATTCCCCAAGGCTTTCATAGAAAGCTGGGGAAATGCTCCGCTGGGGCTTCATCGGCATCGATGACACCCATATGTGAGGACTGACTTCCTGCCTGGTCCTGGAGAACTCCCTCAACCGACCTCCTACAGGAACAATTCCAGCCTGGGCCCCCCCTCGCATCATTGCGGTTTCTTAACATTTGGGGAGGAGGAGGCCCCAAAATCTCTGCCTGCTCCTCTAAACCCCCGAAATCCCGAAGCTCTGTACTGAAACCACCCTCTCTGAAACTGGCCAAACCGAGACTGCCTGAAACGCCGGAACTCTCGCTGCTATCTCCTGGAAGGTGCCACCAGACGCCCCTGCTTTTGTTTATCCTCCGGCAACCGACCCCCCCTTGGAGTCTCCTAAATCCTTCACCAACTTCTCCAGATCTTCTCCAAAGAGAAGTTTACCTCGAAAGGGGAGCTTCCCTAGCCGAGCTTGACGCCGCATCTGCCGCCCAATTCCGTAGCCACAAGGACCTCCTAGCGGCCACCACCGACGCCATACTCTTTGCCACTCCCCTTATAAGGTCATACTGGCTATCTGCTAAATATGCGGCTCCTAACTCCAAACGGGCCGCTTCCTCTACCGCCTCCTCCGCCTGCAACCCCTTCAGTCTTTGGGCCCATCACAGGCATGTTCTTGCCACCCAAGCCCCGCAAATCGAAGCTTGCATGGAAAGAGCATTAACTTCAAACACCTGCTTCAACAGCATGTCTAACCTTCTATCCTGGGTATCCTTAAGAGCTGCACTTCCCTCTACCAGGATGGTAGTCGTCTTAGTAACCGACGAGATGGCGGCATCCACTCTCGAAGCTTTAAAGAGATCCTTGTCTGCCTCCTGCAACAGGTACAATTGGTTCAACACCATGGAACCCTCGAGGCCGGCTTCCGGCGCGTCCCACTCTTCCTGTACCATTTTCTTAAAAAAACTCTATGAATCGGAAAAGCCCTCAGACTTCCGTATCGCTTGCAATAATGGATCCTCTAACGAAGCATCCACCCCCTGCTCCGCGGTCGGCATATTCAAGGCCTTCATAGTCTCTGCAATGAGAGCTGCCAGCTCTTCTTTCCGAAATACCCTGACAATCCTTGCCTGGTCCTCCGGCTCCGGCAATTCTCCTTCCTCCAACTCTGTGTCTCCGTCCGAAACATCAAAACCCTCGGACTGCTCCTCCCGGGCTAAGTCCAGGTCTTCTGTCTCCTCCGACCGTCTGGGCCTTTTAATTGGCATGCCACCCAACCCCCTGTCCAGCGGCATCCCCTGTCTCTTTAGCCCTCTGGAACTCTCATCCACTGAACCGGCCACCTTACTTACTCCCAGCTCCGCCCAGAGTCTGCTGCAGTAGCACCAAGAACTGCTGAGAAAAAACGGCCCTCAGATACCCCTGCGTGGAAGTCTGTGAACAAGGGAGCTCTGGTGCCGTTGACGGCCCTGGAACCGGCTCCTGGGGCAACACTGGAGGGAGCAGGGAATCCACTGTCCCCAACCCCTCCTTAGCAGTCTCTGCCTCACTCTGCCCTTCCATGTCTGAAAGAGAAGCCTCGTGTGCACAACCTCTGCACACACCTGCCTCAGAAACTGTCCCTCTCCGGACCCCACACAAGAGGCAGCGAGGCCTAGAAGGCATCAAGCGCTCAGTGCCCTGCCCCCCACTTAAACTTGATCAAATACTGCCGTTTAAGTGCATCGTCTTTTTTTTTTTTAAACAATCAAAGATTACCAATAAAATACCAAAATCACCCTCTCTCTATACGCAAACCGCAGTCCTCTGCATTCTAATCGGCCAGGCACTGGAGAATGAACCACTGCACCGTTTCCCGCTCAAAACACCACGCGGGTCTAAAATAGCAGTCGGGACACTCGAGCTACTGCTCGTTAAACCCTTATTTCAGCTGCCCCTCACTCTTCTTACCTCCAGGACGCCAACAGAGCACCTCTCCGCCGCCCTGCTTTTGTCCGATTAGCTTAACGATCTCCCATCGCAAGCAAGGCCAGACTGCACAGCGCCAAAGAAACTCCGCGACAGTGCTCAGCTCTCCCCTTCGAGGGACTATGCTCCACGGCTTATCACCCACCTCGGGGGATCTGAAGCCGGAGGCCCCAACCGCGACTCCCGCACTCTGCTCTGCACCGTAGAAGCCTTTCAGAGAGGGGGGAGAAGGGGGGCAGCTCAATCCTCACTTCTGAATGTTACAGCCACCGACGCTTAAAATAGCCAATTTAAAGGGGCAGTAGCCCTTTCCATACAATTAAATCTTTTCTGTCTCGTTATTAATTTTCTTTTTTTTTTTAATCTACCCAAATCCTACTTAATGATTCCAGCAGTTAGTCCCTGGTCTCACACCTCCTACCGCTGCTTGGAGACTGAGAACTGGAGCAAGGAGGCATTCCTTGGATTAATTATACTGGTGTCATCAAGAATGTGACATGCTCAGTCTCTAAGCTGCGAGAGGACGTACACAACTTCTATGGTTCGGGACTAGACTGGAGGGCCGCTAAGGAAACGAGAGATTAAAGTTTGATAGGGTATGGCAGAATGTGGTGGTGTACCTACAAGGGGAGGGAGGGAGAGAGATTAGGGGGAGGTGGGTGGGGAGGGGAGTTACGAATAAACTGGTGAAGGGGGTATTTGCTAAAGAGGTTAAAAAAATATATACATGTTCTTAGGATATGGGACTGAGAGGAATGGACTTGTTATATAAGGGAAGAAGGAGGTCATAAATGTATGGGAGGGAATTAAGTGTTGTTAGAATGTGGGAACTGGTTGTATTTTGTGAAATGTTGAATAAAAACAAATTACAAAAAAAGAAGTGAGCTTTAAAAGAAAGCTAAATACAGAGCAGTGTACAAAATTATAGGGATAGATACGTACGGAGGGGAAAGGTTAAAACTGTTAAAAAGGGTTAAAAGCATGGAAAAAGTGATAACTCGTGTATGTATAACTAGAAAAACTGTTAAAAGACATGACAAAAAGGAATGTACACAAGTTGTTGACTATTTGTTTATCTGCATATTTACATATGTATGTTAATACATAAGATGTTGGTATAAGAATAAATAAAAATTTAAATACAAAAAAAAAAAAGCAAAAAGAAAAAAGAAGTGAAGAAGTTCATGACTGTCATGGTATCCACAAAATTAATGCAAATGCCAATACACAAAACACCCACATTAGGGAAATACAATACCAGACCTAAAAAAAACCTTAGTCCACAAAGCTATCAGGTCAAAAAATGACCCTTCAACAAAATAAGGGGATGTAATAGGTTTCCTAATCCAGAGGGTGATAGAAGCCTTTTGGCCTTCCAAGGACCACTGAACAAAGCAAAGAGCCTCTCTGTGCGTCTAAAGCAGCGGTTCTCAACCTGTGGGTCGTGACCCCCATGGGGGTCGCCACAGGATTTAGCGGGAGTCGCATTAACTCCGCTGTTAAAAAAAAAAAAAAAAAGGCGCACAAGTTGCTGCCGCTGCCAAGTCCGCTTCTCGGCAGCGTCAAACTCACTGCTTCCCTTCTAATGCAGCTGCAGCTCCCTGTCTCTTAGGGAACCGCGGCAGAGCCTGTGAAACTGTTGGAGACGTCCAGTCTCTCGACGGGCTCTGTGCAGCATTGTCCCGCCTCCAAAGGAAGTTGTTTACCACTTCCTTTGGAGGCAGGACAATGCTGCACGGAGCCCATCGAGAGACAGGAAGGCTCAGCAACTGTTTCACAGGCTCAGCCGCGGTTCCCTAAGAGGCAGGGAGCCGTGGCTGCAGAACAGGGCAGTAGCAGGCAGACAGGGAGAGGGGAGGAGGGGCAGAGAACCTGCAATGGGGCTAACATGAGGGAGGGGGCCGACATGGATGGAGGGGGGCTGACATGGAGAAAGGGAGGGAGGGGGGCTGACATGGAGGGAGGGAGGGGGCTGACATGGATAAAGGGAAGAGACAGGGGGACATACTGGACAGACAGGAGAGACAGTGCGGGTTAGGATTATAATGGGCAGATGGGGGGGAGCTAGGAATGGTAATGGGTTGATTAGGGAAGGCTAGGACTGGACTGATCAACGGGGGTTGAGACTGGTCTTGAAGGACTAGAAAGGGGGACCGTTACTTCTGGAGAGAAATCTGCAACTGAGTATATACTTCTGGTAATTTTCTAAAACGAATTCTATTAAAGCTACTTAATCTGTGAACCCACTGGTTTTTGTTGGATCAGTTAGGGCCTAGTAGCAGCAATTAAAGTTTGAATTTAAAACACAGAGAGCAGCTTTCTGGTTACATTTCATACCCAGCAGAGAGCTTGTAGTTTAAATTTAATAGTCACTCAGGGCCAAGTAACAGCAAAGTACTTTTAGTTTAAATTTAACGCACAGAAGAGAGCTTTCTGGTTAAATTTAGTACCAAGCAGAGAGCTTGTAGTTTAAAATTCATAAGAAGTTAGAGCCTAGCAGCAGCTAAGAGCTATAATTTAAATCAAATCAGAATTTAGCTTACCTCAGCAGGACAAGACAGGGTATTGTGTAGCAGCCCTCTTTTAATAAGTGTTATTTCCCTCCCTCCCCTGGGATAATCATAGCTTTATAGGTACTTACACATCTTAAAAGACAGGAGGTGCTTTCAGGTGAAGCTCATTACCCAAATCAGTCATACACTAAGGAACTGAGATAAATTAAGCTTCAGGTGAACAAGGTATATTAAACGTATTAGGTACAGTTTTATTGGTATAAATACCCATAGCAACCCCTAGTAAGTAAGAACTTAAAGATCTAGACACAAACTTAAACTAAGATGCAGACAGCAGTCCAGCAGCGGGATGGGGGCTTTCCAGTCTTTTGCATTGAGTGTCACATGTATGATTTTCTCCCAGTTGGTGAGAGGTCTTACGTGTGCAGTAGGTGCAAGGAACTCTTTTCTCTCAGGGAACAAGTCCGTTCTCTAGAGGCTAAAGTAGCAGACTTGGAAAACATAAGACAGAGAGGTACATAGACGAGACCTCCAGGGATATAGTCCTGAAGTCCCACCTCCAGTCTGGCAGCACCCCTGTTGCCATGGAGGAGAGAGGTCACGTGACAGGAGCATCACCCTGGTGTGGCAGGAAGTGATCCTGTAACTAGGACCTGTCCTCCAGGTGATGTAAAACCCTCTCGCACCGAGGAAGTTTCTCCAGGGCCATGTGCCCATGAGGGAAGGGTTAGGACAGCCGTTTTAGTTGGTGATTCGATCATTAGGCATGTAGATAGCTGGGTGGCTGGTGGACGTGAGGATCGCCTGGTAACATGCCTGCCTGGTGCGAAGGTAACGGACCTCACGCGCCACCTAGATAAGGTCTTAGATAGTGCTGAGGAGGAGTCTGCTGTCTTGGTACATGTCGGTAACAATGACAGGAAAATGTGGTAGGGAGGTTCTGGAGGCAAAATTTAGGCTTTTAGGTAGGAAGTTGAAATCCAGAACTTCCAGGGTAGCATTCTCCGAAATGCTTCCTGTTCCACGCGCAGGACCCAAAAGACAGGCAGAGCTCCGGAGTCTCAATGCGTGGATGAGACAATGGTGCAGAGATGAGGGTTTTGGATTTGTTAGGAACTGGGGAACATTCTGGGGAAAGGAGGGGCTCTTCCGAAGGGATGGGCTTCACCTTAACCGGGATGGAACCAGGCTGCTGGCATTAACCTTTAAAAAGGAGATAGAGCAGCTTTTAAACTAGATATTAGGGGAAAGCCGACAGTCACCCAAAAGCGGATGGTTCGGAAGAATGTATCCTTGAAGGATACTACCAAAAGCAGAGAGGTTCCACAAAAGAGTAAAGTAGCCCAAATGCCCTCAAGTATGGAGCAGACAGCTTAAAGATCCCAATTTACCCATGTCTAACAATAGCCAAATTAACATGAATAAAATACATTCTCTAAAATGCTTGTATGCAAATGCTAGAAGTCTAAAGAATAAGATGGGAGAGTTAGAATATATAGCACTAAATGAAAGGTTAGATATGATTGGAATATCAGAGACATGGTGGAAGGAGGACAACCAGTGGGACACTGATACCTGGGTACAAACTATATCGTAATGACAGAGCTGATCAAATTGGTGGAGGGCTTGCGCTCTATGTTAGAGAGGGCATTGACTCAGAAAGGATTAAAGTTTTGCAGGAAACAAAACTGCTGTAAAATCTATATGGATTGAAATTCCATATAGAAGGGGGAAGGCAATGGCAGTGGGGGAGTACTATCGAGCACCTGGCCAGAATGACCAAATGGATGATGAAATGTTCAAAGAAATCAAGGAAGCTAACAAAGGTTACAGCGCAGTAATAATAATGGGTGATTTCAATTACCCCGGTATCGACTGAAATAAATGACTGCTTCTTGGAGCAGCTGGTTCATGAACCGACCAGAGGGGAAGCCATATTAGACCTAGTCCTTAGTGTAACACCAGATCTAGTGCAAGAGATAAGGGTGTTGGGGCCACTTGGCAATAGTGATCATAGCATGATTGCCTTTGATTTAATTAGTGGAGAAGGGATAGTAAGGAAATCCACAGTACTACCTTTTAACTTTCGAAAGGGAGACTATGATAAAATGAGGAAAACAGTTAAGAAAAAACTAAAAGGAGCAGTTGTGAAGGTTAAAGACGTACATCAAGCTTGGGTGTTGTTGAAAAATACTATCTTGGAAGCCCAGACCAGCTGTATTCCACGCTTTAAGAAAAGTGGAAGGAAGTCCAAAAAACTGCCAGCATGGTTTAAAGGTGAGGTCAGAGAGGCTGCTGTTGCCAAAAAAGCATCTTTCAGGAAATGGAAAAAAGAGCCAAACGACGAAACCTGGAAACAGCACAAGCACTGGCAAGTCAAATGCAAGGCATTGATAAGGCAGGCAAAGAGAATTTGAGAAGAAGCTTGCTGCGGAAGCAAAAACGTGAAATAAAGACCTTGTCAAGTACATTCGTAGCAAAAAACCTGTGAGAGAGTCAGCTGGTCCATTTGATAAAGGGGTTAAAGGAGCACTAAGAGGAGACAAGGCGATAGCGGAGAGACTGAATGAATTCTTTGCTTCGGTCTTTACTGAGGAAGATGTAGGGATGTTACCCATGACTGAAGTGGTATTTAAAGGTGCGGAAGAATTGAAGGAAATATCGATACATCGGGAAGATGTCTTACAATTATTAGATAAACTGAAGAGTAGCAAATCACCTGGGCCGGATGGTATACATCCAAGGGTGTTGAAAGAACTGAAATATGAGATTGCAGACCTGCTATCAGTAATCAGTGAACTATCATTAAAATCATCGCTAATACCTGAAGATTGGAGGATCGCCAATGTAACACCAATTTTTAAAAAGGGTTCCAGGGGTGATCCGGGAAACTACAGATCGGTGAGCCTGACGTCAGTACCGGGAAAAATGGTAGAAACCATCATAAAGAATAAAATTACTCAGCATGTAGATAGTCACAACCTAATGGGAGACAGCCAACATGGCTTTAGACAAGGAAGATCTTGTCTTACTAATCTGTTATGTTTTTTTGAAGGAGTGAATAAACAGGTGGACAAAGGTGAGTCGGTTGATATTGTGTATCTGGACTTTCAGAAATCCTTTGACAAGGTCCCTCATCAGAGACTTTTGGCAAAACTAAAGAGTCATGGGATAGGAGGCAGTGTACTATTGTGGATCAGGAACTGGTTAAAAGATAGAAAGCAGAGGGTAGGGCTAAATGGCCAATTTTCCCAATGGAGAAAGGTGAATAGTGTGTACCCCAGGGATCTGTGCTGGGTCCGCTGCTTTTTGACATGTTCATAAATGACCTGGAAAGTGGAATAACGAGTGAGGTTATCAAATTTGCAGATGACACAAAACTATTTAAAGTTGTTAAAACCCAAGAGGATTGTGAAAAATTGCAAGAGGATCTTGATAAATTGGAAGAATGGGCATCAAAATGGCAGATGAAATTTAATGTGGACAAGTGCAAGGTTATGCACCTAGGGAAGAACAACCCAAACTATGGTTACACGATGCAAGGTTCCACATTAGGAACCACCACCCAGGAAAAAGATTTAGGCGTCATTGTGGATACCATGTTAAAACCCCTGGCCCAGTGTGCAGCGGCGGTCAAGAGAGTAAATAGAATGCTAGGTATGATAAGGAAAGGAATGGAAAATAAAACAATAGATATTATAATGCCTCTATATCGTTCCATGGTGAGACCGCACCTTGAATATTGTGTGCAATTCTGGTCGCCGTATCTTAAAAAGGATATAGCGATTTTAGAAAAGGTACAGAGAAAAGCCACCAAAATGGTAAAGGGGATGGAAGGATACTCCTATGAAGAGAGGCTAAAAAGGTTAGGGCTCTTTAACCTGGAAAATAGACAGCTGAGGGGAGATATGATAGAAGTCTATAAATTAATGAACGGAGTGGAACAGGTAAACGTAGATCGATTGTTTACCTTATCAGAATATAGAAAGACTAGGGGACATGCAATGAAGCTACAGGGTTAACTATTTAAAACTAATAAAAGAAAATATTTTTTCACTCAACGTGTAATCAAACTCTGGAATTTGTTACCGGAGGATGTGGTAGAGGCTGTTAGTGTAGCTGGGTTTAAAAAAGGTTTGGACAAGTTCCTGGAGGAAAGGTCCATAAACCATTATTAAGAAGTGACCGAAGGTATCAATGCTTGATCCAGTACAAGCATTGTGGAACTTGTGTCTCTTGGGGAAACTGCTAGGTACATATGACCTAGACTGGCCACTGTTGGAAACAGAATACTGGGCTTGATGGACCTTGGTCTGACCCAGTATGGCATATCTTATGTTCTTAATGTACTGATAGGGGGGAGGTGGGACTGGTAATGGACTGGTGGGAGGCTAGCATTGGAAATGAGCTGATCGGGGAAGTTAGGACTGGAAATGGGCTGATTAGAGGAGGCTAGTACTGGTAAAGGCCTGATGGGGGGGTAGGATTGGTAATGGGCTGATTAAGGGAGCCTAGCACTGGTAATGGGGTTGAGGAGGGACTAGCACTGGAAATGAGCTGATTAGGGGAGGCTAGCACTGGTAATGAGCTGATGGGGGGGGGGGTAGGACTGGTATTGGGCTGATTAGGGGAGGCTAGCACTGGTATTGGGCTGATTGGGGGGCTTCGACTGGGAATGGGCTGATTGGGGGGAGGGGAGGATAGAGCTGCTGGCCCTGGAAGAAAACTGGGGGCTAGGGGTACAAATGGGCTGATACGAGGGGATGGGAGAATGGAACTGGAAGAGAGTGGCTCTGAGAGGGGCTGCCATGGTATTTGTACTAGGAAGGACTGCTCAGTGGGGAAGGAGGGGGACTGAAAGAGAATGGACACCAGTGGCAGTCACGGGAATGCAAGTTGACATTCGAAGGTACTGGGAGTGAAGACTGGAAAGGGGCTGATACTGGGGAGGCTTACTGGGACTGGAAATAGGCTGATGGAAAGAAGTGAAGAAAACGAAAGAAGAGATAAGAAATGGCAGATGGACCATAGACCTCAGAAAGAGAGCTAAGAGAAGACAGGAAAGCAGAAGCCTCAGATTGGGACCAGCATGATCAGAGAATAAATTGGTCAGACAACAAAGGTAGAAAAAATAATTTCATTTCATATTAGTGATTTGAGTACAAAATCATCATAATTTTGAAATCAAATATTGTTACTTGTTATTGTGATTAATTATTGTTTATTTATTTATTTAGCTGCATTTATATCCCGCTTTTCACCGGGTCAAAGCGGTTGGGGGATACATTTAACACGAGGGGATATGAGACACATACACTAATACTTACAGGGAACATGGGCAATGGAGGGTTAAGTGGCTTGCCCAAGACCACAAGGAGCACCTGTGGGACTAGAAACCCCGGTCCTTCCGGCCCAAGGTTGCTGTCCTCTAGTGGGATTTGAACCACCGACCTTCCGGCCTGTAGTACCTTGCCCCAACCACTAGGCCACTCCTCCCTGTTATTATTTAAATTATTTAAACCCCAATTATTGTGGTTTAAATGAGTAAATTTTATAAATAAAAACATATTGCAAAGGCCTATAACATTAATAATTCAACAAATGATTACAGCAACAATGCGTTAACGGTAAAGGAAGAGGGACGCATTTGATTTTATCATTGGGGGTCACCACAAGTTGACCAATGGTAAAAGGGGTCACGATACAAAAAAGATGGAGAACCACTGGTCTAAAGGCTCGAATTGCCTTCAAATACCTCAAGACACATACAGAATCCAGCTTGTTAAGGAGAGTAGCCTCCACTGAATCCCACAGCACAGTTAAAACCAGCAATGAAACCACTTGATTGAGATGAAAAACTGACCCACCTTTGCCAAAAAGAAAGGGACTACCTTTTACTTGGAAATCACCAAATAAGGGTCTCAACAAGATAAAGCCTGAAGTTCAGAAATCCAACAGGTCGAACAAATTGCCAACCAGAAACACCAGTTTCAATGTCAGATCCTCCACAGAAACCCCCATAAGAGGCTCGACGGGAGGCACCCCTAGAGCTGCGAAGACCAAATCAAGATACCAAGGGCTGGCTTCCGGTTATGGCGGGTGAAGGGAGTGGATGTGCCTGAGTGCTGCTCCCCCCCCCCTCCCCCGAAACTGCTGAAATAAGCCCACTCTCTGGCAATCATTGCAGGCAGGAAGATTAACCAAATTAATAGCGATGCCGAAACCTGCAAAAATAAAACCAGTGGCAACGATAAGAGATTTATACAGCGTTAAGAGGAAGCTGGCCCCGGCAGAGAGCATGGCAGGTGAGATGCCTGAACGAGCGCCTTTGAACGGCGCTGCAGTAGAGAGCAGAATGGTGGCTAATGATTTGGAAACTGAATCTGGACTTTCCCTGGTGTTGAAGGAGATCAGGACTGCTAAAAAGGAGATAATGACTCCGTGATTGCCAAAATTGATGAGAAATTTGGTGCAATGGGGGCTCGACTAGAGGAGGCAGTGACCAGACTTGGAAATGTGAAGGATGAGCAAAACCGTTTTGGCAGGGAGCTGGCACACCTGCAGAAAAAAATGTTTTGGCTCGGGGAAAAAAGTTAGAAGATCAGGAGAATAGAGACCGGAGATCGAACCTCAGAATATTTGGAGTACCGGAGGGTGTAGGTGGCGTAGATCCAATGGGCTTCGTGGGCACCATGTTGAAAAACTGTTTCCCTGGTGAGTTGACTGAGAGGGGATACGAGCTGGAGCGTGCTCATCGTGAATTGCGCCCGAGGCCTGATAGAGAAGCCGAGAGTTTTTATAGTGAAATTGCTCCGTTTCCCAGAAAGGGAACACATTATACGAAAAGCATGGAAAAACGGATATGTGTAATACAAAGGTTGGCGCATGGCGGTTTACCCGTATTTAGCTGCGGAAATGGTAAAGCGCTGTAAATATCTGCTCCAATGCAGGGCAAATTTGGCACAACAGGGTATCAAGGCGTCGGTGTGGTAGCCTGCAAAGCTCACCTTTGTGGCAAATGGAGTCTGGAAATTTGTCACCCCGGAGGCTGTGAAAAAGTGGTTGGCAGGCCCTGAAGCGCCTCTGCGCTCGGAGCGCACAGTGGGGCAGGCTAAGCAGGGGTGATGGTCCCAAAGCTGGAGGGAACATGTTGTTGAGAGAGAGCAAGGAGCAGCAGTGGAATCAAAGCAGGTGCAGGACAATGGACGTGCAACAGCAGCGAGGGGCCTGTTGGAAAGCCCAAATGGGTGTGCGGTGGAGGACTGATAACACAGGTACACTACCAAAAAAACTGCCTCCAGTTTTGCAACTGATTCCTATAGATTTTGGGGTACTGAATCCAGGAAAAATAGCCAAAATGTTCCATCACGTCACGTTTTCTTGCAAAATTAGATTTCTTACCCATATAAGGAATGTTCACATAATTTCTTTTTAGCCGACTGCAGTTTATTTTCTTGGTCCAAAATAGAGGTTGTAATGGTTAACTAACTAGAAACACTCCCTCATGATATTTTAGAGTGTTTTGTATTCATTTTATACATTAACAGGACAATTGGGAGGCGGGGGGCTAAATCCAGTACTCGCGCTGGCGCATGTTCTTTCCTGTTCGCCTCGCCTCGTTCGCTCGCTCAAACACGGTGGTTGCGACATGAACGTTCCTGTCAAATTTCAGTTTCTTGCAAGTTCATTATTACCTTTTGTTTGCTCCGTCGTAATCCAGCTTTATTCCGAAGTGGTTCACTACAGTTGTAGTTTGCAGTGCTGTGTATTTGTGATGGCTCACAGAGCCAGAGGTTGCGTCAACTCTCCGGACAGTTTTTGTTTTATTTGTGGGGAATATACCGTGAAAAAGCGGCAGAGGAACATTTCTGCATTTATTAAAAAAGTATATTTCGCCTATTTCGGTTTGAAGTTAGGCGATCAAGACAAACCGTGGGCTCCTCACAAAGTGTGCAAGACATGTGAGGAAGATCTACGCTTATGGATGAAAGGTAAAAAACAAGCATTTCGTTTCGGAATACCTATGATGTGGCGTGAACAAAGAGACCACAGCAGTGACTGCTATTTTTGCTCTTGCATTGTGAAGGGATACAACTTAAAAAATAAGAACGTAATAAGTTACCCCAACCTTCCCTCAGCAATTAGGCCTATGCCTCATAGCAACGAAGTACCTGTGCCTGAACCACCAAAATCTTTGGATCATATTTGTGTGGACGGTTCTGATCATGATGAGACTCATCAGATGGCTTTTCCCGATGAGTCCAGTACTTCCGAGTTTGAAACTGAACCAGATCCGAAACCTGAACTTTTCTCTCAAGCTGAATTGAATGATTTAGTCCGGGATTTAGGACTCCCAAAAGATGCTGCCCAACTGCTAGGTTCTCGGCTTAAACAGAAAAATCTATTGTCACCAGGAACAACTTTTTATTGGTACCGCAACCGCGAGACACAATTTTTGAAGTATTTCAGCAAAGAGGAAGATTTGGTATTTTGCAACGATATATACGGAGTGATGGAAAAGTTTAAACTCAAGTATGATCCTGCTGAATGGCAGCTGTTCATTGATTCGTCAAAAGACAGCATAAAAGGTGTTCTTCTTCATAATGGCAACACATTCGCTTCAGTTCCTATTGCTCACTCTGTTATTCTCCAAGAAAAATACGAGAATTTGGCCCTGATTCTTCAGAAGATTCGTTATGATGAGCATAATTGGATGATTTGTGGAGACTTTAAAATTCTATCCATGCTATTAGGGCAGCAATCCGGTTTCACCAAATATCCCTGCTTCCTTTGCTTGTGGGATAGCCGGGCCCGCGACCTACACTGGGGGAAAAAAGACTGGCCAATTCAGGAGTATTTGAGACCCGGTGAGAAAAATGTTCTTCATGAGAGCTTGGTACCTCGTGATAAAATTCTATTACCACCTCTCCACATTAAGTTGGGTCTCATTAAGCAATTCATCAAGTCCCTTCCAAAAGATGGTGAGTGCTTTCGGTACCTTTGCTCAAAGTTCCCCCGACTTTCTGAAGCAAAGCTAAAGGAAGGAGTGTTTGTTGGCCCTGATATAAGGAAACTCATTTCAGATGGAGCATTCGCTGAAACGATGTCTGAGAAGGAAAAAGAAGCCTGGGATTCCTTCAAGGATGTTGTTCTCAAATTCTTGGGGAACAGGCGGGATGAGAACTATAAGGATATTGTTGCCAGGATGCTCAATGCCTTCAAAGAACAAGGCTGTAACATGAACCTGAAAGTCCATTTCTTGCACTCCCATGTGAACTACTTTCCCGAAAACTTGGGGGCGTACAGTGAAGAACAAGGTGAAAGGTTTCACCAGGACATCAAGGACGCAGAGAGAAGGTACCAAGGAAGATGGAACACCACTATGATGGCTGATTTCTGCTGGTTGCTGCTGCGGGAAACCCCAGATGAAAAATACGCCAAGCAGCGCACCAAGAGAAGCATTCGGGGGAAGAAGAAACGGGCCCACCAGGAGATTAGTTTTTAAAGTCATTCTTGGGTCAAACTGTGTTGACAAATATCGTGGTTTTACTAAACTTTGAAATAAAAATTTGCTCGTTATTACCACAGTGTCGGATCTCATTTATTAGAATTTTATTTTCACACCATCGGGTGTTTGTCTTCATGTATTGCAATGGTGCGGTTTGCGTTTTCTATTCTTACATACATACCTGTACAACATTTTTTGCACATTTCTTTGCTTTGCTTTGTGTCTAACCTCGCTCTTATATGCTCAATGTGTGTGCACATGTATGTGGCTGTTTTAAATGCAGACAATTTTGCTACCATCACAGTGTGTTTTGTTGACATTACTCTATTCTTATGTGCTGCCTTGTTACAATTTTCTTTATTCTTATTTGAATAACTACTAAATAATTAGTATAAAGAATTCATCCAAGAAACCTTTCTCGATCGCACTCAATCTGAAACGTTCACCTCAAACTGCTAACCCAATGTAGCAAAAAATCTGTACGTGATGGAGCAAATTGGTTACCAGATTTGGATTCAGCGCACCAAAAAACGTAAAAATCAATTGAAACAGAGGCAGTTTAAAAAAAATTTTTTTTTAGTGTACCTGTGTAATCCTTCTAAACCTCAGCTACCAGAAGGTGTTTGTGGGTACATGATGGTGGACTACAGCATATGGTCTCTACTATAGGCACAAAGTGGCCTTACAACAAAAAATCTGTTTTTGAAGGGTGGGTGGGTGGTATGTTTTGGTTTGTCTGCTGCAGTTTGTGTAATAGTTCCCTGGGTTATGGGGTCTGATCTAGACAGCTTTGGTCTCTTTTTGTGAGTTCCGGTGCTTCAGCGTCGTGAGTAAAGAGGCTGTGACGTTGTTTGTGGGAGGAGTGTTGTGGTCTTTATTACTGCACATGCGTGGCGGGTTTTTTTTTTATGATCGGAGCGTCGGTCTAGAGGTGCCTATTGCTTGATGGTATTTCAAGTATTCTCTCTGCCTGCACAGGTTAGTGGGTGTGGCTTTAAAAAAAAAAAAAAAAAAAAAAATCAGAGAGTGTTCTATGTCTCTGTGTGAGGGCTTTGATATATGCTTTGAATTTGTTCCAGCTGTTTGTTTTTGTGTTTTTTGTTTTCTGCAGCTTGTGGAGGTTCCCCTTGACAAAGCGCTCGGCGAAACACCTAGCCGGCATCATTGGTGGCATAGGGGATTGCCTTATCATATATATGGCTGTCTCATTTTGAGAGTGGAAGACATTCGATTGTGAATTGAGAATTGTGAATTAAGTGCACCCTGTTTGTTACTATATGAGTTATATGACCCATGCTCCAGTTGAGGATAAAATGTTTTACATCTGAGGAGTTTTTTTTAGGCCACTGCTGTTTGTTTTTGAGCTTAGGGCAGTTGCTGTCTACTGTGTTAGCTCTATGTTAAAACAGTTCTGAGGCCTTTTTCTCCTGTGTTTATCTTTTGTACAGAAAGTGTGGAATGGATGCATTAGTGGAGTGATTTTTTTCATATTTATTTTCAAAGTGGCCTTAAGCAGGAGGGGTTTATGGTTGGGATCAGTAGAGGTGGGGTTGAAGGTGGGAGAGGTATGGATTGCATAATCTGAGAATTTGTGATAAACAGGAATGGTGTCTGGGTGAAACAATGAAGGGTTTGGATTGTTATAGGTCTTAGGGATGAGGGGGGTAAGTGCGAAATAGAAACTGATTGCATAATGTAACTTGTTATTGGGGGGGGGGGGTGAGTGTTTGGGAACACATTCGCCAAAGGAAGTCAAATTTATAATTAAAAATTGTGCACGAGGAGGGTTTGGGAGGGAACTGTTGCTGTAGTATGGGCCCACGGAAGAGAAAAAGAGGGGAAAAGATATGGGGGGGGGAGGAGGAGGATAGGAATAAAAAGACAAATGGTGGGTTTTAAGGTTGGGGTAAGGGAATATAGTATCACCACTTTCAATGTTTGGGGGACAAATCGAAAGTGTTGGCTACAGCACCGAGGGCAAAGATTGACATATTGCTACTGCAGGAAACACACCTAATGGACTACGACATGAGAAGCTGAAAGCTCTGCGATATGACCCGCTATACTGGTCACCCTATAATTCCAAAAAACAGGGTGTGGTGATATTAATCCAGACTAACATGGGAAAAGATACACAGAGGAGGGTGGTTTGGGTCACAGAGAGGGTAGAGAACCCAGAGCTTTATATCCTTAATTGCTATTGAAAGGCAACATCAGGAAATACTTTTTCACTGAGAGGGTGGTGGATGCTTGGAATGCCTTCCCGATGGAGGTGGTGGGGGGCAAATACAGTAACAGTATTCAAAATGGAATGGGACACAATGGATCCATTTATAGCAACAGAATAAAATCAAAATAAACTGAACCATCTAACTTCTCAACAAATAGGGGTGTACTGCATGGAGCGGTGGGTTCACCCCTAAACAAAGACATGGGGAGGAGTGGCCTGCACAGAGTGGCACCTACTCCTGCCATCTTACTCCGGCCATCTTGCTGGGCAGACTAGATGGACCATACTGGTCTTTATCTGCCGTCATTTACTATGTTACTATGCCCAAATGGCCAAAAAGGGTCTTTCTATGCAGAATGGTTAGTGGAGTTTCAAAGGTAGCAAACGGGGATTGGGTGATAGGTGAAAGTAAGCTTGTCTGTACAGGGCCATGTACATGGTCAGGGTACTTAATAACATATTACTAAAAGCCCTAAGAAAGAGTTAATACCATTCAGAGATTACTCAACAACCTTGAAAGACTCTGCTGAAATAACTAGGCTGAAGGTTTCTAACAAAGACACTAGTCTTGTTATAATAAAGATAAGTAAAGGGAGAACAGTCTCCCAGTCTCGATTCAGAGATATCAAACTGCAAGTGTTAGAATTTTTGTCTAAAAGGTTATGTCTGGGAATACATGTATGTCTCCTCATGATGACCTATGCCAGGGGTCTGCAACCTTTAAGACATAAAGAGCCACTTGGACCCGTTTCCGAAGGGAAAAAAAAAACTGGGAGCCGCAAAACCATTGCGACATTTAAAACAAATCTAACACTGCATATATTGTTTCTTACCTTAATGCTATATACGACCCCCTACTTTTCCTGTTAAAATATAGGTGTTTGGCCTATACTCGCCGTATAAGACTACCCCTCTTCCTTCGCACACCAAAAAAAATACGCCAAAAAATATCACAACAACAAGTAACAATATTTGATTTCAAAATGATGATTTTGTAGTCAAATCACTAATATGAAATAAAATTATTTTTTCTACCTTTGTTGTCTGACCAATTTATTCTTTGATCATGCTGGTCCCGATCTGAGGCTTCTGCTTTCCTTTCTTCTCTTGGCTCTCTTTCTGTGGTCTATGGTCCATCTGCCATTTCTTATCTCTTCTTTCGTTTTCTTCACTTCTTTCCATCAGCCTATTTCCAGTCCCAGTAACCCTCCCAATATCAGCCCCTTTCCAGTCCTCACTCCCAGTACCTTCCAATGTCAACTTGCATTCCCATGATTGTCACTGGTGTCCATTTCCTTCCAGTCCCCCTCCTTCCCCACTGACCAGTCCCTTCTAGTACAAATACCATGGCAGCCCCTCTCAGATCCAGTTCCATTCTCCCATCCCCTCATATCAGCCCATTTGTAGCCTTAGCCCCCAGTTATCTTCCAGGGCCAGCAGCTCTATCCTCCCCTCCCCACAATCAGCCCATGTCCAGTCAAAGCCCCCCAATCAGCTCGCTTCCAGTGCTAATCCCCCCTCAACCCCATTACCAGTGCTAGCCTCCCCTAATCAGCCCAATACCAGTCCTACCCCCATCAAATCATTACCAGTCCTAGCCTCCCCTAATCAGCTCATTTCCAGTGCTCGTCCCCTCAACCCCATTACCAGTGCTCCATCCCTCCATGTCAGCCCCCTCCCTCCCTCCATCCATATCAGCTCCCTCCATGTCAGCCCCCCCTCCCTCCATCCATCCATATCAGCCCCCCTCCCTCCATGTCAGCCCCCCTCCCTCCATGTCAGCCCCCTCCATCCCTCCATGTCAGCCCCCCTCCCTCCATCCATATCAGCTCCCTCCCTCCATGTCAGCCCCCCTCCCTCCATGTCAGCCCCCCTCCCTCCATCCATATCAGCTCCCTCCCTCCATGTCAGCCCCCCTCCCTCCATCTATGTCAGCCCCCCTCCCTCCATCTATGTCAGCCCCCCTCCCTCCATGTCAGCCCCCCTCCCTCCATCCATATCAGCTCCCTCCCTCCATCCATCCATATCTGCTCCCTCCCACCATGTCAGCCCCCCTCCCTTCTTCTGCAGCCGCGGCTCCCTGCCTCGTAGGGAACCGCGGCTGTGCTGTTAAAATCATCTCGGAGCCCTTCCTGTCTTGACGGGCTCCGTGCAGCATTGTCCCGCCTCCAAAACTTCCTTTAGAGGCGGGACAATGCTGCACGGAGCCCGTCAAGACAGGAAGGGCTCAGAGATGATTTTAAAAGCACAGCCGCGGTTCCTTAAGAGGCAGGGAGCCGCGGCTGCAGAAGAATGGAGGGAGCCCATAACGCCACGTTTTAATACCGGGCAGGCAGTGTGCTCCGGAGCCGTGGCAAAGGTGAGAAAGAGCCGCATGCGGCTCCGGAGCCGCGGGTTGCCGACCCCTGACCTATGCTAATGAGAACTGAACTATGCTGTTATGAATATACGTGATGCTTGACGTAGAACAATAAGGTGGAAATCATGCTGTGTAATGGAATATTTATCTATAAATAAAATGGCTGAAAGCTAAGATGGCAGAGTAAACAAGGTGGTAACTTGGTTGCTCTCCCAAAGCTTTGGTTGTTTATTTTTAATAATACAAGGTGAAATTAGACTTACCTGCTAATTGTAGTTCCTGCAGTGTAGCCAGGCTAGTCCCGGACCTCTGGGTTCCCTCTCTCATCCAGCAGCTTTGGAGACTGAGAAAACTCCTCCTCTTTTTTTCGTGATGTCACCGGTATATCCCTTCGGGATCTGCCTCCTGCCATCAGTAACCTATTGACAAAGCAGACTCACCGGAGACACAAGTAAGCGTTGAACTACTACAGTAAACTATTCAAAACTTCGAACCAAATGGGAAACTATGTACAAGTCGAACGGAAAGCACTGTTAGCATCGTGACTTTAAGTGACGCAGGCTTCTGACAGAGCAAGTAAAGAAGGAATATGTAAAGAACTCTTACCTGTAAAGCAGGCATGTACTTCAGGCTACTGTCACGCCACAGACAACAGGGAAGGGATACGGGACTAGCCTGGCTACACTACAGGAACTACAATTAGCAGGTAAGTCTAATTTCACCTTCCTGTTCGTGTAACCAGGCTAGTCCCGGACCTCTGGATAAGTACCAGAGCAGTGAGCTAATTAAGCATGGGAGGGAGTCTAAATACCCGCCTGAAGTACAGCAGTCCCGAACGCAGTATCACCTGCTCTTTGAACATCCAGGCGATAATGGCGCACAAAGGTGTTCGAGGAAGACCAAGTAGCTGCTTTACAAATATCCAGCGGCGGAACCCAGCGAAGCTCCGCCCAAGAAGCAGCCTGAGCTCTGGTGGAGTGAGATCGAAGACCTTCCGGCACGGACTTACCTGCCAACATGTAAGCCGATGCAATAGCTTCCTTAATCCACCAGGCAATGGACGCTTTGGAGGCCGCTTCGCCCCTCCTAGGCCCCGCAAAAAGAACGAAAAGTCTATCCGACTTGCGAAAACTCGCCGTCCGAGAAAGATACTTTTTTAGGGATCGACGTACATCCAAACTCTGGAAATTGCCTGTAGACGATTTCCCCAAGGATCGCGAAAAGACAGGCAAAAATCTCCCGATTCATATGAAATGGCGATACCACCTTAGGAAGGAACGAAGGAACAGTTCGGAGAACCACCTTTGAAGGAAAAAATAGCAGATAGGGCTCTCTGCAAGAGAGAGCTTGTAACTCGGAGATTCTTCGCACAGAGCAAATGGCCACAAGAAACACAACCTTTAAAGTGAGATCCTTGAGCGACGCCCGAGAAAGCGGCTCAAAGGGTTCACCCTGCAACGCATCCAAGACAGAAGGCAAGTGCCACTGAAGGACCACGGGTCTCGACGGAGGTCGCAACAGTGACCCAGCCCGTAGAAAACGTTTAACATCACTGTGACAAGCAATCGTGCGCCCTCCGACCTTGCCCCTGTAGCAGGAAAGGGCCGCGACCTGTACCCGTAACGATGCAGGGGCCAACCCTTTATCAAAGCCATGCTGCAGAAAATCTAAGATTTGAGCGATGGAGGACTTCAGAGCTACATAGCTCCTTTCCCTACACCACGACTCAAAAATTCACCAGACCCGCACATAAACCAAGGACGTAGATCTTCTCCTGGCCTTCAAAAGGGTGGTGATCACGGAAGACGAGTAGCCTCTGCGCAGCAACCTTGCCCGCTCAAGAGCCAGGCCGTATGCAAGAACCGATCCACGTGAGGCATGAATAGAGGACCTTGCGACAGCAGATCCGGCCGATTCGGGAGCCTCCACGGTCTTGCCACTAACAGTCTCACCAGGTCCGCATACCAAGGCCGGCGAGGCCAATCTGGAGCTATGAGAAGGACGCGACCGGTGTACAATTGGACCCGCTGCAGAACTCTGCCGATGAGAACCCATGGAGGAAACACATACAGCAGCTGTTCCGGAGGCCAAACCTGACAGAGCATCGAGGCCTTCCGACATCCGTTCCCAGCACCTGCTGAAAAAACGCTCCACCTTTGCTGACGCAAACGTCGCCATTAGGTCCATGACCGGTGTGCCCCACCTGCAGACGAGCATCTGGAAGACGTCGGGATGGAGAACCCATTCCCCCGGATCCACCTGAACGCGACTGAGAAAGTCCGCCTGGACATTGTCGACCCCGGCGACATGCGCCGCCGACAGCGCTAGCAGATTCGCTTCCGCCCAGCTGAAGAGGGCTGAGGCTTCGGCTGCTAGCACGGTGCTGGAGGTACCCCCCTGTCTGTTGACGTACGAGACCGCCGTGGCATTGTCGGAAAACACGCGAACTGCCGCCTGCTGGACCAACGACCGAAATGCTAGAAGTGCTAGGAAAAATCGCTCGCAGTTCCAGCCGGTTGATGGACCAGAGGCTCTCTCGGGGAGACCAGGCCCCCTGCGCGAACCGGCCTTGACAGTAAGCCCCCCAGCCCAGAAGACTGGCATCGGTCATCACTGTGACCCAGGCCGGAGCTACCAGCATCTGTCCCACCGCCAGGGACTTGGGACACAACCACCAGAGGAGCGAGCGGCGCGCTTCCATTGGACATGGTAACCTTCGAGACAGGGAATCCTCCTGATGTGACCACCGGCGAAGCAAGGCACTTTGCAACAGACGCATGTGCGCTCTCGCCCAGGGCACCGTTTCTATGGACGCAGCCATCGTTCCCAGCAACTGAAGATAAGTCCAGGCCGAAGGCGCTCGGAAGCGCAGGAACTGGGACACTCTACTCCGGAGACTTTGAGCCCTGTCGTGGGTGAGGAACACTCGTCCGATCTTGGTGTCGAATCGCGCCCCTAGATATTCCAGATCTTGCGAGGGAATCAAATGACTCTTTGCCAAGTTGACCACCCAACCGAGCTCCTCCAAAAAGGCCACTACCCGAGCCGTGGCCGATAGGCTCTCGGCACGCGACTTTGCTCGAATCAGCCAGTCGTCGAGGTACGGACGCACAAGAATACCTTCCCGTCTCAACGCCGCTGCCACAACCACCATGACCTTGGTGAAGGTCCGGGGAGCCGTTGCTAATCCAAAGGGCAGGGCACGAAACTGAAAATGACCGAACGGAACCGCGAACCGGAGAAATTGATGATGGTCGGGGCGGATGGGAATGTGGAGATACGCTTCCGATAGATCGAGAGAGTTAAGAAACTCCCCTTGCTGGACCGCCACTATCACCGACCGCAGAGTCTCCATATGGAAGTGAGACACGCGGAGGCACCGATTCACTCCCTTGAGGTCCAAGATAGGACGGACCCCGCCATCCTTCTTTGGGACGATGAAATAAATGGAGTATCGACCTTCGACGCGTTGGTCTTGCGGAACAGGTACGATGGCCTTGAGGTGCAGTAACCGCTGAACCGTGTCCCTCATTGCAGCGATCTTGGCGGGTGACTTGCCGGGCGAGCGAACAAAGGCGGGACGCACGGGCTTCAGCATCTCTAGCGCGTAACCCTCTCGAATCACTTCCAGGACCCACATGTCTGATGTTACTCGGGTCCAGGCAGGATAAAAAAGTCTTGCAACCGGCCCCCTACCGGCACCAAGGTTGCCTGGACCCCCCTTATATCATTGCTGCTTCTTGGCCTGGAAGGCAGAAGACGAGGAAGGTCCAAACCCCCGACCTGCTCCTCGAAACTCCCGGAAACCCTGACTCCGGTTAGAGTAACGGCCTCTCAGGCTGGCAAGGAAACGCAGAGACCGAAACCGCCGAAAATCCCGCAACTGTCCTCTACCCGCTTGAAACGGACGGGCAGGCTTGGTCTTATCTTCGGGCAGTCTACCCCCTTTGGACTCACCCAAATCCTTGACCAATTTCTCTAAATCCTCTCCAAACAAAAGCTTCCCTTTAAACGGAAGCTTGCTTAAGCGAGCCTTGGAGGACACATCCGCAGACCAGTTGTGAAGCCACAAATATCGCCTCGCTGCTATTGCGGATGCCATGCTGTTGGCCAAGCCACGCATTAGGTCATACTGCACATCGGCCAGATATGCTGCCCCTGATTCCAATTTGGTCAACTCTCCGGGCCCTTCCGCGTCCTGGCTGCCCTGCACCCGCTGGGACCAGCGGAGACAGGCCCTAGCCACCCATGCGCCACACATGGCGGCCTGGAGAGATAAGGCATTGACGTCAAAAATCTGACGCAAAAGTACATCCAACTTCCGATCCTGCGGGTCCTTGAGAGCCGCACTACCTTCCACCGGAATGGTAGTCTTCTTGGTGACCGCCGAAACGGCGGCATCAACCTTAGGAGACTTAAAAACCTCTTTATCCTGATCTGACAAAGGATAAAGGCGACTCATGACTCTCGCTCCTTTCAGCGGGCCTTCCGGGACGTTCCACTCCTCCTGAATCATCTCCCGGAACACCCGGTGCACCGGGAACGCCCACTGAGTCTTACGGAAAACTTGAAGCAAAGGATCTTCCAGGGTGTCATCATCCATTGTACCCGGAACCGGCATATTGAGAACCTTGAGGGACTCAACGATTAAGGCTGGAAGCTCTTCCCGGCGGAAAACACGAACGACTCTGGCTTGGTCCTCCTTTTCAGCCAGTTCGCCTTCCTCCAGCTCTTCCTCTGCCTCGAACTCACAGACGTCATCCTCTGACAAGTGACCCTCGGAGGCAAGAGTACAATCCGTCGACAAGGCGTCTAGACGCGGCCTCTTGGCGATGACGGAGGACTCCTCGGCCGGGACATCTATGGCGGATCTTTTTAGTCCCGCGAGTGGCTCCTGGCAGGGGCCAGAAAACAAGGCATGTTGCAGGAGCGTGACAAATTCGCTGGAAAAAATGGCAGACCAGTCCTTGGGCAAGGGAGCTGCTGCCCTAATAGTATCCGGGGCAGAAGAAGGCCCTGCAACAGGCTCGTCCCGGACTGTCTCCACCACTGGTGTGGCAGAAGTGGTGGACTCAGAGGGCTGGACCTCCACTTTATCAGCTTTGGAGGGGTCCATGCCAGGCGAATCCCTCACACAGGCCTTACACACGCCTGAAGAGCTTTTCCTCAAGCCACACACCAAACAAAGTGGCTTTGAGGACATTGCCGCCCTGAGGGCTAAAACAGCCCTGTCTGCAGAGAAGAAATGCTGTCCCCTCTCCCGGACAGGCAGAAGTGCCCAAAAATCCCCCCGAGGGCACTCTAAAGCAAAAGAAAAAATTCACTCGGTATGATAGATTGGGGGGTTTTTTTTTGTTTTTTTTTATTGCTATAGTAGCTTCAGAACCTTACCGAGAACAAAACCGCCGAGAAAAAATAAACGGCAGGAAAAAACCTCCGGACAAGAAAAAACAGAGAGAGGAGACCCAGACAGACAGAGCGCCCCCCCCCCCCGCACGCGCCACGCGGCTAGGCCCGACAGACCCAAAAGCGCGCCAAACTGAAGCGCTGCTCCCAACGGCCCGAATCGGGCCTTCTTACCTGGTCGCACTGAGGGGAAGGAAGCCAGGAGAAATTCAGGAAGGCAATACGCATAGCTGCAGCCTCGGAGAAAGACTGACCCCACGAGCAGTCCGCTCCGGTATGCAGAGGGAAGGATCGCCTCGAACCTGCCAGCGCACTTACAGGCAGCCTTCTGTGTGGCGCTGGCTAGGCTGAACTGTGTGCCTGCTCCCCCGGGAACTGTCGGGCCAAATCCCCAGAGTCCCCTAAAACAGCAGGACGCTGTCCATACACCATTCTGGAGAATACCCAGGCCGGAGAAAAAGAAGGGGGGGGGGGAGGATGGAACAGAATAGGAGGAAAATAGAGAGACGCCTGCAATGAATCCCTTAAAGGCACACAGCTTTGTTTTATTTTATTTATTTTTTTTTTTTAAACTGCTCTACCTAAACTGAAAACCTAAAGAAATCCCAAAACAAAATTGAGCAAATAGTACTTAATTGCTTCTCCAGTGAGCCCGGCCTTCCGGGCTCCTATCTCCCAAGCTGCTTGGAGACTGAGGTAACTGATGGCAGGAGGCAGATCCCGAAGGGATATACCGGTGACATCATGAAAAAAAGAGGAGGAATTTTCTCAGTCTCCAAAGCTGCTGGATGAGATAGGGAACCCAGAGGTCCGGGACTAGCCTGGTTACACGAACAGGAAATGTGTGTTGTGCATTATTTACTGATTTACCGATTCTCCTTCTCATTGCTTTGTGTTTGGATATCCGTCACCCAAGAGCCCTGGTGAGTTACCGGTGAGGTGGGTGCAGAGTACACAAAAAGTTGGTGCCGTGCCGGATACGGATCTCTGCATTCAGGGCAACAGCAGAAGGTGCCAGAAGATTTGTGAGTATTACCAGTGATGGGTAATCTGTTAAGCAGACAGGCTCCGTCTCAGATGCGTGAATGGCATGACAGAGCTAGGGCTTTAGCATTTAAGAAAGACAGCCCTTCTTATTGTATGCTTCTATTGTATGTATGAGAAGCATGGTGATGTAGCCATCGATTCCGTAGCACATTGGGATTCAGTGACTAGAGGTAATGAGAATTTGCAGTTTCCTCTGGAGGGAACTTTCTCTGTAGATAAGGTCCATTACCTGAGATATGAGTTGGCGGTTAAAGGTAAACCGTGCAATAGTCATTAATGGATTGTGCTTACATGGTGGAAACGGATGGTACATGAAGAAAAACATAGGAATGAAATTCAAGATTTGAAACAAAAGTTATTTGTGTTAGGAAATGTAACTAATGACCAGCTGAGCAAGTGCGGGTCACTCATGTAGCAGAACTAAGAGAAAAAAAAACACTTAGAGAAACAGAAGTTAGGGGGAGTAGAATTGTGTATTTTGGATATTTGGAATGTCTCCCAGCTCAAAGAATTGAGAGCACGTTTGAACCGAGAAACGGAAAGCATTGTACTTGTAATAAGAACCTTAAGGGTGGCAATAGGTGATAGTGTTTCCGTTGCGAAAGAATTAAGAGTTACTGATGAACTTATTGACAAAATTGAGAGAGATTTGGACAGACATTATGAAACCTACAGAGGGGAGCGTGATCAATTATATTATGATCTAGGCTCTATTCAGGAAGCTATACACCAGCAAATAACTCACATTCTAGCACAGTTAAATCTGAAGCAGCTGTGGGAAGTGATATTGTGTCTACTTATCCTTTTCGTTTGTAACCAGCGGGCTTGACAAGTTCTATGACTCTGCCTGCAAATTGGAGTCCTAAAGAAGTGTTTGATTTGGCTAAAACTTTTCCAAATTACAGGGATAACCCTGGTAGATTTGTGTCTTTATGATCTCAAATAATTAACAGTTATAATCCCACTTGGGCAGATCTAGATAATTTGCTTAGAGCTGTGTTTTTTAATCCAGGGTCACTCATCCAATTTGTGAAGATAACTGGCAATGGCCACTGGCAGACCCTGTGATAGATTTTCAAGAAAAGACAAAGATAGTTTTGTTTTGTGTAGAGAGAAATTGTTAGAATCCCTTAAAGTAGTATGCAAACCTATAAAGGATTGGTCGAGACTAACATCTCTAAGGCAGGATAGGGGTGAAAAGGTTGCAGATTTTCACACTAGGTGTATGCTAGCTTTTAAAGACTATTCTGGTGAGGCGGAAGAGACACCTTCAGGATTCACTAATATTTTTGTAAATGGTTTGATTCCGAGAAGAAATTTTGGAAACTTCAATAGATTGGCCAGCTAGAACAGCTGATGCAATTCTGGAAGGAGCTCGATACAGTGAGTTGCTCAAGGAACAGCAAACTAAGATAGATGTGAAAAAGACCAAATTGCTCAACTTACAGATTGCTTCCATGCAACCACCCATGAGCAGGGGTAGAGGTAGAGGTAGAAACAGAGGGAGATGAGGTTATGGGAACCCTCAGCGAGGGTGTGGACAGTCAAGAGGAATGCGTACTTGCTATACTTGTGGAGAGATTGGACATTTACAGCGAGACTGCCCCTGGAATCAGAATCTTGATGTCCAGAAAGCTGATTTCCCTCCTCCGGTAAAAGCCAAATTCACTCACGTATATCAGTGTTTCTCTAACCCAGAAGATTGTGGAGGGTGATACATGGGATGCATGACTTTTGTTGAATTTGAATATAACTCCTCAGGGTGAGTTAGAAGCTAAGCTGGGAGGATCTAATTTGAAGTTTGTTATTGATACTGGAGCTACTACATCAGCACTGCGTTTACAGGATTTGCCTGCCGTTTATCACACTCAACTAGCACAAGCTCCGATAGTACATTGTGAAGGCATTGAGGGTAAGATAATTCCTCATCGTAAACTTGAATTTTTACATTTGCAGATTGGAGAGACTGTGTATCCTACTACCTTTCTTGTAGGTGACACTTTACCAGTGAATCTTTTAGGTCGGGATTTTTTGGCTTCACATCGTGCTACTCTATCCTGGATGAGTGGAAAGTTGTTTTCAGCTGTATTCTCTGTCTGAAGTGCCATCCCCTGCAGATGCCAGTACCATTCATCCTGCTCTTGGAGAGCTTCCTTCTACCCTGTGGGCAGTGCTGAGATCTAATGTCGGATGCCTTTCTATCCCACCTGTGAAAATCGTCGTGAAACCTGGAGCTCAGCTTCCTAGGCTCAAGCAGTATCCACTACCAGCAGCTGCCATCAATGGAATTCGTCCTGCGATTAAAGATCTTCAGAAACAAGGTGTTATCTATTCTACAACTTCACCATGTAATACTCCAATTCTTTCTGTACTAAAGGCTGACGGTAAGACTTATAGATTTGTGCAAGACCTGCGAGCAGTAAATAGTGCGATTTTGCCAATTTTTCCCTTGGTACCTAATCCACATGATATCTGGACACAGATACCTAAAGGGACTACTGTTGTAGATTTGAGTTCTGCTTATTTTTCAGTTAGAATTAGCAAAGAAAACCAATTTTTATTTGCTTTCCATTCTGACAACAAACAATATACTTGGACCACTTTGTGTCAAGGGTACACTGATAGTCCTGCGTATTTTATGCAGGCCCTAAGAACTGCGCTGCTCGATGTGAGGCTCGACCATACCTCGACCATACCTCTTTAGTTCAGTATGTGGATGATTTGCTTTTATGTTCACCAAGTTATGAGATTTGTTTGTCAGATTCCTTGTCTCTATTAGCTCATATTGCTGATTTAGGATTGAAGGTTAATTTGTCTAAGCTGCAATTTGTATCTCAAAATGTTACTTTCCTGGGTGTTGCCCTAACACCATCTGGTCGTGCAATTACCTCTGCTAGATTGAAACCTATTCTTTCATTGCCTTTTCCAGCAACACCAGTGTTATTGCGTAAAATCCTGGGTCTGTTAATCTTTTGTAAACAATGGCTAGCAAATTTCTCAGACCTTACTGCTCCGCTTTATGCTCTCATTGGGAAAGAAGGACCTGAAGGTCTTATTGTACCCACATTATCACAGTGGGAAGTCTTTTTAAATATAAAGACTGCACTGGGAAATGCGGCATGTTTATCTTTGCCAGATTATTCTTTACCATTCAAACTGTATGTGGCTATTTCCGATTCCTCTGCTACCTGTGTGCTTTTACAAGCTCTCCCAACAAGTAGGCTATTTCTCAAAGCAATTTGATTCAGTGACTTTGGGACTCCCACCATTTCTACGTAGTTTGGTAGCAGTGGCTTTTGCAATTGAAATGACTGATTTTCTAGTTTTACAGCACGTTTGTTGACTCTGGAATTAATAATTTCCCAGCCTCATGTTACAGTATGTACTACATCAATATGTAACCCTTCAACACTTCTAGTTCCCTTGACAGATCTTGTTGAGGAGGAGGGGGTCTCATGGTTGTTTCCAAACTATTTTGACATTTTCTGGAGCTAGACCTGATCGTTCCCCTATACCTTTACTAGTCCCGGATGTAACTGTTTGTGGATGGTTCTGCTTTCAGAGATGAAAAGGGCAAACTTCGTGTAGGCTATGCAGTCACAACAGTTAATGACGTAGTGGAATCAGGTTCTTTGCCATTTACCAGTGCACAGCTAGCAGAAGTGTTTGCAAAGGGCAACCATTTTGCAGACCAAGAAGCACGGCAAGCTGCCCTCCGAGCATCGGTGTCACCGACATTGCTGTATTTAACACCATCTAACATGACTGTTTTCCCTTTCATCTCTCTTGCAGCAATATCAGGATACTTCCTTTGAAACCCAAATTCTGTGGACTTCGTGGGGTGCAACCTGTGATACGCAGGGCTACTGGAAAAAGGATCATCATTTGTCCTGACAGTCTATTGTTTCCACTTGCTCTGTTCCTGCCTCATAAGCTTCACCTGTCCGCTGTAGCTATGAATTATGCCTTTTCGGTTCTCCGGTATAAACTGAAGTTTTGGTTTTTTTCTGTGGCACAGCTTGTCTGCACTGTTTCAAGACTGACAGGGTAGAGTCAGCTTAGGGTCAGTTATAAGGATTTCTGCCTTCCGGACTCTTTTTTTGATTTTGCAGCTTGATTTTACAGACCTGTCCCTGTGCCAGAGGGGGGAAACGGTATTTGTTATTGATCATTTGTCTTTTCTCCGGTTGGTTAGAAGCTTATCCCACTACCAGTATGACTGCTGGGGTCGCCATCAAATTACTGCTCACTCAGTTTATTCCTGTTTGGGGTGTACCTTTTGTTCTTTCTTCTGATCAGGGTCCAGCCTTCGTTGCGAGTGTCTGGAAGGGTATTGAAAATTGGTTTGGTATTAAGAGACAACTGCACACTCCTTATCATCCGCAAAGCTCTGGCCAAGTGGAACGGATGAATAGGACACTCAAAGGTCAATTGCACACTTTGACACATGATTGGGCTACAGATTGGACAGAAGCCCTTCCTTTTGCCCTTATGGCAGTGCGTAATTCCCCCCAGCATACTCGGGGAGGCCTGACACCATACGAAATAGTTACTGGACGTCCAGCAACTTCTCCACATGAATTGGCAGTTATCCTGGATCCTCAACTGTTGCGCAGCGATATTTTGACTTATTGCTCACGATTGCACTCACTCCTGTTTCCCCTTTACTGCAGGTGAACCCTCAACGAGATGCTCCTTCAGAATCATCACATCCAGAAGTGAAGCCAAGGGATTGGGTCCTGATTAAGAATTTGCATCCAAAGACACTTCTGGCCAAGTTCCTAGGTCCATTCCGTGTGCTCCTGGTGGGATACTCAGCTTGCAAAGTGGAAGGACATTCTCGTTGGATACATCTTACACAGTGTAAATAGGCTCCTTCCCAGGATCCAGAAGGTGGTTCCCTGCATCAGTGAATTAAGAGATTGCAACGCAGAGACTTATTGGGCAACAGTGATATTGCAGAAAGGACTATCGTGATTAAGTGCTTTTTGAATGAACTAATTATGCAAAACACCTGTACAGCATCTATACTGCTGATTAGGCGGATAAAAGTTAGTTTGAATTAGTGTTTTACTGATATATAAGCAATGACCTTTTGGCACTTAACCTCTACTTCATGAAGAGATTGAGAATTAGGGGGTAGTTATAGTGTATATCTTCATCATATTAAGAAGGGTAGGTGTGTTTTCATTTTGTATTAGAACATTTATTTTTGGAGTAATTAATAGTGTCAGATATTTAGAGGTTTCTTAAGAATGTTTCCTTATCTGGTCCTAGTTGTGCTGTGGCATATTAATGAAGCAGTACTGCATTTTAGAATCTTGGGAATGTTATGGGGAATATCCAAATATTTTTGAGTCACATTTACACTTAGTTACAAAACATTTTAATCTGTCGAATTCTGCTGTTTGCCTTCCAACTGTGACAGCCACTCAGCATGGGTTTCCTACCACGAGCTAGGCCTAAAACCTGTCAAGAGTTTTGTGACATTTATTTATTTATTTCACATTTCTTATACACCGCGCTATTTGTCATCAGTGCGGTTTACATTATAACAATAAAACACATAGGCCAAATAACTGGCTTTCGTTTACAGATAACAGGGAATTAAAATGGAGGTAAACCAGGGGAACTATATACAATCTTTGAAACTACCTGTTGGGACATATGTCAGCTCTGTACATTCATAAAGGATAGGTATGGGGTTGTGAGGGTAAGTGTGGGAGGGAGGGAGGGAGGTATGTCCAGAAGCTTAAAGTGAGTGATAAAAAGGTATTGTTTGAGGGCCTTTCTAAACTGTCTAAGGTCCAAGATCGCTCTAATGCCGGGAGGGAGTTTATTCCAGCATCTGGGGGCGAAGTTAACAAAAGCTCTGTTAATCGTTGATTGGTTGGACTTGATGGAGTTGCTTGGTATGATTAGCAAATCCATGGCAGAAGCTTTTTGAGGCCTGTTGTTCTCTGTGTGTGTGATGAGATCTGAGATGGCTGCAGGAGATAGTTTGTTGAAGGCCTTGAAGGTGATGAGGAGGGCCTTAAATAGTATCCTAGAGCTTATTGGAAGCCAATGAAGTTCTTCTAGAATGGGGGAGATGTGGTCACTCCTTGAGGCTCCGTGGAGGATCCGAGCTGCTGACATAGCTTTTAATCTAACTACTGTACAATGGTCTCAAACACAGACCCTAGAGTAGTTAGCCCTATGCCTCTCCCCTTCAATATGTTTTATGGCTCAAAGAACAGGGAAAAAGGTAGGGGACACTCCGTGGAACATCTGTAAAACAGTAATGCTACATAATTCTTCTATCTGGTATAAAAAATCCCACGTAAGAAGATCCTATATTTCAGTAGTACAGTTAGTGCCAGTTCAAGGGAACCAAGTGCATGATTATGAATTGTTACAGTATAATAGTTCTGGATACCCAACCCCTTTGAATGACTCTAGTTCAGACCTAGACATACCTAACTGGAGTTGCCCCTTGTTAGAGTATTACCATCCCTGGGAACGTAATCTATCTGTAGGAATTAAAGAAATGAGCATTACTCAGTGGGCTCTAAATAATTGCACACAGAATATATCTTGTCCTCACAACTTAACAATTTGGGAGAATGGATTAGTGGCTTTAGAAGGAGATTTTGTGTGTGGTAATCTTGCATATACAGAACTTCCTAGAGGTTGGTCAGGTACTTGTTACGTTGCCCAGTTAGATACCCCGTGGCGTTTTTTATCTTACCAAAATATTACTTTATCATCAACCCTGAATAATTCTATAAGAAAAAAGGAAGTTTCCCCTCAGGATAAGGCCATAGCAGCTGCACAGCAACTAGTAGACTCTACAAGTCCTTTGATGTATTTACGGGTACCGTTTGGCTCTCAACATTTGGAGCCATAGCATCCACCAGAGAATATGGTACCCAGATTATGCGATTACAGGCAGTTGTTGAACTTACAGCCCTGGATCTCACAGAGACAATTAGCATGTTACAAGGTGCAGTGGACAAGGTGTCTGCTTATGCAGCCCAGAATCGCATGGCTTTAGACTACCTCCTAGTGAAGGAAAATGGCGTGTGTGGATTAATTTTTGATCATTGTTGCACTATGCTTGATGAAGGAAAAATAGTGAAAGGCCTACTAGAAAAGGTTAGAAATCGTACTTTTGTTTCAAGTAGTAGTTATGTAAGTTCTTTTTCTGATTTTTTTGATTCTGTTTCTTCTTTCTGGAGTTCATTATCTAGGCCCCTGCAAGGCATGTTAGCATCATTGTTTAGCTTTTTGGGGAATCTCATTTTAGTAGCATTCTCTGTGTAATATCTGCTTACTGTAAGAAATCAGTGGACTCATTGACCCCTAAAATGATGTTACAGATTGACCCAAAATCTAGTTACAATCCTTCTTTAATATAAATGTCTGAGTTTCCTTACCTTTGAAATGATTCTTTACAGAATCAGAGGAGGGACTGAAAGTAAGCTTGTCTGTACAGGGCCGTGTACACGGTCAGGGTACTTAAATGATAATTACACTTACCTGGTAATTGTAGTTCCTTGAGTGACGACAGTTCAAGTCCTCTACCTCTGGGTTGTCAACCTCCACCCGCAGCTTTGGAGACTGGCATATCAGAATGACGACATCACTGGATATAGCCTGCTGCACTCTCACCTCAGTCCCAGTGTGAACTATTAACAAAGCAGACTCAAAGGAGCAACCAATAAGTAGCCAAAATCCATCAACAGTATCTATTCTACCTAATCTTAAAACCATTTAATCAATCGGCAAAGCTTTCTTATACCCTTTTTCTGCCCCATAGAACTTTAAACAGATTACAGACAGAATGACAAACTAAACGACCTACCTGTAATAATTCTCTTCTTTAGCGGAAGCGCTGAAGTCCTCCTGAATAATACTCTGGGCGGGATGGAGGACTGAACTGTCGTCACTCAAGGAACTACAATTACCAGGTAAGTGTAATTATCATTTCCTTATCGTTCCTCCAATTCAGTCCTCTACCTCTGGGAAGTACTAGAGCAGTAATCATTGGGAGGGACCCCGCCAACCGGCACTGCCGAACCGAATCGGGCATCCGCCGCCGCCGCAACATCCAGCCAGTAATGCTTACTGAAAGTATGAAGAGACGACCAAGTCGCCGCCCTACATATATCCCCTGGCAGAACCAAACTATGCTCCGCCCAGGAGCATGCCGGCGCTCTGGTGGAATGCGCCCACAATCCGGCGGGTACCACAAGTCCTTGAATAAGATAGGCGGAAGCAGTTGCCTCCCGAACCCACCGGGCAATGGAGGCCTTAGCTGCCGCCTCCCCTTTGCGCACACCTCTGAACACCACAAATAACCGATCCGATTTGCGAAAGGACTCAGTCACTCTTAAATATCTGCGCAACATCCTCTTTACATCCAACCGTCGCAAACTGCATGCCGGTTCACCGCCTTCCCGAGAACCCAGCACCGGCAAACATACCGCCTGATTCAGATGAAAGGAAGACACCACTTTGGGCAAAAAGGACGGAACTGGATGCAGCACCACCTTCTCCCTAGAAAAGGACAAGAAAGGCTCCCTACACGACAACGCCTGCAATTCCGAAATGCGTCTAGCTGAACAGATCGCCACCAGGAAAACCGTTTTCAATGTCAAGTCCTTCACTGAAGCCTGAAGCAACGGCTCAAAGGGAGGCTTAGATAAGGCTGCCAACACCAAATTGAGGTCCCACGGCGGAATCAACTCTACGCTCCGGCCTCAACCGAGAGGCCGCTCTCAGGAAACGAACCACATCAGGATGAGAACCCAGCTGTACTCCCTTCACCTTACCTCGATAACAGGAAAGAGCTGCCAACTGCACGCGCAGTGAGCTGGCTGCAAGACCTTTATCAAACCCGTCTTGCAGAAATTCTAAAATTGACGGAATATCGACCGTAGACGCCCGGATTTGTTTTCTCGAGCACCAATCCTCAAAAATACGCCAAACATGCATATACGTCAAGGAAGTGGACTGCTTGCGCGCTCTAAGCAGCGTAGCAACGACCGCCGCCGAATAGCCTTTTTTTCTCAGCCGCGCCCTTTCAATGGCCAGTCCGTAAGCGAGAACCAATCCACTTGAGGCATGAAGAGAGGACCCTGAAGCAACATGTCCCCTCTTGCCGGCAACCTCCACGGCTGACCGTCCAGGAGCCGCACATCTGCATACCACGGGCGCCTCGGCAAGCATCTTTCCCGGATGAGCCCCAATCTTTTGCACTACTCGGCTTATCAATGCCCACGGGGGAAAAACGTAAAGGGGCCCCGCCGTCGGCCACGGCTGCATCAGCACATCGATACCCTCTGACATCTGCTCTCGCCTCCTGCTGAAGAACCTGCCGACCTTCGCTGACTGAAAGGTTGCCATGAGATCCATTATGGGCAATTCCCATCGATTCACTATCTGCGCAAAGACATCGGGATGCAGCTCCCACTCTCCCGCATCTACTCGCACTCTGCTGAGGAAATCCACCTTGACATCGTCTTTTCCTGCAATGTGAGCTGCCGAGATCGCCGTCAAACGCTTCTCTACCCAAGCGAACAACCTGTCTGCCTCTTCCTGCATCGTCGCAGTTCCTATGCCCCCCTGACGATTGATGTAGGCGACTGCCGCCGAGTTGTCGGAAAGAATCCGAACCGGGTGACCTAACACCAACTCCTCGAACGCCACTAGTGCTAACGCTATCGCGCGCAGTTCCAATCGATTTATCGACCAAGACGCCTCCAGAAGAGACCAAACCCCCCTGCATGAACCTGCTCCCGCAGTGAGCTCCCCAGCCGGCTAGACTGGCGTCCGTGATCAGCGGCAGCCAATCCGGGAGCTCCAGCGGCATGCCGGCTGACAGCGACAACTTGAGGAGCCACCACTGCAGGGACTGCCTGACTGGACATGGTAGCCGTTTGCTCAGATGATCGGACTGATGCGACAAGCGACAAAGCAGCGCTCTCTGCAGGGGCCGCATATGTACCTTGGCCCATGGGACTGCTTCTATCGTTGCCGCCATCGTTCCCAACACCCGAAGGTAGGACCATGCCGACGGGGCTGGAGTGGACCTGAACTGACGAACTACACTCCGAAGTGCCTGAGCTCTCTTGTGCGGCAAAAACACCTGACCGCTCTGTGTCTCGAACCGCACTCCTAAGTACTCTAAATCCTGGGAGGGCTTTAGCCGACTCTTGGTCCGGTTTACCACCCACCCCAGAGTCTGTAAAAATTCCACTACTCTGCCTGTCACCCAAACGCTCTCTGCCTCGGATTTGGCCTGTATCAGCCAATCGTTGAGGTACGGGTGCACGAGAATTCCTTCTTTGCGCAGTGCCGCCGCCGCCACCACCACAATTTTGGTGAAGGTCCGGGGTGCTGTAGCCAGACCGAAAGGCAACGCCTGGAACTGATAATGACCCCAAGGCAGAGCGAACCTCAGGAACTTCTGATGAGCCGCCCGGATAGGAATATGCAAATACGCTTCTGAAAGATCCAGCAACATCAAATACTCCCCTTGACGCACAGCTACAATCAATCACTGAACGCAAAGTTTCCATCCTGAAGTGCGGAACCCACAGGCACCGATTCACGGCCTTGAGATCTAAAATGGGCTGTAAGGATCCGCCCTTCTTTGGCACCACGAAATAAATGGAATACCGCCCCACGCCGTACTCCTCTTTCAGAACTTCTACGACCGCTCCTAACTGGACAAGCCGCTCCAAGGTTTCGCGAATCACCAGGACCTTTTTGGGACCTCTGCAAGGAGACATGACGAAGGAATCTGTCACCGGCCGCGCCAACTCTAGTGCATATCCCTGACGAATTATCTCCAACACCCAATGGTCGGAGGTGATGTGGGTCCAAGCAGAGAGAAACTCCCGCGGCCTTCCTCCTATGGGAGGCCCCACCGCTGGGACCCACCTCACTTCATTGAGCCTTGCGAGGTGTGGAAGTGTAACTTGAGGAAAAACCTCTGTTGGCTCCCCTAAACCCAGGAAGTTCTGGGCTCGGGAAGGAAATGGACCCCGCTGGAAACTGGAGAACCTCGACGCCCAGAACCGTCGAAAATCCCAAAACGGGCCCCGAAAGTTCGAACCGGGCCTCCCCTGTTTCGGTTTATCTTCCGGAAGCCGGCCCACCTTGGACTCACCCAGGTCTTTGACCAACTTATCCAAGTCCTCCCCAAACAATAAACCACCTTTAAACGGCAACTTACTAAGACGAGACTTGGAAGATCCGTCCGCCGCCCAATTCCGTAACCACACCGATCTGCGGGCGGCCACCACGGAAGCCGTACTATTAGCAAGTGCACAGATCAGATCATAATGCACGTCCATGAGATACGCCACTCCGGACTCCAGGCGACCCAACTCCTTGAGCTCTTCACTGTCCATATGCAGGGACTGTCTCAACCTCTGAACCCAGTGTAAACATGCTCGAGCTACCCAGGCACCACAAATAGAAGCCTGTAACGACAGAGAATCGGCCTCAAAAATCTGTTTCAGCAAACCGTCCACCTTACAGTCCTGGGCATCCTTTAAGGCCGCGCTACCTTCCACCGAGATAGTAGTTTTCTTTGTCACAGCCGAAACTACTGCGTCCACCCGGGGCGCTTTGAACCTGTCCTTATCTTTATCTGCCAAAGGATAAAGCCTATTCATAGTCCTTACACCATGTAGTCCTGCTTACGGTCGGTCCCATTCCTCTTGAATCATTTTGTCTACCACCCTGTGAATGGGAAAAACCACCTGTCTCTGCCGAACTGCCTGAATGACAGGATCTTCCACTTCCTCTTCCACAGTAACTTGCGTGGAAAGATTCAGCATCTGCATCGCTTCCGTGATCAACGCCGGTAGCTCTTCCCTACGGAAGACTAATGATCTTAGATTGGATCTTGAGGAGGGGGAGATCCCTGAGCCCGAGGACCAGAATCCCTTCCTCAAGATCCCAATCTCTTCTCCATCCAACCAGTCCGGATCCGCAGCCACAGCATCTCGCATCCTCGACTTCTTAGGAGCCGGAGGACCCTCGCCCCCAAGGGGAGAGGGCTCGGCCAGCGCCATAGACCCCGGCAACTTACCTTGACGCCTCGAACAGAAAGCCTGATGCATCAATAGCACGAAATCGGGGCTAAAATCCCTGAGTTCCGAGGACCGCGCCGCCAGCCGTGCCCCAGACGGCCCCGCCACGTCCTCCAACGGCGACCCTTGCTCAGGGGCCTGAGGGGACGCTGTTGAACCCAAAGAACCCCCCTGCGTCTGAGACCTCTTTAAGAAGAAATTAGACCTTACCTGCTAATTGTCTTTCCTTGAGTTCTCTCTGGGCCAGTCCAGGCAAGTGAGGGTTGTCAACCTTCTCTAGCAGCTGAGGACTGAAAAACTGAAGAAGTTTTGCTGCAACAGTATCTGGCTCCCCCTACTGGCTAAACCTCAGTCTAAAGTTAGAAAAGCAGCAGAAAGGAAAGGAAAACGAAAACAGGAAAATCCCCCATAGGCTACTGTAGCCAAAATCCAAGCAGGGCACTCCCCGCCACCCACATGCAATGCAGGGTGACACGGCAGGGAGGAGTACCTGTTACTGTATAATGTTTTTTTATTTTATTTTTTCCTAATATTTCCTAAGAGATCGACCGCCCCCAAGAGGGAGCCCCACAGACCATCGCAAACCTTGACGAATCGCAAAGCCCAAAACCAAGCAAACGGACACTTCGATAAAAAAACAAACCTCCGCGTCGCCAGACACTGTCATGGAAGGTCACGCGACTCGCTGAACATCGGGCAGGGGCCTAGACTGGCCCAGAGAGAACTCAAGGAAAGACAATTAGCAGGTAAGGTCTAATTTCTTCTTCCATTTTGTCTCTCCGGGCCAGTCCAGGCAAGTGAGGGAAGTACCAAAGCAGTAACTATCCCTGGGAGGGACCAGCGAGACCGGCAACCACCGCGGACGCCCCGACTGTGGTGTCACCCGCGGCCTGCACATCCAGGCGATAATGCTTCGAAAAGGTGTGCAAAGATGCCCAAGTCGCCGCCCTACAGATATCCCACTGGAGGCACCAGAGCAAGCTGAGCCCAGGACGTCGCCTGGCTACGAGTGGAATGAGCCCTGAAAAACTCCGGAGGCGAATGACTGCGTACGCGGCTGAAACAGCACACTTCACCCAACGCGCAATGGAGGCCTTTGAGGCCGCTTCCCCCTTCCGGGGACCGCCAAACAAAACGAACAGCCTGTCCGATTTGCGAAAAGACTGGGTACAGCGAAGATATCGTTTAAGCACCCTACCTAAATCCAATTTCCTGAGAACCGAATCTATGGGCGCCCCGTCGCGATCAGGAAAGGTCGGGAGGGAAATCGACTGATTCACATGGAAGCGGGAAACCACCTTTGGAAGAAAGGACGGCACGGGACGCAACATTACCTTCTCCCGAGAAAAGTGCAGAAACGGTTCTCTACAAGAAAGCGCTTGCAAATCAGATACCCATCTAGCCGAACAGAGGGCCACCAGAAAAGCCGTTTTCCAGGAAAGTTCCTTAAAGGCCACATCGCGAATGGGCTCGAAAGGAGGACGCGTGAGAGCCTCAAGCACCAGATTAAGATCCCAGGCAGGCACAATGGGACGGACCGGAGGACGCAAGTTCTGAACGGCTCGGAAAAAACGCAACACATCGGGATGACGGGATAGGAGCATCCCTTTAATCCTACCCCGAAAACACGCCAGAGCCGCAACCTGCACCCGGAGTGTAGCGGACGCCAGACCTTTATCAAAACCACCCTGCAGGAAGGAGAGGATATCAGGTACCAAGGAGCCCGCCGGTCGAAGACCGCGCTCCGCACACCAATGTTCAAACAGCCGCCAGACGCGCGTGTACGCTACAGAAGTGGACGCGCGCCTCGCCCGAAGGAGGGTATCGACGACGGTCGGCGCATAACCTTTGTGCCTCAGCCTTTCCCGCTCAAGAGCCAAGCCCTAAGCGAGAAGCGAGCCACGTCCGGCATGAGAAGAGGACCCTGAAACAAGAGATTGTCCCGCACCGGAAGGCGCCAAGGCCGGTCCACCAGCAGGCGGATCAAATCCGCGTACCAAGGGCGCCGTGGCCAATCTGGAGCCACCAGAACTATTTGCCCCGCGTGACCCTCTATGCGCCGTAGAACCCGACCTATCAAGGGCCACGGAGGGAAAACATAGAGCAGCCCTACCAACGGCCAGGGCTGTACCAGCACATCGAGACCCTCGGACATAGGTTCCCTTCTCCTGCTGAAGAAACGACTGGCTTTCGCATTGTTGAAGGTCGCCATCAAGTCCATCACCGGCTGACCCCACCGGAGAACTAGTGCGTAAAACACAGCTGCGTTCAACTGCCACTCTCCTGGATCCACAGCGTGCCTGCTGAGGTGATCCGCCTGGACATTGTCGCGACCTGCCACATGTGCCGCCGAAAGAGCCACCAGGTGGACCTCCGCCCAGTCCATCAACCGTTGACTCTCTTCCAGGAGAGGCGCACTGCCGGTGCTGCCCTGTTTGTTGATGTAAGAAACCGCCACGGAGTTGTCGGAGAAGACTCTCACCGCCTTGCCCTGGACTAGGGAGCAAAACTCCTGCAGTGCCAACCGCACCATGCGAAGCTCCAGCAGGTTTATGGAGGCGGACGACTCAGAGGGTCCAGAGTCCCTGAGCTATGTGAGCTAGACAATGGGCTCCCCAGCCCACAAGGCTGGCATCGGTCGTGAGCAGGATCCATTCCGGCGGGCTCAAGGGCATGCCCGCCCGGAGATGAGCGGGATCCAACCACCAGAGCAGGCTGTCGCTCACAGATGGAGTGAGAGGCAACCTGCAAGAAAGCGGATGAAGTTGAGGAGACCACCTCGAGAGCAATGCCCGTTGTAACGGCCGCATATGCGGTCGAGACCAGGGCACCAGATCCAGGGTGGCCGCCATGGTTCCGAGCAGTTGCAAGTAACGCCAAGCGGAGGGCACCTTTTGGCGACGAAACGCCCTCACCTGTCCCAGCAGTTTCTGAATGCGGGCTTCCGGCAAGAAGACCGCTCCGACACTGGTGTCACACAGCGCTCCCAGGTACAGAAGCTGTTGAGTCGGCTGCAACCGGCTTTTGGACTGATTTATCACCCAGCCCAAGCTTTCGAGAAGGGCTACCACCCGGGCTGTGGCTACCGCTGATTCCGCCACGGAAGGCGCCCTTATCAACCAGTCGTCGAGGTAAGGATGCACGAGGACACCTTCCCGTCGCAACGCCGCCGCAACTACCACCATCACCTTCGTGAAGGTTCGCGGCGCCGTAGCCAGACCGAAGGGCAACGCTTGGAACTGAAAATGACCCATGGGCACCGCGAAACGCAGGAACCGCTGATGCTCCTGTCGTACGGGAATATGGAGATAGGCCTCTGTGAGGTCGATGGAGGTAAGAACCTCCGCGGGTTGTACGGAGCAAATCACGGATCGGAGAGTCTCCATGCGAAAATGCGCGATGCGCAAGCAGCAATTCACGTGCTTGAGGTCCAAGGACCCCTCCTTCTTGGGCACCACAAAATAAACGGAGTAGCGACCGACCCCCAACTGGTCCCGAGGAACCGGCACCACGGCCTGCAGTCGCAACAAGCGCTGAAGGGTCTGAGAGACCGCCTCTGCCTTTACCGCAGAACCACAATGAGACACCACAAAAGCGTCCCGCAACGGCCGCGCAAATTCTAGGGCGTAACCGTTGCGTATAATCTCGAGCACCCAAAGGTCCGTTGTGATAGCGACACAGACAGAGAGAAACCACTGGAGACGTCCCCCCACCGGAACCTCCAGCTGGGTCAGGCCTCACTTCATTGGGGCTTTTTAACAGGGTTCTGCTGGGATTGGAAATAACCTCTGCCGAACCCTCGAGCCCCACGAAAGGACTGACCGCGAGACCCCGAGCGTCCTCTAGGATAAGGGGCAAAACGAGCCCCTCGAAATCGGGACCCTCCGGCCGGACGCTGACTCTTCGGCTTGTCCTCAGGGAGGCGACCGCCCTTGGAGTCTTCCAGATCCTTCACAATCTTATCCAACGCTTCCCCAAAAAGCAAGGCACCCTTGTAGGGCAGCTTAGTGAGACGCGTCTTAGAAGAAACGTCAGCGGACCAGTGGCGCAACCAAAGGAACCACCGAGCAGCAATAACCGACGCCATGGACTTTGCGGAAATACAAACCAGGTCATAGAAGGCATCCATCCGCGAGGTATGCCGCCGCCGATTCAAGTTTTGCGGAGTCCTCGTCATCGCTCTTGCCCCGAGCCCCCTGAATCCATCTAATGGAAGCTCGGGACACATAAGACCCACAGAAGGCCGCCCGAAGGGACAGGGCGGAAGCTTCGAAAGTCTGTTTAAGCAGAGCCTCAAGCTTTCTATCCTGCAAATCCTTGAGGGCCGCACCGCCCTCCACAGGAATGGTAGTTTTCTTAGTCACCGCCGATACCAAGGCGTCCACACTTTGGGTAAGCGAAGTAACTCGAGCTCCTCCGGCGGCAATGGATACATGCGGGCAATAGAGCGTGCCCCCCTCAAAGTAGCTTCGGGGCATTCCCATTCCGATTCCACCATTTGCTTCATCACACGGTGAACCGGGAAACACTTCTGCTCTGTCTTAAAACCTTGAAGGAGCGGATCTTCCAAAAGCTGATCCTGAGCCGGAGGCAGCACAATATTCAAAGTAGCCAGAGTTTGCGAAATAAGGACCTCCAATTCTTCCTTGCGAAAAACTCTGAAGAGACTGGGATCGTCTGCGCCCCCCAATTCACCATCCTCCAGCTCAGCCCACTGATCCAGATTAGGGTCTGAGCCCAGTTCTCCGTCCTCCAGAATGGGGAGTTCACCATCAGAGCCCCCAAGGCCCACGTAAACCCCCTGGGTATCCTGCACTGGCCTGGAAGGACCTTCCCCCGGATCCAACGCAGAAGGGTCTGCCATCCGGTCCTGTGAAAGTGGAGGAACGGAGCCCTGAGGCTGAGTCTGATTCCATTTCAGACAGTAAGCCTTATGCATCGCAAGAATAAAGGCTGCTGAAAAAGTATCCTCCAGAGGAGAAGCAGCCAGTTGCTGCACCGCCGGTACAGACAATGAAGGAGCTTCCTCCACCTGTACCAGCTTTTTTGTCTTAGCCTTGCTCTTAGAGCAGCTTTTATGGGCCGAAGGCAACGCCGCTGGAGTCGGCAGCATGGCCGCCGTTCCAGCCAAATCGGAACGTGAGGAAAAACCTCCTAGGAGCTCCGGGTGTCTCTTGCGAGTCCATGCCCACTAAACGCGCTGCACAGGAACCCCGAAAGCAAACCCAGGACTGAATCCGCGGCGAGACAAAATAAAAACAAAAAAGACAGAAACAGCTCAGGCGGCTCCTGTGAAAACGCCGCAGTCAAAGTGCGCCAAAAGCACCGGAGGCCCTGAATAAGCTGACTAACCTGTGCTCGGGAGAGCCGCCCTCAACAGAAATGGCAGGACCCGGCAGCAGACCCCCCGCTGCTAGCGGCGGCGTGCCGGCAATTCCGGAGGCTCAAAGATGGCTTCTGGGGCTCCCAGACCTCTTATAATCGCTGCTCCCAAGGTGCCCCGGAGCTGAAATCAAGGCAGGCTCTGCCTCCAACGTTCCCGTGAGCAACCGGCACTGATGGAGCCGAAGGGGAGAGCCCTGCTAGAACTCGTACCCCCTAACCGCCCCAGGAAGGACCAGAGCAAAGCAAAGGTAAGAAATAAAGCTAAAACTGAAAAAAAACAACCGGGAGCCAGATCAGAGACGTTGTCTTCAGCTGCTGAGGACTGAAAGACTGAGGTTTAGCCAGTAGGGGGAGCCAGATACTGTTGCAGCAAAACTTCAGTTTTTCAGTCCTCAGCTGCTAGAGAAGGTTGACAACCCTCACTTGCCTGGACTGGCCCAAAGAGACGAAATGGAAGACCCATTTGCTGCCCCCCAGCTGAGGAAAGAGTGGCACAACCCCGGCACACCCCTGAATCAGCTACTGCGCTCCTGCGGGTTCCACAGACAACACACTGTGGACGCCCCGCCATAGCAATGCTTAGTCAAGAAGCACCAACACTACTTGCTGCAGGACTTACTGTCCCCTCTGTTTTCTTGATTTCTTTTTTTTTTTATCATCTAGTTTACACCAAGGAAAAATCCCATAAATCCAGCAACATAGACCATCTGTGGCTCTCCCCCGCGAGAAAGGCAGCCCCTCCCCCTTCTCCCGCGAGAGACACTGAAGCGCGATAAAGCAAACCCTAAACTTATAAAGGAAGGACAAAGAAAGAGGAAACAAAGGAAAATAAAAGGAAATAAACTCTACCTTGTCCTCTGTGAAACTGCTGTCTGTTTCAGACTCGCGACGGGGCCCGTTAGCAGCCACGCGGTTTCCCCGTGCGCCAGGAAAATGGCCGCCGTGTGCCCCGATGGAGGAAAAAAGGCACCAAAACTTCCCGGTCCACACCGCGGGCCTTATTGGAGCTTCATGCCGGTAACGCCAAGCCTGTAACCGGTGAATGCTGACCGGCCAGGACTGCGCCGTTAAATACAGCAAGCCGCGACTGCCAGACAGCTTGTCAGTCAGCGCTCTCCCCCGCAGCCGCGAGCAGCCAGCCAACCCGGCCCGGGAAGGCAACTGCCGCACACAAGGGGATCTCCCCTGAAATGTCCGGGGGGAGAGAACCTGAGGCTCCTATGCAGTGCCTAACCGCTCCTGCTTAGGCAAACCCAATGAACGGCTATGAAGTGCCATTTGCTATCCTGACCCCAAGAAGGCCAGGGAGTAAGAATGCCAAAGAGCCTTATTATATTTGCCTTTAAAAAAAAAAAAAAAAAAAGGCACCCACACACCCACTTCTTAAATGAAATTCTATTCCCCAGCTACACTACCACAATGTTCCTTATCTGTTTCTCCAGAGAGCCTCTACTAGGCTCACCAACGTCCTCCTGCTGCCTGGAGACTGGTCACACTGGGACTGAGGTGAGAGTGCAGCAGGCTATATCCAGTGATGTCATCATTCTGACATGCCAGTCTCCAAAGCTGCGGGAGGAGGTTGACAATCCAGAGGTAGAGGACTGAACTGGAGGAACGATAAGGAATAACATTATATTACTAAAAGCCCTAAGAAAGAGTTAATACCATTCAGAGCTTATTACCCAACAACCACCTTGAAAGACACTGCTGAAATAACTAGGCTGAAGGTTTCTAACAAAGACACTAGTCTTGTTATAATAAAGATAAGTAAAGGGAGAACTGTCTCCCAGTCTCGATTCAGAGATATCAAACTGCAAGTGTTAGAATTTTTGTCTAAAAGGTTATGTCTGGGAATACATGTATGTCTCCTCATGATGACCTATGCTAATGAGAACTGAACTATGATGTTATGAATATACGTGATGCTTGACGTAGAACAATAAGGTGGAAATCATGCTGTGTAATGGAATATTTACTTATAAATAAAATGGCTGAAAGCTATGATGGCAGAGTAAACAAGGTGGTAACTTGGTTGCTCTCCCAAAGCTTTGGTTGTTTATTTTTAATACAAATGTGTTGTGTATTATTTACTGATTCTCCTTCTCATTGCTGTGTGTGTGAATACCCGTTATCCAAGAGCCCTGGTGAGTTACCGGTGAGGGGGGGGTGCAGAGTACACAAACAATAGGGGGATATGAATGGTGCCATAAGGGATAGAACAAACTACAGAAAGAAATTGCATGAGGGGGAGGGTAAGGCCCTAAGGAAAATACAAACATGGGATCTCGTTGATTTGTGGCGTGTTCCTAATGGGAATAATAGAGAAAGCATAGTTACTCACCTGTAACAGGTGATCTCCGGGAACAGCAGGAATAAGTCTTCACATATGGGTATCGTCGGTACCGACGGAGCCTGCGTGGGAACGCTCCCCACGTCCAATAGGAAAGCTTTTGGGAGCATCCCACAGCGCCTGCGTGCTGCCTTCCCACCTTTCCAACACTTCCTCTTCAGTTGAGTTTATAGCTGAGACCAAAGGAGAGAAGTAGACAAAGAGAGAGAGATAGAGAACTCCTAGGGGAGGTGTGTAGGTTGTGAAGACTTATTCCTGCTATCTCCAGGAACAAGCAGGAATGTAGTCTTCACATATGGGGCACTCCCCAGCTGAGAGATACCAAGGGAATGATCCCCAGCAAGTTGCGAACCCCAGGTGAAATGGGGTCATGGCTCCTCCCATGGATCTCTGGCATCGAAACCCAGGACGGCGGGTAGGAGTTGTACTAAGTCTGAAAGAGATGCTAGAGCACAGCCTGGCCAAATGAGGCATCCCGACAGGAGTCCTTGTCTAAGCAATAGTGGGCTGTAAAGGTGTGTACCGAAACCCAAGTGGCTGCACTACAGATGTTATCAATGGACACAGAACGAAGATTAGCCATTGAGGCTGCCATTGCTGTCACATTGTGAGCTGTGACATGGCCTTTGAGAGAAAGTCCCTTACTCTCATATGTAAAGGATATGCAATTTGCAATCCACCTAGAGAGTTTTTTTGGAAACTGGAAGTCCCAAATGACTAGAATCAAAAGCAACAAAAAGCTGAGAAGATTTTCTTTGTTGCTTAGTTCTTTGAAGGTAAAAAGCAAGGGCTCTTTTGCAATCTAAAGTATGAAGGTTCCTTTCTGCACTAGAGGCATGAGGCCTAGGGAAGAATACAGGAAGGTAAACCGCTTGGTTCAAATGAAAAGGCGAAACCACCTTTGGCATAAACTGAGGATGAGTCCTAAGAACTACCTTATCATGGTGAAATCTTCTATAAGGAGGATCCCCCACTAAGGCCTGTAACTCACTGATGCGTCTTGCAGAAGTGAGGGCACCTAGGAAGATGACCTTCCACGAAAGAAACTTTAGAGCTGTAGTGGCTAAAGGCTCAAAGGGTGGTTTCATGAGCTGCCCAAAAACAAGATTCCGATTCCATGCCACCAGCGGTGGCTTAATGGGAGGTTTTGTTAAGAGTAGAACTCTCATAAATCTTGCTACGAGTGGATGAGAGGAAATAGATTGTCCATCCAGAGGTTTGCGAAAAGCAGCAATGGCACTAAGATGGACCCTTACTGAATTGGTTTTAAGACCAGAATCTGATAAATGGAGGAGATACTCTAGAAGCGACTCCACAGGCACTGTATGGGGGTTAAGTCCCCTTTGAGAACACCATACAGAGAACCTCTTCCACTTAAAGGCGTAGGATCGCCTTGTGGAAGGCTTTCTGGAAGCCAAAAGGATATCCTTTACCTGTTGAGAAAGGTTGATATCCGGGATTTCTAGGCTTTCAGTAACCAGGCCCTGAAGTGCAGGGACTGGGGATTCAGGTGCAATAGGGTCCCGTTCTCCTGGGAAAGATGATCTGGAGCATATCCTAACTCCATGGCTTGAGAAAGACAGAAGCAAATAAAACATTTGACGTAGCCAACGTGGAGCTGAATATTATACGACCTCTGTCCCTCTGAAGTTTGAACAAAGTTTTGGGAATGAGGGGAACGGGTGGGAAGGCATAGAGGAAGTCCCGACCCCAAGCCCGACGTCTTACCTGGTCTCCTGCCTCTCAGAATCACCCATTCCTGCCCCCACACCAACACCCCTTAGAAAGTGTGTTGTATAGCGGGCGATATCCATTCGCCCGGGCTTTACCTGAATACACATACCATATTAGTTGTGTTGTGTGCTGTCGTTGGTCGCTTTATAGTTCGCTTTCATTAAATTTGTTACCGGAGGATGTAGTAAAGGCTGTTAGTGTAGCTGGGTTTAAAAAAGGTTTGGACAAGTTCCTGGAGGAAAGGTCCATAAACCATTATTAAGAAGGGACCCAGGATATCAATGCTTGACCCAATACAAGCATTGAGGAACCTGTGTCCCTTGGGGAAACTGCTAGGTACGTATGACCTAGATTGGCCACTGTTGGAAACAGGATACTGGGCTTGATGGACTTTGGTCTGACCCAGTATGGCATATATTATGTTCTTATGTTCTTATAAACGTTTTCAGGCAGACACAGCAAAGTGTCAAGAATTTGGTGATTTTGACAGGCTTTCCCAATTTTGTTCTAACTTGCCTATGCCTTGCCTTCGAATTGCTTCAAACCACTGACTTTTGCTTGCCACTGCAATTTTATTTCGCCTTGCCTTTGGCGTTGATTCTACACTGTGTGCAGTCTTTACTAAATCACGTGTGGTGGTATTTGAACTTGTTTGGCGGTATTTGATTTTATCTGATTTGAAGACAGGTGTTTGAGTTTATTTGATGATTGTTTGGTGGTATTTGATTATTGATGCCAGTATGATGAATTCTTATTATTACTTTTAGAACTGCACGTGTGGTTTTGGCATCTCCAGTCCTTGTATTGCACATCATCCAGAGGTCTTCAGTTCCTGTTGATCTTTATTACTTTGGGACAGTGATAGTTTTGGACCAGATTCAGCCAGTGTTTATACTAACTTAGCAGATTTGGCCTTCTTACATCCAGCCATCCCAGTATAACGAAGATGAGTGTTCCAAAGAAGAGCAAAACCTACCACTTTCATGATGAATGGGAAATGGACTACATCATGGTGAAAGACAAGTATTGTTGTCTAATTTGTAACGCCCCAGTGTCCTTGCCCAAAAAGGGTAATCTGGAATGTCATTATAAGGCTCTGCATAGCAATAAGTTTGATGCTGATTTTCCACCCAAAAGTGAAATTCGTAAACTGAAGCTCAAAGAACTTAAATCGAAATTGGCTACTCAGCAACAGTTGATGGTGAAGCCAAGGTCACGTTCAGTCAATGCGACCATAGCATCCTTCAAGGTCAGCAACCTGATCGCAAAGAAATGCAAACCTTTCACTGAAGGGGAATTTGTAAAAAATTGTTTTCTTGAAGCAGTTGACAATCTTTTTGAAGGATTTAAAAATAAGAAAGATCGTAGCTACTATTCAAGATCTACAATTGTGAAGAAACACCGTCGTGCGGCGAATAGAAAAGATGTGTGGAGACACAACTGAACAATTGTTGGAGGATGTTTCAAATTGTGTTGCTTTCTCACTCCAACTGGATGAATCTACAGACATAAGAGACATAGCCCAGTTACTAGTCTTTATCCGGATGGTTTTTGAAGACTTCAGTGTTAAGAAGAACTATTTGGAATGATTTCTTTAAAAAAGGGAGAACTACCGGTCAGGAAATATTTAGTTCTTTCCATTCTTTTGTGACAAAGGGTAATCTTCCATTGCATAGACTTCTTTCCATCACTACTGATGGAGCAAGAGCAATGACAGGTGAGGTTAATGGTTTCATAGCCCTCTGTAGACAGCATGACTACTTCCCAGATTTAGCACAGTTACTTACCTGTAACAGGTGATCTCTGGGAACAGCAGGAATAAGTCTTCACATATGGGTACGTCGGTACCAACGGAGCCTGCACGGGAACACTCCCCAGCGTCCAATCAGAAAGCTTTTGGGAGCATCCCTCAGCGCCTGCGTGCTGCCTTCCCAACTGTCTCTCCTCAGTTGAGTTTTATAGCTGAGACAAAGAGAGAGAGAGAGGAAAGGAAAGATAGATAGATACAACTCCTAGGGGAGGTGGGGAGGTTGTGAAGACTTATTCCTGCTGTTCCCAGAGATCACCTGTTACAGGTAACTGTGCTATCTCCAGGAACAAACAGGAATGAGTCTTCACATATGGGGACTCCCAAGCTAAGATGCCTGGAGCCCTAGCATGTTGGAGATTGAAACATGCTACACCTCATATGGCCAGGCATCCTGAGGATGGAGGGTAGGAGTTGAAAAAGAGAGGAGCTGTAGAAGCAGCTAACCTAAGATAGGACTACAGGCAAGGAGTCCTTGTATGTATGATAATTATCATGAAATATATTGAAATGAACAATCGCAATATGGACCTCACCTACTGGATTGCAGGAAGTAGAGAGGCTGATGGAGTCTACTGGGAATCCAGTAGAGGAATCTTCAAGGTGACCTCACTAAAGAGAAAGTGAAGGTCAAAATCTGGAAGTGACAGGTGACCCCAGGATTCAACTGGGGTAGTACAAAAACGGTAGTTCTTTAGTGGGAAGCTTTATGGAAAAAGCTGAAAACTCTTTTGGCTACAGAGTTACTCACAGTTAGGAGCAAAAGAGGAAGACTGACCGATTTAGACAAACTGGCCTAGTAATTGAGGGAAGAAGGGGTATGGAAAAAACCCCGTATTCCCAAAGAAAGGACAGGAGTCTGAGGAGTTGAAACCTCAGATCTACTGAAGATCCACCATGTCTTTCCTAACTGGTGAGAGGTAGGAAGATATTGGAGCATGGAGCTTCAGGGATACCTAAACCTAGGGTTATGGAAGGAGCTGTCAGTACGGACACAGAAAGGAGCAGCGTTTCTTGCACAACCAACCGGGATACACAATGGAGCAAGAGACGGAGAAAGTGTGGATGTTTGTTAAACCTTTAACGGTAAGAGTCAAGAACCCCAACGCGTTTCGGCGTTTCCGCCTTCTTCAGGGGGTATGAAGCATAAAAACAAGGAAATTATACATACAGTCAAACCTCGGTTTTCGTATGCCCCGGTTTTCGTACGATTCGGTTTTCGTTGACTTTTTTCATCAAGATTTTGTTTCGGTTTTCGTACGTTGTCTCGGTTTTCGTACAGCATTTTACCCCCCCCCCCGTACCTGCCATGGATTAGCGTGAGCCAGCGATCTCCCACGGAGCTTGAGCCAGCGATTCTGCGGGACCTCTGGGGAGCCGAGGAGTTCAACGCTCCAGTGTGGCCTGCCCGAAACTGCTTCCTGCCCCGGACTCTCCCCCGATTGACGCTGCTGCCAGCCGCGGTATCCGGCACAGAAGAAAGCTGCCTGATAGGCTCCTGCGGGGCCTGCGGGCTGAGCCCTCACTATTGCCTGCGGTCTGATAAACGGGAGGAGGAACCTATTACAAACGTCTGGAGCTTGGCTGTCGCGCTGCAGAACTGAAGGGGAGATTTATCGGGACCAAGCGACATCCACGTGGCAGCCGCCGGCGCTTGTCACCATCCCTCACCAATACGATCTATCCTGAGAGGGGTACGTCTGCCTGCTGCCTCTTCCCCTGCACATCCCTTGAACCGGGACAGGAGCTGGTGACCGAATCTGCTTCTCCTTGGCGGCCCAGTCTCCCGCCGGGGCCCCTGCCCTCCCGATTGGATTCTGGGTGTCCTGCAGGCCTGCACACGCGGCCTCTCCTTGAAACCTTGCAGTCTGCAGCTGCAGGCTCCTGCTGGCACAGCCCCACGCTGTTCTCTGACTCTCACCTGTGTCAGGCTACTACCTTAGGGGGGCCGGAGGCAGCCTAAGACTCTCTGTCCCACTCTTTCTCAACTGCCTGCTGCTTGGCTGACACTGCCTCTCCACCTCTCCCGACACTGTGTAGGAGTGGCTGCCCTACAGGCTGGTGTGACTTCGGGCACTGTCCTCTTTCTGGTGCCCTTACTTTTGCTGACATTGGCACTACCTCTCCTGACACTGTGAGCTTGGTAACTGGGTGTGATGGCTGCTAAGTTAAAAGGCAGGCTGGAGCCCCGATTGTGCAGACGGCCAAGATGGCTGTTCCCACCTCCGCTGCTGGTGGTGATTGCTCGATCCCCAGAGGGGAGAGCAGCTGGAGCTGGCTGGAGTGCGTCCCATATGCCAACAAAAGTCTTCAATAAAGGTAAAAGTGATGTTACATGCTCATTTATCCATTTCATTAGTCATTTATATGTATTTCTCATTGTTTTCTGTATGTAAAAAGATAGTTATTCTCTATAAAATGTATTTTTGTCAATATATTTGGGTGTCTGGAACGGATTAATTGAATTTACATTATTTCTTATGGGAAATCTTGCTTCGGTTTTAGTCCGTTTCGGTTTTAGTCAGACTTTTTTGAACGGATTAATCATGAAAACCGAGGTTTGACTGTATTATTAAATTTCATACAGGAATATAAATACATATATATCAAAGAACAGATAAAAAGCATATAAATGAATAATTGGATTAATACCAAATACAAGTTAAAAAATAATAAATACAACAGTATAAGTGACAGTGTGACTACCCCTCTTAGCTATCTTTAATTGTGTAGGCTAGTATAAAATTGTATACATTGATACAAAGGAATGGTATATTAGTTATGGGAATCACAGAAATGTACAGAAAACTCCAAATAAAAAATGCTGAGGAACGCAGGACATGAGGAAATAAACCATAAATATAGATGGACAACTGAACTACATAAAGAAATATTAATGATGAACGTATAAAAGGGATGGTATTATATCTAAAACTCAAATGATATCCATAAATTATATCATATGGTGACTTGCTATAAATTCTATGAGTTTTTAATGCGGGATTGAACATTAGTGAATCTTATCTTAATATAATATGCCAGCAAAGGTAAGACTAGCATGAAAATCAGACCTTGAAATGCTGCTACTTGAAGATCAGGATGGGAACTACACTATTAATCATAAAATTCTTAGTCTTCCTAACATGACTGATGTACTGAGGATCACCAATGAGTCCACTGACCTGAATTGTTCCACTCAGCTTTTTACATCGAGCACATAAGTTGTTCAAAAAGCTGTTTGTCTGCAAGACCGGAGGCAAAATGGAGGAAAAAAGGTTGATTTTAATACTTGCAAGACATTAAAAATGTCATGTCTAAATGATAATTTATATTCATGAAAAGACAATTATACGTGTGTATACTGAATAAAAACCGATGTTAAAAAATAATAATGAATAATAATTGTTAAAAAGTGAATGCAGCTTGTCTTTCCTTATAGTATGTGCAACTGTTTTAGTGCCCCTTCTCTGGTAAATTAAATTTGCAAAGGAACGCCGTCAGGACGTAAAGTTGGTTAGGAACCTAGAATATGTATTGAGCCATTTGGTATAATCCTATTTGTAAGAATATCAAATTAGTTGCTTGAAGCTAGAATTCACTAGCTTGCGACATCAATGTTAGAGGAAGCCAAAATGATTATGAAAAACAATTGCTTACTGTTAAATATGTACCCTCTAAAAATATATTAAAACCTATATGGCAAATTTAAATGTGTTGTTTAGCGTTTAAGATTACTAACCAAACCTTGAACCTCATCTTCACTGTACCGTCATTGTAGATGTAAATGGCTGTATGCTGAAACATTATTAAATCTGACTTCATATAAGATATTTAGAGAGGTCATTGCATTATTGGGTAGTTTCAAATAAAAAAATTTTCTATATAAATTTACTGACCCAGACTTGAAAGCCGTATACTCTATATCGTCCTGGTGCAGAGCGAGAAAAAACGCTATTCTAAAATTGAAGAAAAATTCAACGTGCATTGTAATTATAAGAAACTGTATGCTAAAACATAGAAACACATAAAACTTTGTAATGTAATTTAAAAGGTTTATGCTCAAATTTACTATTTAAAACTTCAAAGCCCCATGAACTACCATACATCGCAGTGTTCATATGAGCGTCGCAATTCTAAACTTAAGGGAGCGATGTAGACGATCAATTTTAGACAAGAGGCTGTCCGACGTGGCGTGATTAGACACAGCTTATTAACATGATAATGAATAAAATATATATAGCAACTGCCTAAAAACATACCTGTAAAGCTAAAGATCCTTGCCAGCAGTACTGTGTAAAGGAATTTGAAAAACGCCTATTGGAAGCCAGACTATATCTCCGTCAGCGTTCCCGCCAAAAGGGGAGGAGAATCTGAGTTGGGAGGAGCTTAGCTAGCAGAACAAAACTTCGACATTGGTTGTTCTGTCTATGACAGCATGTACTAAAAATAGCTGACTCTTAAAAAAGACACTGTGAACCATGTGTATTGGGACTATTGTTCATGGCTGAGTGTAAAAACTTGCCATCAAAATTAATTACTAAACTGTCTAGACGAATATAAATACACCCTGGATGTTATATTTATTAGAAGATATAGTGCAGACAATTAAGAGACTAGTCATGCTGATCTATTAGACTAGGATACCAAGGTTATTTGCAAGCCTGCTGATTAACATGGGCCAAATTCCCTAGACAAATAGAAGAGGTTTGTCTATAAAAATACAGAGAGGTCTATCTCTTGATTGAGGCCATTTGGTCCCAAGCTATTAAATTCATATATGTACCTTTGTTCAAGTTTTAAAAGAGCCTTATTGATATCTCCTCCCCTCCAATGTAATGTAACCTTTTACAAAACCAAGTACTTTAAATCGCTGATTTTATGACCTGTTGTAATCCAATGCATGACCAAAGGTTTATCTGTAATCTTTCTCTGGATACAACTTCTGTGCTCAATGATACGTGTACGCACTTCTCTTGTGGTTTTACCAATGTATACCAAATTGCAGGGACATAGAACCAGATATATTACATTAGATGTTTTGCAATTGGTATAGTTGTGTAAGTATACTTTATGTAGTGAGGTGGTATGAATGAAACTATTTTTAACTATGATAGTGTGGAGACAAACCGAACAGTTGCCGCAACTGAAGTGACCCTTGATCTTGGGCGGAGGGTTGCTCTTCGTGAGAGCTGACGATACTAAGTTAGAAAGATTAGGATTCCTCTTATACGCTACCATCAGCTGTTTAGTAGAAAAATGGGGCAGAGAGGTGAGTAAATGCCATTCCTCTTTTAGAATGTTCACTATTGGCTTAGAGAGATGTGTATATCTAAGAGCGCAAACAATCTTATCTGTATCCTTACGTCGATCTTTCTTTTTCAATAAGGAAGAGCGTTCCATCGTGCACGCTCTAACATATGCTTTTTTAATGCATTTAGGTGAACAACCCCTTTCTTTGAACCTGTTATGCATCTTGACTGCTTTATGTTCAAAATCTGCATCTGTTGTGCATAATCTCTTGATTCTAAGAAATTGACTGGTAGATTATGCTTAAGAGACGGATTGTGATGGCTGTCATATTTTAATAAGGTGTTACGATCTATTGGTTTCTGAAAGAGGTCTGTAGTGAATCCGTTATCGTCTTTTCTGATCATTATATCTAAATATGGGATGTTGTCCATGGCACCAGATGTAGCCAATCTGTACGTTGCCCAATTTGAAAAACAATTTTTGACACAACACCCGTATCAATCTAACATCAGACTATGGAAGCGGTATATTGATGACATCCTTATAATTTGGGAAGGCACAGAACAATTATTACAACACTTTTTTGTATGGCTCAACACTCTAGACCCTAACCTACAATTTGAAGGTACTTTCAGTGCAGACAACATCCCATATTTAGATATAATGATCAGAAAAGATGATAACTGATTCACTACAGACCTCTTTCAGAAACCAACAAATCGTAACACCTTATTAAAATATGACAGCCATCACAATCCGTCTCTTAAGCATAATCTACCAGTCAATTTCTTAGAATCAAGAGATTATGCACAACAGACGCAGATTTTGAACATCAAGCAGTCAAGATGCATAACAGGTTCAAAGAAAGGGGTTATTCACCTAAATGCATTAAAAAAGCATATGTTAGAGCGTGCACGACGGAACGCTCTTCCTTATTGAAAAAGAAAGATCGACGTAAGGATACAGATAAGATTGTTTGCGCTCTTAGATATACACATCCCTCTAAGCCAATAGTGAACATTCTAAGAGAGGAATGGCATTTACTCACCTCTCTGCCCCATTTTTCTACTAAACAGCTGATGGTAGCGTATAAGAGGAATCCTAATCTTTCTAACTTATTAGTATCGTCAGCTCTCACGAAGAGCAACCCTCCGCCCAAGATCAAGGGTCACTTCAGTTGCGGCAACTGTTCGGTTTGTCTCCACACTATCATAGTTAAAAATAGTTTCATTCATCCCACCTCACTACATAAAGTATACTTACACAACTATACCAATTGCAAAACATCTAATGTAATATATCTGGTTCTATGTCCCTGCAATTTGGTATACATTGGTAAAACCACAAGAGAAGTGCGTACACGTATCATTGAGCACAGAAGTTGTATCCAGAGAAAGATTACAGATAAACCTTTGGTCATGCATTGGATTACAACAGGTCATAAAATCAGCGATTTAAAGTACTTGGTTTTGAAAAAGGTTACATTACATTGGAGGGGAGGAGATATCAATAAGGCTCTTTTAAAACTTGAACAAAGGTACATATATGAATTTAATAGCTTGGGACCAAATGGCCTCAATCAAGAGATAGACCTCTCTGTATTTTTATAGACAAACCTCTTCTATTTGTCTAGGGAATTTGGCCCATGTTAATCAGCAGGCTTGCAGATAACCTTGGTATCCTAGTCTAATAGATCAGCACGACTAGTCTCTTAATTGTCTGCACTATGTCTTCTAATAAATATAACATCCAGGGTGTATTTATATTCGTCTAGACAGTTTAGTAATTAAGTTTGATGGCAAGTTTTTACACTCAGCCATGAACAATAGTTCCAATACACATGGTTCACAGTGTCTTTTTTAAGAGTGTCAGCTATTTTTAGTACATGCCGTCATAGACAGAACAACCAATGTCGAGGTTTTGTTCTGCTAGCTAAGCTCCTCCCAACTCAGATTCTCCTCCCCTTTTGGCGGGAACACTGACGGAGATATAGTCTGGCTTCCAATAGGCATTTTTCAAATTCCTTTACACAGTACTGCTGGCAAGGATCTTTAGCTTTACAGGTATGTTTTTAGGCAGTTGCTATATATATTTTATTCCTTATCATGTTAACAAGCTATGTCTAATCACGCCACGTCGGACAGCCTCTTGTCTAAAATTGATCGTCTACATCGCTCCCTGAAGTTTAGAATTGCGATGCTCATATGAACACTGATGTACGGTAGTTCATGGGGCTTTGAAGTTTTAAATAGTAAATTTGAGCATAAACCTTTTAAATTACATTACAAAGTTATGCGTTTCTATGTTTTAGCATACAGTTTCTTATAATTACAATGCACGTTGAATTTTTCTTCAATTTTAGAATAGCGTTTTTTCTCGCTCCGCACCAGGACGATATAGAGTATACGGCTTTCAAGTCTGGGTCAGTAAATTTCTATTGAAAATTTTTTTATTTGAAACTACCCAATAGTGCAATGACCTCTCTAAATATCTTATATGAAGTCAGATTTAATAATGTTCCAGCATACAGCCATTTACATCTACAATGACGGTACAGTGAAGATGAGGTTCAAGGTTTGGTTAGTAATCTTAAAAAACGCTAAACAGCACATTTAAATTTGCCATATAGGTTTTAATATATTTTTAGAGGGTACATATTTAACAGTAAGCAATTGTTTTTCATAATCATTTTGGCTTCCTCTAACATCGATGTCGCAAGCTAGTGAATTCTAGCTTCAAGCAACTAATTTGATATTCTTACAAATAGGATTATACCAAATGGCCCAATACATTATCTAGGTTCTTAACCAACTTTACGTCCTGACAGCGTTCCTTTGCAAATTTAATTTACCACAGAAGGGGCACTAAAACAGTTGCACATACTATAAGGAAAGACAAGCTGCATTCACTTTTTAACAATTATTATTCATTATTTATAATTTTTTAACATTGGTTTTTATTCAGTATACACACGTATAATAGTCTTTTCATGAATATAAATCATCATTTAACATTCATAGACATGACATTTTTAATGTCTTGCAAGTATTAAAATCAACCTTTTTTCCTCCATTTTGCCTCCGGTCTTGCAGACAAACAGCTTTTTGAACAACGTATGTGCTCGATGTAAAAAGCTGAGTGGAACAATTCAGGTCAGTGGACTCATTGGTGATCCTCAGTACATCGGTCATGTTAGGAAGACTAAGAATTTTATGATTGTTTAATAGTGTAGTTCCCATCCTGATCTTCAAGTAGCAGCATTTCAAGGTCTGATTTTCATGCTAGTCTTACCTTTGCTGGCATATTATATTAAGATTCACTAATATTCAATCCCGCATTAAAAACTCAGAATTTATAGCAAGTCACCATATGATATAATTTATGGATATCATTTGAGTTTTAGATATAATACCATCCCTTTTATACGTTCATCATTAATATTTCTTTATGTAGTTTGGTTGTCCATCTATATTTATGGTTTATTTCCTCATGTCCTGTGTTTCTCAGCATTTTTTATTTGGAGTTTTCTGTACATTTCTATGATTCCCATAACTAATATACAGTTCCTTTGTATCAATGTATACAATTTTATACTAGCCTACACAATTAAAGATAGCTAAGAGGGGTAGTCACACTGTCATTTATACTGTTGTATTTATTATTATTTTTTAACTTGTATTTGGTATTAATCCAATTATTCATTTATATGCTTTTTATCTGTTCTTTGATATATATGTATTTATTTTCCTGTATGAAATTTAATAATATGTATAATTTCCTTGTTTTTAAGCTTCATACCCCCTGAAGGCGGAAACGCCGAAACGCATTGGGGTTCTTGAGACTCTTACCATTAAAGGTTTAACAAACATCCACACTTTCTCTGTCTCTTGCTCCATTGTGTATCCCAGGAGCTGTCAGTACCACAGCAGTGGTTGTGTGCATAATATCCCAAACATACTGTGGAACAGTATGAAGATGTGCAAAGCCCACTGTCTGGAACATATAGGAAGAAAAAACCTTTATGAGCCTAGACAGTTAGAGAGATAAGTATGTAAATACATATCTACCTATAACGAAGCATCTCAACAGATACATATACACATATACACATACAAACACAAACATACACATATATGTCTATAGTGAGATTTAGAGGGGCATAACATATATACACACGCAGCTGACAGACATATGTACCTATATACATATATGAATATATAGGTCAAAAGATAAATGTCTGCAATTAAGCAGAGATATGTCTATAGAACATTCACATGAGAGATGTGAAGAGGAAAGATTCATCTGATAACAAGAAGGAAAAACCTACTTAAGATATATAGAGAATCTATTCCCCCTGGTTATGATTGGAATGCTATCCAGTGAAATAAGCAGGATGGTTACGTGAATCAGTAAGCAGCAAGTCCTGAGTCTTGTAGAACTCTAGCATGGTAAAGGGACAAAGAACGCATAAGAATGAGATACCAGTTTGACCCACTTGAGGGACAAAAAGGATATCATGCGTTCTTTAGTTAAATATGTGCTGTCCCTGAAGGATTAGGTTACCATGAGGACAAGCTGCAAAGAAAAAAAGAGCATATTCCCTGTAGGAATTGACCATTCTTCAGGTTTTCACGTAGAGAAGGCTTATGTCCTTTGTTTTAAAAGGAAATAGTAGGGTATGAAGAACCCTCTCAGTCATGGGGGGCATGACTGAGGAAGCCTTTTTTCAACCATGTAGGATAGTCATTAGAGAAAAAACCCCATGCTCTCTAGCAAGGGCCCATAGTGGAAAGCTTCTATGTAAAATTGCAGAGAGCATTATGCAGGAGAGTTGGGAGATAGAACTGGCTGTTGGAAAAGCCAGCAGCCACGTCAACCATGCTGCCAAACCCAAAGGAATTGGAGATGGCGAGAATAGAAGATAGTGTGATAAGCCTGTAGTGATAAGGATTGCCCAAGAAAGATGTATGCACGGTCTTGGAATCACTACTAAGGCCAGACAGAAAGTGGTGGAGGACAACTGTGTATACTTGTGGAAAAGTACCAGTGGTCCAATCACTAGAGCTCCTGCATGGGCAGCTGCTGCTAAGACAGCAGAGAGAATCCTTTCTGTGTGAAACAGAAAGGACAGAACAAGAGTAAGAAATCTCTGTCCCTGTCTGATGAGCTGCCCAAGCAAAAAGAAGGGAGTTTACTCGAAAGAAAAAACGCCGCACTGGAATGGAAAGACTAGAAAGGCTGAGAAAAAGCAGCCCTCCAGTGCAAAGGTACCACTCTTACAGGGGAAAACTGGATAAGAGGGTAGAGAAACAAGAGCTGAAAAATGACTTACCATGTGGTAAGTCTGTAGAAGGAAGAATTCATGTTGGTACAGAAAACTATCATGTGATAGTTGTTAAACCCCTCTTCTTAGAAGGAAGAAGAGGAGAAAGCTGTGACCCATAGACATGAATATCCTGACAGCTCAGTATATCTAGGAGAACTGGACGCCATGTGTAAAGTTTAGAATGAAAACAGTGAAAAACGTCTGCTGAGAAGAAGTCAACTGTAGGTTCTAAATCCTGAGAGGCAGAAAAAAAAAGACTAATCAGAACCCTATGGTTGCTGGGTTTGTTTAGCCTGGCGAGAGTTTGGATTCTTCAGACTAGGGCGATGACTCCCCTGCTTGGGAACATCTGTATGATGGGCAGGAGTAAAACCTTCTCCTCCTAGGGAAAGAAGGTTTGGCAGGGCATTTCCTTCCTACTGGGGAAGGAGGCGGCTTAGGATAGCCTTCAGAAACAGGGAAGTCAGTGGACCACTGAGCAACCTGATGTAAAGATTCCTTATGGAAGAGATTTTCTCCAGTGCAAGGAGTATTACCCAGTCTTTGTTGTGCCCATTTGTCTAAGTCTGAAGCTTGGAGCCAGGCTCTACGTCATGCCCCTATGGCTATAGCAGAAGTTCTGCTAACAGACTCAAATGAGTCTAGGGAAGCACGAGTAAGAAACCAAGAGATATTTTGAATATGACTAAGTAGTAAGGAATAGTCTGCAGTCTTGGGCTAAGAAAGAAAAGGAGTCAAAAGATATAATTTCTTTGAGACCTCCTGAAGAGATAGACTCATATAAAAAATATATGAGAGAATCCTTGCTGACAGCATGGATGTCTGGAAGGTTTGATGTCCAAAGGCATCTAGTGTCCTAGACTCACGACCTGGTGGGTAAGAAGAGTGCTTTTTCTTACTTTTCACCTTCCTCATTGCTGATTCCACCACAATGGAATGATGAGGAAGTTGAGTCTTTTGAAACCCTGGAGAGGGGGGCACTTGATACAGAAGATCAATTGCTCTAGAAGGTGGGGGTACCCTTAAAGGTGCTTCCCACATTCTTAGAAGAAGATCCCGCAAGGAACGATGCAAAGGAAGCATTATGTTCTCCTTTGTTTCAGTAGAAACAGAGCCTTGTGTGGGATCATGGCCAGGGATAGGAATGGAAAGGGATCTTGCCATATCCAAGAGGAAATCCTGAAAAGAAGGACCTCCAAAGAGAACCTTCCCAGGACAGGCTAGATCTGAAGAACTAGCCTGGGCACCGGAGGATCTACCTGAGTATATAGGAAGATAAGATCCTGCACGGTGCAAAAAAGGATCCTTAAGGGATGGATGCTGGTACTGGAGGTCAGGACCTGTGACAGTCAGTACTACATCGTCCATGCTAGGTATAGAAAGGAGCGACCCTGGTGAAAGAAGCATGGAAGGAGCTGGCTCTGATGCTACTGTGGATACCGGTACCGATACCGATACTGGTAGCGCTGTCGGAATCGAAGACGACACCGACACCAGAGCAGTCATCGGTGTCAGCTCAAATGGTACCGAGGTAACCGAACACCTTCGGTAATCATCCCCAGTACCTAGCGTCCGGTACCGATAGGTATCGGTACCGAGACGTGTCGGTACCCAGTCTTCCAGACTAGAGATCGATTCCAGACTCGGCATCGAGGGGAGCGAGTCTATCGATGCGTGTCTAGAGGGTACCAACTTCGGTGGTAGTATCGGCGTCGATGCCGATACTGGAAAGTCAATCTGGAGCGTATCCACCGGTCCCGAAGGTACCGAGAAAGCCAGATGATGATCCCTGGTGAGGAGTGTAACGTCCAACACCAGTGCCGATGCCGGGGTATCGGTACCGCTCGAAGCGGATGCCACCACCGAGCATGGCTCAGGTATGTTCTGTGAGGGGTGAGCCCCAGGAACAACCTGAAACCCCTCATAGGCTTTGGAGACCGAAGACTCCCGCCAGGGTTTTGAAGCCAATGGACCCTCGAGGGCAAGGCCGGAGCCGTCTTCATGCCGTGCATGAGACCTACCACTCGAGGGTTGGCTAGTCTTAACAGACTGTTTGTGGGTTACCTGATCTCGTGCAGAAGAAGAAATGTTCGGTGCCCTGACACTGGACGGGAACCTGGTATCGAGAGAAACTCGATGTTGAATATCTCTTCTCACAAGACTGAAGCCGGAGGGCTGTGGAGGAAAATGATCAGGACCCAAACAGGTTAAACACCAGCTTTTGGAGTCTAAGAATAAAGCTGTACAGCCACAGCTTAAACATTTCTTAGAGAAAAAGGCTGGCGGTTCCATGAGGAACACGGACAGGCCTAAAAGGCCTCAAATTTAAGACAGAAGAAAAAAATATACCCTGAAGGGAAAATTTTTCAGTAAAAAGAAAAAAGAAACACCGGTGGTACCGGTGGAGTCAGGGAGACAGCCGCGACCACAAGAAATAAAAAGAATTAAAGAAGAATTTTCTGCAGTGACAGGAGGACATCCTGCCGGCTCCGCGGAAAAACGAAAACTGAGGAGAGACAGTTGAAAAGGCGGGAAGGCAGCACGCAGGCGCTGAGGGATGCTCCCAAAAGCTTTCTGATTGGACGCTAGGGAGCGTTCCCGCGCAGGCTCCATCTGTACCGACATACCCATATGTGAAGACTCATTCCTGCTTGTTCCTGGAGATCCTCTCTTACCACTGCATCATTCACCAGCAAGTTTTGGCAAGCAAGAGACTCAATACAAAGACTGTCATGGACATCACTTTCAAAATTGTAAATTCAGTTCGTGGAAGATCACTTCAAAGACGACGACTTTTCAATCTTACTCTTGAAGGGGCAGCGGAAATCATTTTGCACACAGATGTAAGGTGGCTAAGTAGGCACTAATTTCTGCAAAGATTTCGTGATTTGCTGAATAAAATAAGTTTTTTTGAAGGAGAGGGGAGATGACCAAGCAGAGTTGTTAGATGAGGAGTGGTTATGTGATCTGGCATTTCTCACTGACTTTACAGGCATACTAAGTGATATTTTATTTATTTATTTAGCTGTATTTATATCCCGCTTTTCACCGGGTCAAAGCAGTCAATTGGGGGATACATTTAACACGAGGGGATATGAGACACATACGCTAATACTTACAGGGACATGGGCAATGGAAGGTTAAGTGGCTTGCCCAAGACCACAAGGAGTGCCTATAGTACTAGAAATCCCAGTCCCTACGGCCTGAGATTGCTGTCCCCAGGTGGGACTTGAATCCCCAGCCCTCCAGCCTGAAGTACCTTGTCCTAACCACTAGACCACTCCTCCCTGTGATATGAACTTTGAACTACAAGGTAAAAACAAATGCACTGGCGAGATGAGTACAGTTTCAAACTACAAGAGCAAATTTAAGCTAATGATGACTGACCTTGCAAACAACATTTTTGATCATTTTCCTAATACGCAGGACCATCTGGGAGAATATCCAAATTTTGTTTTTCAGAACGAGCAGTAGGTGACAAAAATCTGTTCTGTTATCCAGGAATTCGAAAATAGATTCTGTGACTTCCAAAAAATTGGAACAGTTGTGAAGCACTTATCATACCCATTCAAAGTAGATGTGGACATTAAAGAAACTGCAGATGCTATCAGTAAAAATTACTCATTGAACAAGCCATCTCTTGAAAACGAAATAGTAAACCTTAAAAATGACATTTTTCTCAAGACCCGTGCTGAGCAAGAATCGTTTTGGAAGCTAGTGCCTAGAAACAAATTTCCCAACTTGAGAAGATGCAGTGAAGCTGTGCACTCCTGTTTCAGTTCAACTTATTTGTGTGAATCTGTGTTTTCTCATCTGAAAATGACAGTACACAATGTTCCAACATGACAGATGAACATCTCCAGGATTCCCTGAGATTGGCTCTCACGCAATATTCACCCAACTTCAAAAAGCTGATGGATGAAATGCAGGCTCAGATGTCTCATTAATAAGCAAGAGCGAAATATTAATGGATTGTGCAAGATCAGCCTGGATCAATACTCAACCTAAATTTAACAGAAATTACTCAATAAAACTTTAAGAAAAAATGTACTTTCCATTTCCCCTCGCAGTTCTTACTGGATCTTCGTCTCTGTGTTTTGTTTTTGCTTAATTTGTTTAACAGCTGATCACATCCAAGTAAATGACAGAAGGTTCATTAAAAATGGGGGTGGGAATCCTCAAACTCTATTGGGTTAAAATTTAATGCAAAACTTAGTTTTCATGGTGGTAGATCACAGCAACTTTTGGCCGGAAAAAGTAGATCATGACTGTTCGAAGTTGGACATGCCTGACACAAAACATGGCTACTTGATTGTAGGTCTGGACCAGAACTGTCTTGTAGCTGAGATGGGTCTGAAAAACTCGGACCGCAGGGAAAATGGCTCTGAGTTCTAAGAGGTTTATGTGAAGACAAGCCTCCTATGGGGTCCAGAGACCCTAAGTTGATAGATCATGCAAGTAAAGCCCCCCAACCCAACTTGGACGCATCCGTTGTTAGGGTGGTTTGGCATAGAGGCTGCTGGAGAGCCTATGAGAAGGTTTTCCAGTGATTGCCACCATTGCAAGGACAAAATGAGACATGTGGAGTTTGATTTTGTCCGTTAGCCGACCCGAGGCCTGTGTCCACTGAGAGGATAGGGTCCACTGGGCTGCTCGCATATGAAGGCGAACATAGGGAACCACATGGACAGTGGATGCCATATGCCCCACCAGGATTCTTAGCTGCTTGGGAGGTCAGCTGTACTATACAAAGACAACGTGGCTGTGGCAGGAAAGCCCTTGACTGCCTTGTGTCTAGACAAGCCCCTATGAATTCTAAAGACTGAGAAGGAGTGAGATGAGATTTTGGGAGGTTTATGACCAGTCCCAAATACCGAAGGATCTGTTGATGCTCGAATGGGCAGGGTAGCTGTAGCTGCCTTTTTAGGAGCCTTAGGATACTGAAAAATTTCTAATTCTTCTGCTCTGGGTTCCTTCTCTGGTGTCACCATGATTTCAACACCCCGAGCCAAATCTCGTATGAAATCCTGGAAGGACATGTCTTCTGGAGGAGACATTCTGCTTTGAGGAGAAGGAGATGGATCCTCTGGAAGGATAGCTCTGGTACTGGCAGAGTCAGAGCCATCAGAATCGGAGGATTCAAAGTATCTCTACGCCGGGTGTTCCTGCAACGCACAGTATCGCTCGAAGTCGGTATCGGGGTGTCTCAGTACCAGTCTAATCGATACCTGAGATAGACTCAAGGCTCGGCATGGGGAGAAGCATACCCGCCGAGGCACTCGGTACCGATACCTGTGGAACCGTCTGTAGCGGTCTTAGCGGTACCAAAGCTAAGAGGGCCACTAGACTGCGTTCGATAGCAAGGATTCTGTGATCCATCGCTCCTGCCAATGCCTGGGTATCAGTACCGGTTTAAGCGGCTATGACCCCAGAACATGGCACCAGTAGTTCTGCAGAGGTGGAAGCCTCTGGAACATTCTGGAGCCCCATTAATGCTTTGGAGACTGAGGCCTCCTGCCGGGGCTGTTTTGCCGGTGAACTTTCCTCGAGGGCAACGCCAGTGGCATCTCGATACTTGGAAGGAGTTCTATCCTTTGAGGACCGGCCAGTCTTAGAAGACTTAGGTTTAGTTACCCGAGATCCATGGGAGGAAGATGAAGCCCTGGAAGACGTCGATGCAACCGACATCGTATCTGCGGCAAAAAGGGTACAGAGTTTTGCAGCTCTGTTCTGCAGGCCCCTCTTGGTCATCTTTCTGCAGGAAAGACACTCCGATGGAGAATGGTCAGGACCTAAACACTTAAGACACCAGTCATGGGTGTCGGTGACGGATATGGTACTGCCACACTTAGAACATTTCTTGAAACTACTAGCTGGTTTCTCCATGTTTGAAGTGGGCCTAGTGCCCAAAATGGTGCCTAGCACCGAGAGGGGAAAGGCCCCTGAAAGAAAAAAATCTTTTAGAAAGCTTTTTTTTTTTTTTTTTTTGAAAAGAGAGAATCAACAGTACCGGTAGGCATCGAATGAAGGCAGGCGCGAGCACAAAAAACAAAAGAATAAGGATAAATTTTTCTGTGGTGACAGAATATGCATCCTGTTGGCTCCACGGAAAACGAAGAACTGAAGAGGGAGAGTTGGAAAGGCGGAAAGGCGCTGTGGGATGCTCCCAAAAGCTTTCCTATTGGATGCTGGGGAGCGTTCCCACGCAGGCTCCATCGGTACCAACAATACCCATATGTGAAGACTATATTCCTGCTTGTTCCTGGAGATTACACTTGTTATTTATCCAGTAGTAATACGTATTCCCGAATAGACTATCTTTTTACACGTAAGGGGAATTTCGGAGGTTTGGGGAAACAACTATACACCCACTTGTATTGGCTAATCATGGGATGGTGGAAACGAGGTGGATTCCACAAGGGCAGCAGGAAGAGAGAAAATTGAGCCTGTGGAGATTATACGTGCTCCACAAGATTAAGGATGTCTGGAAGGAATACCTTGTAGAGAATGATAATGGAGAGGTGGAGGAAGGAATCTTAGGGGTGCCTTGATACAGACAGCTGCCCGGACGTGTAAGGAAAAGGAGAAAAAAAAAAAAAAGGAAAAAAAAAGAGAGCAGTTAGTAGCAAATAGAGAACGATTGCAACAGGAGCACATAAGGGCGGGAACGCATAAAGGGACAAAAGAATTGGAGGTTGCCCGGGCAAAACTGCAGGCTTTGGACACAGATCAGATAGTGAGCCTGCTCCATAGAACTAAAAGGAACCATCAGGAACAGGGCGGGGCGGCTACTAGCATGGCAGCTTAAGAGGCGAAGAGCGAAACGTTTGGTGGGAAAAATTAAGGTGAATGGGGGCACTGTTCCCTCTAAGCTGTGCGCGCACACACCTCACTGAGCGAGCGCACATACTTTACAACAGAGCGCACAAAAATTACGGCTCCGATTCTGATAGAAAACACAGACATCTTAAAATGTAAAAGCTATGATTGTAATAACTAGAAATTTCCTGCTTCATTTAGTAATCGTCTATTTTCATTTAATTTGATTAAAATCAATGTGGTATACATACTGTATTCTGACGTGTAGTCAAATTTTAAAGTATATAACTCCGAGTGTCGTTATGTGGCGCACAAAAATTTAACCTTCCTTCAAAAGCTGCACACAGCCTACAGAAAATTAGAGGGAACATTGAATGGGGGGCAGCGAACGTGTACTGGAGTGGGAATATGTAGGGAATTTAAAAATTTCTATGAATCCTATATAAGTCGGAGAGCTGTGGTGGTGATAAAGGGCTAAGAGAATATCTGAATACTTTGTCAGTCCCCAGAATGGGTGAGAAAGGCGGAGTTAAGTCGCCCGACTGAGATAGCGGAAGTAAAGATGGCCATTAAATTATTGCCCAGAAATAAGGCAGCTGGAGAGAAAGTTATCCATCGGAATTCTATCATCTGTTGCTGGAGGGGGTGGAACCTTTTTTAGCTCGGGTGTTTTCAAATGCATTGAAGGGGTGCTCCCTACCGGCAACCATGTCCCTTGCTAATATAGTGCTCCACAAGGAAGGGAAACCCAAAGAGGAGTGTGGTACTTACAGGCCCACAGCCTTACTAAACGGGGATGCTAAGCTCTTTGCTAAAATATTGGCATGCAGATTGGAGCGCATTCTACTGCATTTAATTCACCTGGATCAGACTGGGTTCATCAAAGGGCGGGCTAATGCTGATAATGTAAGAAGGGCTGTTAACCTAATGCACATGATCGAATCTAGGTGGGAACCAGCACTGTGCGTCTCCCTAGATGCTGAGAAAGCATTTGATAGATTTGAGTGGCGGTTCCTTTTTGCCATGTTAGAGAAGATGAATATATGCAGGGGTTTTGCCCAGGGGGTGAGGGCATTGAAACAAAGCCAGAATACTGGTTAATGGGGAAAGCTCAGAATGTTTTCGATTACTCGGGGGACGAGGCAGGGCTGCCTGCTCTCACCGTTGCTCTTTGCCATGATAGAGGCATTTGCAGATCGTATTCGCCTGAATCCAAATAAGGCCAATTCAGGCGGGTAAGGAAGAGCATAAAATACTATTGTATGCAGACGACACGTTAGCTTTATGTCAAGGCCAGAGGAATCTCTCCCAAATCTCTTAGAAGAAATAGAGGTCTTTTCAGGTTTATCAGGATTTCAGGTTAATATGGGGATAACAGAAGCCATGAATCTAGGGGGACTAGGGCAAAATGAGATAATAAGCTTTCCGTTTCGGTGGGCAAAGGGGAAGATAAAGTATCTGGGCGTATCCCTGTCGCCAAACCACATGGATCTCTATAGATTAAACTTTGCAATGTTGATGCAGGGAATAGAGTGGGATTTGACATTTTGGAAAGAACTGCATCTGAGTTGGTTAAGGAGGGTGGCTGCCCTAAAGATGGTTTCCTGTTTATGTTTGGGCAATTACCTATAGTAATATCACAGGCCCAGTTACGCAAGTGGGAAAAAAGTTTAGTCAAATTCGTTTGGGGTGGGAAGAGGAGCCAAATAGGTATTCACCACCTGATTCAGTGCAAGGAAGATGGCGGTATAAACTTTCTGGATTTGCGTAGATATTACAAAGCTACAGTGCTTAAAAGCACTGCGGAGATTCGGGGGTCTGGCAGGCGGATCCTATTGGTTAGGGATGGAAAAGTATGTTCTGAGACCCTGGTCAGTTTTTGAGTGGATTGAGGGGGAGAAGTCGCAGGAGGAAGGGGGTAGGAAGTAGGGAGGGGGAGATAAGACATAGGGGGATGGAAAGAACATCCATTTCTGAGGCCTTTGATCAAGCTTGGGAGTGTGCGCGCCCGGGAAGGATGGATACCACAGGGGTTAGCTAAATGGTCGTGGCTTCATGACTACCATCCCTTTTCTTCTCCCAGTTTTAAGCGATTTGTGGAATTGATAGACAATAAGGGCATGGGACAAGTGGAGGCATGGGTAGGGGGATGTATGGCACCAAATGCCTTAGAGAATAAACTGGGGGAAAGAATCCTGTTCTATCAGTATTTCCAGGCCCGTCATTGTTTGTTGAAGGGGGCATAAGGAAAATTAAGCAGCGAGTGTTGTCGGGTCTGGAAAGGGAGTTATTTCAGAAAAGGATGGATGGAGAGGGGATTGCTCTCCCGGATTTATAAAAGCTTAGGAGTAGGCCATGAAGAAAATACCCCTTTTCACGTTGCAGATTGGCATAAACAGAGTAAGTGGTAGTTGGAAGATAGTGATTGGAAACGCATACACGAAAGGGTACACAGGTGGTCACTTGTGACCTCCTGGCATCAAAATTCAATTGCAACTGTTACATAGGGCTTACATCACTCCACAGCAATTGGATAAAGTGGGGGGCAAGGGTAGTGGGAAATGCTGGAGGGGCTGTGGGGGAGTAGCAACCTTCTACCACTTGTGGTGGGAGTGTCAGCAGGCTCAGAGGTATTGGACAGAGGTGCTTGCGGAGATCAGTGAGATGACAAGGGAGGTCGTTTCACAGGATCCTGTGTGGGCTCTCTTGGGTTATATCAGGGTAAGGTGGTTAGGGGAGGCATGCAATACATATCCGAATTTAATCAGAGCTGCTGTTAGCAGCAAGGGTGGCATTAGCTTGGAGGTGGAAGAGCACCATAGGTCCATCAGTGGGTGATTGGAGGTTTAAGGTAGGTGAAGCATATAAGTTTGATAGCATTACATACAAATTGCAAGGAAAGGAGTGGAAAATAAAAATAAAAATAAAAAAATCTGGACGCCACATTTGGCGCTGGATCCCGGGGCTTAATTTGATGGGAGCATAGCAGCAGCAGGGTGGAGGGGGGGAAGGAAGTTAGGGTTGAGGGGGGAGGCAAGGAAGGGAGGGGGGAATGGGTATATAATATGTATGATAAGACAGATGAAGTTGTGAAGTATTGCATATTGTCACATGTTCTATTAAATTATATGGGTTTACTGGATTATATGTTAATACAGGTTGTGTTGTAAGTGGTACGTATAGAGGCAAGTGGTGGTAGCTTGACAGGGAATGAGGGGCATAAAATTCCTCCTCTCTCTGATAAAGAGGAGAACAGTGAAGACTCGTAAGGATCTTGGTCTAAGGAGAAAGTTGGACTGGATGAGAAACTATGGGAGGGGAGGGGTAATGGGATGATATGTAATATTGTTGATGGTTTGTTCTGCCTATTGCATGAATAATAAAACAAAATTTAAAAAAGTGTGTGTGTGTGTGTCTGTCTGTCTCTCTCAAGGGCTGCCGCAGAGGTTTAACTCCTCTAAGGAAACTGACCACATCTACATGACAGGCTAGGGCAAGACCCTGAACACGACTGCTAAAACATGCCAAAGCCATCACCCGAAGCAAAGCCTTTCTTTAGCCCAGCTTGCAGAAAAGCCAGAATATCCAGAAATTAGGCCCCAAAAACGTCAAACTGCACACCCTTCACACCAAGCTTCAAAGATACACCAAACCCAAACATAAGCTAACAAAGCTGATCACCCGCGAGTTTGAAATAATATCACTTGGCCCAAGTACCCCCCGCACTTCAGCCAAGGCCTCTTAAGAGCCAAGATGTAAGCGAGAACAGACCAACATCAGGCATCTGCACCAGGTCCTGAGTGAGCAAGTCCAGCTTAGCCAACAAAGGAAACACATCTTCCACCAGCATACGAATCAAATCTGCATACCATGGATGCCCAGGCCAGTTTGGTGCCACTAGCATTACTTGCCCCAGATGAGACTATCTGCTAAAGGACTCACCCTATCAAGGGCCAGAGAGAAAACACAAAGACGACTGGTGCTTGACCAGGGTTGAACCAATGCATCCAGCCCCTCAGCCATGTACGTTCTGTGAAGACTGAAGAATCAGGCAATTGTGGCATTCCCCAGAGACGCCATCAGGCCCATCAAGGGAACGCCCCAATGCTCCGTGATTCGTTTGAATACAGACTCCGACAGCAACCACTCACCCAGATCCAGAGAGTGAAGACTCAGAAAATCTGCCTGAGCACTCTCCTTCCCAGTTACATGAGCCATCAAAATTGCATGCAAGTGGACCTCCACCTACTGCAGCAACAGCATCGCTTCCACTGCCACCCTGCCAATTGATATAGGCCACAGTCATGGCATTGTCCAACAGAATTCTCACTGCCTTGCCTCAGTGAAGGAAAATCTCCAGAGCCAAAAGCATTCTCCGCATCTCCAAATGATTGATCAGCCATTGACTCTCCTCTTAAGTCCATCTGCCCGGAGTCACCTGAGCCAAACAATGTCCTCCCCAGCCAAACAGAACGGCATCCGTGGTCACCACTATCCAGTTCGCAGACTCAAGAGGTATGCCTGCCACAAGCTGCAACGGGTCCATTCACCATCATAAGCTCGCTCTGGCCTGGTCCCAAAGTGGAAGCCGAACCTCCATGGACAGCAGTTGAGTGGACCAATGCGCTAACAGGTCCACCTGCAGGGATTACATATGTAACCTAGTCCAGGGCACCAACTCCAATGTGGCCACAATAGAGACCAGAACCTGATGACAAACCCACACCCAAGGGCGGGAATCCTTTGCAACCTGGGCCCGTAACTTCACAATTCTGCCCTCCAGAAGAAATACCATAGTCTTGAAGGACTACAAAAGGGGACTGATACTTCTGGAAAGAGATCCGTTATTTTAAGTATTTACTTCCGGGAATTTTTCTAAATCTTGGGGAAAAAGAAATTCTTTAGATTAAAAGGGAAAATTAGACTTACCTGCTAATTGTTGTTCCTTTGCGTCCCTCTAATCCAGTCCCGGAACCATAGAGTTGTGAACCTCCACCAGCAGCTTTGGAGACTGAAAGATGTCATTGCTTTGATGTCACTGGTATATCTAGGCAAACACCGCCCCTTTCCACCAGTACCTATTGACAAAGCAGACTCAGCAGAGCAACCAATAAGTAGCTACCGAATTAAGCATAACGGAACAGAAGTAGTTAAAACTGCCCAGGAACAATACGTCCCCGTAACTCAGCCAAAAATGTCTAGCTCCTAAAGACGGAATAACCACGCTCCAGAGCCTACAGGGCACTGCTGCGCAAAAAGGGTCACCTGGTGACTTTCCCGTGTACCTCCAGAACAGGACAAATTCTCTTCGAAAACCTGTCTCTCAATCCATCTCCCTGTCGTCCAGATTTCTGTAGTCCTTTTCCTTTCCTTTTTTATTTTTTTTTTAAACTTCAGGCTGCACGCCGCGTAATATACTGGGAGGGATCCGGGACTGGACTAGAGTTCCTTAAGGAACAACAATTAGCAGGTAAGTCTAATTTTCCCTTCCTTTGCGTCCCTCTAGTCCAGTCCCGGAACCATAGAGGATGTAACAGAGCAGTGAATATCAACGGGAGGGACCTTGAAGCCCAGCCTGAAGTACTGCTGAACCCAAAACGTCCATCCACTCGCGCCTGCACATCAAACTGAAAGTGCCGTGCAAAGGAATGCAGCGAGTACCAAGTCGCCGCCCAACAACCTACAAATCTCCTCGACCGGCACTAAACGGAACTCCGCCCAAGACACCGCCTACACCCTGGTGGAATGCGCACACAAACCAACTGGAACCACCTTACCCTTCTACCGGTAGGCCGATGCAATAGACTCCTTTAGCCACCGCGAAAAAGAGGGCTTCGTCGCCGCCTCTCCCTTCCGCAGGCCTCCAAAGGCGACAAACAACCTGTCGGACTTCCTGAAAGACGCTGTTCTACAGAGATACTTCTTAAGCACCCGAACGTCCAAAAGATGTAACCGAAAACCCCGGAAGAGACACCATCTGGAGACGTGAAAAAAACAAAACCACCTTTGCCCAAAAAGCTGGGAGCGTGCACAACACTATCTTGCGACTGAAAAAGGACAAATATGGCTCCTTACCAGACAGCGCCTGCAACTCTGAACTCCTCCAAGCGGAGCAAAAGGCTACCAGCGGGGGAAAGGACAAGACAAAGACTACTAACTGGGAGCTTACTGAGCCTTGACTTGGACGAACCGTCAGCCGCCCCATTCCCCCACCAGAGAGACCTCCGGGAGAACCCCAAAAAAGCCAATGATATTCGCCAGCACTCGAATCACACCATAATGCACATTTGCCACATAAAGCAAATCAGACTCTAGTCACTTCAACTCCCTGATCCTTTCCTGTTCCAGGCGAGCAGACTGCCGTAAATACTGCGACCACCGGAAGCATGCTCTCGCCCCCCCAGACTCCCCCAATGGGAGCCTGTAAGGACAAAGCAGTGCCCCCAACGATCGATTCAGTGCGCTAAAGAAGATCGCTAGGGCTCTCTTCCAGACAGTGAATCCACACCTCCTGAAGTGCAAGGTGTGCACCCACCCACGTAGTACGGAGGCCTGCGCCTGCCTAGTCTCAAAATGTCAATCAAGAACAGGCCAATTCAGGACAGCTGAATACGTTTTATTTTATTTTTTTTACAAAGACATCTCTTAACCAAAAATTCCTTCAGCCGATGTTGAGAAGCTACTTCCGCGCCAACACAATGCAGCAGAAAGAACTCCCTATGACAGGCATAGAAATCCACAGCCTTCCTTCTAGAGGAACGCCCCATTCCGTCTGCCTGCACCAAGCTGGACATTCCATTTTTTTTTTTATGGTCAATTAGCCCCTGGTGTTAGAAAATACAGCTTTCCCATTCCGCAGTGACAATTGAGTCAGCAAAGAAGAAGCCGAGAACCTGCAGCGGTCCCCATTATACCACCTGGTAAAGACTACACTTCTAGACCAATGAAGCAAAAAAGCATGCAAGAGTGCATTGTGTCCTGCCAGTAGCTGATCGAACTTATCATGTATGTCAGTACGGTTTCTTTCGGGATTTAAGGAATGCTCTGGGAGAATTCTTTGGGCAGACACCGATTCACCCTTTTAAAATTCAGAATCGGGCAAAACGAGCCTTCCTTCTTTGGAACCACAAAGTAGAGGGAGTATCAACTGTATTGGGCTGCCGGCACCAGCACCACCGCTTTAAGTTGAAGCAGCCACTGGAGCGTTCCTGCGACCGCCTGAAACTTTTGCGGAGCTCTGCAGGAGGACTGGACAAAGGAATCTAATACGGGCCGATGGAGCTCCAAGGCTGATATGATGTATGCCTTCCAGAATCTGAGCTGCTGCTAGTGCTGCGAGAGAATTAGCCTGGCTGAGCGCTTCTGGCCCCCATTAAGACAGACGCTGAACACTAGCAGATACTCTCCGTGCTGGAGAACCTCTGATAATGGAATGGGAGCCAAAATAGCCTCAAAGGCCAGAGTCCTATTCAGCGACCTCTCTCCGCTGAGCCGCCTTTTACAGAAAGAAAAGAAACCACATATAGCCAAAATGAAGACATTACAAATCTACCGCCAAACCTTATAAATCAGACAAAGGCAAACTAAACGGGAATATTGTCCCTCAAGAAACCACAGAACTATAAAACCCCTCTCATAACATAATGCGTATGGCAGAGCAGTCCACACCTGGGGCCTGGCCAAGGCGCTCATCCAAGCACCTTTTAGAACTGTCCAAGAGAGCTACCACCATAATTCCTTTTGACTTGAATATGTGTACAGCGGATCATAGCGCTTTATCACAGCAGCTAAGCCCAAATATTACCCTGCCATAGCAACCGACTAACACCTTATAGGACCTGCTATGGACAGCGGAAGGAAATTCTTGTAAACCAACATAGCTAGGCCCTTTTTTTTTTTTTAACAACCTTTGAAGGCCTACTGAAAAAGTTTAATCCATACTCTGCAGCTGGGTTAATTTTTTTATTTTTATTTGCACATTTCAGGAAATTGCACCCATCCTATGCACTCTGTTCTAATAGTGATTTTCCATCTGCTATGTTCACTTACTAACTACCATTTGATAGAAATATGTAGTCAGAAGTTGGGATCCCAAGAGTTTTGGGCACGGCCGGGAAAGGATGTATAGGACTCCAAAAATCAAGCTCCGGCCACCTCCAATGAAATCAAAGCAGATCAGCTAAAATCACCTGAACTGCTGTTATAGCTTTGCAAAAGCTACCAGGCCCTGCTGCACCCCGCTTTCCTTCCCCCCTTATCCTGAGGGATTCACCGTTGCAGGAGGCGTTGCTCACCCCCTGCCAGCCTGCTACGTCTGCCAGGGAGCTGAAGAGCGAAATAGAGAGCAGAACTCCTGGAAGTAAACAAATAGCGTCCAGCTCGTGGGGTTCAGGGCACCAAAAGCCCCCGAATAAATCAACCGTGTTCGCTCAAAATGAACAAGGCTCTCTCTCACTAGAGAGTTTCTTTTTCCTTTTGAAATCCTGCTCTAGAACTAGATGAGAACTTCCGGGGAAGGGCACGATAAGTGATCCCCCCTTAAGCTAGGAAACACCCAGGCACCTTGCAAATGGAGGTCTTAGAGGTTGCTGCCTGTGTGAATCTAAGGAGTAACACAATTTCGTATTGTACCACCACCCCCCCCCCCCCCAGGGATGGGGGCCCTGAATACTATATGTGAAGCATGAGCAGCTGTGGCTGTTAGGGCAACAGAGACCAACAAACGATACAGAAATTAAGAGCTGCAATCTTGGTTATATAAACAGGAGTTGCAGCATTACAGAGAATAAGCAATCAAACTGCTGCATACACACAGTCAGAGAAAGGCCCCATTGAGTGCATCCGCTGCCCTCTGGTGGCCATAGACCTTAGCCCAGGCACTCCTTGATTGACAGATAACTGCTATATACTTCTTTATATCCTAAGGATTCCTAAACCTGTCCCTGTGAAACACAGGCCTTTGGGCAACTGTCAGTATAGAATACACAAAGGCCCACTTCCAGCCTGTCCCTCCTTACAAATACCTGCTCTGGAACCTAAAACTGGCAATTTGCCTAACATCCTGGGACTTAACAGATGCTCCTCAGAGACATGATTAGAAGGGAAAGAACATGTGGAATCAATGCCACAACTGCTGTCCTATAAACTAAGAACAAACTCAAAAATAAAGAAACACTAGGCCCAAAAAACTAGCTATTCTGCCTGTTGTCTTCCTCACACAGGCATCTCACTGCAACTCGCCATGCATGCGGTCCAAACACCCAGAGAGAAAATGGCCCCAAAAAAGGAGGCCTCAGCAGACCGACAGAGCCCGAAGGCCTTACCTGCAGGACAGAAAGCCACACTGCCTGCTCCTACCACCTTGAAGTGCTCCGATCCTCAAACCGCGCTGATGCGCCTGGCAGCTGCGGCGAGGACCGCTCAGCCGGTTCCACAGTGTAAAATTAAATCCCGCAGCAACAGAGAGACTCCGTCTCACACAGCTGCAGTGCGGATGTACGGGTCCCGGAGCTCTCTCCCGCAGTCAAGGGAGAGAGATCCGCACCTGCAAATGCCTGCAGCAAGCAAAAATAATTGAGGAGGGAAGGCGAGAGTTGCTACAAACTTAAAGAGGCCGGCTCAAATTTAAAATCACTGTAAATAAGGATATTTGCTCCTAACTAAAATGAACTTTTATGTTATAGGAATTGTTATAACTTTTATGTTATAGGAATTGTTACTTCATGTATATAGTTCAACCCCTGTAAAACCAAACAGACTGTGTGTTTTGGTCATTTTGTTATTCTATAAACCGCGCTAATGCCGAATAGTGCGGTATATAAGCAACTGTAATAAATAAAAATAAATAAAACAACTAATCCCCGGTTGCCAATTAATCAAAGGCAACTGAATCAAAAATAAAGTTAAAGTAAATTAAAGGCAAAAATCAAAATCAGACTAGAATTTGCACACTAAATGCTCCTTATCTGCTCCCCCCAAGTGAGCCCAGGAGCAAGGCTGTCTACCAAACCAAATAAATCCTACCGTTGAAAATGCAGCCCTCAAAATGGCCACTGCCAGCATTCCCGCTCAAAAAAGCACACTCTCTCATCCCCCGCGGCAAGGCCCCGAGCACCCTGCAACCCCGGGAGCCGCTGCGAAGCCTCCCCTCCCAGTTTAAACCAGCTTCCCAAAGCAGATCTGCGTGGGTACTTACCACCACCGCCGCCGATCCCGGGGGGGAAGGGGAGGGGAGTAAGAGAAAGGAGCCAACAGGACACCGCAGCACAGCCTTTTTAACAGCTTCAGCTCCGGCGGCTCTCTGCTCTGATTGGATCTGGGCACAACCTTCACAGGCTTCTCAGCCCCTGCATCACTGCTGCTGCAACTGCCCGCCTTCCACCGGCTCCTCACCCCTTCAATGCGGGTTCAGGAGCAGGGAGGCCACTTATCAGCACTGTCTCCCCTGTGCTCGTTTAGACGCTGGGGCAATGCAGAGAGGGAGGGGGAAGAACTCCCTGATCCTTTAGAAACAAAAAATAAAGCCCTGGGCTCAGAACCTCCAAGCTGCTTGGAGACAAAGTACTGATGGAAAGGGGCGGTGTTTGCCTAGATATACCAGTGACATCAAAGCGATGACATCTTTCAGTCTCCAAAGCTGCTGGTGGAGGTTCACAACTCTATGGTTCCGGGAATGGACTAGAGGGACACAAAGGAATATAGAATACAAAATATGCAGTCAACTTGAATGAAAAGAAATAAAACAAATTAATGAAAGTAACTTAAAATAAAAGAAAACTAGATGATTTAAGAGAAAAACTCCTAAACCCTGCCTAAATTGCTCTTCCTATGCTAAAGTGAGCCCAGAGCTAGGCTCACTACGTCCTCCTGCTGCCTGGACACACTGGGGCTGATGGGTAATGCCTGCAGGCTACATCCAGTGATGGCAGAATTCTGATTGGTCCAGTCTCCAAGCTGCAGGAAGAGGTGCACTACCCAGAAGTGGAGGACTAAACTGGAGGCATGATAAGGAACAAGGAATACCCATTCACCAAAGGATGCCAGTGGGTTTGACTTCACCGGGTATTTAATTTTTTTCTTTTTGAACTACGACTGAGGAGGGGGGGGGTACATAAAATTAGAATGGGATCTCCTTCCCTTCAAAACTTGCCACTGTGCAAACAACTGACCGGGCTACGCTATTCAAAACCAGCGAGAACAGCGACTGTGAGCAGAGGTATACAGCAATCTTTCGCTAGCCGCACCTTCTTGCGCAGGTTGGGCCCCAATTCACAACTTTCGTGGCATAGCAGCAATCTACACTGCCTGAGCTGCTAAAGACCTCAGTCGCTGCACCATTATCAATTTCTAACACCTGTTACTGAACCAATTTTGGTGGTTCTGCTGCTCTTACCTAAGCAGAGCATGCTGCCCCGATATAGTGCTCCGATGCAGTCTCTTACCAGCACCGGCTGCCCCCTGCACTGATGTCACAACCTCCCCCTTTTATTTTAAGCATATAACTGCTCCTCATACTATCATGCAACTCCACCTAATGCAGGCCTCCATGAACTTACTCCCCCCTAAGAAAAGACACAAAGAGAATCACAGACTCACCATCTACTCAACCTGCAAACTGACAGACAAGAGGGAGTAGGGTGAAGAGTAGCAGCCGGCAGAGCACACAGTTCAGAGCACTCTTCCATTGCCCAGGTCCTCCTCCCCACAGGGGAGGAACAGTCTGGGTACTGCAGCACTTTTAATGCTTCATCTGAACAGGTAGGCCACCATCAAAAAAACCAGGAAAGTAGACTAACACAGACTGTCCACATTAACCATCCCTATCTCCCCTCCCCCTCACAAACTCACCTTCAATCAACCACAGTCAGCTTTCTTTTACCTCTGTCCCTCCCCGTGGAACTCTCTGCCCACTGCCCTTCGACTAGAAGAGTCTTACCCCAAGTTTCATTCCCTCCTGAAAACCCACCTCTTCTCCTCTGACTTTAAACCTTCCCCCGATTTCTCTATTCCCCATCCCTACCTCTACTGAATTTTATAGTTTATTTTTTCCTCTCACTTTTCTTTATATTGATAGTAATTTCCTTTTCCTTTCTGATTTACTTTTTATTTGTACTGCAAACCACCTCGATGTAACAGGGGGGGGGGGGGTAATATCAAAAGTTTTAATTAACATAAAACTGCAGACAACACTCATGAAGCTCCTCACCAAACCTCCCCTCGGGGAGGATGATGGAGGGTATTGCCACCATAGGGAAATCCAGGGTAGCTCTCCTCAGGCCCCCTCCAAAAACACATGAAGCAGACTGAGGATAATCTAGCCACAGGATCCCCACAAGCCAACTTGTACAGGTGAGGGACCTGGACCACCAGGTTTGCACCCTATGGCATAACGAACTGGACCTGCCAATTCAAGTCCTCAAGAGAAATATCTCTCCAAAACAAATACTCCTCTGAACCAAAAGGCCTAACAGTTACAGACTGCACAGGTTTAAGACAACCTCCATCTGCTGAACCCTGAGAAATACTACTTATATGAGGGCTAAGTAGGACCCTTATGCTATGACATCTGCTGGTTAGAGTGCATAAAACACATGCGTCTGGACTGATGAGGAATGGCCGTGATTGCGGTCAAGAACAATGGAGTCTGCCCAAGGAAGAGGGTTCCCACAAGCAGATTCTGCCCTTCTCAGCCCTTGGCATCCCACCCCCCAGGCAGACAGCACCAGCCCACATGTGCTCTAAGCACCAGGCATGACTTTTCAGCCACCATGGCAACCTGGGGTTTGTCAAGCCCTGCCATGATGCATCAGAATGAGATTGTCTAAAACCTCACTCCTGGAACTGGATAACTTAGCAATTCTGGATGTCTGAGGGAGAAGAAGGGCAGCCCACATGGTCTTCATCATCATTTTCTACGTTACAGGGAAAAACAAAACCCACAGTACTACTACTGAACATTTGTACAGTGCTACAAAACATTTGCAGTGCTGCACAGATACATAGAAGAGACAGTCCCTGCCCATCATAGTTTACAATCTAGTCAAGACAGACAACACAGTAGCTGTAAACACAGGGTATAACTAGGGAGAATGGTAAGGAAATACAAAGGAGAACAGGTGAGTGCGAGTCAAGATCTGAAAGCAGCAGCGAAGAGATGAGTTTTCAGCCTGGATTTGAAAAGGACCAGAGCGCCTTACAAATTCAGGTAGTTTGTTCCATACATACGGAGCAGCAAGGCGAAAGGAGCAAAGTCTGGAGTTAGCAAAAGAAGAGAAGGACACAGACAGAAGCAATTTGCCAGAAGAGCGGAGTTCCAGAGGAGGGGTGTAGGGAGAGATAAGAGGAAAGGTAGTGAGGCACTGCAGAGCCAATGCACTAGGTCAGCAGGAGAAGTTTGAACAGGATACAGAAACAGAGGTATAATATGAGCAAGACGAGGCTAGCAGAAGATTAGCCACACTGCAGAGTGCTGAACAGATTGAAGGGGAGAAAGATGGTTCAGAGGGAGACCAGCAAGGAGTAGATTACAAAAGTCTAGACGGAAGGTGACTAAAGAGTAGTTAACTGTCTTTTCGGCCCCAGAGACAAACCTCACATAAAGAAACTATGTAATAAGCCAAGATATCCTGAAATAAAATCACTTTTGTGGTGCTACAATGATGGTTACTTTCCAATTACTTACTGTAGCACATCCAAAATGTAACTCCCATTTTCATTCTCGGATCCGCTTCCCTAATACCAAGTGCAATACATTCTACCAGTTAAGAACTGCTGGAAACCATGAAGCCCATTCTGATACTATATATATTCTTTGAAATGGGTTAGCAATCTATAATAGAAGTTATACAAACCTACTAAATAATACCTGAGAAAAAGCGCTGGATCTCATCAGCAGAAGAGGACCAGGGTAGCCCACGAACCTTGATCACAAAACCCTCAGTAGTTTCAGTGCCAGACATGGTAAAAGAACTGGGGGTGGTGAGTTTGTAATGCTTCGGATAAGTTCCCGTAGAATTCTACACTTCAAATAAAAGAACAAACTGTTATTAACCCATTAAAAGAAATATATTATATGAACGTTAGCTCCTTCCGAATCTGCTACAATATTTACCGGCGCACCACCCTTCCCCCTCCCAAACAAACGCTTCTTCGGGTTTTTTTCCTTCTCCCACGCTCATCTTCCCGACCACACTAACAGGCGCGAAATAGTGGTTAAACATTCCGCTCCCTTATTACAGCCCCCTCCTCCACCACACATAGCAGAAGGCCAGTTTACTTGGTTGTATATCGGCAACGCGCCTCGGTGTGCTTGATTTAAATCTAGGCCCAGGTCTAAGCTTAGGACTACAGGCCTCAGAGGCGCGTCACACAATGGTAAGAAACGCCACGCCTCGGGCCGGTGAGGCCGCGCGGGCAACTATTATTATTAATAAGACATTAAGTTATGAACCCTGAGCTCCGACAAAGACTATTAATAAGTTCGAATAGATTACCCAAGCTTTCGATGAGAACACACACCAAAAAAATAAATCACTAAAGCGAGCTCTAACAAACTTACAATAACCCACAAACCTCCAACCGTCCCGGCGGCGTAGCGTGGCGTAGCAATTGAACAAGCAAACGCCTGCGTAATTTGTTTCACGCATGCGTACAGAAACTAAGATGGTGTCACTCCGTCATTCTAAGCAGATCATCATCACTAGCGCAAGTGCAGACGAAGTTGGTTTGAGTCTGTCACACAACCGTTGTGTATGTTTCTGTTAGCAGTCTCCAAAAAAATATTAGCTAGACTCAGAGCAGCTACGGCTTTTACAGCAACAGTTAGAACATTCTGCAGCATTTTTATTAATGTTGTAAAAAGCTATTTTTAGGCGTGTTTCGCATTAATAGTAAAAATAGTATACTATAAGCCTGTTGAGGTGTAGCGGCAGAGCGCAGACAATCCAATAATACCAGGAGTCTGTTCAGAAGGTCCAAATCATTTATTGTGCACAAGACTTAAGCAGAATCACATTCAAAATGGCTGAGCAATGGCTGTTAGTAAAACAACAACTTTTATACTGTTCTTTTCCATTCTAGACATAGGCAAACTTTTCATTGGACCCGGTAACCCCTTTCGCCCCATCTATTGGTCCCGGTGTAGCAGCAAAGCGCAGACAAACCAATGATACTGTGGCAGGTGCAGGCCTGTGACCCACGGTGTCTGAACATAAGCAGGCCAGCATGGCTAGCTTGACCTGTAAATGAGGCCTGTGGAGAGGCATATAGGATTGCACATCCCCCAATATGCTGCTATTGTAAGATAGAACTCAGTAGAAGTATTGAATTAGCTTAGGTAGGTAGAACTGCAGAGCTGAAAGATGGAAAAATACAGAAAGACATGTTTAAAAGTTACTGATAAGAAAAAGTACATCTGCAAAGAAATAATTGGGAGTGCTGACAGATGAGTTGCAGAGCCCTGCTCCTCTGCATGCACAAATTGGTTCTATGGCCTTGAGAGTGTGAAAGTAACAAGTTGATGAACTGACCATTGTAATTGGGACTAGAAGGGGGGTATGCAGGTGTCATGCCCACAGAAGGGACATAATTGGATAAACTTATCAGTACCGGGACCAATGGAAGGGGTACGGGAGGTACGGGAGGTTACCGGGACCAATGAAATGTTTTCCTATACCTAGAATGGAACAGAAGTCTATAAAAGTTGTTGTAATGCTTGAAAACTTTGCTCAGCCATTTTGAAATTGACTGGTTCGAGACTTGTGCACAAATAAATGATTTGGACCTTCTGAACAGACTCCTGGTATCATTGGTTTGTCTGCGCTTTGCTGCTACATATTCTTGGTGCGTTGGCCGGGAAGTTGTGGAATCAAAGTGTATATAGGGCAATATACCACGACTTTCCGCCTCTATAGGCTTGGTCCTGCCGGGATCGCGCCCTTCCGACGAGGGCTGCTCCCTGGCGCCACCGGTCCCTTGTATCGGAGGGAGCTGGTCGGACCTCGGCGGGTGCCGGGCCCGGTTGGAGCCAACGCCTCGAACCCGAGTGAGGGGAGTCCGAGGTCCAACTCATGCGCCTGCTTGGGAAGTTTGAGGACCGGATCCGTAGAGTATAGTTTTGATTTTGGTGTCTAGACAGGAATAGAAAGAGCAGTACTGCCATTGGAATTTGGAATTTGTAATCTCGAGATATTGGGAATTGGTAAGAGAGCATGATCACCTCTCAAGGAAGGGCCGAGTAACCCCGCATGGGAATTCGCCGGGTGAAACCCTCATCCTTTTTGTAATTGGGAAAAAGACTAGTCAGAATAGATAGAAACGAATGCATTCTGGGATACGTTGCTAGCATGATTGTGTGAACGAAGTGTGAATGAGAGGTCTGGCAGCACGGACCAAGTGAAGGCGGACCCCTGAGTAGCGCATTTCCTGACCGGGCGACCGCGTTCAGGTCGCGAAAAGGGGGAAGCGATTGTCGTCTTGTCTTGTTATTTGTACTCCTTATACGTTTCCAGGGCCGTGAGGACCCCTTACCCATGGTCCGCCCTCCTTTTCCCTTCTGTCTGTTGTTGCGTGCACACATCGAAATGGGAGGGGCGGGGTCTACTAGAAACACTCCATTAGAATTTATGATCGCACATTTTAAAGAGGGATATTCAGGAGATTATGGTATTAAAATGACAGCAGCCCGTTTGCAGATTTTGTGTACTAGGGAGTGGCCCGATCTAGACCCCATCTGGCCCCGAGAGGGAACGTTCAATGTAGAGATTATTCAGTCAATACACCGTAGAGTGCAGATAGCGCACCCCGATCAGTACCCCTATATAGATTCCTGGTTAAGTATTTGTGAAGATCCGCCCCCCTGGGCGCAGCGCTGTTATGAGGAACAGTGCAGAATAATGTTAGCTAAAACAGATTCTAGACAGAAAACGGAACAGCCCAAAATGAGAGAGCAGGATAAGAAAGCCAGAAAGAAGCCCATCCTGGTAGATCCTGATTCCCCAGAAATAATTCTCAGGCAGCCCCGAACCCCAGGTCCAATAAGAGTAGCCCGGCGTCCTGCCCCAGAACCCCAGAGACGGCCGGAGCGGGACCCAACCCCTGATCCACCTCCCGGAGGGGAGGAAGAGGAGGAATTAGTTGAAAGAGAAGAGGAGGACATAAAAAGTGAGCCAGAAGCGGAGGTAGAAGAAGGAGAAAAAGAGAATGCCCCAGATGAGGAGGATAGTGTACAAGCGATTGCTAGCACTAGCACGCCAGTAAAAGATAAACCCAAAGCAAAACCTGTTGAGAAAAAGAAAGTGACCCCTTCAAAGGCAATTACGACAATAACCCTTAGATCCCAAAAGACACCTACGGCAGCCAAAATGTTTCCCTTACGGCAGGTTCCGGGGGTGCCCGTAAAGAATGATAATGATGAAGTGGTAGCGGGACCCCTAACTTATGTGTACATCCCTTTTTCTACAACTGATTTATTAAATTGGAGGTCGCATTATGCCTCCTATACTAGTAAGCCCCAGGAGCTGACAGAATTAGTAACTACTATTATGGAAACTCACCAACCCACTTGGCCAGATTGCCGCCAGCTCCTGACCACCCTATTCACGACAGAAGAGCGAGCAAGAATTAGAAAAGCAGCTATTGAGTGGATGGCAGATAACCCTGTAGCTCCGAGACAGGGGCAGAATATAATAGACCGTCGGGAAGCAGCTCAGAGAGAATTCCCGAATGAAGACCCCCAATGGGATCCAAATACAGATGAAGGATCCACAGCCCTAGCCCGTTTTCGCCAAGGCTTTTTACAAGGCCTGAAAAGGGGGGGCCAAAAAGCTATGAACCTTTCCAAAGTTGCAGGAGTTATCCAAGGTATAGATGAGAGCCCAGCAGATTTTTATGAAAGATTAACTGAAGCATACAGAATGTATACTCCCTATGATCCCGAGGCACCAGGAAGTTTATGTATGGTGAATTCTGCTTTTGTAAACCAGTCTCAACCAGACATTAGACGTAAATTACAGAAATTAGAAGGGTTTGCGGGCATGAATGCAACACAGTTATTGGAAGTCGCTCATAAAGTGTATGTGAATCGTGATAATGAAAGACAGAGAGAATGTGATAGAAAGATGAAGAAGAAAGCTGATTTTTTGGCTGCGGCCATAGTTGAACAGAAAAGGGGAGGTATCCCTAGTCGAAGGAGCAGAGGAAGAGGGCGGGGTCAAGGCGGAGGCCGGACCCAGAGGCTAGGCGTGAACCAATGCGCCTACTGCAGAGAGGAAGGACATTGGAGAGATACGTGCCCGCAACTCGAAGACGCCCAGCAAGATGACGACAGCAGTCATCAGTGGCGAGAAGAAAGACGAGGCTATCCCCGAAGCCGAGGAGGAGCCAATCGAGAACAATTCCAGCGAGAGAGAGGAGGAGCCATTCAAGCATTGGCCACACCAGCCCATGATGAGAATGACGTGGATTAGGACAGACCGGGCTCCAAGTTTGCTTTAGGTCTCCAGGAGCCTATGGTCGGAATACAAATAGGAGACCAAATTATGGACTTTATTGTTGATACTGGAGCACAACATTCAGTAATAGACAAAAAGATAGCCCCATTTACTACAAAAGCAGTCACCATTATAGGAGCAACTGGTGCCAAAGCCACAAAGTCTTTTCTTCAAAATCGAATATGCAGTCTAGGAGGACAGCAAGTAACTCATCAATTCCTTTACATGCCCGAATGTCCAGTACCACTACTGGGACGAGATATGCTAGCCAAGCTTCAAGCACAGATATCTTTCTCTGAACAAGGAGAAATGCAAATGACAGTAAATTCCCAAGCCAAACCAGCAGGAGTAATGCTGCTGACAGTGCCCCGAGAAGAAGAATGGAGGTATTACGTTGATGACTCCATCCAAGATACCTATTTTGAACAAACTTTAAAGAACATCGATGCACCACCTGGAGTATGGGCAGAAGGCAGTCCCCCAGGCCTAGCCAAGCATATAGCTCCAGTGATTGTAACCCTCAAGCCTAGTGCTACACCAGTGCACGTCAAACAGTACCCTCTCCCAAGAGCTGCAATTGAAGGCATTCATCGCCACCTACAAAGATTGCTCGAGTATGGCCTACTAAAAGTATGTCAATCCCCATGGAACACTCCACTTTTGCCAGTAAAGAAACCTGGGACAGATGATTATCGCCCAGTACAAGATTTGAGAAGAGTAAATTTATTTTATTTATTTTATTTATTTAACAGTTGCTTATATACCGCTACCTTCCACAGATCAGGTGCGGTTTACAATGAACAAAGAATGAACAGATTTACAAGTCTGTTTTACATGGAACATTAGTTAACTAGGTACAATTTTGCTAAATACATTAAACATGAATGGACTAAATATGGTAAAATTTGTTAAATAACAATCGAACTATTTACATAATTTGAACTATTACATATATCTATTTAACTATTACATATATCTATTTAAATGATGCAGTTGAAACTATACATCCAGTTGTACCCAATCCTTACACTCTTCTAGGACTGATACCTGCTGAAGCTACCCATTTCACTGTACTGGATTTGAAAGATGCATTCTTTTGCATAAGATTAGCCCCCTGTAAGCCAAATATTGTTTGCATTCGAATGGCAGAACCCCATCTCTGGAAGAGGGGGCCAACTCACCTGGACAAGATTACCCCAAGGATTCAAGAATTCGCCTACCATATTTAGCGCTGCACTGAATCAAGACCTTTCAAGCTATCCAGTAGCCCCGGGGAAGAGAGTGCTTCTCCAATACGTGGATGATCTGTTGATAGCTGCCATATCAGAAAGTGAATGTATACTAGCCACCAAAGATCTCTTGCAGTTACTAGATGAAGCTGGATATAAAGTTTCCAGAGCCAAAGCACAGCTATGCCAAAAAGAAGTGAAATACTTGGGTTTTCGTATTACCCAAGGAAGCAGAAGGTTAGGCAGAGAAAGAAAAGAAGCAGTATGCAGAATTCCAACTCCAACAACCAGAAAGCAAGTCAGAGCCTTTCTGGGAGCGGCAGGATATTGCCGAATCTGGATACCTAACTTTGCCCAAATTGCCAAACCACTGTATGAAGCTACAAAAGGAGAAGAGAAGTCGCCACTGGAGTGGGAACTTGAGCAGGATACAGCCTTCAAGACGTTAAAGGAAGAATTGATGTCATCACCAGCACTTGGACTACCAGATGTCCACAAACCTTTCCACTTGTTTGTACATGAAGCACAGGGAAATGCCTTGGGCATGTTGACTCAGAAATTGGGAAATTGGGAGCGACCTGTAGCATACCTATCGAAACAATTGGACCCTGTGGCCAAAGGATGGCCACCTTGCTTGAGAGCAGTTGCAGCTACAGCGCTACTAGTGAGCGAAGCAGACAAGCTCACACTAGGACAGAACATACGAGTCACTGTGCCACATGCAGTCCTTGCCCTTATGGAACAGAAAGCAAATTATTGGCTCACCAATTCCCGAATGTTGAAGTACCAGAGCATGTTATGTGAAAACCCACAGATACAACTTGAAGTGAGCCATGCCTTGAACCCAGCTACCTTGATACCCATCAGTGAAGAACTCCCAGAACATGACTGTATCGAAGTCATGGAAACTGTGTTCTCCAGTCGACCTGACTTGACAGATGTGCCCATAGACAACCCTGACCAAATCTATTATGTTGATGGGAGCAGTCTCATCCTTGATGGACGACGCTGTGCCGGATATGCAGTCGTCACTCAACACGAAGTAGTTGAATCATCAGCTCTAGCCTCAGGCACATCAGCCCAGAAAGCCGAATTGATAGCACTTACCAGAGCATTGTTGTTAGGAGAAAAACTTGTGCTGAATGTATATACAGATTCCAAATATGCCTTCACTACCTTGCATGCCCATGGAGCTCTCTATAAAGAAAGAGGACTCATCACATCCGGAGGAAAATCAGTCAAGTATGGTCCCGAGATATTGATGTTACTTGATGCAGTTTGGGCCCCAACACGTGTAGCTGTCATGCATTGTAGAGGACATCAAGCAGGAAAAGGAGAAGTTGCCCGAGGAAATAGATTTGCAGATGCCTCAGCACGACAAGCAGCTATGACAGGACAGATTGCCCCACAAGCTATGCCAATGCAAGCAGCATTGTTTCCAGTACCTTTGAATCTATGGACCCCACGATATACCACCAAAGAATTGGATTACTATTGTAACAGAGAAGATGGAATACTGAAAGATGGATGGATTGAGCTGCCACCAGAAGAGGGCAGTCAACCTCCTGGACGAATAGTAATTCCTGAACTGTTAGGACCATCCTTTGTCAAAGCTTTCCACGAAGCCACCCACTATGGGAAGAGTGCTATGGAAAAAGCACTCAGACCACATTTCTACATCCCTCTGATGACAACCATATCAGCTTCAGTAGCACGTCAATGTCTAACCTGTGCCAAAAATAATGCCAAGCAAGGCCTTATAACGGCACCCCGAGTTCAGTCAGGAGGTGTCACCCCCATGCACAACCTCCAAGTTGATTTTACTGAAATGCCAAGAGCCAATGGATACCATTACCTATTAGTATTAGTTTGTACTTTCTCTGGGTGGGTAGAAGCATTCCCAACCAGAACTGAGAAAGCCCGAGAAGTTACCAAAGTTTTAATGAGAGAGATTGTCCCTAGGTTCGGAATCCCAGCAGTAATAGGGTCAGACAGTGGACCCTCATTTGTCTCCCAAGTTACTCAGCAGTTAGCAAAAGCCTTGCAGATACAATGGAAACTCCACACTGCATACAGACCCCAGAGTTCAGGGAAAGTTGAGCGAATGAATCGTACCTTGAAAGCCCAAATGTCCAAGCTTTGTCAGGAGACACACTTGAAATGGCCCCAAGTGCTCCCCATAGCCTTACTCAGAATACGCTCAGCTCCTGTAAAGTCAACAGGATTTTCCCCTTTTGAAGTTCTGTATGGTAAACCCCCACCAATAGTGCAGGGAGTCAAAGGAAGTTTAGCCCAGATTGGTTCAGAAGTAACCAGACAAGAACTCCTAGCTCTTAGTTTTGTTCTGCAGACTCTCCATACGTGGATCCAAGACCAGTTGCCTATCAACTTGACGGAACCCTTGCATCCCTATCAGCCTGGTACTTCGGTGTGGATCAAAGATTGGAAGAAGACACCGTTGGAACCCCACTGTAAGGGACCGTACACCGTCATCCTGTCTACCCCAACTGCAGTAAAGGTAGCCGAGATCGACGCCTGGATCCACCACAGCAGAGTCAAGCCCGCCGCCGATCCTGAACCAGAGCAGTGGACAGCAGAACAGCATCTTGATGCACCCTTGCGAGTTACTCTGAGACGGCAACCAGCAGCTTAGACACTTCATCACAAGTGCTTTGCAGTAGCCAAGTCTTTCGAAGAGGATTGCTGTTTTCCATGCAGCAACAGTTTTGTTTCAACGAACCCAATTTGTGTGTGATTTGACACACTACTTTGAGACTACATTGACTAAGCCAGATTTCACAAGCCAACTGAAATTGCTAAAAAGTTGGTTAATGTGTACTGGACAACCTGAGGATCTTCAATCAACACTCAGCACCCGTTAAATTGCTTCATTAGCAAACGGGACGAAGAATAAAAGACCATCGTGATCAAGATCAGCAAGCTGAGGATTCAGAAGAACTGCAATCAACATCAACATGTATCTTTGCTTTTGCTTTGCCTTGGTTGCCTTCTTTGGAGGTTTTGAACTGACTTATGCTTTACCTCCATGCACTGCTTGCATTACTTCTACTAGAACTGGGCTGAAAGTAACTCAGACTTTGCTTTATCATTCTTACTATACCTGCAAGGGAACAGTAACTCGGTGTATCTATAACACCACTGAACTAAATGTTTGCACTCATGGCAAAATCAAAGCATGCTATAATCCGCATCAGAATCCATCCTATTACACGTTGGAAATAAGATGGAAGGATGCAGATGGACCTATATTAGCTGCTACACCACCACTTAAGGACATTACTAAACCTGCTGTTTTGAATTTTGATGCATGTAATGCCATTAATAGAGATAGTCATTCCACCTGTGGTACATGGGAAAAGCGTATCAAAATGACCATAAGTATATGTGTCCAGAAGGTGCCACAAATTGGTGGAAGTGTACAGGTAAAACAGGATCAGGCTATAGTACTGCAACAGCGGCAGATTACTATTGCCCGTATTGGGGATGTGTTTTTTATGCTACCTGGAACACTGGTATAACTGATGAGAAAATAGATAAACGGATGGCTACTCTAACCAAGCCAACCACAAATGATAAATGTCAGAAAGATGCTTGCAACCCCTTACACTTACGTATACACAATCCCCATGCATGGAAACAAGGATACAAGTTTGGTTTACGTATTGCTGGAGGAGCAATAGATCCAGGGACCATTGTGTATATCAGATTGAATACCCAAGCCCACAAGTCATCTAAATATCATATTCATAATACCTTTTATGAAGCCATGCATGTAAATAAGTTTGAGATCCCTCACCCCTCACAGAATTTATTTCTAGAATTAGCCGGAGCAGTAGTATCTAGTATTAAGATCTCAGATTGCTATTTTTGTGGCGGAACCCAAATGGGAGACCAATGGCCATGGGAAGCCCAAGAATTGAATTATTCTATGGTTTACAATCAGACTGAATTACACAAGGCTACCAGTGAATGGGTGTTAGCGCACTCAATCGTTGGACGTCTATGCTATGCCAGAACTGGACCCCAGTTCACCCAGAAGGTAGGACAGCTGGTCTGTCTTAGCCAGAAGTACTATAATGCCACGACCAAAAAGACAGCATGGTGGTCAGGAATCAGACATCCTGAACCTCCTAACCCATTAGCCAGATTTCCTGAACTTGCTGGTCTATGGACTAACCTTGCCAAAGTCCAAGCCTGGCAAGCCCCACCTGGCCTATATTGGATCTGTGGAAACCGAGCATATGCACAACTCCCACCACACTGGGGAGGAGCATGTGTCTTAGGAACCATCAGACCTTCTTTCTTTCTTTTAAACACTGAACATGGAGAACAATTAGGATACCCTGTATACACTACCCACCGACACAAGAGAGCATTGAGACAGAAAAGAGAAGCCTTACAGATAGGCAAGTGGGAGAAGTGGCAAGGTGATGATTGGCCACCAGAAAGAATCATTGAGTATTATGGGCCTGCCACTTGGAATGATGATGGTATGTATGGTTATCGTACTCCAATCTATATGATTAATCGTATTATTCGCTTACAAGCAGTAGTCGAAATAATAACCAATGAAACTAGTCATGCTCTTACGCTCTTAGCTAGACAAAGTACTCAGATGCGCACTGCTATATATCAGAACCGCTTAGCACTTGATTATTTGCTAGCAGCTGAAGGAGGAGTATGTGGTAAACTGAATTTAACTAATTGCTGTTTGAAAATAGATGATAAGGGTCAAGTAGTTGAAGAAATTGCTAAAGATATGCAAAGACATGCTTATGTGCCAGTACAGACTTGGCACTCATTGAAATTTCCTAACTGGTTTGCTAACCTCTTTTCATGGGTGGGAGGATTTAAGACTTTCATTGTTTTAGTACTAATCCTTGTTGCTGTTATCTTTTTATTACCATGTTTAATCCCATGTTGTATGCGTTCCATTCATAACACTTGATAGTACAGTAGAGCGGAAGACCGCCACTAAAATAATGGCTTTATACAAAGCTAGTCCTAGTCGAAATCCTTCAATCATGATGTGATTCTTCTAAAGGTGATTTAACTCTCACACCTTATTGAGTAATAGGGTGAGATTAATCAAAGGGGGGAATGTGGCAGGTGCAGGCCTGTGACCCACGGTGTCTGAACATAAGCAGGCCAGCATGGCTAGCTTGACCTGTAAATGAGGCCTGTGGAGAGGCATATATTTATTTATTTATTTATTTATTTAACATCTTTTATATACCGCTCTATTTATAATCAGCGCGGTTTACATAGAACAAGAAACATCAGATAAGGTACATGTTATCTGTTTTTTACATAGAACAAGGAACAAAAACTTGGATAACCGGGGAAATTATTTACAATGAATACAACACATTGGCTATTTACAAATGAAAGGAATAAAGCCTAAAATAATTTTCATAGTATGAGAGAGGTGTGAAAAGTTATTGGGTTAGCAGAGGTGGCGTGTTAAGAACGGGAATGGTGTTATTTGAGTGATCTTGTGTTATTGTGTTTTCTGGGAAATATTTGATGAAAAGGTGATGCTTCAAGGCCTTTCTAAACTGGAAGAGGTCAGTAATGGTTCTAATTTGTGGTGGGAGGGTGTTCCATAGCTTTGGGGCACATAAACTGAAGGATCGGTTTACAGTTGCGGAGTTGTATTTTAAGGACTCTTTTGGAACTCTTAGCATGTTTAGTTCAGTGGTTCTTCTACTCCTGTTGGAAGGAATTGGTAGGATTAACTCCGAAAGTGAAGGAGGAGCAAGCCCTTTTTGAGCTTTGAAGGCTAGAAGCAAGGTCTTGAAGGTAATTCTCGCTTGGATAGGGAGCCAGTGTAATTGTTTCAGGAGAGGTGTTACATGTTCTCTTTTTGGAACCCCGAAGAGTATTCTTGCTGCGCTGTTTAATGCTAGTTGAAGTGGGTTAAGGGTAGATTGGGGGAGCCCCTGTAATATACAGTTTGCGAAGTCAAAGTGCGGTATAACCAGAGCCTGGTAGACCGTACGGAAATCATCTGGATCAATCAGTTGGCGGAGGTGTTTGAGGGAGAGAATCTTAAAATAAATTGTCCTTACGGTGTTGGCTATGTGGGTCTTCATATCTAGATTCTGATCCAAGGTCACTCCAAGGTATCGGATGTGGGATTTTACTTGTAGCTTGGCATCTTGAACTTCAAGAAATGTGGGTGGTGTAAACTTAGGGTTCCTTGAGATGAAAAGAACCTCTGTTTTTTTGTTCTGGATTCTGAGATTTTGAGTCAGTAGCCAATCTGAGATGGCATTAAAACAGTTGGTTATGGGGGTGAGATTAATCTTATCTATGCAGAAAGGGATATATAGTAACACATCGTCAGCATATATCATGTAGTTGACATTGAAAGACTTGATAATGTCGCATAAGGGTTGCATGTAGATGTTGAATAATAGTGATGACAAAGAGGAACCTTGCGGGACTCCTTGTCCTTGGTGAAATGGATCTGATGTTTCGCCATTAGAGCGGACCTTCTGCCATCTTTCTGAGAGGTATGAGCTGCACCATTCGAGGGCATTTCCACAAAGGCCCTTCTCTCTTAAGCGGATAATGAGCAGATCGTGACAGACCGAGTCAAAAGCAGCCGCGATATCTAAGAAGATGAGAACAAAGCCCTGTTTGATGTTGTCGATACCAGAGTTTAAGCTGTTGAGAAGAGAGGTGAGGAGCGTTTCGACGCCGTGGAATTCCCTAAATCCATGTTGACAGGTATCCAAAGGCGCTTCAGTGTCGATATGATCTTGCAGTTGTCTGTAAGCTATTTTTTCAATTATTTTAGCAAGAGTGGGTATACTGGAGATAGGTCGGTAAGAGTCTGTTTTTTGTGGGTCTAACTTGAGTTTTTTTAGGAGAGGTCTGATGGAGGTCTGTTTGAGGGCAGCAGGGAATGAGCCGGTATCAAAAGATAGGCTTATGATCTTGGATATTATTGGAGCAAGCTCTTTGCGAAGGTCTTTAATCCAAAAGACTGGACACGGATCAGTATGTGCTGTGGATAAGTTGAGAGATGAGATTGTATCTTCAATTAGCTTGAAAACTTTGCTCAGCCATTTTGAAATTGACTGGTTCGAGACTTGTGCACAAATAAATGATTTGGACCTTCTGAACAGACTCCTGGTATCATTGGTTTGTCTGCGCTTTGCTGCTACAATACCAGGAGTCTGTTCAGAATGTCCAAATCATTTATTTGTGCACAAGTCTCAAGCAGAATCAAATTCAAAATGGCTGAGCAAAGTTTTCTAGCATTACAACAACTTTTATAGACTTCTGTTCCATTCTAGGTATAGAAAAACATTTCATTGGTCCCGGTACTCTCCCGTACCTCCCGTACCCCTTCCATTGGTCCCGGTACTGATAAGATTATCCAATTATGTTCCTTCAGTGGGCTCGGCACCTGCATACCCCCCTTTCAGTCCCAATTACAATGGTCAGTTCATCAACTTGTTACTTTCATACTCTCAAGGCCATAGAGCCAATTTGTGCATGCAGGGGAGCAGGGCTCTGCAACTCATCTGTCAGCAATTCCAATTATATTCCTTGCAGATGTACTTTCTTATCAGTAACTTTTAAACATATTTTTCTGTATTTTTCCATCTCTCAGTTTTGCTTATCTAAGTTAGTTTAGTACTCTTGCAGAGTTCTATCCTACAATAGCAGCATGTTGGGGGATGTGCAATTCCTATGAGCCTCTCCACAGGCTTCATTTACAGGTCAAGCTAGTTAGGCCTGCCTGCTTATGTCAGACACTGTGGATCACAGGCCTGCACCTGCCACATTCCCCCCTTTGATTAATCTCACCCTATTACTTAATAAGGTGTGAGAATTAAATCACTTTTAGATGAATCACATCATGATTGAAGGATTACGACTAGGACTGGCTCTATATAGGGCCATTATTTTAGTGGCGGTCTTCCGCTCTACTGTACTATCAATAGCGTTATGAATAGAACGCATACAGCATGGGATTAAACATGGTAATAAGAAAATAACGACAACAAGAATTAGTACTAAGACAATGAAAGTCTTAAATCCTCCCAGCCAGGAGAAAAGGTTAGCAAACCAGTTAGGGAATTTCAATGAGTGCCAAGTTTGTACTGGCACATAAGCATGTCTTTGCATATCTTTAGCAATTTCTTCAACTACTTGACCCTTATCATCTATTTTTAAACAGCAATTAGTTAAATTCAGTTTACCACATACTCCTCCTTCAGCTGCTAACAAATAATCAAGTGCTAAGCGGTTCTGATATATAGCAGTGCGCATCTGAGTACTTTGTCTAGCTAAAAGTGTAAGAGCATGACTAGTTTCATTGGTTATTATTTCAACTACTGCTTGTAAGCGAATAATACGATTAATCATATAGATTGGAGTTCGATAACCATACATACCATCATCATTCCAAGTGGCAGGCCCATAATACTCAATGATTCTTTCTGGTGGCCAATCATCACCCTGCCACTTCTCCCACTTGCCTATCTGTAAGGCTTCTCTTTTCTGTCTTAATGCTCTTTTGTGTCGGTGGGTAGTGTATACAGGGTATCCTAATTGTTCTCCATGTTCAGTGTTTAAAAGAAAGAAAGAAGGTCTGATGGTTCCTAAGACACATGCTCCTCCCCATTGTGGCGGGAGTTGGGCATACGCTCGGTTTCCACAGATCCAATATAGGCCAGGTGGGGCTTGCCAGGCATGGACTTTGGCAAGGTTAGTCCATAAATCAGCAAGTTCAGGAAATCTGGCTAATGGGTTAGGAGGTTCAGGATGTTTGATTCCTGACCACCATGCCGTCTTTTTGGTCGTGGCATTATAGTACTTCTGGCTAAGACAGACCAGCTGTCCTACCTTTTGGGTGAACTGGGGTCCAGTTCTGGCATAGCAAAGACGTCCAACGATTGAGTGCGCTAACACCCATTCACTAGTAGTCTTGTGTAATTCAGTCTGATTGTAAATCAAAGAATAATTCAATTCTTGGGCTTCCCATGGCCACTGGTCTCCCATTTGGGTTCCGCCACAGAAATAGCAATCTGAGATTTTAAGACTAGATACTACTGCTCCAGCTAATTCTAAAAATAAATTCTGAGAAGGATGAGGGATCTCAAACTTATTTACATGCATGGCTTCATAGAAGGTGTTATGGATATGATATTTAGATGACTTGTGGGCTTGGGTATTCAATCTAATATACACAATGGTTCCTGGATCTATTGCCCCTCCAGCTATACGTAAACCAAACTTATATCCTTGTTTCCATGCATAGGGATTGTGTATGCGTAAGTGTAAGGGGTTACAAGCATCTTTCTGACATTTATCATTTGTTGTTGGCTTGGTTAAAGTGGCCATTCGTTTATCTATCTTCTCGTCAACTATACCATTATTCCAGGTAGCATAAAAAACACATTCCCAATACGGGCAATAGTAATCTGCTGCTGGTGCAGTACTATAGCCTGGTTCCTTTTTACCTGTACATTTCCACCATCCTGTGGCACCCTCTGGACACATGTACTTGTGGTCATTTCGATACGCTTTCTCCCAAGTACCACAGGTGGAATAACTATCCCTGTTAATGACATTACATGCATCAAAATTCAAAACAGCAGGTTTAGTAATGTCCTTAAGTGGTGGCGTAGCAGCTATTATAGGTCCATCTGCATCCTTCCATCGTATTTCCAACGTGTAATAGGATGGATTCTGATGCGGATTATAGCATGCTCTAATTTTGCCATAAGTGCAAACATTTAGTTCAGTGGTGTTATAAATACACCGAGTCACTTTTCCCTTGCAGGTATAGTACGAGTGGTGAATCAAAGTCTGAGTTACTTTCAGTCCAGTTCGAGTAGAAGTAATGCAAGCAGTGCATGGAGGTAAAGCATAAGTCAGTTCAAAACCTCCAAAGAAGGCAACCAGGATGAAGCAAAAGTAAAGATGCATGTTGATGTTGATTGGAGTTCTTCTGAATCCTCAGCTTGCTGATCTTGATCACGACGTTCTTTTTCTTCGTCCCGTTTGCTAATGAAGCAATTTAACGGGTGCTGAGTGTTGATTGAAGATCCTCAGGTTGTCCAGTACACATTAACCAACTTATTAGCAATTTCAGTTGGCTTGTGAAGTCTGGTTAATCAATGTAGTATCAAAGTAGTGTGCAGAATCATGCACAGATTGAGTTCGTTGAAACAAAACTGTTGCTGCATGGAAAACAGCAATCCTCTTCGAAAGACTTGGCTACTGCAAGGCACTGTGATAAAGTGTCTACGTTGCTGGTTGCCGTCTCAGAGTAACTCGCAAGGGTGCATCAAGATGCTGCTCTGCTGTCCACTGCTCGGGTTCAGGATCAGCGGCGGGCTTGACTCTGCTGTGGTGGATCCAGGCGTCGATCTCGGCTACCTTTACTGCAGTTGGGGTAGACAGGATGACGGTGTACGGTCCCTTCCAATGGGGTTCCAACGGTGTCTTCTTCCAATCTTTGATCCACACCGAGGTACCAGGCTGATAGGGATGCAAAGGTTCCGTCAAGTTGATAGGCAACTGGTCTTGGATCCACGCATGGAGAGTCTGCAGAACAAAACTAAGAGCTAGGACTTCTTGTCTGGTTACTTCTGAACCAATTTGGGCTAAACTTCCTTTGACTCCCTGCACTATTGGCGGGGGTTTACCATACAGAACTTCAAAAGGGGAAAAACCTGTTGAATTTACAGGAGCTGAGCGTATTCTGAGTAAAGCTATCGGGAGCATTTGGGGCCACTTCAAGTGTATCTCCTGACAAAGCTTAGACATTTGGGCTTTTAGGGTACGATTCATTCGCTCAACTTTCCCTGAACTCTGGGGTCTGTATGCAGTATGGAGTTTCCATTGTATCTGCAAAGCTTTTGCTAACTGTTGAGTAACCTGGGAGACAAATGAGGGTCCATTGTCTGACCCTATTACTGCTGGAATTCCGAACCTAGGGACAATCTCTCTCATTAGGACTTTGGTAACTTCTCGGGCTTTCTCAGTTCTGGTTGGGAAGGCTTCTACCCACCCAGAGAAAGTACAGACTAATACTAATAGATAATGGTATCCATTGGCTCTTGGCATTTCGGTAAAATCAATTTGGAGGTTGTGCATGGGGGTTACACCTCCTGACTGAACTCGGGGTGCCGTTATAAGGCCTTGCTTGGCATTATTTTTGGCACAGGTTAGACATTGACGTGCTACTGAAGCTGATATGGTTGTCATCAGAGGGATGTAAAAATGTGGTCTGAGTGCTTTTTCCATAGCACTTTTTCCATAGTGGGTAGCTTCATGAAAAGCTTTGACAAAGGATGGTCCTAACAGTTCAGGAATTACTATTCGTCCAGGGGGTTGACTGCCCTCTTCTGGTGGCAGCTCAATCCATCCATCTTTCAGCACTCCATCTTCTTTGTTACAGTAGTAATCCAATTCTTTGGTGGTATATCGTGGTGTCCATAAATTCAGAGGTACTGGAAACAATGCTGCTTGCATCGGCATCGCTTGTGGGGTAATCTGTCCTGTCATAGCTGCTTGTCGTGCTGAGGCATCTGCGAATCTATTTCCTCGGGCAACTTCTCCTTTTCCGGCTTGATGTCCTCTACAATGCATGACAGCTACACGTGTTGGGGCCCAAACTGCATCAAGTAACATCAATATCTCGGGACCATACTTGACTGATTTTCCTCCGGATGTGATGAGCCCTCGTTCTTTATAGAGAGCTCCATGGGCATGCAGAGTGGTGAAGGCATATTTGGAATCTGTATATACATTTAGCACAAGTTTTTCTCCTAACAATAATGCTCTGGTGAGTGCTATCAATTCGGCTTTCTGGGCTGATGTGCCTGAGGCTAGAGCTGATGATTCAACTACTTCGTGTTGAGTGACGACTGCATATCCGGCACAGCGTCGTCCATCGAGGATGAGACTGCTCCCATCAACATAATAGATTTGGTCAGGATTGTCTATGGGCACATCTGTCAAATCAGGTCGACTGGAGAACACAGTTTCCATGACTTCGATACAGTCATGTTCTGGGAGTTCTTCACTGATGGGTATCAAGGTGGCTGGGTTCAAGGCATGACTCACTTCTAGTTGTATCTGTGGGTTTTCACATAACATGCTCTGGTACTTCAACATTCGGGAATTGGTGAGCCAATAATTTGCTTTTTGTTCCATGAGGGCAAGGACTGCATGTGGCACAGTGACTCGTATGTTCTGTCCTAGTGTGAGCTTGTCTGCTTCACTCACTAATAATGCTGTAGCTGCAACTGCTCTCAGGCATGGTGGCCATCCTTTGGCCACAGGGTCCAATTGTTTCGATAGGTATGCTACAGGTCGCTCCCAATTTCCCAATTTCTGAGTCAACATGCCTAAGGCATTTCCCTGTGCTTCATGTACAAACAAGTGGAAAGGCTTGTGGACATCTGGTAGTCCAAGGGCTGGTGATGACATCAATTCTTCCTTTAACTTCTTGAAGGCTGTATCCTGCTCAAGTCCCCACTCCAGTGGCGACTTTTCTTCTCCTTTTGTGGCTTCATACAGTGGCTTGGCAATTTGGGCAAAATTGGGTATCCAGATTCGGCAATATCCTGCCGCTCCCAGAAAGGCTCTGACTTGCTTTCTGGTTGTTGGGGTTGGTATTCTACATACTGCTTCTTTTCTCTCTCTGCCTAATCTTCGGCTTCCTTGGGTTATACGAAAACCCAAGTATTTCACTTCTTTTTGGCATAGCTGTGCTTTTGCTCTGGAAACTTTGTATCCAGCTTCATCTAGTAACTGCAAGAGATCTTTGGTGGCTAGTATACATTCACTTTCTGATATGGCAGCTATCAGCAGATCGTCCACGTATTGGAGAAGCACTCTCTTCCCCGGGGCCACTGGATAGCTTGAAAGGTCTTGATTCAGTGCAGCACTAAAGATGGTAGGCGAATTCTTGAATCCTTGGGGTAATCGTGTCCAGGTGAGTTGGCCCCCTCTTCCAGAGATGGGGTCCTGCCATTCAAAGGCAAACAATATTTGACTTACAGGGGCTAATCTTATGCAAAAGAATGCATCTTTTAAATCCAGTACAGTTAAATGGGTAGCTTCAGCAGGTATCAGTCCTAGAAGAGTGTAAGGATTGGGTACAACTGGATGTATAGTTTCAACTGCATCATTTACTCTCCTTAAATCTTGTACTGGGCGGTAATCATCCGTTCCAGGTTTCTTTACTGGCAAAAGTGGAGTGTTCCATGGGGATTGACATACTTTTAGTAGGCCATACTCGAGCAATCTTTGCAAGTGGCGGTGAATGCCTTCAATTGCAGCTCTTGGGAGAGGGTACTGTTTGACGTGCACTGGTGTAGCACTAGGCTTGAGGGTTACAATTACTGGAGCTATATGCTTGGCTAGGCCTGGGGGACTGCCTTCTGCCCATACTCCAGGTGGTGCATGAATGTTCTTTAAAGTTTGTTCGAAATAGGTGTCTTGGATAGAGTCATCAATGTAATACCTCCATTCTTCTTCTCGGGGAACTGTCAGCAGCATTATTCCTGCTGATTTGGCTTGGGGATTTACTGTCATTTGCATTTCTCCTTCTTCAGAGAAAGATATTTGTGCTTGGAGTTTGGCTAACATATCTCGTCCCAGTAGTGGCACTGGACATTCGGGCATGTAAAGGAATTGATGAGTTATTTGCTGTCCTCCTAGACTGCATATACGATTCTGAAGAAAAGATTTTGTAGCTTTGGCACCAGTTGCTCCTATAATGGTGACTGCTTTTGTAGAAAATGGGGCTATCTTCTTGTCTATTACTGAATGTTGTGCTCCAGTATCAACCATAAAGTCCATAACTTGGTCTCCTATTTGTATTCCGACCATAGGCTCCTGGAGACCTAAAGCAAATTTGGAGCCCGGTCTGTCCTAATCCACGTCATTTTCATCATGGATCGTTGTGGCCAATGCTTGAATGGCTCCTCCTCTTTCTCGCTGGAATTGTTCTCGATTGGCTCCTCCGCGGTTTCGGGGATAGCCTCGTCTTTTTTCTCGCCACTGATGATTGCTGTCGTCATCTTGCTGGGCGTCTTCGAGTTGCGGGCACGTATCTCTCCAATGTCCTTCTCTGCAATAGGCGCATTGGTTCACGCCTAGCTTCTGGGACCGGCCTCCGCCTTGGCCCCGCCCTCTTCCTCTGCTCCGTCGACTAGGGATACCTCCCCTTTTCTGTTCAACTATGGCCGCAGCCAAAAAATCAGCTTTCTTCTTCATCTTTCTATCACATTCTCTCTGCCTTTCATTATCACGATTCACATACACTTTATGAGCGACTTCCAGTAACTGTGTTGCATTCATGCCCGCAAACCCTTCTAATTTCTGTAATTTATGTCTAATGTCTGGTTGAGACTGGTTTACAAAAGCAGAATTCACCATACATAAACTTCCTGGTGCTTCGAGATCATAGGGGGTATACATTCTGTATGCTCCAATTAATCTTTCATGGAAATCTGCTGGGCTCTCATCTACACCCTGGATAACTCCTGCAACTTTGGAAAGGTTCATAGCTTTTTGGCCTCCCCTTCTCAGGCCTTGTAAAAAGCCTTGGCGGAAACGGGCTAGGGCTGTGGATCCTTCCTCTGTATTTGGATCCCAATGGGGGTCTTCATTCGGGAATTCTCTCTGGGCTGCTTCCCGATAGTCTATTCTGTCCAGCCCCTGTCCTGGAGCTACAGGGTTATCTGCCATCCACTCAATAGCTGCTTTTCTAATTCGTGTTCGCTCTTCTGTCGTGAATAGGGTGGTCAGGAGCTGGCGGCAATCTGGCCAAATGGGTTGGTGGGTTTCCATAATAGTAGTTACTAATTCTGTCAGCTCCTGGGGCTTACTAGTATAGGAGGCATAATGCGACTTCCAATTTAACAAATCAGTTGTAGAGAAAGGGATATACACATAAGTTAAGGGTCCCGCTACCACCTCCTCATTATCGTTCTTTATAGGCACTCCCGGGACTTGCCGTAAAGGCATCATTTTGGCAGTAGCTGTCTTGTGGGATCTAAGGGTTGTTTTCGTAACTGTCTTTCCAGAGGTCACTTTCACTTTCTCAACGGGTTTCACTTTGGGTGTACATTTTGCTGGCACACTGGCACTGGCAACCACTTGTACATTGTCCTCTTCGCTTTGGGCATTTTCATTTTCTTCCTCCTCTACCTCTGCATCTGACTCGCTTTTTATAATATCACCTTCTTCCTCTAATTCCTCTCTCTGCCCTCCGGGAGGTGGGTCAGGGGTTGGGTCCCGCACCGGCTGTCTCTGGGGTTCTGGGGCAGGACGCCGGGCTACTCTTATCGGACCTGGGGTTCGAGGCTGTCGGGGAATTATTTCTGGGGAATCAGGATCTACCAGGATGGGCTTCTTCCTGGACTTCTTATCCTGCTCTTTCATTCTAGGCTGTTCTGTTTTCTGTCTTGAATCTGTTTTAGCTAACATTATTCTGCACTGTTCCTCATAACAGCGCTGCGCCCAGAGGGGCGGATCTTCACAAATACTTAACCAGGAATCTATATAGGGGTACTGATCGGGGTGCGCTATCCGCACTCTACGGTGTACTAACTGAATAATTTCTACATTGAACGTTCCCTCTCGGGGTCAGGTGGGGTCTATATCGGGCCACTCCCTAGTACACAATATCTGTAAACGGGCTGCTGTCATTTTAATACCATAATCACCAGAATATCCCTCTTTAAAATGTGCGATCATACATTCTAATGGAGTGTTTCTAGTAGACCCCGCCCCTCCCATTTCGATGTGTGCGCGCAACAACAGACAAAAGGGAAAAGGAGGGCGGACCGTGGGTAAGGGGTCCTCATGGCCCTGAAAACGTATAAGGAGTACAAATAACAAGACAAGACGACAATCGCTTCCCCCTTTTCGCGACCTGAACGCGGTCGCCCGGTCAGGAAATGCGCTACTCAGGGGTCCGCCTTCACTTGGTCCGTGCTGCCAGACCTCTCATTCACACTTCATTCACACAATCATGCTAGCAACATATCCCAGAATGCATTCGTTTCTATCTATTCTGACTAGTCTTACCAATTTCCCAATTACAAAAAGGATGGGGGTTTCACCCGGCGAATACCCATGCGGGGTTACTCGGCCCTTCCTTGAGAGGTGATCAGGCTCTCTTACCAATTTCCAATATCTCGAGATTACAAATTCCAAATTCCAAGTTCCAATGGCAGTACTGCTCTTTCTATATCTGTCTAGACACCAAATCAAAACTATACTCACCGGATCCGGTCCTCAAACTTCCCAAGCAGGCGCATGAGTTGGACCTCGGACTCCCCTCACTCGGGTTCGAGGCGTTGGCTCCAGCCGGGCCCGGCACCCGCCGAGGTCCGACCAGCTCCCTCCGATACAAGGGACCGGCGGCGCCAGGGAGCAGCCCTCGTCGGAAGGGCGCGATCCCGGCAGGACCAAGCCTATAGAGGCGGAAAGTCGTGGTATATTGCCCTATATACACTTTGATTCCACAACTTCCCGGCCAACGCACCAAGAATATGTAGCAGCAAAGCGCAGACAAACCAATGATACCAGGAGTCTGTTCAGAAGGTCCAAATCATTTATTTGTGCACAAGTCTCAAGCAGAATCAAATTCAAAATGGCTGAGCAAAGATTTCTAGCATTACAACAACTTTTATAGACTTCTGTTCCATTCTAGGTATAGAAAAACATTTCATTGGTCCCGGTACTCTCCCGTACCTCCCGTACCCCTTCCATTGGTCCCGGTACTGATAAGATTATCCAATTATGTTCCTTCAGTGGGCTCGGCACCTGCATACCCCCCTTTCAGTCCCAATTACAATGGTCAGTTCATCAACTTGTTACTTTCATACTCTCAAGGCCATAGAGCCAATTTGTGCATGCAGGGGAGCAGGGCTCTGCAACTCATCTGTCAGCAATCCCAATTATATTCCTTGCAGATGTACTTTCTTATCAGTAACTTTTAAACATATTTTTCTGTATTTTTCCATCTCTCAGTTTTGCTTATCTAAGTTAGTTTAGTACTCTTGCAGAGTTCTATCCTACAATAGCAGCATGTTGGGGGATGTGCAATTCCTATGAGCCTCTCCACAGGCTTCATTTACAGGTCAAGCTAGTTAGGCCTGCCTGCTTATGTCAGACACTGTGGATCACAGGCCTGCACCTGCCACACCGGTACCTTTACGTAGTTATCCAATGAGGACCTTGGTCTGGGCTCAGCACCTGTTTCCCTCCCTTACAGCCCTCATTACAATGGTCAGTTCCTTATCCGTCCTACAGTTCAGTCCTCCACCACTGGGTAGTGCACCTCCTCCTGCAACATGGAGACTGGACAAGTCAAACTTGTGACATCACCGGGTATATCCTGCTGGTCTTCTCCCATGATCCCCCAGTGTGTCCAGTCTCCATGCAGCATGAGGACGTAGTGAGCCTAGGTGCTGGGCTCACTTGAGAAGCAGTTTAGGAGCAGTTAGTCAGGATTTGATTTACCTTGCATTTCTTTTGCCCTTCTTTAGGTGTAATCCTGTAAATTGAATTCATTTTCATTTAATTTAATTTACTTTTACTTTATTTATTTTCACCTAGTCTGCCTTAGTGTAAAGGGGGGTTCTGTCCCTTTTCAAAGTTCACGCTGCCAGCTAGCCTCTCTGCTTGGGATTCTTCGGTCTCTGTGCCCGGTGATGATCTCTCCCCCAGGACTATACGGGGGAGAGCTCTGTGGAACACCTGCATTTTGGCAGTGTCCATGTGGCAGATTCCCATCACGGCGGGAGCCTCAGGCCGTTCGAGGTTCTTTAGCCGGTGGGCCAGGGCTCGCAGCGTCTGCTACTTCTGGTGGCGCGAGGCAGCAGCGTGTCTGGACAGCTCTTCACCCCGCAGCTACAGCGGGGTAACTGCTGCATCCCGACGCCACAAGGGAGTCTCTCGAGTCCGCATGGAGGGGCTCTGAGCTCTTGCCGCCTCTGTGGTGTTTGGCGCCAAACGGGCCTGCTTCGGATTGGCGCCATTTTCTCGGCAGGGCTGAGGCCTTGTGGCGGAGAGCGGAGCAGCCCCGCGTTTGGCAAGACGACGCTGTTCCACGCGGCTACACCCAGATAAGGACTTCCTTTTGCTGTTACTTTTAATTTTAATTCTAATTTTAATTTCCTTTTAATTTCATGATAGTTTATAGTTCTTTGAATGCAATGTGATTGGTTTGGGTTTTACTTCTTGGGGGGTGCCTTTACCTTTGTCTGCATTCTGGCAGTTAGCAACATCTGTCAACAGCAGGTTTCCGTGCTAGGATTTGGCCATTCAGGTTCATCGGCGGCGCAACCACCTACAAATTGAGCCCTTTCTGAAATTGTCATTTACATATGGATGCTATTTCCATGTTTATACGCTTGGAAATTGTGCAGACAGCCTCTAAAAGTCATTATGCCATCTGCAAATTTGATCGCCATGCTTGCTGATCTCTTTTCCAGATAATTTCAGTGCAGTAGATGTTACCAGATGCCAGTTCCAGTACAGATCCCGAGACATTCTACGACCCGAAGACCTAAACCGGCCAGCAAAAGACGACGTACGCTGGGCCCAAAGGAACCTGGTCGAACGGATCCCAGCACTCCCTGTATCGTTAGAATCGGAGCCTCCCCCCAAGGACTCAGCCCTGGCTGGAACCGGCTGAGCATAACTCCAGGCCCTGCGGCGAGCCCCCATGAAGAAGTGGGACGCAACGATGCCTTGAGGAAAGGGAAGGCCCAATGGGTGAAGCAAGTTGCCAGCCGACCAAGGGAGTAAACCCCACACGCGCACCTCAACGGAAGGTCGGAAGAACTGAGGAGTCTGGTCCCACAGGTGCGCCTGCTAGCCTTGAACAACATACACCTCCGCAGGTACAAAAAACTTAAATTGTGAGCACCCTCAGAGGTAGGGGGAATAGACGACAGCCTCCGACTGTTGACCACCTTGTCTTGCACAACAGACAGCAGCACCCAACCAAACAAATGATTGGGAATATATGACCTCAGAACCCCAAGGCAGAGGTAAAACAGTAGAACGCCTACAATTTATATTTTGGCTGCAGAATAAAAGATCAGGATAAAAGCTAGGCGCCACACATATGCTGCAATACATGTGTAGCAGATCTCAGGCTATGGATGGATGGGAAAAGACCGTCAAAGTCTTTTGCGGTTCCAATGATCTGGAGAGGGCCCATGGATCACATCGGCGATTGCTACTTCTGCATGGTTCCTCCAATTCCGGAGGGCATATCCAGGTGATGTAAGCGGTTGGCCTACTGGCATTGCATCGTGGGCATGGCTACCAGAGTCTCCTTTCTTTTTTGTCACACCATGTAAGACTCCACTTCTTCTGAAACAACGCTGGACTCTTGGGCGCTTGACACCCTCTTATATGCCCTTGGTGGATCACGCTTGGTTTATTGCAACTCATTGCTTAGCTGCATTCCACATTCTCAATTAAAAAGACTCCAACTGGTCCAGGACATAGCTGTAGAGCTCCTTTGTGTTGCAAAGAATAAAGCCCTTAAGAGGTGTGACAAATAGGGTGTTTGACGCCGGTGGTTTTTTCCATGTCCCTCATTTTGCTTCCCACCTCTGTCTGGATGGACCTCGGTTCAGTTCTCCCTCGTGGAATCCGGCTGTGCCTGTCTAGTTGTCGGTTTGGGACTTACGCAAGAACACTTTGCTTGTAACCTGCGTTCCTTGGACCTTAGGTGAAGGTTCCGTCGCTTTCTGGGAGGTCTCTTCGCTGCCTGTCCCTCCGTGGAGGCAGGTTCTGCGGGAGAGCAGCGGTTGCTAACACTTGACACCCTGGTGGGGTCGAGAGCCAAGGGGGAGCTCAAGCGGATTTTTCAGGCGGAGCTCCGGTAGCCTTCTCAGTAGGTCTGTTTCTAGGGCGTTCAGTGTGTTTGCGATGGCGAGTTTGTCTTTCTGAAGCACTAGCGCTGCTTGGGGCAGAGTTCTGTGCTGTTTTCACCAGTGAAGAGGATCCAAGTGGGCTCTCGGTCATGTCTTCCTGGTTGGCTTACCGCCTGTTGACGTGAGGAGCGGGCTGGGGTCGGTGCCTGCTCTGTTCGTTTAGGGGCCGAGCCGACTGGATAGGTCCCTCCCAATGATTACTGCTCTGGTACATCCCAGTGGTGGAGGACTGAACTGTAGGACCGATAAGGAAATGGAAATTACACTTACCTGGTAATTGATGTTCCTTGAGGGAGTACAGTTCAGTCCTCATTCCCGCCCGGGGATGGATGTTTCAGACGCGAGGCGTCAGTTCCGAGTGTGCTTTCGGATACTAGAGTCGGCAACGGGCTCTGATTGGCAGGTAATCGCAAGAGCAACCTTTTCTGCCTATACTCTTCCTTAGTTCTCCTTCCTTCTAGCTCTCTGTCTTCCGCTGTTTGGTGCGCAGGGGGACAGGGGCACGGAGGAGGGTGTTTTCGGCCTTTCTTTTTGGGGCCCTGTGGTTTTAAAGTTGAAGTTTGAGCATAGCTTTGTATTCAGTACTTTAACTGGTTGTTTGTTTGCTCCTTTGAGTCTGCTTTGACAGTAGGTCACTGGGGGATCATGGGAGAAGACCAGCAGGATATACCCGGTGATGTCACAAGTTTGACTTGTCCAGTCTCCATGTTGCAGGAGGAGGTGCACTACCCAGTGGTGGAGGACTGAACTGTACTCCCTCAAGGAACATCAATTACCAGGTAAGTGTAATTTCCATTTCTTAGACTCTTGATACATTTCTCCTCCAAGGTCACTAGCTGACTAGTACATGTGGGAAAGCAGGGCACTGTAACCTTTCTTTCAGCAGAGTTAATTAATTCCATAGAAGCTCCTCACATTCTTAACAGTACCAATTAAAACAGTTTTTCTATTTCCCCTAAGTTTCGATTCTGCTTAGCTATGCTTGGTTATGCTTAGTTAAGTTTCGATTCTATGGTAGCAGCATTCAGGGGGGTTTTCATTCCTCCGGGCCTAACCACTGGCTTCATTTACAGGTCAAGCTGCTTAGCCCTGTCTGTTTAGTTCAAGCAGCATGGATCATAGGCCTTCGCCTACCACATTCCCCCCTTTGATTAATCTCACCCTATCACTGATAAGGTGTGAGATTTAAATCACTCAATTACACAGGAGTTGGGTTACGACCAAGCGTTATAGGATTAGGGTGCCATAAGGCCAAAATCTTAGTGGCAGTCTTCCGCTCTACTGTATTTTCAATAACACTATTAATAGATCGCATGCAACATGGGATTATACATGGTAACAACAAAAACACGGCTACAAATACTAATATTATCATAGCAAAAGTAGTAAGTCCCCCCAATCCAGAGAAGATAGATTCGAACCAATTAGGCATCTTAAGACCATGCCAAGTCTGTACTGGCACATAAGCTTGCTTTCGCATGTTTTCAGCAATATCTTCAACTACTTGACCTTTGTCATCTATCTTCAAACAACAATTGGTTAAATTCAATTTATCACATACTCCTCCTTCAGCTGCTAATAAGTAATCTAGTGCCAAGCGATTCTGATATATTGCAGTACGCATTTGTGTGCTCTGTCTAGCTAGAAGTGTGAGTGCTTGGCTAGTTTCATTAGTTATTAATTCTACAACTGCTTGCAAGCGTATAATACGATTTATCATATACACAGGGGTCCGGTATCCCCAGGTGCCATCTTGCTCCCAAGTAGCAGGTCCGTAGTAGGCAATAATTCTTTCAGGTGGCCAATCTTCCCCCTCCCATCTCTCCCATTTGCCTATCTGCAAAGCTGCTCTCTTCTGTCTCTTTGTATAGATTGGGTAACCTAATTGTTCTCCGTGTTCTGTGGGTAACAGAAAGAAAGAAGATCGGATGGTTCCTAAGACACATGCCTGTCCCCAGTGAATAGGGAGTCGAGCATATGCTCGGGTTCCACAGATCCAATACAGACCAGGTGGGGCTTGCCAGGCATGAGGCTGGGCAAGGTCGGTCCATAGATCGGCAAGCTCAGGGAATTTTACTAATGGGTTGGTAGGTTCAGGTTCATTAACTCCTGACCACCAGGACGTCTGTTTTGTGGTATCATTATAAAACTTCTGGCTAAGACAGACAAGCTGTCCTACTTTCAAATTGAACTGAGGTCCAGTTTGAGCATAACACAGACGTCCAACTATTGGGTGTGCTAATACCCATTCACTGGTGGTCTTATGCAGCTCAGTATGATTATAAGCTACTGAGTAATTCAATTCTTGGGCCTCCCAGGGCCACTGATCTCCCATTCTAGTTCCTCCACAAAAATAACAATCTGATATGTGGAGACTGCTCCAGCTAATTCTAAGAATAGATTTTGAGAAGGGTGTGGGATATCAAACTTATTTACATGCATAGTTTCGTAGAAGGTATTATGTATATGGTACCGTGATGAACGATGGGCCTTGGTGTTCAGCCTAATATATGCAATGGTTCCTGGATCTGACCCAGAGCCTGCATTGCGTAGTCCAAATTTATACCCTTGTGTCCATGCACTAGGATTTATTATGTGTAACTCTAAGGGATTACAGGCACCCTTCTTACATTTCTCTGGATTCTTTACATATGGCTGATGTAAGGCAGCCATTCGATTATCTCTGGTATTTTCTATCATACCCGTCTTCCATGTGGCATAGAACACACATTCCCACTTTGGGCAATAGTAATCTTCAACTGGTGCTGTACTATATTCATTTGATAAAACTCGTTTACCTGTACAGGCTCCCCACCCGGTAGTTCCTTCTGGACACATATACTTGTGATCATGATAATATGCTTTTTCCCAGTTAGCACAATTAGACCGACTATCTCTATGTATAGCATCGCAAGCATCAAAATACAAAACAGCACTCTTTGTAGAATCAGTGAGTGGGGGTGTGGCATTAAGTAAAGCTCCATCTGCATCATTCCATCGTATTTCTAGAGTATAATAGGATGGGTTCTGATGCGGGTTAAAACAAACTTTAGTATTACCCTTGGTGCAAATGTTCAATTCAGTGGTGTTATATATACACCGGCTTACTGTACCAGTACAGGTATAGTAAGAATGATAAAGCAAAGTCTGGGTTACTTTCATTCCAGTCCGAGTAGAAGTAATGCAGGCAGTACATGGGGGTAAAGCAAAAGTGAGTTCAAATCCCCCCAGGCAGGCAACCAGAACAAAATAGAAGTAAAGATGCATGTTGATTGTAGTCCTTCTGAATCTCCGCTGGAAGATCTTGACCTCGACGTTCACTGCTGCTTGACACAATGCTGACCCGTTTGCTAATGAAGCAATTCAACGGGTGTCAATGTTGATTGAAGATCCTCAAGTGTCCGCTGTATGCCAACTTACTATTCGTAGTTGGGCTGAAGAAAATCTATGAGTGCAAAGTTATTCAGTGAAGAAAACAAGTTTTTGCTGTATGGGAAACAGCAATCCTCTTCGAAAGACTTGTCTACTGTGGAGTACCGTAGTTCTCGGGTGGCCTGAATGAAGTGCTAGGCCACTGGTTGCCGCCTCAAGGTGAGCCGCAAAGGAATATCAGGATGCTGCACTGCTGTCCACTGATCTGGGTCTGGAACTGCTGCTGGCTTGACTCTGCTATGATGGATCCAGGATTCGATTTCTGTGACCTTGACAGCTGTTGGTATAGACAGAATAACGGTGTATGGTCCCTTCCAATGAGGTTCCAGCGGTGTCTTCTTCCAATCTTTGATCCACACCGAGGTACCAGGCTTGTAGGGATGCAGGGATTCCGTCAAGTTGATGGGTAACTGGTCCTGTATCCATGCATGAAGAGTCTGCAGAACAGAACTAAGAGCTAGGAGTTCTTGTCTGGTTATCTCTGAACCAATTTGTGTCAAACTCCCTTTGACCCCCTGCACTATCGGTGGGGGGTCTACCATACATGACTTCAAAGGGAGAAAATCCTGATGATTTCACAGGGGCTGAGCGTATTCTGAGTAAAGCTATTGGGAGAACTTGGGGCCACTTCAGGTGAGTCTCCTGACACAACTTAGACAACTGAGATTTTAGAGTACGATTCATTCGCTCAACCTTCCCTGAACTTTGGGGTCTGTATGCAGTGTGTAACTTCCATTGTATCTGTAAGGCACTTGCTAACTGTTGGGTAATTTGAGATACAAATGAGGGCCCATTGTCTGACCCTATTACTGCAGGGATTCCAAATCGGGGGATAATTTCCCTCAGCAATACCTTGGTGACTTCTCTGGCTTTTTCAGTCCTGGTGGGGAAAGCTTCCACCCACCCAGAGAAGGTGCAAACTAAAACTAACAAGTAACGATATCCACTGGCTTTTGGCATTTCAGTAAAGTCTACTTGTAGGTTGTGCATAGGGGTCACACCACCTGACTGAGCTCAGGGTGGTGGTGTAGGACCCTGCTTAGCATTGTTCTTCGCACAAATTATGCACTGGCGAGCTACTGAGGCTGACAAGGCTCCCAATACTGCAATGCAAAAATGGGGTCTGAGTGCTTTTTCCATTGCGTTTTTCCCATAATGTGTGGCCTGATGAAAGGCCTTTACAAAGGCCGGTCCCAATGATTCAGGCCCTGATCACTATTCGTCCTGGAGGTTGGTTGCCCTCTGCTGGTGGCAGCTCAATCCATCCATCTTTCAGTACCCCCTTTTCTATAGTGCAATAATAGTCCAATTCCCTTGTGGTATATCGTGGCGTCCACAAGTTAAGGGGTACCTGAAACAATGCTGCTTGTACTGGTGTTGCTTGTGATGAAATTTGGCCTGTCATGGCTGCTTTGCGTGCTGAGGCATCAGCAAATCTGTTTCCTTGGGCAACTTCTCCTTTTCCTGCTTGGTGTCCTCGGCAGTGCATCACAGCAACTTGTGCCGGGGCCCATACTGCATCTAGTAACATTAATATTTCTGGGCCATACTTAATTGATTTCCCTCCAGAGGTAATGAGTCCTCGCTCTTTATACAGAGCTCCATGAGCATTTAAAGTTGTGAAAGCGTATTTTGAGTCTGTATATACGTTCAACTGAAGTCCGGCACCTAATACTAGTGCCCTTGTTAGTGCTATCAATTCCGCTTTTTGTGCTGATGTTCCTGAGGCAAGAGCTGATGATTCAATGACTTTCTCCCGGGTGACTACTGCATACCCGGCACAGCGTCGTCCATTGATGATGAGGTTGCTTCCATCCACAAAGTAAGTCTGGTCAGGGTTTTCTATGGGTACATCAGTTAGATCGGGTCGACTTGAAAACACAGTGTCCATGACTTCTATGCAGTCATGTTCTGGTGGGTCCTCACTGATTGGTATCAAGGTGGCTGGGTTGAAAGCATGTCTCACTTCTAGTTGTATTCGAGGATTTTCACATAGCATACTCTGGTATTTCAACATTCGAGAGTTGGTGAACCAATGATTTCCTTTTTGTTCCACAAGGACAAGTACTGCGTGTGGTACTGTAACGCGTAGGTTCTGTCCTAAGGTGAGTTTGTCTGCTTCACTCACTAACAATGCTGTGGCTGCAACAGCTCTCAAACATGGCGGCCATCCTTTGGCTACAGTGTCCAATTGTTTTGATAAGTATGCTACGGGTCGCTCCCAATGTCTGAGTTAACATTCCCAGAGCGTTCCCTTGCATTTCATGTACAAACAAATGAAAAGGCTTCTGGACATCTGGTAGTCCAAGTGCTGGTGATGACATTAACGCTTCCTTCAAGGTTTTGAAAGCTTCATCTTGATCGGGTCCCCACTCTAGTGGTGACTTCTCTTCTCCTTTGGTGGCTTCATATAGTGGTTTAGCAATCTGAGCAAAGTTGGGTATCCATATTCGGCAGTATCCTGCTGCTCCCAGAAAGGCTCTGACTTGCCTCCTGGTGGTTGGGATTTGGATACTACACACAGCTTCTTTTCTCTCTGGTCCTAACTGTCGGCTTCCTTTGGTCAGCCGAAAACCCAAATACTTTACTTCCGTTTGGCATAGCTGTGCTTTTGCTCTGGAAACTTTGTATCCAGCTTCATCTAGTTAGTTGTAGAAGGTCATTTGTGGCTTGTACACATTCACTCTCCGAGGTGGTAGCTATCAATAGATCATCCACATACTGGAGAAGCACTCTTTTCCCAGGAGTTACAGGATAGCTTGAAAGATCTTGGTTCAGTGCTGCACTAAAAATGGTGGGTGAATTCTTGAATCCTTGAGGCAATCATGTCCAGGTGAGTTGGCCCAGTCTTCCTGAGACAGGGTCCTGCCATTCAAAAGCAAACAACAATTGGCTAATCGGGGCTAATCGTATGCAGAAAAATGCATCTTTCAAATCCAGGACAGTAAAGTGGGTAGCTTCAGCAGGTATCAGTCCTAAGAGTGTATATGGATTTGGCACGACTGGATGTATGGTTTCGACTGCTTCATTCACCCTCCTCAAATCTTGCACTGGGCGGTAGTCACCTGTCCCAGGCTTCTTGACTGGCAGGAGAGGTGTATTCCAAGGTGATTGACATACTTTGAGAAGGCCATACTCCAGTAATCTCAATAAATGGCGATGAATGCCCTCAATGGCTGGTCTTGGGAGTGGATATTGTTTAACATGTACTGGTTCTGCTCCAGGCTTGAGGGTCACAATTACTGGGGCTAGGTGCTTGGCTAGACCTGGTGGGTTACCTTCTGCCCATACTCCAGGAGGAGCCATAATGCTCGTTGGCATGCTGAAATTGGTATCAGGAACTGGCTTAGTACTGTAATATCTCCACTCTTCTTCTCGGGGAACAGTAAGCACCATTAATCCTGCAGGCTTTGAATTTCCAGTCATTTGCATTTCTCCTTTCTCAGTAAAGGATATTTTGGCCTGCAGTTTGGCTAGCATATCTCGTCCCAGTAGTGGCACTGGACACTCAGGCATATAAAGGAATTGGTGCGCTATTTGCTGTCCTCCTAATTCACATACGCGGTTTTTCAGAAAAGACTTGGTGGCTCTGGCACCAGTTGCTCCCATAATAGTGACTGCTCATGGACAAAGGAGCTATTTGCTTATCTACTACAGAATGTTCTGCTCCAGTATCAACCATAAAGTCCATGAATTGGTCCCCTATCTTTAAGCAGACCATAGGCTCCTGGGGACCTAAAGCGAATTTGGAGCCCGGTCTGTCCTAATCTGTTTCATCTAAATCATAGTCCGTTGCGGTTGCAACTCCTTCTATGGCCTCCTCTCTTTCCCGTTGGAAATGTACTCGATTTGTCCCTCTGCGATTCTGTGATCGGCCTCTCTCCCTCTCTCTCTCTCTCCGAGGGGCGTGTTCTTCTTCTTTGTGTGAGGCGTCTTCGAGTTGCGGGCATGCATTCCTCCAATGTCCTTCTTCCTTGCAATAAGCGCATTGATTTACGCCTAGCATGGGCCGGCTATCTCCTCGGCCCCTCCCTCTACCTCTGCTCCTTCGGTTAGGGAAACCTCCCCGTTTCTGTTCAACTAAAGCGGCAGCCAAAAAATCGGCTTTCTTCTTCATTTTACGCTCACTTTCTCTCTGTCTTTCATTATCACGATTCACAAATACTTTCTGGGCGACTTCCATTAGCTGTGACGTATTCATGCTCGCAAACCCTTCTAATTTCTGTAGTTTACGTCTAATGTCTGGTTGGGACTGGCTGACAAAAGCGGCATTCACCATGCACAGGCTCCCTGGTGCCGCGGGATCATAGGGCGTGTACATTCTGTATGCTTCAGCTAATCTCTCATAGAATACTGCTGGGCTTTCATCTGGGCTTTCACTCCGACAGCGACTTGCTTAGTTCCCCAGGCTACAGTCCCCTCAAGTGTGTAGACCTCCTTGGTGTTTGGCAAGCAGCTCTCTGCTCATCCAGCATGCTCAGGAGTGACAAAGAAAGCAGCAGGGGACTGAGCTTGGCCCATCGTCCTCACACGGCAAACCACAGTGCCACTGTTAATAGATCCCATTGCTATTATTATCCCAATAGGTAACCTGAGACATCGGGAAATACAAGAGTCAGATCCCAGATTTGAGCTCGGCAGTTCCTGACTCCTGGTTCCACAATGTAGTTTTAGACTTTTCTTTCCACATTTCTTTTAATAAATATCTTAATGAATTAAAGCTTGGAAAAGATCTTAGAAGCTGAACATCAAATGTTATATGATCTGGTGCCGAAGTGTGGGTTGTGTTGCATGTGTCATTCTAAATTCTCTGAAAGGTTTTGTTTGCTGAATTAGCAGAGCCACTGCTTTGCCTCAAGCCTCCCACACACGTGCTCTGCTAACTGTGCAAAAGAAGGAGCTCGTGCCAGCACTGACTATTTTTAAACATACTACCCACTGCGCCAGCAGAGAACATGTTCCAGGTTCCCACCCAACCGCCCACGGTGTGTTTCCATTGGATGTAAAAGACACGGCACCAGGGCCGGATTTACGTATACGCCATGTACGCCATGGCGTAGGGCCCACAACCGGCAGGGGCCCACCAAAAATAGAACCAGTTTTTTTTTTTAACTCGATTAAAAAAAAAACCTGGTGGCTACCGCCGCGGGGCCCCCTCTGCTGCCGCGGGGGCCCCATCTACAAGATGGTCTGGTCTGGTCCGGTCGGGTCGGGTCGGGTCGGGTCTCGTCTCCCTCCCTCCCTCCCGGCTGCGAGAGACGCGAAGATAGAGCGTCTCCTCGCGTCTGTGTTAAGCCCGCAGGGGCTGATGGGATTTCCCATCAGCCCCTGCGGGCTTAACACAGACGCGAGGAGACGCTCTCCCTTCGCGTCTCTCGCCGCCTGCAGCGCGGGAGGGAGAGAGACCCGACCGGACCGGACCGGACCCGACCCGACCAGCTTGTAGACGGGGCCCCCGCGGCAGCAGAGGGGGCCCCGCGGCGGCAGCCACCAGGTTTTTTTTTAAAATTAAATTTTACTTTAGGCCGGGGGGGTAGGATACCCCCCCGGCCTAAAGTAAAATTTAATTTAAAAAAAAACCTGGTGGCTGCCGCCACGGGGCCCCCTCTGCTGCCGCGGGGGCCCCGTCTACAAGCTGGTCGGGTCGGGTCCGGTCGGGTCTCTCTCCCTCCCTCCCTCGCTGCAGGCTGCGAGAGACATGCGTCTCTCGCAGCCTGCAGCGAGGGAGGGAGAGAGACCCGACCGGACCCGACCCGACCGGACCTGACCAGCTTGTAGACGGGGCCCCCGCGGCAGCAGAGGGGGCCCCGCGGCGGCAGCCGGCAGGTTTTTTTTTTAAATTAAATTTTACGTTTGGCCCGGGGGGGGGGAGGGCGGGTTATGGGCGATGGGGGGGGGGGGTAGGACTGGTAATGGGCTATGGGGGGGGCTGGGCTGGAAATGGACTGGGGGGGGGTAGGGCTGGTAATGGGCTATTGGGGGGCTGGGGCTGGAAATGGACTGGGGGGGGTAGGGCTGGTAATGGGCTATTGGAGGGCTGGGGCTGGAAATGGGCTGGGCTGGGGGGGTTAAGGCTAGAGGTGGGCGGATGGGGTGAGGACTGGTAATGGACTGTGGGCTGTTGTGGGGGGCTTAGAACTGGCAATGGGCTTTGGGGGGGGTTAAGACTGGTAATGGGCTGTGGGCTGATGGGGGCTGTCTGGTAATGGGCTATGGGGGGGCTAGGACTGGAAATGGGCTGGGGGGTTAAGACTGGAGGTGGGCTGATGGGGTTAGGACTGGTAATGGGCTAGGGGGGGGGTAGGACTGGTAATGGGCTTTGGGGGGTTAAGACTGGTAATGGGCTGTGGGCTGATGGGGTTGTCTGGTAATGGGCTATGGGGGGCTAGGACTGGAAATGGGCTGGGGGGTTAAAACTGGAGGTGGGATGATGGGGTTAGGACTGGTAATGGGCTGTGGGCTGATGGGGGGGGTAGGACTGGCAATGGGCTATGGGGGGCTGACTGGAAATGGGTTGATGGGGTTAGGACTGGAAGTGGGCTGATGGGGGGTTAGGACTGGTAATGGGTTATAGGGGGGGCTTAAACTGAAAATGGGGTGATGGGGGGTTAAGGACTGAAAATGGGGTGATGGGGGGTTAAGGACTGTAAGTGGGTGATGGGGGGGCTAGGACTGGAAATGGGCTGATGGATGGCTAGGACTGGAAATGGGCTGATGCAGGGACTAGAAGGGAATGGATGCTGGGTGAGGCTGGAACTAGAAGGGAGCTGATGTTGGGGGAGGATTAGAATGGGATGGGGCTGGAAGAGTAAAATGGAGAAGGGAAAAATATTTTGTGTGGGAGGGATAAAAAATCTACAATTGGCCGGGTATTGGGAGAGTAAGTGGGGATTGAGGATGGAGGGGTAATATTTGAGTGGATGAAATAGGAATGAGGAAAGAGCAAAAGGAGAAAGATTAGTATGTTAAAGCAGATGTAGAGAGAGAATGGAAAAAAATCTAGAAGAGAAGAAAGGACAAATGGACAGCAGACGATGGACAGTTAGCAGAAGACACGAAGAAACCAGAAGAAAGTGGCTGGAGCAATTGCAGCTGAAAAAAATGCACAAAAGGTAGAAAAATATCTCTTTATTTTGAATTTATTAATTGGAATATGTCAGCTCTGGTAAATGTGCATCATTAACATCTGTGCTTTGTTTAGTACAAGAGCAAATTAATGTATAGTTTTATTTCTACAGTGTTGTACATTCCAAGTTTGGCTTTTGGGATTCCCAGTTTAATTATTGTCTTCCTATTTCTAAATTGTGATTACTTGTTTGGTGATGGTCTATGTTCTGCATGTGTAACTGAGCTGAGGTGTTCTGTTTATATAATTCCTGTTTGACATTGCCACTTGTTCTCTTTCCCAGTAGGTCATGTATTGTTGTTCTCTGAAATGTATTGGTTTAATATTTGCAGTGTTGCCTTTTGATTGGTAGAGTATGGTGCTTTGTGAGTCCTGGTAGTGCTGTTAGGATACGGCGGGTTTACTATGGGCAGTGTTTGTAGTAGTTCCTAATGTGTCTGGCAGTTGGCACTGGATTATAGTAATGTAGAAATCTTTTAGTCTTTCTTTATCCATACACTCATTAAGAGGCACGTTTACTAAAAGTTAGTATATGGTAACATTATGCAAATATTTATGCAAATGAGGCCCCTTATGCAAATGAGGTCCGCACCCCCCTTGGGCCGCCCCTGCTGGGGGCCCACAATTTTTGTTGGCGTAGGGCCTCACTCAAGGTAAATCCGGCCCTGCACGGCACGTCTAGTCACAGGAAGTTAGGGGGCCGTGGCTTCTAAGAGACTGCTCTGCTATGTTTGGCTGAGAAGTCCCTATCACATATGGTGTATCCTACAAACTTTCAGAAAGAATCTCAAACCCATCTACTACAACCCCTTTCCCATCCCAACCTTAAGCCAGGACTCTCCGTCCCATCACTCTCCGAGATGTATATAGTTCATTGAGTTTACTTGTATGTCTGTTAGTATTCTTCTGCATTTAGCTAATTGGAATTTAGTTTAATGTACATAGTTTCACTCTGTTCCATGTACATGAGAATGCATCTGCTTATGCACTACTCAAAATATTGTTATTTGTAAACCGCAATTGATCCTTGGAAATTGCGGTATAGAAATTGTAACAAAATAAATAAATAAATAAATCTGCGCCCTGGATGACTTCAGCTGTCTTGGAGAGGTTCATGGCTTTCTGACCCCCCTTTCGCAGACCTTGTAAAAGGCCTTGGCGAAACCGAGCTAGGGCTCTGGACCCTTCATCGGTGTTCGAATCCCACCGAGGGTCTTCATTAGGAAATTCTTTCTTTGCTGCTTCGCGGTTATCTATTCCTCCTGCTCCCTCTACTAGGGGATTTTCTGCTAACCAATTGACAGCTGCTTGCATAATTCTCGTCTGCTCCTCAGTAGTAAATAAAGTAGACAGGAGTTGACGGCAATCTGCCCAAGTAGGCTGGTGGGTTTGCATGATAGTATTCATTACCTCTGTTAATTCTTGGGGCTTGTCAGTGTAAGAGGCATAATGCATTTTCCAATTCAACAAATCAGTAGTGGAGAATGGCACATAAACTAGACTCGTGGGTCCCGCTACTATCTGGTTCTCCTCGTTCCTTACGGGCATTCCCGGGACCTGCCGTAGTGGCAATAACTTCTTAGTAGGGCCCCTCCTTCTCAACTTAAGCTTAATCTGGGAACTCTCGCTTGCAACGGATGAGCTGGCACTGACAGCTGATTTTACACTTTCAGTCTCGTACTGGGAAGACGTTTCTTCTTCTTCCTGTTCTGACTCAGAATTTTCCTCAGTCTCAAGCTGATCGGTCTCTTCAGGGGGCGGATCATCTGGCTGAGCTACTGGTGGGTCAGTGGATGGAATTTGCCGGTCCCGGGGACCTGCCGCGGGACGCGGTGGCACTTTTACTGGGCGCTGAGCTTGGGGCTGTCTAGTTACAACTTCCGGGGACTCGGAATCAACATAAACAGACTTCTTTTCTTTCCCTGTCCTCTGTGTCTGTTCTGTCAGCGCTACCATTATTCTGCACTGTTCTTCATAACAGCGCCGGGCCCAAGGGGGCGGGCTTTCACAAATACTTAACCAGGAATCTATATAGGGATACTGGTCAGGGTGCGCTACTCGCACCTTCTGATGAACTGACTTAATAATTCCTATGGCAAATGTTCCATCTCGAGGCCACATGGGGTCTAAGGCGGGCCACTCCCTAGTACACAAAACCTGTAATCGTGTCGCAGTCATTTTCACCCCATAATCTCCTGAATATCCTTTATTAAAGTACTCGATCATACATTCTAACGGAGTGTGCACAGTAGACCCCGCCCCTCCCATATTGATGTGTGCGCGCAACAACAAACAGAAGGGAAAAGGAAGGCGGACCGCGGGTGAGGGGTCCTCACGGCCCTAGAAACATTCAAGGGAAACAAAAACAAGACGACGGTCGCTTCCTCCTTTTTACGACCTGGACGCGGTTGCCCGGCCAGGAACTGCGTTACTCAGGAGTCCGCCTTCGCTTGGTCTGTGTCACCAGACCTCTCAACCACTCTTCATTCACACAATCATGCTAGCAACGTACTCCCAAAATGCCCAATCCTGTCTTTTCTGACTAGGCTATACCAAAGTTATACAAGTTATGCCGGCTATTCCAAAGTTATTCCAAGAAGATGGTGGGTTCACCCCGCGAATACATTATGCAAGGTTAATTGGACCGCCTTGAGAGGTGATCAAGCTCTCTTACCAAAATTCACAAGTTCCAAGTTTCACAAGTTTCAAGCTGCAGTTCTGACTCATCTGTCTAGACATACCAAAAACTATACTCACCGGATCCGGTCCCCGTTCCCGAGCAAGCGCATGAGTTGGACCTCGGACTCCCCTCACGGGTTCGAGGTGTTGGCTCCGTCCAGGTCCGGCACCCGCCGAGGCCTGGCCCGGCTCCCTCCGATGCAACTGGACCGGTGGCGCCCAGGAGCCGAGCCCACGTCGGAAGGGCACGAGCCCAGCAGGACCAAACCTATAGAGGCGGAAAGTCGTGGTATATCAGCTCGTATACCCTCTACTAACCACACGTTCCCGGCCAACGCACCAAGAATACGTAGCGGCAGAGCGCAGACAATCCAATAATACCAGGAGTCTGTTCAGAAGGTCCAAATCATTTATTGTGCACAAGACTCAAGCAGAATCACATTCAAAATGGCTGAGCAATGGCTGTTAGTAAAACAACAACTTTTATACTGTTCTTTTCCATTCTAGACATAGGCAAACTTTTCATTGGTCCCGGTAACCCCTTTCGCCCCATCTATTGGTCCCGGTACCTTTACGTAGTTATCCAATGAGGACCTTGGTCTGGGCTCAGCACCTGTTTCCCTCCCTTACAGCCCTCATTACAATGGTCAGTTCTTAGACTCTTGATACATTTCTCCTCCAAGGTCACTAGCTGACTAGTACATGTGGGAAAGTAGGGCACTGTAACCTTTCTTTCAGCAGAGTTAATTAATTCCATAGAAGCTTCTCACATTCTTATCAGTACCAATTAAAACAGTTTTTCTATTTCCCCTAAGTTTCGATTCTGCTTAGCTATGCTTGGTTATGCTTAGTTAAGTTTCGATTCTATGGTAGCAGCATTCAGGGGGGTTTTCATTCCTCCGGGCCTAACCACTGGCTTCATTTACAGGTCAAGCTGCTTAGGCCTGTCTGTTTAGTTCAAGCAGCATGGATCATAGGCCTTCGCCTACCACAGAGGAGGGCCTTCCGTTTATATGCTCGCCCCAAAATGTAAGGGTTTGGAAGCAAAATAACAGAAATGGTCCCAAGACCAAGAGTCCCTCCCCCATTCTGATAAACAGTTAACAATCATGATTGAAACAACATCACCTTTCCCACCACAATTCTGTAAAAATGTTTCCAGTTCATACGGCTAGACCAGTCCAGACAAGTGGGTTCTCTGGGTTTCCCAAGTCCCCTCTGTTATAGCTGTATTTAGTTTTAAAATCTAATTAGTGTCAATACAGCAGGGTCTGAGCTCCTGATCTCTAGATCAGTGGGGATCCCCATACTAAACAGCTCCTAACCTCTGCCAGAGAGCCTATGTATGTAGCTGGGGGTGGTTAAGTCTGCCAAATTTCTGCCATGCAGTCACTGTGATAATTCTTACAGTGTCTTTAAAGCAATTCCCTGCATCTCCGTTGAGCCTCAGCGTCTCTGCAGCACAGTGAGTAACTGACTTGGGTTCCCTCGCTGCAATCCTTATTTCCAGTTTTAACTGCACGGAGATCAGCAGGTCTGTGTCTCTGCAATTTCTGGAAGCACCCCTCTCCTCTCCCCAAGCAATTTCGCCGCATGTTTGAAATTTTTTAGACTTGGGGAAACTTTTATTCGGCAGTTTTTCAGTGCCGACGGCAATTTTGAAATCGTGGGAGTGCTTTCCTTCAGCGTTTTTTTGGCGGGAGCAGCTCTGGGCAGCCATTTCAGTGCATTTCACATTGCGTGAAGGCACAGGGCAATTTAAAAACATTTTCCCTGAAGAGTCTTCTGTTCCCCTAAGTCTACATCGATTTTTGTTTTAAACTAAAAAAAAAAAAAAAAAAAGTTTTAAGCCTCTGCAATGCCTATTTCTCTGCACAGGTGTATTGTATGTAATAAAAAGCAGAAGGAGTTAATAGATCGCTTGGGTTCCACCTGCATGATGCATCCAGGGAAATCTTCTTCCTCCATGCCCAGTGCGCTGCCGGCTGGGGACATCAGCATCTTGACGCCTCCCTCCCTAGAACCGCTGCAGCTGGGTCCACCTGCAGAAAGGACTCAGTCAGCTCCCATCTTGCTTCCACAACCGCTGGAAACCACAGCAGCTTCGGCTGACAGTCAGTTCCTGACGCTCTTCCGCCAGGCATGGCACCTGTGGCCTTCAGAGTCCTCTGGAATACCTCCAGCACCCGCCCCAATACCAGACAAAGATATGGCGGGGTCTCGCAAGCGGTCTTATAAGACTTCAGACCTTAAAGCAGTACATCCTCCTAGGAACATTGCATGGGACTTGCGGGACACAGAGGATATCCAAGAAGACTTTAATTCTTCGGAGGTGAGCCCTCACTCATCGGAGAGAGAAGATGGCAAATATTCTCCGTCTGATTCTTCGCTGACGGTTCAAGAGGACTCTCAAGATATTAGGGCCAGCAACTCCTCTTTCTGAAAGAGTCTAATCGCACAGGTGGTAGAGTCACTATGCCTAGCCGACACGCCTGATCCACAGAGTTTTCAGACTCTCTTGCAGCCGGATCCTATTTTGCAGGGCATTCGTAAGCCTTCAAAAGCCTTTTCCTTTCCAGCCGAGTTACAACAAATGGTATCTCGAGAGTGTGACTCTCCAGATTCCTTTCTGCATATGGCACGCTGTATTGGTCAGTTATACCCTTGGTCTCCCTCTGACCTGGACCGCTGGCTGACATACCCGAAAGTGGATGCGTTGGTGACAGGGGTCACCAAGTATACCACTATTCTGGTTTAGGGCGGAGCGGCACTCCGAGATCAGCAAGACAGGAAAGTCGAGAGTCTGCTAAAGATGGCTTTTTCATCATCCACTCTTTCGCTTCAGGCAGCGGTGTGCAGAGGTCTGTCAGCGCGGGCCTTTCTTCGCTGGATTCAGCAGCTTCCAGACAATTCCGAGTTGGCTCGTTTAGAATCCGTCGCTGCATTCCTGGCAGATGCCTTCTATGATCTCTTGCGGCTGTCAACTCGCTCCGTAGCAGCGGTGACAGTGGCTCAGAGATGGCTCTGGCTGTGTCAATGGGCAGTGGATGTTGCCTCCAAGACGCGGCTGTCAAAAACTTCCTTTTAAAGGGAGACTCCTCTTTGGTGAGGATCTCGATAAGCTGGTAAAAGATCTGGGGGAGGTGAAACCGCAACGCTTGCTGGAGGACAAGCCAAGGGCATCCTCCCGCCGTGGGTCTCGGTCCCAATGCTTTTGACGATTTTCTAGAACTTGCGACTCTCGGAGACACAGATCCAAGTACTTCATCTGCTCCTGCCAATCGCTTCAGACAAAGGTCTCAGTCCTTTCGAGGAGCCTGCAAAGGAACTGATTCCTATTCAGGCCCAAGGAAGTTTACTGGAACCTCCCATCCTTCCCGCTGATGGGACAAGATGCCCACTCGAGACGCCTCCGCCTGTTGGGGGGTGTTTGGCCCTTTTTTCTTGGCAGTGGGCGCGTATAACTTCGGATCAATGGGTCCTCGACATAATTTCTCACGACTACGCTCTCAAATGTTGCCAACCCATTCACGATGCCTTCCTGGTCTCACCAGGATGCTCATCGGATAGACGTTTAGCCATTCAAGCTAAGATGCAGAGACTCATGCAGAGATGTCATGCGTCTCCCCGCGACCACATCACTCCCCTCCTGTTTCACCTCCACTGGTTACCCCTCCCTTACCGTTCCCAATTTAAGCTTCTCACTCTGGTACACAAAGTACTTCATACTGGCTCCCCCCAATATCTTGCTGACTTACTCTCTATCCACTCCCCTCGTTATACTCCCCGCTCCTTTCATCTTCACCGTCTAGCCCTTCCCTCCCCTTCCCGTGCTCATTTACAGTCCACCCGCTCCTCTGCTTTCTTCTTCATCGGCCCCGCCCTCTGGAATTCACTACCTCCCGCCCTCCGTCTTGAACCACTCTTCTCAACCTTTAAACAAAACCTAAAAACACACCTTTTCTCTTTGGCTTTTGATGTGCCCTCTCCTTTTGTGTAATATCCTCTTCCCCGTCCCTAACCTTCCCTTGTTGTTTCTTCCCCACCCTCTCCATGTCTCTCTTGTCTACTCTTTTTAAACAGAAACTGTACTTTTAATCAGATATTGTATTTCTTCTCTTTTCCAGGCTTCGGCCTTTTTTAAGACAACTGTTTTTATATTGTACATCGCTTTGATTTCTGGAGAAAGGCGATTTTATCAAAACTAATAAACATAAACATAAACTCCTTTTGTTAAGAGCCATTCGTCCGGTCCCTCCATTGGAAAGAGGACGAGGCCGTTATTCTATCTATTTTGTGGTGCCCAAGAAAGATGGTTCCTTCCAGCCAATTCTGGACCTCAAAGGTGTAAATCGCAGTCTTCGAATTCCGCACTTCCGAATGGAGACTCTGTGGTCCGTCATTCAAGCAGTACGCAGAGGGGAGTTTCTGGCTTCCTTAGATCTAGCGGAAGCATATTTTCATATTCCCATTCGAGAAGACCACCAGCGCTTCGCAGTCCTTGGGCAACATTATCAATTTCAGGCAGTGCCTTGGTGCCTCGGTGCCTTGGACCTTCTCAAAGGTGATAGTAGTCATGGCAGCTGCCTTACGTAAGCAGGGCGTCAGAGTTCATCCTTACTTGGACGATTGGCTCATTCGCGCAGACTCCCTCCCGGAAGCCTGCAACACTGTCTCAACAGTAGTGGCATTCCTGCAAGAGCTCGGCTGAGTGATCAATCGTCCCAAGAGCTGCCTTCTCCCATCTTAGCAGATAGACCTTTTGGGGGCGTGCTTCAATACTTGTCAGGGGCATGTATTCCCGACTTGGGAAAGATTCCACAAGCTGGCTTTTCAGATCCGAAGGTTTCTGGCTCAAAGAGCTCCCCGGGCATGAGATTATCTCCAAGTCCTGGGGTCTATGGCCGCCACCATCGAGCTCGTGCCTTGGGCCAGAGCACACATGCGCTGTCTACAGCACGCTCTCCTGTCAAGATGGTCGCCAGTAGCGGAGGACTATCAGATCCGACTTCCAGTACAGCTGAAGGTCCGCCACAGTCTACAATGGTGGCTGTCATCATGAAACCTCCTCAAGGGAGTGCTCTTAGAGAGCCCACACTGGATCTTGCTGACTACAGACGCCAGCCTGACCAGATGGGGAGCGCACTATCAAACCATTCAATGCAAGGGACGTGGACATTGCGCGAGTCACGATGGACGATCAGCTGACTCGAGGCAAGAGCAAACCCACCTCGCCTTACTAAAGTTTCGATATTTCCTCCAGAATCAAGCGGTTTGGATGTTGTGCGACAACGCCACTACAGTGCCACCACCTCAACCCCCAAGGCGGCACCAAATGTGCAGGGGTATCAGAAGAGATGTCCCTTCTTTTCCCTTGGGCGGAGAGACACCTCCAAGCTCTCAGCGCAGCATATTGCGAGGACCAGCAACGTGAAAGTGGACTTTCTCAGCCGACATACTATTGATTCCGGTGAATGGGGATGGCCGGAAATGGATCTCATGGTGTCAGCGACGAATGACAAAGTACCATTATTCTTCAGTCGCTGGAGAGAACGAGGATCTCACGGTATAGATGCCTTGGTGCAGCCATGGCCAAAACACAGGTTGCTTTATGTGTTTCCGCCTTGGGCAATGATCTGAAGAGTCCTTCAACGGATCAGGGGACACCAGGGGCCAGTGATCCTAGTGGCCCCGCATTGGCCCCGAAGGTCTTGGTATGCCGATCTCATCAGGTTATCTCGAGGGTCTCCTCTGCGACTAGAAACGCCCTTCGGACTCCTCAAACAAGGTCCCATCTCTATGGACGATCCGACTCCCTGGCTTACGGCCTGGCTCTTGAACGGCATAGGTTAGACCATAAGGGTTACTCTGCCAAGGTAGTGGCTACACTACTCAACGCACGGCGATACTCAACGTCAGTAGCATATGCTAGGGTGTGGCATGTGTTTGAAGCATGGTGTGAGCAACATCGTCTTTCTCCATGGAAAACAGAAATCCCGGACGTTCTCGCCTTTCTTCAAGATGGCCTCGACAAAGGGTTAGATCTCGGAATGCTACATGTACAGATTTCCGCCTTGACGTGTTAGAGGACCGGTTCGTGGTCGATCCCTTGCGTCCCACTCCGATGTGTTGCGTTTTCTCAAAGGAGTTAAATTCCTACGTCCACTTATCCGTCCAGTCGTCCCTCCTTGGGACCTTGGATTGGTCCTCAGGGCGTTGATGGCTCAGCCCTTTGAGCCTCTAAAAGAGGTGTCATTGCGAGATTTGATACTTAAACAGTGTTCTTAGTGGCGATAACCTCGGCTCGTAGGATCTCCGAACTGCAGGCTCTTTCTTGCAGAGATCCCTATCTGTCTTTCTCCGCAGAAGGAGTTTCTCTTCGCACTGTTCCCTCATTTTTACCTAAGGTGATTACTCCTTTTCATGTCAATCAGCCTCTGTTGTTGCCTGCCTTCTCAAAGGAGCAATGTTCGGGTCAACACAAAAGTCTCCGAGTGGTTGATCGCAAAAAGATTTTCCTACGATATTTAAAAGTAACCAATTCTTTTTGCAAGTCCGACCATCTTTTTGTTCTTTTTTCGGGACCGCACCAAGGTCTGGTGGCCTCCAAGTCGACTTTTGCCAGATGGCTCCGTTGGGCCATAGAATCGGCCTATATAGTTCACGCCAAGCTGGTTCCGACAGGTCTTTGAGCACATTCTACTTGGGCTCAAGCCACGTCTTGGGCCGAAAGTTCTCATGTAGTTCCCCTTGATATTTGTCGAGCGGCAACTTGGTCCTCTTTGTCTGCTTTTGTCCGGAATTATCGCCTGGACGTTCAGGCACGGGAGGACAGTCGTTTTGGAGTTGGTGTGCTGTCAGCGGCTTTCTCTGCCCACCCTGAGGGTCGTTAGCTTGGGTACGTCCCGCTTGTCTAGCATTATGAACTGGAAGGAGAAATTTCACTTACCGTTTATTTCCTTTCCTGGAATACTGCTAGACCAGTCCAGAACCCACCCGATTGTCAGTGGCAGTATTGCTGGTGCAGAGGAGCCGACGTTTCTTTTACTTCAAAACAACCAATTGAAATATCCCGGAGATAGTCCACAAGCAGTGGATTCAGAATTATTCTTCTGGGGATGATGATTGATCCTCCTCCTCCATTCATAGTTAGAGTTGAGGGATTTATTAAATTAGTGGTTACCTGTACATAGTTGATTTTGTTAGTCAGGGTTTCTCCCTAAGTTATTGCTTGTCAAAGAATACTGACTAGGACTACTAGGGGTACATCTATACTACCAAGAGCATGACCAATCACAGCTCTGGAGTTTTTTCTCTGTCTCCAACATCTGCTGGCAGGGGGACATAACCCGCTTGTCTGGACTGGTCTAGCAGTATTCCAGGAAAGGAAATTAACGGTAAGTGAAATTTCTCCATACTTAAATATTACACTGTAACATAGAAACATAGAAATATGATGACAGAAAAAGACCACATGGCCTATCTAGTCTGTCCTTCCATATCAACAACTACAACAGTCCCCTTTTTACCTTTAGAGATCCTCTGTGTTTGTCCCATGCTTTTTTGAATTCAGTTACTGTCCTCATCTCTACCACCTCCACTGGGAGACTATTCCATGGATCCACTACTCTTTCCGTAAAGAAATATTTCCGCATATCACTCCTGAATCTATCTGTAGTATGGAAAACTTTCCTTTGTATGTATATGTGCTCCTCTCCATGCAAGTAAAATAATATGCTAATGATTCTTTGAGATTATGTGACTGTCAACTCTTGTTTTATTTTACTCTTGACGGCCACTGCCTTATGAAGCCTAATGTTTAAACCAGCCCTGACAGGGGGATCCATCTCATAATGGTTGAAATCCCATACTCTAATGATAAAATACAATAAAAGTGAGATCCTATTTGTTAACAGGCACCAAGTCTTCAATCCACCTCCAAATCGTGATGTCAAAGAGGCCATCCTAGAAGTGAAGAGAAAAGTTAAGTATCTAGGCATTACCCCAGACCAATCACTTAGCTTCACATCCCATATAAAATTAATCGCTAGACCAATATACAATAAATTAAAAATGATGCAAGAGCTGAGACCTCTACTATCACAATCTGACTTCAGAAGTATACTTCGAGCTATGATCTTTCCTCATATAGATTATTAGAACAGCATTTGCCAGGGACTCCTTAAACAAACCTTACCAAGCCTACAGATGACACAGCACATGGCAGCACGTATAACTCAGAAAGCACAACTATCTGATAACATAACCCCAATACTATACAACCTCTATTGGTTGCCAATCCAGAGCAGAATTAAATATAAACTACTTTTAATCATTTTCAAACTGCTAAGAGAAACATCACCCTCATCATTAACCAAACGTATAAAAATAACCCCAAAAGACAGATTTAGAAGAGGGCGCACCCAAAATACACTAAGGGGGTATGTTTACTAAATGATGGTAGCGGCTTTCATGCAATATCGCACAGAAGCCGCTACCGCAGAATAGTAAACATACCCCTAAGTGTTCCCTCAGAGTTTTGTAAAACCAACTGCAACACGAGTAGTAGGGCTTTCTCTCTTTGTGCACTTAGCTTATGGAATGCCCTTCCAGAAAAACTAAGATCTATCGCTGACTTGATGGTTTTCAGAAAAAAAAAATGAAAACACACTTATTTATTTAATATTTTGGTGATCTAAATTTACAGGAAAAACTCTACCCAACATAACCATTATTCTTACATTTATCCAAATAATCTTGAAACACTAACAATTGCATGTTAAGAAGTTTCAGATTTGGACAGCTGAGACACCTACCTAGAATGTACATACCTCATCATTACCACATTGTAGATGCATTATCATTACCTTGTATATAAGTTCATGTTTTGAACTTCATTATATTAACTTACGTATAATGTGCTGCCCTATGTAATCATCTGTTATTGTTTTGATTACTTGTGGTTTACCACCTACCTACAATGTTATACTTTAACAGTTTCTAATGTTATAATGTAATGGTTCATTGCTTCAATGGAAGCCGCTTTGATTATGTGAAAGGTAGTATTAAAAACTCTTCAGTAAATAAAATAAAAAAAATATGAATGACTTTAAATGGAAACCCTCCTTCTCTAAGTCTCCCTGTACTAAAATTCCCAGATTTTTCACACCTTCAAGAGGATGGAGTTGGTCCAGAAGGTGGCTACTAAATAATCAGTGGTTTTGTTGTTAAGTGCTGTCGAGTCAATGTCGACTCATGGCAACTCTCTGGTTAGTTGACTTAAAATGTGTTCGGTCTTCATTCAGGCGGCTCCTTGTTGAAGAGTGACACCCATTATTGTATTGATCCATCTCATTGCCAACCTTCGTCTTTTGAGTTGACCTTCTACCTTGTCAAGCATTATGTCTTTCTCTAACCATCTCTCTCTTTTCATGATAAGAACATAAGAACATAAGAAATGCCATACTGGGTCAGACCGAGGTCCATCAAGCCCAGTATCCTGTTTCCAACAGTGGCCAATCTAGGTCATACGTACCTAGCAGTTTCCCCAAAAGACACAGGTTCTGCAGTGCTTGTACTAGGCCAAGCATTGATATCCTGGGTCCCTTTTTAATAGTGGTTTATGATGTGGTTTATGTGTCCAAAGTACAAAAGTTGAAGTCTTATCATCTGAGCTTCTAGGGAAAGCTTAGGTTTTCATCTACTCTAGTATGGACTGGTTTGTTTTTTGGGAAGTTCATGATATACACCATAACTCACAGCATCATAACTCACAGACATCAATTTTCTTCCTGTTTATTTTTTTCACTGTCCAACTTTCGCATCTATATAATATTGAAAATAGCATGGTTTGGGCAAATCAAATCTTTGTATGGAGAGAGACATCTCTGCTCTTGAGAATCTTGCCTAGGTCCTTCATAGCCATTCTGCCAAGAGCAATGTGTCATTGGATTTATTTATTGATTGTTGATCCAAGTAGGTTAAAGTTGTCAACTATTTCAATTTTTTCTCCATCAGGATCTTTGTCTTCTTAACGTCAAGGTATAGGCCCATTTTAAGACTGTTACTTGATCTTGAGAAGCAAATGTTTCAGATCGTCTTCACTTTCAGCCAGTAATGTGGTATCATCAGCATAGTGAAGGTTGTTGATGAGTCTCCCACCAATCTTCACACCACTGTTGTCTTCATACAGTCCTGCTTCTCTGATTATTTGTTCTGCATATAAATTAAACAGGTAGGGGGAAAGTATGCAGTCTTGTAATACACATTTGCTGATTTTAAATTATTCTGTTTCTCCTTGTTCCATTTGAACTGTTGCTTCTTGATCAATGTAAAGGTTGTGCAAGAGAACGATCAGGTATTCTGGTATACCCATGCTTTTTAATGTGGCCCAGAGTTTCTCATGGTTTACACAGTCAAAAGCCTTGCTGTAGTCAAAAAACATATAGATGTCCTTTTGGTATTCTTTAGTCTTTTCAAGGATCCATCTAACATCCGTGATGATGTCTCTCATTCCTGCCCTTTCAGGCAGTTCTTGTTCCAGGTATGGTTGTAGTCTCTGCTGAATAATCTTTAGTAGAATCTATGTGGGATCAGAGCGATTGTGCAGTAATTTCCACAATCAGTCGGATCACCTTTCTTCAGTATTGGTATAAACACAGTTCTTTTCTAGTCAGTTGGCCATGAATCTGCCTTCCAAATTTCCTGGCAGAGCCTTGCAAGTATGGTAACAGCTTCATACGATTGCTGTAATATTGATTTTGTTCTTCTATACTGCCCCTTCCAGAGATCAGAGGTGGTTTACAATCAACAAAACAATTTACAGGGAACAGTAATTAAACTATTTTCATTAACACATTTGCATCCAGGTACCCAACTGCATATAAGAAGTCTAGCGGCGGCATTCCGCGCTGCTGCTGCATCCTGCTGTCTACATTTGCTGTTATCTTCACTTGTATGTTACCTGCTGACTGTGTGCCCTCTTCCCAGGTCCTGTGTTGCCCTCCTGTCCATCCTCTGACTGCCTGGAGTTTGCTCCACCTCCTGGAAGTGACGCGTTTGCATCCAGGTACCCAACTGCATATAAGAAGTCTAGCGGCGGCGTGCGCCAAAGGAGCGCACCCAAGGAGCAGGAAGTGCTTCTTGGGTGAGCTCCTTGGGGCAATGATTGGGGCGTCTCCTGCTCATAGACAAATAGAAATTAAGCGTTCACTGACTGCACTGTATTTCATTACAGTTCTTGCAAGTTTCTTCTTAATTATAAATGGTCTTATTATTATTAGTGGTCTTATAGACTTAAAGATCTCAGTCTGTATTCTTTGGAGAAAAGGTGGGAGAACAGAAATGTGATTTTAAAAAATGATAAAATTGCATGGGAGGCGGCCCTATTCCATTTGAAAGGAAGATCTGGAACAAGAGGTCATCGGATGAAGGTGCAAGGGAATAAACTCAGGAGTAAACCAAGGAAATATTTCTTTATGGAAAGGGTGGTGGATGCATGTCACAGCCTCAGTGGAGGTGGTGGAGACAAGAACTGTATCTGAATTCAAGAAAGCATGGAACAAGTACAGAGGATCTCTGAGGGAGAGGAAGGGATTGTAAAACTTTATAGTTCTTACAGATGAACCGACTGGATAGGCAGCATGTGTTTTACTACTGTTATTCCATATCATCCTGCTAGACTGGTCTATACAAGTAAATTGTGTTCCCCTACCAGCAGATTGGTGGAGGCAGATAGCCAATGAACTGCCCAGGTTTTAGTGACACAATTCCCATGTCTCTGTTCGCTTCAGCCACCAGAGGGCCCTTCAGTATTTTTCTGTCTCCAGCAGATGGAAAATTAATTTTTTCCACTCTGAAGAAAATATGAATTGAGAGGAAAAAATTGATTTCGCTGGTGAGGAACCACCTTGAGGGTGACTCTTTCACTTGAGCATGACATGAGAGGCTCCACTAGATTGCAGTCTTTTTAGAAGCCACAGGGGGATGGAAAATTGGTTCAGCAACTGAACTCATATCATGATAACAGCCTGTTGATCAGTCAAAAAACTGGAAGGATTCAGAAGAGTTCACACAGGCTCAATGCCCCCTACCTCCTCCTCTGTCCCTTGTGCTCTCTCCCTAAGATCACAGAAGGCTCTCAGAGGAATTTGCTTGCCAGCCACCTTAAACACTGTCTGAAAAGCAAGAAAAACAGTTTCAGGGGAGTAGAGTTTAGCGCGGCATGAGTTTCTGCCTGGGGCTGTCAGGAATGAATACCAAGGCTTGACCTCATCATTGTCCTTGTTGGAAGCTCCTGATTCTGTCCGTCTGGGGCGCAATTTGGAGTGGACTGTTGGCGTGGTGTGGAGGTTTCCCACCTTTTCTACATGCATTAGTAACACTTTTTACTCGGGCCATTTACTTTGTGGATACCATGATAGTCATGAACCTCACTTCTAAGCCAGGGCTTTTTGCCATTGTGCGCCTGGCGGTTGTGCAGTCCTAGTGCACGTACAACTATTAGATAAACTGAAGAGTAGCAAATCACCTGGGCCGGATGGTATACATCCAAGGGTGTTGAAAGAACTGAAATATGAGATTGCAGACCTGCTATCAGTAATCTGTGAACTATCATTAAAATCATCTCTAATACCTGAAGATTGGAGGATCGCCAATGTAACACCAATTTTTAAAAAGGGTTCCAGGGGTGATCCGGGAAACTACAGACCGGTGAGCCTGACATCAGTACCGGGAAAAATGGTAGAAACCATCATAAAGAATAAAATTACTCAGCATGTAAATGGTCATGACCTAATGGGAGACAGCCAACATGGCTTTAGACAAGGAAGATCTTGTCTTACTAATCTGTTATATTTTTTTGAAAGAGTGAATAATCAGGTGGACAAAGGTGAGTCGGTTGATATTGTGTATCTGGACTTTCAGAAAGCCTTTGACAAGGTCCCTCATCAGAGACCTTTGGCAAAACTAAAGAGTCTTGGGATAGGAGGCAGTGTACTATTGTGGATCAGGAACTGGTTAAAAGATAGAAAGCAGAGGGTAGGGCTAAATGGCCAATTTTCCCAATGGAGAAAGGTGAATAGTGGTGTACCCCAGGGATCTGTGCTGGGTCCGCTGCTTTTTGACATATTCATAAATGACCTGGAAAGTGGAATAACGAGTGAGGTTGTCAAATTTGCAGATGACACAAAACTATTTAAAGTTGTTAAAACCCAAGAGGATTGTGGAAAATTGCAAGAGGATTTTGATAAATTGGAAGACTGGGCATCAAAATGGCAGATGAAATTTAATGTGGACAAGTGCAAGGTTATGCACCTAGGGAAGAACAACCCAAACTATGTTTACACGATGCAAGGTTCCACATTAGGAACCACCACCCAGGAAAAAGATTTAGGCGTCATTGTGGATACCGTGTTAAAACCCTCGGCCCAGTGTGCAGCGGCGGCCAAGAGAGCAAATAGAATTCTAGGTATGATAAGGAAAGGAATGGAAAATAAAACAAAAGATATTATAATGCCTCTATATCGTTCCATGGTGAGACCGCACCTTGAATATTGTGTGCAATTCTGGTCACCGTATCTTAAAAAGGATATAGCGATTTTAGAAAAGGTTCAGAGAAGAGCCACCAAAATGGTAAAGGGGATGGAAGGATACTCCTATGAAGAAAGGCTAAAAAGGTTAGGGCTCTTTAACCTGGAAAAGAGACGGCTGAGGGGAGATATGATAGAAGTCTATAAATTAATGAACGGAGTGGAACGGGTAAACGTAGATCGATTGTTTACCTTATCAGAATATAGAAAGACTAAGGGACATGCAATGAAGCTACAGGGTAAACTATTTAAGACTAATAAAAGAAAATATTTTTTTCACTCAACGTGTAATCAAACTCTGGAATTTGTTACCGGAGGATGTAGTAAAGGCTGTTAGTGTAGCTGGGTTTAAAAAAGGTTTGGACAAGTTCCTCGAGGAAAGGTCCATAAACCATTATTAAGAAGGAACCCAGGATATCAATGCTTGAACCAATACAAGCATTGTGGAACCTGTGTCCCTTGGGGAAACTGCTAGGTATGTATGACCTAGATTGGCCACTGTTGGAAACAGAATACTAGGCTTGATGGACCTTGGTCTGACCCAGTATGGCATATCTTATGTTCTTATGTTCTGCGCTAGCAGCTCCAACATGCGTTCCTATCCAAGCACCCATTTTGAATGTTGCTGTGCAACTGCTATTAATGCATGCCTTCCGAGCTGCCACAGCCTTACTGCGCACTGCTATTATGCTTGCCTTAACTATGTCTTCTTCCAGGAAAACGTTGGCCTGTGACAAGTGATGTGCCTTATCTTCAGTTTGTGGAATCTGCATGGTAGCATGGTAGCTTTTGAGTTGTCCTTGGAGGGCCCGTTTCCCTTCTCTCAGCAGGGAAATGCAGTTGGTCTGGCCTTGCCTGTATCAGCGCAGGAGGTAGAGGATAGCACTGTGGGTAAGGATGGCTAGCTGGCTGGAGGTTCCAGCGACCATGCTGTTGATCGATCCCCTTCCTCTCTTTTTTTTTTTAAATATTATTTATAAATTTCAAAAACAATACTCACTAAACAAGTATACTAGAAACATTTATGTACAGTCAGAAAGAAATACATTTTACCATATCATGAAAAACATATTACACTTCAATAAGAGGGGCCGGCCCTAGAGTTGGTCCAAAGCGTTGGAGCCATAGGCGAACCTCAAGCTTTACACCCCCTCTGGCTGTCAAAATCTATTATTTAGTTTTGAATGGCCTGCTTTTGCTGCCTGCCAGAGGTTGTTGCCCTAGTGGTTGGGCTAGCCTTCTCAGTAAGCCCACATCTCAAGGTGGAACAGAAAAATTAAGAAACAACAAAAGAAAAACCTTGAGCAAAAGCTCAGACATCAGCAGCCACTAACTTAATCCTACCAATTACCTCACCCAACCACCTCTTTTGTTTCTGTCTATCAGCAAGAAAAACCTCCAATTGTAGAGAGTCCATAAAGATAAACCTAGAACCCTGCAGTGTAATGAAACACTTACATGGGTAACAAGCAAAAAATGTAGCCCCAAGGGCCAATACCCTCGGTTTAAGGGCTAAAAAAGTCCTTCTTCAAAGTTGTGTAGCCCTTGAGACATCTGGAAACTGTTGAATCCTTGCCCCACAAAACAAAATAGCTTTATTCTTAAAATAACTTTTAAACACTGAGATCTTGTCTTGTTCAGAAATAAAAGTAATCACCAAAGTTACTCTGGAGGAAATAGTGTCCTGTGAGTTCTCTAAAAACTGTGTTTTTAACATCAGACTGCAGTTGCAAAAGATCAAAACCCCCAGAGGACGCACCCGACACCTTTCCACTCCCCTTCCTCTAAGGATTCAGCAGCACCTATGTCCCCTGTTGGGGGGGGGATCATTTCTTTGTTGCCTATGGCTAAATGCCCCTGGCAAAGGTCGCCTTCTGGAGATGTGCAGCAGCGGGGATCTGTCTGAGATCTGGTCTCTGATGTCTCAATTTTGGGTTCTGCTGTGAATGTCAAAGTGCTCTTGCCTTCAGAGGATTATGAAGAGGCTGGTGTTATCCGCCCCTTCTGGAAAGAGGAACTGGTGGTATTGATTGCTAGGGTCTCATCCCCCTTGGGCTTGGCGGATGCTCCAGGCACGGAGCAGGAACTGAAAATTCATCCACTCCTGCAAGGGGTGTGAAAATCCACTACATGCTTCCTATTTCCAGAGGTGTTCAAGGACATAATCTGGTCCGAGTGGGATTTTCCCGACTCCCTGCCTAAGGGTGCATAAGAAGATGTATGCTCTCCCAGAGAAGGAGTGCATTGTGTGGTTTTATATTCCCAAGGTAGATACGCAGGTTACTACATGGACCACCATTCCTGTGGAAGGCGAATCGACCTTCAAGGTTACTCCTGACTACAAAGTGGATTCGTTGTTGAAAAATCAGTTTGCCGTGGTGGCTGCTGTTTTTCAGTTGGCAGAATGTTCGGGCCTAACATCTTGAGCCCTGTTCCAGTGGATTCAGTAACTTCTGCAAGACGGTATTACCCCTGTTTTGGATTCTGCTACGGCCTTTCTTTCTGATGCCATATACAATCTCATCCACCTAGCTGCCAGGGATAGTGCCTTGTTGACAGTGACATGGCGTTGGATTGGGCTTTACCACTGGGCAGTAGACACATCCTCCAAAGCCCAGTTGACCCAACTGGCCTTTAAAGGGAAACTTCCTTTTGGAGCCGATTTGGATAAGCTGCTGAAGGATCTAGTCAAGACAAGCCTTACCACATTCCGCAGGGCAGGTCTGAGGGGCTAGGAAGCAGACAGGAGCACACTTTTTCCATCAGCCTCCGCCCACCCCCCAAGGACACACTGGTTGGACTCCCGAGGGTATCAGGTCTCCTGTCGCTATTGACATGGAAAGCCTTTCTTCTCCTCTGCTTCTGGATTTCAGGCTTGTTATCAGTCCTTTCGAGGAGCTCATAGGTCCAGAGACTCTGTCCCCTCCAGAGGAAGTCCCTCCCAGGCCACACAATGAGAGGTTTGGGGGCCCATTCCCTTGTTCCTCCAGTTGGAGGTAGGCTTTGCCTTCTCTTTCATGAAGGGGCCTGGGTCACCAAAGATCAGTGGGTACTTGACGCCAATCTGTATGGCTATGTCCTGGAATGCAAAGAGCTAGCTTTGGATGCTTTCGTCATCTCCCCCTGTAGGTCAGTGAACAAACAACGGCTGTTTGAATCGTCTTGGACAAGTTGCTGCTCCTGAAGGCAGAGATGCCTGCTTGCCTAGACGATTGGGGCAAGGGCAGATACTCCATCCAAAAAAAAGGATGGTTCATTCCGGCCCATTCTCGGCCTCAAGGGGTTCAACATGCACTTGTGTGTCCTGCACTTCCAGATGAAATTTTGAGATCAGTGGTTCAAGTGGTGTGCTGAGGGGCATTCCTTGCATACCCAGATTGGCCTAAGCATGTTTTCATATACTGATTCGGGAAGATTTGTAGAAGTATCTGCGTTTTACCATGCTTGGCTCTCACTTTCAGTTCTCTGACCATCCATTCAGGCTCTTCATTTCTTCAAGGTCATGGCAATGGTGACTGCGGTGCTACAATGCCAAGGGACTTGTGTGCACCCATATCTCGATGACTGGCTCATCCAAGCCCGTCCTCTGTCAGAAGGCATCTCGATGTCGACCTGAGTGGCGGCCTGCTTGGAAAGCCTCGGCTGGCTGTTCAAATGGGGGATACAGCCAGTTGGTGCCTTCCCCATCCCTGTAGTTCCTGAAAGCATGATTTGATACTCAAGTGGGCAGTCTTCCTGCCAGAGGAGAAAGTCAGAAGGTCTTTGGGTTATCTGGTGCTGTTCTGTTCGAAACAGGCTCCCAGGATTGATGGTGGCAACAATCAAGATGGTGCCATGGGCACATGCTCATATGCGGCTGTTCCAATGGTCCTTGCTGACTCGGTGGTCCCAGAGTTCTCAGGGATTTGAGCTTAGGCTCCTGCTTCCGTTGATGGTGGATGCCAGCCTGTGATGGTGGCAGTAGTCCAATTATTTAAAGAAGGGCATGCCACTGGACGATTACTCGTGGATCCTTCTGACAACAGAGGCTAGCCTCTCGGGCTGGGGAGCCCATTACCAAGAGCAAACGGTCCAGGGTCGTTGGAACCACAGGGAGGTGATGTGGTCCATCAACTATCTAGAGGTGAGGGCCATCAGGTTGGCTCTTCTGCGTTTTTTGTCCCTGCGTTTTTTGTCCCTTTCAAGTGTTTTCGGACAACGCCACAGTGGTGGCTTATGTCAGTCGGCAAGGTGGCATGAGGAGTGCCAGAGTGACCCTGGAGATGGCTGTCTTGTTTGCCTGGGCAGAGAAGAACCTCCTAGCTCTGTCGGCTCAGAACATTGCTGGGATGGACAATGTGGAGGCAGACTATCTCAGCCAGTACTCTCTGAGTTCCGGAGAGTGGGAGTTGAATCAGGAGATGTTTCAGTTGATTCTTCACCATTGGGGTCTTCCTGAGATGGATCTGATAGTGACTCATTTCAATGCCAAGGTGTGCTGCTGCTTCAGTTGCCACACAGAGGCAGGGTCTGAAGGCATAGGCGCCCTGGTCCAGCCCTGGCCAAGACAATGCCTGCTCTATGTGTTTCCTTCTTGGCTGATGTTGGGGCATGTAATTCAGCATTTAGTGCACTACCCAGGCAGATTGTTCTGTTAGAGTCGGATTGGCTGGGGAGAGTGTGGTTTGAAGATCTGATGTGGCTCCTGTAAGTGCCACCTCTTCATTTGCTTCTGTGTCGGGGCCTATTGTGATAGGGGCCAATCATCCTGGAAGACCAGGTTTCCCTCTCACTTATGGCTTGGTTCTTGGAAGGAGATGGCTAGTGCATAAGGGCTACTCTCCTGCTGTGGTCTGCACTCTGCTCAGAGCCTGGAGGTGGTCTGCCACTCTGGCATACATGTGGTTCTCGTGTCTCTTTGAGCAATGGCGCGGTGCACGGAAGCCGATTCCTGTGGCGGCCATGGTGCCATCTCAGTTGGCCTTTTTGCAGGAGGGTCTGAAAAAGTACCTTTTCTCTGAACTCCCTAAAGTTCAGATGGCAGCTCTGGCCTGTTTCAGAGGTCCAATGGCTGGTAAGCTTTTAGCCTTACACCTGGATGTTGTGTGCTTTTTTCAGGGAGTTCGTAATCTGTGTCCTCCCCTCTGGTCAGTGGTCCTTTCCTGGGATCTTGTGCCTCGTGCTCAGGGCCTTGATGTTGGAGGCCTTTGAGCTGTTGAAGCATGCTACTCTGAAAGATGTGATGCTCAAGACTGTTTTCTTGGTCATGATCTGTTCAGCAAGGCAGGATTCCATGCTGCAGGTCTTGTCTTACTGGGATTCTAATCTGTCTTTCAGAGGAGGCCTTTTCCATTCTACCCCTCCCTTTACCTAAGGTGATTTTTCCCTTTCATGAGAACTGGTTTGCCTGCCCTCTTTCTCTAAGGAGTAGTGTCAGGGGAAGGATTAGGTTCTTCACCTCGTGGATGTTCGCAGGGTGCTTCTCCGGTACTTGGAGATTACAAATTCCTTTTGTAAGTTCAGTCATCTGTTTGTGCTTTTTGCTGGCCCACACAAGGGTGATGCAATGGCTAAGTTTGCACTGGGGTGCTGGATTAAGGAGGCCATTGCCTCATTGTAGCCTTTGCAGAATTGGCTGGTTCCTGAGGGTTTGCACTCCCTTTCTATCAGAGCACAAGTGCCCTCATGAATGGAGCGGAGCTCAGTAGCCCCTGCAGGCATTTGTTGGGCAGCAACATGGGCATCTCTTTCCACTTTGGCAGACACGGCCTTTGGTTCAAGATTTTTATGAGCTGCTGTGTCTTCTTCCTTCCTAGTGGAGGTGTGGCTTACGTACATCCCACTTGTCTAGACTGATCTAGCTGGTCAATATGAAAGGTGACAGTTTACTTACCAGATAATGTCCTTTCCTTGAGTCCGGCTAGACCAGTCCAAGACCCGCTCCTGGAACAGTGTTGGCTCTGTTCTTCTGCAGTGGTATCTTTTGGTTCACCATGATTTCTATGTTTGAATCTGCAGGTCCATATTCTACTGACGGCTTGCTATTTATTATTGCCTGTGCATTGTTGATCACTTATTGTTCCCACGTTGAGGTTGTGTGAGGTTTGTTGTGGCCTTCTGGTGGCTGAGGTGAATAGAGGCATGGGAGTGATGTCACTGAAAGCAGGGCATTTCATTGGCTATCTGTCTTCACCAATCTGCTGGAAGGGGAACACATAAGCAATATGCCATACTGGGTCAGGCCAAGGTCCATCAAGCCCAGTATCCTGTTTCCAACAGTGGCCAATCTAGGTCACAAGTACCTAGCAGTTTCCCCAAAAGACAGAGGTTCCACAATGCTTGCAATGGGGTAAGCAGTGGATATCCTGGGTCCACTTTAATAATGGTTTATGGACCTTTCCTCCAGGAACCTGTTCAAACATTTTTATAAACCCATCTACACTAATAGCTTTTACTACATCCTCCGGTAGCAAATTCCAGAGTTTGATTACATGTTGAGTGAAAAAATATTTTCCCTTATTAGTCTTAAATAGGTTACCTTGTAGCTTCATTGCATGTCCCTTAGTCTTTCTATATTTTGATGGTGTAAACAATCAATCTAAATTTACTCGTTCCACTCCATTCATTAATATATAGACCTCTATCATATCCATGCTCAGCCGATTTTTCCAGGTTAAAGAGCCTTAACCTTTTTAGCCTCTCTTCATAGGCTTCCATCCCCTTCACCATTTTGGTGGACTGTCTCTGCACCTTTTCTAATAATGCTATATCCCTTTTAAGATATGGTGACCAAAACTGCACACAATATTCAAGGTGCGGCCGCACCAAGGAATGATACAGAGGCATTATAATATCCTTTGTTTTATTTTCCATTCCTTTCCTTATAATACCTAGCATTCTATTTGCTCTCTTGGCTGACGCTGCACACTGGGCAGAGGGTTTTAACATGTTATCCACAATGACACCTAAATCTTTTTCCTGGGTGGTGGTTCCTAATGTGGAACCTTGCATCGTGTAACCATAGTTTGGGTTGTTCTTTCCTAGGTGCATAACTTGGCACTTGGATTTAGTGGCATTTACAGAAACATGGTTCACAGAAAACCATGACTGGGATGTAACTATACTAGGCTATACTTTATTCAGAAAGGACAAGGTAGGAAGAAGGGAGAGGAGGAGTGGCACTATATGTAAAAAATAATATTAAAGCTTTGAAATTACAGAGCTTAAAAGGGAAAGAGGAGGCACTGTGGGTTAAACTAGAAAGAGGGAAAGAGAAATCTGTTTACATTGGTGTGATATACAGACCTCCCTCACAAGAGGAAGAGGTGGATGCAGAGTTAAATGAAGACATACGCAGTATTGCTAAGAATGGGGACGTGCTACTGATAGGAGATTTCGATATGACAGATGTTGATTGGCACATTCTCCAGGACCAAGCAGGAAGTCAGTCCTCACTTATGGGTGACGTCGGCGCCGACGGAGCCCTCGCGGAGCAATTTTCCCCAGCTTTCAAAGAAAGCCTTTGGGAATTGCAGCGCGCATGCGCGGTCCTCTTCCCGCCCAAGGGTGCCATCTTAGCCAGTCTTCTTTTTCCGCGGAGCCCTACAGACGTACCCGTCGTGTCCCCGCGAAAAAGTTGATATTTCTTCATAATTTACTCTTTTTTCTTTCGGTTCGACGCCGGTCTTTTTCCCGCCCGGACTCGCGACGCCGGTCACGAGTCCTCTTCTTCTTTTTCGGTTTTTCTGACTTAGTCAGTTTCGTTTTCGGTTTTTCCCTGGCAGCCCGGTCCTTTGACCTCGCCGGGGCCCCTTTTTCCCCCGATGGCTGCCAGTGGTTTCAAGCGGTGTGGTCAGTGTGACCGAAATATGTCACTAACTGACACACACGACCATTGCCTCCGCTGCCTGGGCCCGGATCATGAAGAAATGATCTGTGGGCCCTGCGGCAAACTGTCCTCCAAAGCGTTGAGAAGTCGGCGGCATCAGCGGGATAGGATCTTCGCTGACCCCGGCCGTACCCGGACCTCGTCGGAGGCCTCCGCGTCCAGGGGTTCCAGCTCGGACCGTCGCCGGAGTTCCTCCGACAGGGGTTCTCCCTCCGGGGACCATCGACGTAAGGTGAAACCCGCGAGGGCGGCGTCGGTGGACGCTCCTGGCTCCGCGAGGGCCAGGTCGCATAGCCCCGATAGCCGTCCCGGGTCCTTGGAGAAGGAGCACCTCACGAAGCGACCTCGCCTGGAGTCGGAGCTGCCTGCTCGAGTAAGTCCTGTGGTCCTCCTGGACTCGCCTCCGCGACAGCCGACGTCGGGCCCGATGCCGTCGGGGCCCGAGTCGGGGGCTGCTGGGTCACCTGAGCTCGGATTCAGGTTGACGGCCTTGGAGAGCAGACTGTCTGCCTTCATGGACCAGCAGCGGGCACTGCTCGCTGGCTTCGCTGGCGCCGCTGCCCCGACCGCCGGGACGTCGAAGTCTAAGTTGACCCCGGAGACCGAGCCGATCCTCGAGTCGATGCGAACTCGAGTCGATCCTCGGTCGAGGTCACCCTCGGCCTCCCGTTCGGGACCGAGGTCGCCGACGCCGACTCCCTCGGCGTCGGGGCGGTAGGCGCCGCGCCCTGCCCGGGCCGACCCCACCGAGTCCTCGTCGGAGTCGGTCTGGGAGTCTGAAGAGGAAGAGTCGCCTGATTCTTTTCGGACTCGGTGTGTCCCCTCGGACTCACCTGAGTCCGAACCTCGGAAGCAGTCCCCCCGGAGGATGCCCGGTTCTCGGACTTCGTCAGGGATATGGCCAAGGCTTTGGCCTTCCCTGCGGACCCCGAGGAGGAGCCTCGAGCCGAAGAGCTCGACGCCCTCCAGTATGACTCTCCCGCCAGGGAACACTTTACTGTACCGGTTCCTCCCATGCTGGAACGACTACTCTTCCGCATGTGGGAGAGTCCGGCCACCTCGCCGGTCCTGAGCAAGCGGGTCGATTCTATCTATCGAGTCCGCAAGAGCCCTGGCTTCCAAAAAGCACAGCTACCACACCATTCCATGGTAGTGGAATCGGCCATGCATCGTCTTAAGAGCCAGAAGATGCACTCCTCGGTGCCTCCTGGCAGGGAGGCCCGTAACCTGGATGGCCTTGGTAAGAAGTGTTTCCAGGGCTCTATGCTTGCGTGTCGTGTCCAGACCTACCAGCTATACATGGGCATGTATCTCCGAGACCTGGCTAAAGAGCTAGCCGGATTCTCCGCTGGTTTGTCCGAGGAACCCTTGCGGAGGTTCCTGGCCTTGTCCACTGGCATTCGGGAATGCTCAAAATTCATATCCCGAGCAGCCTATGATGGCTTTGAAGCATCGGCTCGAGTGGCCGCAGCCGGCATCGGTGCCCGCCGACAGGCTTGGCTTCAGTCGTCTGACCTTGAGCCCTGGGTGCAGGACAAGTTGGTCGATGTCCCCTGCCGAGGCGAAAACCTCTTTGGCAAGCCCATGGCTGAAAAGGCTGCACAAATTGAGACGGAGACTCTCACCAGGACTAGGCTTTCTAGGAAGACCTCCGCCCCTTCCCAGAAAAAGAAGGGCTCGGGGAAGAAGTCCTTTTACCCGAGGAAGGCGGCTGCCTACAAACAATACCTCCAATATCAGGCCCCTGCAGCTCCCCAACAGGGCCAGCAGGCCAAGGGACGGGGTAACGGGTCCCGTAGGCAGCAAGCCCCCAAGCCTGCACCACCAGCCCCTGCTCAGCAGGGTGGGGGTTTTTGACTCCTTAAGCATAGCCTCCCCCCCCCCCCCCCCCCCGCTGGTTCCTCCCAGCACCGGAGGCCGGCTGGTTCACTTCGCCCACAGGTGGTCCAGCATCACCTCAGATGCCTGGGTGCTTCAAGTCGTGCGAGAAGGCTATCTTCTCCACTTCCACCAGGTCCCTCCCTCCTATTTTCCGGGAGAACCTCCACGACCCCCTCTGCACAGGGACTTACTCCTTCAGGAGTTGGCAGGTCTTCTACAGGAACAGGCGGTGGAACCGGTGCCCCACCACCTGAAAGGTCAAGGCTTTTATTCCAGGTATTTTCTAGTACCAAAGAGGACAGGAGGCCTCAGACCCATCCTGGACTTGCGCAACCTCAACAAATTCCTCGTGCGGGAAAAGTTCAAGATGCTTACCCTTGGAATCCTTCTGCCCTACCTCCAGCAGGGAGATTGGCTATGCTCCTTGGATCTAAAGGATGCCTACACGCACATCCTTATCCACCCAAGCCACCGCCAGTACCTAAGGTTTGTGGTGGCCGGAAATCATTACCAGTACAGAGTACTACCCTTTGGCCTGTCCTCCGCACCGCGAGTCTTCACAAAATGTCTCGCGGTGGTGGCGGCCCATCTCCGGCTTCACGGCCTCTATGTCTTTCCGTACCTCGACGACTGGCTCATCAGAGCAGCGTCCGCTCCGGAGGTCACCAACGCCACACGCCGCACGGTGACTCTTCTGCAGTACTTGGGCTTTGTTATAAACTTCGCAAAGTCCACTTTGCTCCCCTCACAGGATCTCGAGTTCATTGGCGCAAGGCTGCACACTCCTCAGGCACGAGCGTTCCTACCGCTCGACAGGGCTCAACGGCTCATGGACCTAGCCGACCGTTTTCTCAGCCAGCCCCTGGTCTCCGCCAGGCGCTTCCTGAGACTACTCGGCCATATGGCTTCCACCGTCCATGTGACCCCCAATGCCCGCCTGAATATGCGGCCTGCTCAATGATGTCTCCGCCAGCAGTGGCGACAAGCCACAGGCGGCCTAGCAGACCTAGTGCGCGTCTCCGAGCTGCTGATCTCGTCTCTCCAGTGGTGGCTTCATCGGCCGAACCTGGTACTCGGCATGCCTTTCCAGTCACCTCAGCCGGCCCGGGTGCTGACAACAGATGCATCCCTCCTGGGCTGGGGAGCACATTGCCAAGGGGCACGTACTCAGGGCCTCTGGACCACGTGGGAGTCTGCTCAGCAGATCAACTTCCTGGAGCTCAGAGCGATCCGCCTGGCTCTCAAGGCCTTCTCCCACCTGACCTCTCACCAGTCCATCCTTGTCCAGACGGACAATCAAGTTGCCATGTTCTACGTGAACAAGCAGGGGGGCACGGGCTCCTTCCCTCTCTGTCGGGAGGCGCAGAAGCTCTGCTCTTGGGCCGTCAGTCACGGCGTTCTTCTCAAGGCAGTTTATCTCCCAGGCCAAGAAAATTGCCTGGCGGACAAACTCAGCAGGATCCTCCAACCGCACGAGTGGCGCCTGGATCCCTTGGTAGTTCAGAAGCTCTTTCTAAAGTGGGGCCTCCCCACGGTGGATCTCTTTGCCAGTCCTCACAACCGGCAACTTCCTCGCTTCTGCTCTCGTCAGCCACACCCCCTTCGAGTTGCGCCGGACGCTTTTCTACTCTCATGGTCGGGGAGCCTTCTGTACGCTTTCCCTCCCATCCCGCTAGTCTCTCGGACTCTTTTCAAGGTTCTCCGAGACAAAGCCTTCATGATCCTGGTGGCCCCTCGCTGGCCCAGACAGCCGTGGTTTCCACTCCTGCTGCAATTAGCGGTAGAGGATCCATTCCCTCTGGGGTTACAACCGGATCTCCTCACTCAGGATCAGGGGTCTCTGCTACACCCCAACCTCAGGTCTCTCAACCTAATGGCCTGGCTGCTGAGAGGGTAGTCCTTGCTCCCCTTCTCCTGCCGGCAGAGGTGGAGGAGGTCGTCTTAGCTTCGCGACGACCTTCTACCCGCAAATGCTACGCCCTTAAATGGCGTCGTTTTTCCGTTTGGTGTACCCAACAGTCTCAGGATCCCTTCTCCTGCCCGGTGTCGGTGATCTTGCAGTACTTGCTATACCTCTCTCATCTGGGACTTAAGTCCAACTCCGTCAAAGTTCACCTCAGTGCTCTTTCAGCACATCATGTGCCGGTGGACGGCAGACCTCTCTCCAACGACCCTCTCGTAGCGAGGTTTCTCTGAGGTCTCCTTCTACTTAAACCACCTCTGCGCCCGCCAGCGCCTGACTGGGACCTGAATGTGGTTTTACAGCGGATCACCTGTCCGCCTTTTGAACCTATGGCTACCTGTTCTCTCCGTTTTCTTTCTTGGAAAACATTGTTCTTGATAGCCCTCACTTCCGCTAGACGCGTAAGTGAATTGCAGGCCCTCGTGTCTGATCCCCCTTACACTCGGTTCTACAAAAATAGGGTAGTCCTACGGACTCACCCAAAATTTCTTCCAAAAGTGGTCTCCCCTTTTCACATCAATCAGGAGGTGGTACTTCCAACCTTCTTTCCCAGACCACACTCCAGCCGAGCTGAAACGGTCCTCCATACCCTGGACTGTAGAAGGGCATTGAACTTCTACCTTGACCGTACGCGGGAGCACCGTAAAGCTGCTCAGCTTTTTGTGTCTTTTGACCCCAATAAATTGGGGCTCCCGGTCTCCAAGCGTACTCTGTCCATCTGGGTTGCGGACTGTATCTCTTGGGCTTATGGGGCAGCCGGGCTCTCCTTGGAAGGTCGAGTCACGGCTCATTGCGTTCGGGCAAAGGCTACGTCAGTGGCTTACCTCCGCTCTGTTCCGCTGGCAGACATCTGCCGGGCCGCTACTTGGTCTTCGAGCCAGACTTTTGCGGTCCATTACTGTCTCGAGAGGGAGTCCCGCAGGGACAGTGCTTTCGGACAGGCAGTCCTCCGTAATCTCTTGAGGTCTGAGCAACTCCTACCCTCCGTCCCGGATGTGGGCTACTGGTGGGTAATAATTCAGCGAAGATTCTTTCCTTCTGTGCTGCTGAGCTAGAGGGAGCTCATTTTTGTGCTTAGGGTCTCCGGTAGCCTTGAGCTTGGGAGTCCCATAAGTGAGGACTGACTTCCTGCTTGGTCCTGGAGAAAGCGTAGTTACTCACCTGTAACAGGTGTTCTCCAGGAGCAGCAGGAATCAGTCCTCACAACCCTCCCTCCTCCCCTTGGAGTTGCAATCACCTGCTTTAGTTTTTTTGCAAATTTTTATGCTGTCTTTTTTAGCTATGTCATCTGACTGGCTAAGATGGCACCCTTGGGCGGGAAGAGGACCGCGCATGCGCGCTGCAATTCCCAAAGGCTTTCTTTGAAAGCTGGGGAAAATTGCTCCGCGAGGGCTCCGTCGGCGCCGACGTCACCCATAAGTGAGGACTGATTCCTGCTGCTCCTGGAGAACACCTGTTACAGGTGAGTAACTACGCTTTCCTGCTAACAGTATCATCTAGAAGTAAGGAGATCCTGGATTCTCTACAGGGAGAACTATTCAGGCAATTGGTAACAGACATGAAGGGGCCATACTGGACTTGGTGCTTACCAATAGCGAAAGTGTTTCAGATGTTATAGTGGGAGATCCTTTTGCATCCAGTGATCACCAGATGGTGTGGTTCAGTATTTGGACTAGGGCTGATAATATCCATTCAAAAGCGAGGGTCTTAGACTTTAGGAAAACTAACTTTGCCAAGATGGGCCAATACCTCACGGAGTCATTAGTGGGACGGGAACAGCTGGGGGATGTAGAAAAACAGTGGGCAAAACTGAAAGGGGATATTTTAAAGGCAACCAACCTTTTTGTTATAATGGTAAATAAAGGTAAAAGGAAAAGGAGACTGCTATGGTTTTCGAAAGAAGTAGCTGAAAAGGTGAAGAAAAAGAGGGAGGCCTTCATGAAATACAAGAGATCACAGAGAGAGGAAGACAGGCATCTATATTTGGAAAAACTTTAAGAAGCTAGCAAAGTAGTCAGGAAAGCAAAGATTCAAAAAGAGGAGGAAATAGCCAGTTCAATAAAATGCGGGGATAAGACATTTTTCAGATATGTTAGTGAGAAGAGGAACGGCAAAAGTGGTATTGTCAGACTCAAGTGTGAAGGGGAGGAATATGTAGAAGCTGATGAGAATAAAGAGGAATTGCTTAACAAGTATTTCTGTTCAGTGTTCACAATGAAGAATCAGGAACAGGACCTCAGAAAACACCCACAAACAGGAATAGAAGCGAGGGGCATCTTGAAGAATTTTCAGAAGACTGTGTTCGTGAGAAACTAGCTAAACTTAAAGTAGACAAAGCGATGGGACCAGATGGGAAACACACTAGAATACCGAGGAAACTTGAGGATGTTCTAGCAGCTCCATTGACTGACCTTTTCAATGCCTCGTTTTGGAGTCTGGAGTGGTGCCAAAGGACTGGAGAGAGGCTCATGTGGTCCCTTTACACAAAAGCGGAAGTACGGATGTGGTTGAAAACTATAGACCTGTTAGTTTAACTTCGGTGATGAGTAAATTATTGGAAACGCTGCTGAAAGAGAAAGTAGTGAGGTTTCTGGAGTCCAGCAGATTACAGGATCCGAGGCAGCATGGATTCACCAGGGGCAGGTCTTGTCAGACAAATCTGATGTATTTGTTTGACTGGTTGACCAGGGAGTTGGACCGAGGGAGAGCCCTAGCTGTGGTGTGTTTAGATTTCAGTAAAGCCTTTGACACTGTTCCTCACAGGCAATTTATAAACAAATTGAGCACCCTAGGGATGGACCCTAAAGTTATTGCTTGGGTTTGAAATTTGTTGAGTGGGAGGCAACAAAGGGTACAGGTAAATGGAGTCCACTCTGAGGAAAAGGAAGTTACCAGTGGTGTGCCCTAGGGATCTGTCCTTGGTCCGATTCTTGTTAACATCTTTGTTAGTGATATAGCGGAAGGGCTGTCGGGTAAGGTTTGCCTCTGCGGATGATACCAAAATCTGCAATAGAGTAGACACCCAGGAAGGTGTAGATAACACGAGGAGGGATCCAGCTAAGCTTGAAGAATGGTCTAGAATTTGGCAGCTGGGATTTAATGTTAAAAAATGCAAGGTCATGCATTTGGGCTGCAGCAATCCAAGGGAGCAATATAGTATAGGGGGCGAAGTACTTTTGTCCACTAAAGATGAGCAGGACCTCAGTGTCGTTGTGTCTGATAATCTTAAAGTAGCCAAACAGGTAGAAAAGGCGACAGCAAAAGCTAGAAGGATGCTTGGGTGCATAGGGAGTGGAATGGCTAGCAGATAAAAGGAGGTGATAGTGCCTCTGTAGAAGTCTTTGGTACAATCTCATTTGGAGTATTGTGTGTAATTCTGGAGACTGCACTTTTGAAAGAATATAAACAGGATGGAGTCAGTACAGAGGGTGGCTACTAAAATGGTTAGTGGTCTTCATTATAAAGCATATGAGGACAGACTTAAGGATCTTAATATGTACACCTTAGAGGAAAGCCAGGATAGAGGTGATATGATTGAGACGTTTAAATTCCTCCATGGAATAAATGCACAGGGAGAGAGCCTCTTTCGATTGAAAGCAAGTTCTGCTATGAGGGGACATGGGATGCGAATGAAAGGGGATAGATTCAGGAGTGAAATGCGGAAATATTTCTTTACGGAAAGAGTGGTGGATCCGTGGAATAGTCTCCCAGTGGAGGTGGTAGAGATGATAACAGTATCTGAATTAAAAAAAGCATGGGACAAACCCAGAGGATCTCTAAAGGAAAAAAGGGGACTGTTGTAGTTGTTGATATGGAAGGACAGACTAGATAGGCCATGTGGTCTTTTTCTGTTGTCATTTTTCTATGTTTCTATGTAAATTTCATCTGCCATTTGGATGCCCAATCTTCCAATTTATCAGGATCCTCTTGCAATTTTCCACAATCCTCATGGGTTTTGACAACTTTGAATAGTTTTGTCTCATCTGCATATTTGATAACCTCACTCGTTATTCCCATATCCAGGTTATTTATGAATATGTTAAAAAGCAGCGGACCCAGCACAGATCCCTGGGGTACTCCACTATTCACCTTTCTCCATTGGGAAAATTGGCCATTTGTTTCTATCTTTTAACCAGATCCTGATCTACAATAGTACACTGCCTCCTATCCCATGATTTTTTAAGTTTGTCAAGAGTCTATCATAAGGGACCTTATCAAAGGTTTTCTGAAAGTCCAGATACACTATATCAACTGACTCAGCTTTGTCTACCTGTTTATTCACATCTTCAAAAAAATATAACAGATTAGTAAGACAAGGCCTTCCTTGGCTAAAGCCATGTTGGCTGTCTCCCATTAAGCCATAACTATTTACATGTTCAGTAATTTTGTTCTTTATGATGGTTTCTACCATTTTTCCCGGTACTGACGTCAGACTCACCGGTCTGTAGTTTCTTGGATCACCCCTGGAACCCTTTTTAAAAATTGGTGTTACATTGGCGATCCTCCAATCTTCAGGTATTACAGATGATTTTAATGATAGTTCACAGATTATTAATATACTAGGCCTGCTATCTCATATTTGAGTTCTTTCAACACCCTTGGATGTATACCATCTAGTCCAGGTGATTTGCTATTCTTCAGTTTATGAAATAATTGTAATACATCTTCCCGGTGTATCAGTATTTCTTTCAATTCTTCTGCAGCATCTCCTTTAAATACCATTTCAGACATGGGTAACATTCCTACATCTTCCTCAATAAAGACTGAAGCAAAGAATTCATTCAGTCTCTCAGCTATAGCCTTGTCCCCTTCTTACTGCCCCTTTTACCCCTCTATCCTCTAATGGTCCAACTGATTCTCTCACAGGTTTTTTGCTACGAATGTACTTGAAAACATCTTTATTATGCATTTTTGCTTCCACAGCAAGCTTCTTCTCAAATTCTCTATTTGCCTGTCTTATCAATGCCTTGCATCTAACTTGCCAGTGCTTGTGTTGTTTCCAGTTTTCGTCATTTGCCTCCTTTTTCCATTACCTGAAAGATATTTTTTTTGGCAACAACAGCCTCCCTGACCTCACCTTTAAACCATGCTGGCAGTTTTTTGGACTTCCTTCCACTTTCCTTAAAGCGTGGAATACATCTGGTCTGGGCTTCCAAGATAGTATTTTTAAACAACACCCAAGCTTGATGTAAATCTTTAACCTTTGCAGCTGCTCCTTTTAGTTTTTTCTTAACTGTTTTCCTCATTTTATCATAGTCGCCCTTTTGAAAGTTAAAATGTAGTACTGTGGATTTCCTTACCCTCCCCTTCTCCATTAATTAAATCAAGCGCGATCATGCTATGATCAATATTGCCAAGTGACCCCAACACCCTTATCTCTTGCACCAGATCTGGTATTCCACTAAGGATTAGGTTCAAAATGTCTTTCCCTCTGGTCAGTTCATGAACCAGCTGCTCCAAGAAGCAGTCATTTATTTCATCTAGAAACTTTATCTCCCTAGCATGTCCTGCCGTGATACTAACCCAGTTGATACTGGGGTAATTGAAATCACCTATTATTATTACTGTGTTGTAACTTTTGTTAGCTTCTCTGATTTCTTTGAGCATTTCATCATCCATCTGATCATTCTGGCCAGGCGGTTGATAGTACACCCCCACTACCATCGCCTTCCCCTTCCCCTTTTTACATGGAATTTCAATCCATAGAGATTCTACAGTGAATTTTGTTTCTTGCAAAACTTTAATTCTTTGTGACTCAATGCACTCTCCTACATAGAGTGCAATGCCTCCACCAATTTGATCTGTTATATCATTACAATATAGTTTGTACCCAGGTATCACAGTGTCCCACTGGTTGTCCTCCTTACACCATGTCTCTGAGATACCAATCATATCTAACCTCTCATTTAGTGCTATATATTCTAACTCTCCCATCTTAATTTTAGACTTCTAGCATTTGCATACAAGCATTTTAGAGGCTGTATTTTATTCATATTAATCTGGCTTTTGGTAGGCAGGGGTAATTTGGCAACTTTAAGCTCTGTCTGCTCTGTACTCAAGGGCATTTGGGCTACTTTTGTCTTTATTGGAACCTCTCTGCTGATATGCCCTAACTTCATTCTTTTGCTAGTATCCCTCAAGGATACATTGTCCCAAGCCATGTGCTCTTGAGCAACTGTCGGCTCTCCCTTATTATTTAGATTCAAAGCTGCTTTTTCTCCTTTTTAAATGTTAATGCCAGCAGCCTGGTTCCGTCCCGATTAAGGTGGAGCCCATCCCTTTGGAAGAGCCCCTCCTTTCCCCAGAATGTTCCCCAGTTCCTAACAAATCCAAAACCCTCATCCCTGCACCTTCGTCTCATCCAAGCATTTAGATTCCGGATCTCTGCCTGCCTTTAGGGTCCTGCACGTGGAATGCTAAGCATTTCAGAGAATACTACCCTGGAAATTCTGGATTTCAACTTCCTAACTAAAAGTCTAAATTTAGCCTTCAGAACCTCCCTACCACACCTTCCTATGTCATTGGTACCGACATATACCAAGACAGCAGACTCCTCCCCAGCACTATCTAAGACCTTGTCTAGGTGGCACGTGAGGTCCGCTACCTTCGCACCAAGCAGGCATATTACCAGGTGATCCTCATGTCCACCAGCCTCCCAGCTATCTACATGCCTAATGATCGAATCACCAACTATAACGGCTGTCCTAACCTTTCCCTCATGGGCACGTGGCCCTGGAGAAACCTCCTTGGTACGAGAGGGTTTTACATCACCTGGAGGTCAGGTTCTAGCTTCAGGATCACTTCCTGCTGGACTAGGATGATGCCATCCTGTAACGTGACCTCTCTCCTCCATGGCAACAAGGATGCTGCCGGACTGGAGGTGGGACTTCAGTACTATATCCCTGTAAGGTCTCGCCTGTGTACCTCTCTGTCTTCCTTATGTCCTCCATGTCTGCTACTCTAACCTCCGGAGATCGGACTCGTTTCTTGAGAGCAAAGAGCTCCTTGCACCTAGTGCACACGTAAGACCCCTCACCAACTGGGAGAAAATCATAATGTAACACTCAGTGCAAAAGACTGGAAAACCCCCATCTTGCTGCTGGACTGCTGTCTGCATCTTAGTTTTAAGGTTGTGTATAGGTATTTAAGTTCTTTTCTTACTAAGGGTTGCTGGGGATACTTATACTAATAAAACTATACCTAATACGTTGAATGCACTTTGTTCACCTGAAGCTTAATTAATCTTAGGTCCTTAATATATGCCTGATGAGGACAAACAGCTGCACCTGAGTCAGTGAATATGGCACCTCCTTTCCTTTAAGAGATTTAAGCACCTATAAAGCTGAAAGCTCTTTGCTGCCACTAGAAGTATTAAATTTAAACTAGAAGCTCTCTGCTGTGTTTTAAATTTAAACTGAAAGCTCTTTGCTGCTGCTAGGTCTTGTTGAGTTTTTAATTTAACTAAAAACTCTTTGCTGATACTATGCCCTGAATGATTTATCAGATGCACTGGATTTACAGATTAATCAGCTTTAATCTAACAAATTCCCTTTTCACCAAGATTTTGAAAAATTCCCAGAAGTAAATACTTACAATTGCAGATCTCTCTCCAGACGTAGAAGTCCCTTTTTGTAGTCCTTCACAACCCACTTGTCTGGACTGGTCTAGCAGGACTCAAGGAAAGGACATGGAAACATAGAAAAATGATGACAAAAATACCACATGGCCTCTCTAGTCTGTCCTTCCATATCAACAACTACAACAGTCCCTTTTTTTCCTTTAGAAATCCTCTGTGTTTGTCCCATGCTTTTTTGAATTCAGATACTGTCATCATCTCTACCACCTCCAACTGGGAAACTATTCCACGGATCCACCTCTCTTTCTGTAAAGAAATATTTCCGCATATCACTCCTGAATCTATCCCTTTTCACCGTCATCCCATGTTCCCTCAGAGCAGAACTTGCTTTCAATCGAAAGAGGCTCTCCCCCTGTGCATTTATGCCACGGAGGAATTTAAACATCTCAATCATATCACCTCTATTCCGCCTTTCCTCTAAGGTGTACATATTGTGATAAGGAAGCTTATCATAGCTCAGGTAGGAGCTATAGAAAAGATGATGTGACTCTGAACAAGCAACCTGTCAGTTCTGGTAGAAGTAAAAAAACAGAGTTTTCACATAAAAGACTACCAGTCCCAGAATGCACAAGGTTTCCAGCAGCCATGAGAGGGGCTGAAGTGAGAAAACGTGTGTGCAATCAAGAGAGCTATGAGGTAATCCCTAAGCACTCATCTCAAAGGGCAGGGCCTGATTCAACACAGCTGCGCTGTGTTAGGGAGGAGCACACATTAGAACAGAATAAGAATAGAGCTTATTCTACTGATAACAGCTTCAGGGGGAGCGACAGCAACGGCTACAAGCTCAAGCACCAGTATCACCTGGAGAAACAGAAGCCAAGCCAAGCGGATAGAGCAAGAAGGAAACTCTCTGGAAGGAAGAGAAGAAAGCCCATTGGCAAGTCTGGGAGAGTCCAAGGCAGTACCTATACTGGGAGGTATTCCAAATGCCAGCAGAGTCCATTGGACTGGAGTCAGCCAGAGGAATGGAATGGCAGAGATAGGAATCACCAGTGGCTACCTGGGGGAGAGAAGACTGCACGTGGAAAGGACTTTCAGACCTATGCCAAAAGGTATGTGAGGGAAGATCCAGTGTCCAGGGATCAAGATTGGAAGACTGGACATCAGAACTGGATTACATACTGGCCAGGATATACAGAGAGGAATTATGATAGCAGGAGAGGCTCAGATATGAACACTGATCCAGACCCTATCTATAATAGTGAATGGCAGCAAGGGAATAAGCATTCTCATGATAGTGCCTTATGGAAAGACTCGTCTGTGCCAATGTATGATAGTGACCCTATGCTGATTGATGAAGGGGGAGATACAGCAGATGAAACTATTCATTACATGGACTGTTCTCTATCTAAATGCTATTGCTAGCTTTCTGTGAGCAAACACCTCAGCCATCACAAAGAAACCTAACTTTGTTCTTTATTTCCACTGCAAACAGCTCTTAAAGCAGGATTTGGGTTCACACAGTAGCAGCCAGCCAGCTAAAGGGCTTCAGCTGGTCAATTGATAGTAATTAAAGCTGCACCTGATTGTGTGTGTGAGCAAGGGAGAATCACTGCTGGGATCTGCGTGGAAAATAAGCAGAAGTTAACCTAACAAGCAAAGTTTATTCATTTCTTTGTGCCTTTTTATTTGGTAATTATTTGCTAAGAAAACATTAGCTAATTGCCTGACAAGCTGAAGGTTGTTTTCTGGTTTGCTTTGTGACTTTATGTTATCCATTTAAACACTGCAAGCAAGTAACCTCATTTATATTGCTACCAAGCATATTTGTGCTGGGTGAATTAAACCCCATCAATAAAAGAAATTTTATTGGCTTTACCACTTGGTTTCACAACTCAATTATTGTCTTCAGCTGTGTTTGGGAGTGAATGAACTACATTACCCACAATACCTTGCAAGAATCATATGAATATATGCATCGTCAAGATTGTGTAAGTTCTCACCCTAGGCAGCCGTCTGACAATATTAAAATCCTTAAGTCTGTCCTCATATGCTTTATAATGCCATGTTGTCTCCAAAGTGTGAGCCCAGTTGGGGTGCACCCTCTCCTGAGCAGCACCTGAGGCAGGCTGCACCCACTGTCCCATCTTTGCTATGCCACTGCCTATGAGCATAGCTACTGGAAACCAAAGCTAAGCATGGTGAATTGTTCATTTTGTCTCATTTGGTGAAGACAACTGAAAGGAGGAATTTCAGTTGGGTAGGAGAACCACATTTGATCCCTGGAAGATCTTGCTATATAACTTGACTGCATGATGGTTAAAGAGGCCATGTTTTTAGTAAGGTGGGATGCCTGTTATAAGTTCTTTGTGATATAAGTTATATGTATAGTTCACCTTACTTTCTGTTAAAGTATCTTCCTTTTGTTAAACCTGGGAAATAACCCCAATTCTGGTCTTCTCTTTAACAGAGTTAAAATGACTATTATATCTTAATACTCTGCAATAGAACTAGAAAGTACAATGTATCTTTGTTTAGACTGAAATCAATGTATCAAACAATTGTCTAATCCATTTCAAAGATGCCGTAAGGTCTCAGAAACTCGGGCTGCCACTGACTTGTAATATATCGTCAAGTGGACTATGTGCCACCACTACATCAACGACCTTTTTCATATACACGGCTTTGGAACTTCCTTAGAATATACTAAATTCAATGTGTAACTTTAACAGATTGCATTTCATTAGAATGTAGAAAATTCAGTGCTTAGCTTTGAGCAGCGAGTTTCAGCTTCTAATGCTTATCCCGACACTGTCAGGTGCGCTATTCTTAGCTTTTCACCCTCACAGCTTTCTTCAGGGGAAAGTTAATAAAGCACTGCGAATTGAAACAAGTTCATTAAGTACTGACTTTCAAAAATGTTTGTTGTATTTATAGATTAAAAAATGATGAATATAATTCATACCTATGATCATTCACAAACTCCTTCTCGCATGGCTCACTCGCTCCGCTCTCACCAACTGTTGTAAAACGCCGCGCATGCGGATCAGTTATATAGGGAGATCACTCAGTCCACAGCTCAAGAAAGAATTAATTCACAGGCAAACTTCCCATTCAAGCATCGCATTCAGCCCTTCAGGAGTCACTGTTTTTAATTTATAGATCCATCGTTGTTCACAATAAAGCAAAGTTTGATCCTTAGTCTTACCAAATTGTGGTGTAATGATTTGATCAATGCAAAAGCATTTTAACTCATCAAAAATATGATTAAATTGTAAGCAGTGCTCCACTATAGGAGCTTCTCGTCGGCAGCATTTTAATTTGTTTTTATGTTCACTCATCCGCAATTTAAAAGATCTAATTGTCTTGCCGACATATAATAAGCCACAAGGGCAGTGGATACAATAGACCACATTAGTTGATAAGCAGGAAGTATGACATCTTAATCGATGGATCTTGTCCCTGTAAGTGAATTCTTTTAGTTCCGGGTGACTGAACAAATGTTACATGTACCGCATCTAGTGTGTCCCACCATCATTTCTTCATTAGATGTTAAAGGCCGCAAAACTGCCGGACTCAAAATCTCCTTAAGATTTCTTTGCCTTTGCCAAACACACCGCACTCTATAGTCTTCTAAATCTGGAATGCTGTTTAATACATTCATATGACGTTTAGTACTATGTTTTAAATAAGTACTATATGGAGAAAATGACGTAACTAAATTAACCTGCCGGTCATCATCCTTTAAAATTTCTTTCTCTTGAGGATAGACCAGCAGGTCACGGTTAATAAACAATGCTCTCTTGTAAGCTTTATGAATCACTCTTGTAGGATATCCACGCTGGCGAAAACTATGGCTTAAGGTTCTAGACTGGACTTTGAAGTCATATAGATCAGAACAATTACGTCTAAAACGAACAAATTGTGACAATGGTAAACTGTTGCGCAACTGTAAAGGGTGCGCATTCATATAGTGCAGGAATGTATTTTTATCTGTAGGCTTACGATAAACCGAGGTACTCAGTGTGACAACTGAGAGTAAAGGTAATATTCTTATCTCTACTGTTAAGCCACTTAAAAAACTCCTGTAAATCTTCCTTCGTTCCTTGCCAGATTAAAAAAACATCATCGATGTAGCGTCGCCATAATTTCAAGCCTTAGGGGGAAGCCTTAATCCAATTAATTTCAAAGTCCTGCATATAGAGGTTGGCAATAGAGGGGGCACACGTGGCGCCCATCACTACTCCAGACAATTGATGGTAAATAGCTTGTTCAAAAATTAAAAAGTTGTTATACAATATCAGAGTTGCCAATTCAGACAAGAAACTTAAATGTTGATCCGATAAATCCCCCCTACCCCGAAGTGCAGCCATCTTCCCTTCTTAGCCAAACTTTTGGAACGTTTTGTCTTTAACCAACTAAACTCTCACATTGAAGCTACTAATACTCTTCACCCCCGTCAAGCTGGTTTCCGACACGGGCATAGTACTGAAACTGTTCTTCTGGCACACTTGAACGAGCTACATGTTGCGCATGACCACGGTGACATTACTCTCATCGTCTCCCTCGATCTCTCTGCAGCATTTGACTTGATTGACCACCGAACTCTCCTCTCTCGTCTGTCTGATGTTGGGCTCCGTGGTACGGTGTGGCAGTGGTTTCGTTCCTTCCTCACGGCACGATCTTTCTCTGTTCACTCCAATGGCCAGTCCTCTGTTTCTCTCCCGCTCACCTGTGGTGTACCTCAGGGCTCTGTTCTCTCCCCTCTATTATTTAACATTTTTCTTTCCCCTTTTAATTCAACAGTACCCAGTGTCTTTTTATATATATCTGCTGATGACATTATTCTACTTTTCCATACTTCTCCATTAACCCTGGACATTTCCCAGCTCAACCTCTGTCTTGCCCGTATTGCTTCCTGGCTTTCACAAAATTTCCTACATTTAAACCCGTCCAAGTCCACAGCCATGTGGGTCTCGTCGCCCCCTCGATTGATTCAACTTCTATTCCACTGGTTTCTTCCTTCCGTTACCTCGGAGTGATCCTAGATTCCTCGCTTTCCTTTCATGATCATCTAACTTCCCTTATCCGTCATTCATTTGCTGCTTTGCGTCAGATCAGGGCTGTCCGCTCCCTTCTTCCCTCAGATTCTCTGGTCACTCTTGTTCTAGCCTTGGTTATTAGCCGCTTGGACTACTGCAATGTCCTTCTTGCTAACCTCCCAAATTTCCAACTTCAACGGTTGCAGCTCATTCAAAATGCTGCAGCCCATTTCATTACGTTTTCCCATCGCTTTGATCATATCACCCCTATTCTTTTTCACTTGCATTGGTTACCCCTCCGCTATCGTTTTCATTATAAATTTCTTATTCTGATACACCGTATTATCTACACCAATAATCCTTTATATCTTGCAGACCGCATCTCCCTTCATACCCCCTACCGTCAGCTTCACTTTATCCATGCTAACCGTTTGTCATTACCCTCTCCATCACAAGCTCATCTGGAACGAACCCGCCATGCTGCTTTTTTCTTTCTGGGCCCTGTGCTGTGGAATGCACTACCACCTACTCTCCGGTTAGAACCCTCTTACTCTCAATTTAAGATATCACTCAAAACTCATCTGTTTCAGCAAGCCTTTAACCTCTCTCCCGATGTTCCGCCCTAAAGCTGCTGTTAGTCTTGTTTGTTTGGTTTGCTCCTATGTTTTGTCCTGTCTCCCCTTGGTTTGGACCTGTCGCCTTGTTTTGTAATTGCATCATGGAAGTCTTGGTTTAGTATCTATCTACTTGTCTGTACTTTATTTTACTCTTTGCTTTCCTATTTTATTATGGCGTTCTTTTCCATGTTTTGCATTGCTAACCTTTTATTGTACACCGCTTTATGTTTCAACAAAAGCGGTCTATCAAATGTTAAAATAAAGATAAAGATAAAGATAACCGTTGAATAAGCCTGTGCTTGGGGAATTGCAGTGTACAGGGAAGTAACATCCAAAGTTGCCAAGATAAGATTGGGCATAGTGGCTAATTGTGTTTGCTTCTCCAAAATTCGTAAGAAATGGGTGGTATCCTTAACGAATGAGGAGATCGAAGTCATCAAAGGCCGTAAGAAGGAATCTAAATAAACTGACAGAGGTTCCAACACCGAATCACGTGTCGACACTATAAGTCTCCCGGGAGGATTGTTAATGTCTTTGTGAATTTTAGGGACCAAGTAGAATTTAGCAATAGTTGGATCACGTGGGTTCAAATACACCCATTCTTTCTTAGAGATGATGTGCCCATCTAGTGCTTGCGTGGTAATCCGTTTGATCCGTTCTTGAAGGACAATTGTGGGATCTGTAGACAGAATCTCATACACATTTGTATCCAACAATTGACGATATGCTTCACTACAATATTGATCTCGATGCCAAATAACTATTCCCCCTCCTTTGTCTGCTCATCTAAACACAATATCGGTCCGAGATCGAAGGGCTTGCAAAGATGCTCATTCCGTTACACTTATGTAGTTTTGAAAACTACAACGGGTAGATTCTATATTTTGTATATCTTTTAAAATTAAATCTCGATAAAGCAGCAGGGAGGGATGGAGAGGACCCGGGGGGGACCACGTCGATTTTAAAGGCAAGCGGTAGATTGCCTTTAAAATCGACGTGGTCCCCCCCGGGTCCTCTCCATCCTTCCCTGCTGCTTTATCGAGATTTAATTTTAAAAGATATACAAAATATAGAATCTACCCGTTGTAGTTTTCGAAACTACATAAGTGTAACGGAACGAGCATCTTTGCAAGCCCTTCGATCTCGGACCAATATTGTGGTTAGCTGAAACTCGCTGCTCAAAGCTAAGCACTGAATTTTCTACATTCTAATGAAATGGAATATGTTAAAGTTACACATTGAATTTAGTATATTCTAAGGAAGTTCCAAAGCCGTGTATATGAAAAAGGTCGTTGATGTAGTGGTGGCACATAGTCCACTTGACGGTATATTACAAGTCAGTGGCAGCCCGAGTTTCTGAGACCTTAAGACATCTTTGACATGGATTAGACATTTGTTTGATACATTGATTTCAGTCTAAACAAAGATACATTGTACTTTCTAAACCTGGGAAATAAACATATTTATGTTTGACTTGCATGCTGCCTGGAACCAAGGTTCCTAAGATCATGCCACAAATGGCTCACAGAGCCCCCTAGCTGTGACACTCTGAAATACCTTTCTCCATAGTTCCTGTTTTTTGTTTATTATTATCATGGATTATTATGTTTGATATACCGCATTTCCTTGTCGTCACTCCAGTCTAGTCCCGGAACTCTGGGTTGTGTCCACTCCAGCAGCTTGGGGACTGAACGCCATCTCTTTTTGTGATGTCACTGGTATATCCATCTCGGATCCGCCTCCTGCTATCAGTTTGTTCAGTCTCCAAGCAGCTGGAGGATTGAGGAGCCTGGAGGTCCAGGCTCGACAGAGAAACAATTAAGAAGTGTTAAGAGTGTAGGACCAGAGGGGGCAAAATGGAGGAAGATGTGTTAAATTTTTGGTTAGGTCTTAGTTTAATGTGTATTGGCAGGTTTGGCTGATTGGGAGATCTCTTTATCTCCAGGACCCTGAGGGCCCTCTCCCTCCTTGTTCCCCTCCCCCTTGAGTTTTTTTTTTTGTGTTTTGGGGGTGACTTACCGGCCCTCTTCAGAGTGCTACAGGGGCCACCTGAATCGGGGGTGAGCCGCTAAGGCAGTTAGTCAGCGCCAGCAGATGTTTTGCCTGGCGGCGCTGTGAAGAGGTTCAGGCGACGGGAAACCGGCGATTCCCTGCTCAAGAGTACTCTCCTGCTTCCGCGGCTGTCAGCAGTGCATGCGGGAAGCAAGGAGCTGGCCCCCAATCAGCGTAGCCTGCCTCAGTGTTGGACGGGCCAGTGAGCTCTTTCCCGGCCCACTCGGCTGACAGCTCCGGTAAAGCGGGGTCGGCAACGCCTCGGGACGACAGTGTCAGTTGAGACACTTTGCCGATCAGCCTCTGCCTGCTCCCAACACTAGAAAATGAACCGTGTCGGTGGAGCGGGTAGAGTGAGGAGAGTGACAGAACAGGGCGTACAGAAGCGGCTGAGAGCAGTGGAGGTAAGCAACAAGCGGAGAGGCTGCCTTTGGGCCTTGCCGCGTGGTTTTATCACGGGAAGCGCGAGAGGGCTAACAGGGCCTGCAGGAACTCTGGGGCTGACGTAGGAAGCTTCGTTTTGATGGCAAGGACCTTTTGTTGACCTCGGAGGGGTCCTGAAGGAGCAGGGATAGTTTTTGTACGTTAGTTGGAAGAAACAAAAAAAAAGCAGGACTGTTCTTCCAATAGGCTGGGGGCATGTCTTCCAAGCCCATTTGCTTACTCTGCGGCTCCAGAAGGGGGACTTCAGCGGACACGGGGGTCTGTAAGAAGTACATGCAGCTAGCTATGGCTATGGAGCGTGACTTGGAGGGTGCTGAGGGTCAAAAGGAGTCCTCTGTGAGCATGGAGGAGCCCATGTCAGGGCCGTCCTCGGCCTCTGATCTCCCAGCCGCGCCGGCGGCCCTGTCAGGGGGTTTGGCGGGCATTTTTTCGCCGGACTTTGTGACTCTCATTCAACAGGTTTTTGGGAGCCAGCGGAAGTAACGGGCGGCAGGTTCCTTACCAGAAGCCCGCAGAGTTAAGCGACCGGGGAATCCTTTGGATGGGGGACGGCCAGTCAGTCCGGCTAAGAAGGTCAGGATGGACAAGGAGCAACAGGAAAGGTGCGTGGACTCTGAGGGAGTTTTGTCGGATGAGGGAGATCTCGGCTTGGACGTGGAGGATGAATTGAAGGAAGGTGAGATCACGGACAAGGAGGATCAGGCAAGGGTAGTGAGAGTGTTTAGAAGGGATGAATTGCCTGCACTTATTTCGGAAACGCTAACAGCGCTGAATATGCCGGCGCCGGAGCCGGCAGAGGATGAGACTTTGGAGGATCCATTGCTGCAGGTTTTTAGAAGAACCCAGCGAGCCTTCCCGGTGCATAGAGTGATTAAAGAGATTATCCAGGAAGAATGGGATTTGCCGGAGACCGCACTCAGAGGCTCCAGGGTGATGGGTACTCTACCCCCTGGTGGATCAGGATTGCGAGCTCTTTAAGTCCCCTAAGGTGGATGCGGTCGTCTCAGCGGTCACTAAGAAGAATACCATTCCGGTAGAAGGGGGTGCGGCGCTCAAGGATTCCCAAGATAGGAAGTTAGACTCATTGTTGAAACAGGTGTTTGAGGTTAATGCCTTGTCGATACAGGCGGCGATTTATGGAGCTTGGGTAGCTAGAGCCTGCCTGCGCTAGGCTCAGCGAATACAAGGAGATCAGACTGGGGAAGACTCGGGAGAAGCGGCAAGATTGGAGTCGGGGACAGCTTATTTGGCAGATGTCCACTTTTGTCAAAGAGCATGGCGTCGGGGGTAGCAGCTCGGCGTTACCTGTGGCTGCGCAACTGGGCAGCGGATGGTTCCTCAAAGTCTAGGTTGAGCAAGCTCCCCTTCTGGGGGAAGTTGCTCTTTGGAGAAGATTTGGAGAAGATGGTAAAGGATCTCGGGGAGTCTAAAGGGGGTAGGCTTCCCGAAGACAGGCAGAAGCAGGGACGGACTTCTTCTTCTGGCAGGGGACAACAGAGGGAGTTTAGGCGCTTTAGGTATGCCAGATTCAATCAAGCATCCCGGGGGAGATTTCCGGGTAGAAACCAAGGGTTTCGTGGCTTTTGAGGGGCAGGCAGGGGCTTTGGGTCCTCGACCGCCTTCGCGAATTCCCGAAAGTCACAATGAAATCAGGAGGGCCCGGGCAGGCCTGATTCCCATAGGGGGTCAGCTGCAGGAGTTTTACCCTGCCTGGGTCGGGATTACTTCCGACCAGTGTGTGTTGGAGCTTGTTCGCGAGGGCTACGTGTTGGAGTTCCAGCGCCCAGTAAGAGAGTTCTTTGTTCAATCGCCGTGCAAGTCGCGGGTCAAGTGCAACGCCATGCGAGAGACGATCGAGAGGTTGCTCGAATTGGAAACAATAGTACCAGTGCCTCAAGACCAATCCGGGTCCAGTCGATACTCCATCTATTTTGTGGTGCCAAAGAAGGAGGGGTCGTTTCGACCAATTCTGGACCTCAAGGGCGTAAATCGATGACTGCGGGTCCAGCACTGCCGTAAGGAGATGCTCCGGTCGGTCATAGTTGCAGTCCGGAAGGGGGAGTTTCTGACTTCGCTGGATCTTTCGGAGGCGTATCTTCACATCCCGATTCGAAAGGAGCATCAGAAGTTCCTCAGGTTTGCGGTACCCATGGGGCACTTCCAGTTCCGGGCTTTACCATTCAGGTTGGCGACAGCCCCGAGGGCGTTTACCAAGGGGATGGTAGTCATAGCAGCAGCATTGAGGAAAGAAGGCGTCCTGGTGCACCCTTATCTCGACGATTGGTTGATCCGGGCGAAGTCCAAGGTCGAGAGCCAAGAGACTACTGCAAGGGTAGTGGCTCTGCTGCAGAGTCTAGGCTGGGTGGTCAATATGTCAAAGAGCAACTTAGTCCCCTCTCAACATCTGGAGTATTTGGGAACCTTATTCGATACCGAGGCGGGGAGAGTTTTTCTGCGACAACAGCGAGCAGAAGGTCTGAGATCGCTAGTTCGGCAGTTCCTGGCCAGGCCTGCACCGACAGCATGGCATTATATGCAGCTTCTGGGGACCATGGCGGCAACCATAGAGCTGGTTCCGTGGGCAAGGATGCATATGAGACCGCTGCAGAGGGCGTTACTCCGGTGGTCTCATCAGCACGACCCGTTGTCGCGAAGGCTACCTTGGCTCTCTGAAACGCGTTAGGCTTTACTATGGTGGATCAAGCCGGGGGTGCTCAGCAGCGAAATGCCGTTGGAGACGCCTTCCTGGTTGTCGCTAACAACGGATGCCAACCTAGCAGGTTGGGGAGCTCACTGCCAGGGTCGTTACGCACAAGGTCAGTGGTCCGAACTGGAAAAGTCCTGGTCCATCAACAGGCTGGAGCTGAGAGCGGTACGGCTGGCTCTTGGGGCATTTCAAGCATTTCTGCGCAATGCGGCCATTCATAGAAACATAGAAATATGATGACAGAAAAAGACCACATGGCCTATCTAGTCTGTCCTTCCATATCAACAATTACAACAATCCCCTTTTTACCTTTAGAGATCCTCTGTGTTTGTTCCATGCTTTTTTGAATTCAGTTACTATCCTCATCTCTACCACCTCCACTGGGAGACTATTCCATGGATCCACTATTCTTTCCATAAAGAAATATTTCTGCATATCACTCCTGAATCTATCTCTCTTCACCCTCATCCCATGTCCCCTCGTAGCAGAACTTGCTTTCAATTGAAAGAGGCTCTCTCCCTGAACATTTATGCCACAGAGGTATTTAAACATCTCAATAATATCACCTCTATCCCACCTTTCCTCTAAGGTGTACATATTAAGATCCTTCAGTCTGTCCTCATATGCTTTATAATGAAGACCACTAATCATTTTAGTAGCCACCCTCTGCACCGACTCCATCATGTTCACATCCTTTTGAAGGTGTGGTCTCCGGAATTGCACACTATACTCCAAATGAGGTCGCACCAAAGATTTATAGAGAAGCATTGTCACCTCCTTTTTTCTGCTAGCCATTTCTCTCTGTATGCACCCAAGCATCCTTCTAGCTTTTGCTGTCGCCTTTTCTACCTGTTTAGCTACTTTAAGATCATCAGACACAACCACGCCTAGGTCCCGCTCTTCTTTAGTGGACAAAAGTACTTCACCCCCTATACTATATTGCTCCTTTGGATTGCTGCAGCCCAAATGCATGACCTTACATTTTTTAACATTAAATCCCAGCTGCCAAATTCTAGACCATTCTTATGAAAATCCTTTTTATTGGCCATATTTCACACAGTAAACAGAAGAACATTAACAAAGGAAAACATAATCCCAACCACTGCACTAGACAACTGTACAACTAATGCTAGGCATAGAACATTCCAACCCCCCCCAACCCAATCCTCCCCCCAATGAATCCAACAACGAATCCCCACAAATAACACAAAGAACCTGAGCAGGTAACTCCCCCATCTACCCATCCCATTCCTAAGAACCCCCCCACGCCCTATCCACACACTGCCCCCCAGACCCTCCCGAGACCTCCAGGGGTCTCCCCCCAGGTGCAGGAATTCACAACTGACTACATCCAAACACCACTTTATACCCTCTACAATGGATAGCGATAAAGGGGCCCCACTCCACCCACCCCCAAGCTCCTCATGTGCATCAACAATCAGGCAGTATCCGAGGGCAATCTCAATATTGGGGTCCCACCCCATATCCTGCAGGTCTTGTCCAAAGCCTCTCCCCCAAGTGCCCTCGCTGTTCTAGTTTCCAGATCTCTCAAATCTGCCTTGGCTCAGTCCCACTCACCCACCCCTGGAGCTGTATCCTCCAGCCAGTGGCGCAGGATGCATTCCTTTACCATCAAAAAGCCCTTCTCACAGAGTGCCCGCTCCTCCCTTACCACAGGCCGTTCCCCCTCCCCTAATCCGAAAAGCCCCCACAAAGGTGGAATCTGCACCTCCTGACCAAGCCAGTCACTCAGCCTAAGCCCCACCTCCGCCCAGAGTTTCTGGATATGTATACAATACCAAACGCGATGTGCTAGGGAGCCCGCCTCAATCCCACACAAGGAACATTTATCCGTGTCGGCTAGGCCAACCTTTGCCGCCCAGACATTATGACCATATGCTCTCCACAGGAACTTGTATTGCATCTCCTGAATCTGAATGGACTCCGAGAGGCCTTTGATACCTGCAAATGCCGCCTCTAGCCGCTCAACAGTCACAGACTGCACACCATCGTTTTGCCACCTCCCCGCCAAAGCCGCCAGGACCCTCAGATCCTCTCCGGACCGGCCCCCCGGAAACACTTCCCGACGGAGGGAAGAGACAGAAAGCTTCCCCTCCTGATCCTGGAAAAGATCCAACATACTCCCCCTCCGCAGCACCAGGCCGCTGTGCGCCTGCAGCTCTCGCACATAATGTCGCACTTGTAAATAAAAATAGAAATCCTGCCCTCGCAGTTGATACCGGTCTTGCAAAGAAAGAAAAGACTCCAGATCCTCCCCCCCCCCCGGGTCCGTAGATGTCCCACATATACTACGCCCTTCCTGGCCCATTCCTGCACTACTCGTCCCTCCATCCCTGGGCCAAAGTCGGTATTCCCTCCCAATGGCAAACAATCCGTCGTCTGCCAGGAGGACCCTCGATATTGACACAGAATCTTCCAAGCCTTCATCAGGCCCTGGAGACAACAAGACTCCCGCCACGCCACCGGTAAAGCTCTCGGGTGACAGTGCAGAGCCCTAACCGGATGTATCCGTCCCGCTACCTCTGCCAGGAGGGCCAACAGCATAAGATCCCCTCTGCCTCCAACCAGGTCACTCAGCGCTCTGGTGAGGAACAGCAAATTATACGCTCGCAATGTAGCTAAGCCCGCACCCCCCACCTCAGCGGGTCTCATTAACGTAGATAGGGCAATCCGCGGCCTACGGCCCCGCCACAGGAACTTTGTCAGGTGCACCTGCAGCTCTCGGAGATCTCTTCTCTGCAGCCATACCGGGATATGCCGAAGCAAGTAGAGCCACCGGGGAACCTCAACCATATTATAAAGTGCAATACGCCCCTTGAGAGATAAAGGCATGTCCCGCCATTTTCTTAGGCGCGTAATCGTGGCATCCAACAGGGGCCTAATATTAACCTGGTACAAGCACCTCAGAGAAGATGGAATCTGTACGCCCAGATACCGAAAGTGACCCTCTGCCCACACCAGAGGAAAATCTCCCTGCCAATGGGACCTCACCCCTCCACCGATATCTAGGGCCAACAATTTAGCTGGGTTGACCTTCAGCCCCGAGAAAGATCCAAACCTTTCAATCCGAGACAAGGCTCTCTCTAACGAGATCTGGGGATTTGTCAAACATAGCAACATGTCGTCTGCAAAGGCGCTAACCCGTATGCCCCCATTATTCCAATGGATACCCTGAATATCGTCAGCTTGCAACAAGGCTAGCAACAACGGCTCGAGTTGCAGTACAAACAGAAGGGGCGAGAGCGGACACCCCTGTAGCACCTGGATATGACAACACATGTGAGGAATGTGACAAAAACTATATATCATAAGATCAGAACAATACGCTACCTTCGCCCCCTACTGGATTCTACTGACTACCGAACAACCTTCCAGGCATTAGTCCTCCCACATCTGGATTTTGCGAACATCATTCTCCACGGTATCTCTCAATCAACTTTAAATCCGCTTTGCCTGGCTATGAATGCAGTGGCAAGAGTCCTCTCTGGGTCATCAAGATACGACCACATAACGCCTATCATGAAAGATCTGCATTGGCTACCTTTACATGCCAGACTCCATTATAAGTCATTAGTCCTCACTTTCAAAGCCTTGAATAACTACCCACCTACACCAATCAGCAAGCTAATTCACAGCACCCCCGAAAATAGAAACAGGAGGCCTACTGCAATGAACACCTTAATAGTTCCTAGGATGATGACTTCGTGCACTAAGGCTACTTCAAACAGAGCTTTCTCAATATTTACTCCTCTAAACTGGAATGCACTTCCCCATGAAATCCATGGTATCAAAAGCCTGGTACTTTTCCGAAAGGCTTTGAAACACCATCTGTTCACAAAATGTTACCCAGAATTCATCCCGGACACTCACACATCTGGCAAGCTTCCCACATACCCCAGACACCCTAGCACCTTAATACAACCAGAAAATGGTTAGCCTATACACTAGCCCATCTGATAACCATCTACCTGCACCATCCACACGAAATCACTTTCAATATCCAAACGAGTTTAGAGTATTGTATATAGTATCAAGTTAACCTGTACATAGTTCCCCCTGTTATCCCATGTGTTATTTTCCCTGTTCATTGTAAACTCAATGTTGCATGTACGCATTGCAGTATGTTTTGTTCGATGTACACCGTGCTGATCATAATAGCGCGGTATAGAAGAAATGTTAAATAAATAAATATCCCCCCCCACCATGATAAATGCGAGGGGGTCAGTATAGAGAGCGCACACCCACGAAAGAAAGCCACCATCTAGCCCAAATCTGCGAAGCGCCTCAAACATATAGGTCCATGAGACCCTATCAAAGGCCTTTTCGGCATCCAGGCTAACTAACAGCAGAGCCTGGTTCATCCGTACACACTTCTCCATTCCCAACAAAATACTAGTAATATTTCTGGCAGCTCCCCTACCCCTCACAAAACCCGCCTGATGGGGGCCCACCAATTTCGGTACTATCTCCTGCAGCCGCTCAGCCAACACCGCGGCCAAGACCTTTATATCATAATTTATCAAGGAGATTGGCCGGTAGGCAGCTGGATCAAGCGGGTTCTTACCCTCCTTATGAATAAGTGAAATGGAGGCAGTGCGCATATCTCTAGGGAAACTCCCCACCTCCAAAACCTCTGCATAGAGCGCTGCCAAAGTTGGGGTCACCTGAGTCTCCAGTATCTTATAGAACTCTGAGCCATATCCATCTGGACCCGGTGCCTTATAAGGCTTCCCTTTCCGAATGACTCTTTGGATCTCACCCCCTTCAATAGGCTTGTTTAAATCCAACAAATCTTGTTGAGATATTCGCGGCAAGGTCACCCCGTCAAGAAACCGACTCTCCTTCTGTCTATCTTCAGCACCAGGGGTGTACAGAGCTTCATAGAACTGCTGAAACACCTCCGCCACCTTCTTAGAATCACAGTGCTTCTCCCCCTCCTTATCCTGAATCACCGATACCACCTTCGTACCCCCTCCGTCCCGCACTAACCGCGCCAAGAGCTTGCCAGACTTATTCCCAAAGCGGAACAATCGATGTCGATAATAATGAAGGGAATAGACTGCCCTTTCCTGCAGCTTATCATTCAAACTTTTCTGGACCTCCAAATAAGGCTGCAAGCTTACCCCCCTCGGGCCCCCTGCGGCTGTCCTCTTCAAGAGCTCAAGCTCACGGGATAAGCGCAAGATGTCACTATTGAGCCGCCGCTTCTCCCTGGCCATATATGCAATAATCTGCCCCCTCAGTACGGCTTTCCCCGCCTCCCAAACTAGAGCCACCGAACTGCTACTCCGTTCATTAAACTCAAGATATTCCTCCCACTGACACTTCAAAAAGTTCTGAAAATCTTTATCTTGCCATTTCTGCTTGGGAAAGGTCCACCTACAGCTGCCCGGGATGGCCCCCTTCCAGTCCACCCACACCATGACATGGTCTGAAATCACAATAGGCCGCAGCTCCGCCCTCAGTACATTACCAAAATCTCTTTCCGATACGAAAATGTAATCTATTCTGGACCAGGTTCCGTGGACACGGGACAGGTGTGTGTAATCTCGCTCCCGCTCATGAAGGACCCTCCACACATCAACCAGGTTCCCCATTTGGCAAAGGTAACTCACTCCTCTCCGCACCCATCCTCCCCCCGCTTTCGGGTTGGACTTATCGAGTTCGGGATCATGAGGGCAGTTGAAGTCTCCTGCTACTATGATTGGGACGTTCGGAGCCGCGCCAATCTTCTGCAAGATACGCTGGAAGAACATATGGTCATAGACGTTAGGGGCATAGATATTGCCAAGAAACATCTCCCTGCCATTTACCCGCACATGCAAAAATAAAAATCTACCTTGCCCATCAGGTTCCTCTGCTAGTATCTCGACCTGGTGCCCTTTTCTGATTAAAATTGCCACCCCCTTCTTCTTCCCCCCCGCTGAAGCAGCAGACACATACCCCACCCAATCCTTCCGCAACTTACAATGCTCAGCGGGAGTTAGATGCGTTTCCTGCAGCAGGGCTATTTGGGCCTTCTCTCTATTCAAGGCCTGCAGTACCTTCGCCCGCTTCACTGGGGTGTTAAGGCCCCCCACATTCCAGGACACAATACGCATATTAGTCCCCATCAAAGGGTATCAAGAGGATCCGTTTAATGATAGGATCATATTCATTCCCCCTTAAAACCAGGGACCACCCAACCTCAGCCCCCGGTTCGCTAAACACTGTGCCCCACACCTGGAATTGCCTCAATACTACCCCACCAGTACAATATGTCCCCCCGTGTCCCTTGCTCTCCCACTGAGCCCACCCCCCCGCCCCCCCATCCCCCCTACCCTACCCTATCCCCCCCTCCCCGACCCCCATATACTCCTCATCGTCCCCACCCCCTCCCATTAAAACTGACACCACCAACGCCCCGGCTTGGAAATGGCCAGGGTCGAGTCCCTACTGATGCCACAGGGATGTCTCGGGTCACACTGCCCCTCTCAGAGGCCAGTAGCACATACCCTTCACACAACCTAGGATACATAGCACGTAACATACCATGTTAGCCCCCTTGTACGGAGACAAAAAAGACTCATAAGTCCTCCACACATCAAGGCAGTCCCAGCAGGCAAACCTCCCACACCCACCATCATCTGATGCATACTGGCTGAGAATGTTGAACTCCGCTCCGCCGTGGTAGCCCAGCACTGCCACCCGCTGTCCGCTCTCACGTCGAGGCCACCGCGGGCCCTCGCTCAACCCCCAGCTGGTCCACAAAATGCTCCGCTGCCGCAGCTGTTACAAATACATGAGTCTTTCCTTGGCTGAAAATCTGCAAAGAGGCAGGGTAGGCCAAAGTGAAGCAAATCTGCTGCTTGAAGAGCGTGGAACAAACCTTGGAAAATGTCCTCCGTTTTGCCGCCACTTGCGTCGAGTAATCTTGAAAGAGAAGGAGCCGCTGGTTATCTAGACGGAGCTCCCCCCTCTTCCGATATGCCTGCAAGAACTGCATTTAAGAACATAAGAACATAAGATATGCCATACTGGGTCAGACCTAGGTCCATCAAGCCCAGTATTCTGTTTCCAACAGTGGCCAAACTAGGTCATATGTACCTAGCAGTTTCCCCAAGAGACACAAGTTCCACAATGCTTGTACTGGGTCAAGCATTGATATCTTCGGTCACTTCTTAATAATGGTTTATGGACCTTTCCTCCAGGAACTTGTCCAAACCTTTTTTAAACCCAGCTACACTAACAGCTTTTACTACATCCTCTGGTAACAAATTCCAGAGTTTGATTACACGTTGAGTGAAAAAATATTTTCTTTTATTGGTCTTAAATAGTTTACCCTGTAGCTTCATTGCATGTCCCCTAGTCTTTCTATATTCTGATAACGTAAACAATCGATCTACGTTTACCCGTTCCATTCCATTCATTAATTTATAGACTTCTATCATATCTCCCCTCAGCCGTCTCTTTTCCAGTTTAAAGAGCCCTAACCTTTTTAGCCTTTCTTCATAGGAGTATCCTTCCATCCCCTTTACCATTTTGGTGGCTCTTCTCTGAACCTTTTCTAAAATCGCTATATCCTTTTTAAGATACGGCGACCAGAATTGCACACAATATTCAAGGTGCGGTCTCACCATGGAACGATATAGAGGCATTATAATATCTTTTGTTTTATTTTCCATTCCTTTCCTTATCATACCTAGCATTCTATTTGCTCTCTTGGCCGCCACTGCACACTGGGCCGAGGGTTTTAACATGGTATCCACAATGACGCCTAAATCTTTTTCCTGGGTGGTGGTTCCTAATTTGGAACCTTGCATCGTGTAACCATAGTTTGGGTTGTTCTTCCCTAGATGCATAACCTTGCACTTGTCCACATTAAATTTCATCTGCCATTTTGATGCCCAGTCTTCCAATTTATCAAGATCCTCTTGCAATTTTTCACAATCCTCTTCGGTTTTAACAACTTTAAATAGTTTTGTGTCATCTGCAAATTTGATAACCTCACTCGTTATTCCACTTTCCAGGTCATTTATGAATATGTCAAAAAGCAGCCGACCCAGCACAGATCCCTGGGGTACACCACTATTCACCTTTCTCCATTGGGAAAATTGGCCATTTAGCCCTACCCTCTGCTTTCTATCTTTTAACCAGTTCCTGATCCACAATAGTACACTGCCTCCTATCCCATGACTCTTTAGTTTTGCCAAAAGTCTCTGATGAGGGACCTTGTCAAAGGCTTTCTGAAAGTCCAGATACACAATATCAACCGACTCACCTTTGTCCACCTGTTTATTCACTCCTTCAAAAAAACATAACAGATTAGTAAGACAAGATCTTCCTTGTCTAAAGCCATGTTTGCTGTCTCCCATTAGGTTGTGACTATCTACATGCTGAGTAATTTTATTCTTTATGATGGTTTCTACCATTTTTCCTGGTACTGACGTCAGACTCACCGGTCTGTAGTTTCCTGGGTCACCCCTGGAACCCTTTTTAAAAATTGGTGTTACATTGGCGATCCTCCAATCTTCAGGTATTAGAGATGATTTTAATGATAGTTCACAGATTACTGATAGCAGGTCTGCAATCTCATATTTCAGTTCTTTCAACACCCTTGGATGTATACCATCCGGCCCAGGTGATTTGCTACTCTTCAGTTTATCTAATAGTTGTAAGACATCTTCCCGATGTATCGATATTTCCTTCAATTCTTCGACACCTTTAAATACCACTTCCGTCATGGGTAACATTCCTACATCTTCCTCAGTAAAGACTGAAACAAAGAATTCATTCAGTCTCTCCGCTATCGCCTTGTCGCCTCTTAGTGCTCCTTTAACCCCTTTATCATCTAATGGACCAACTGACTCTCTCACAGGTTTTTTGCTACGAATGTACTTGAAAAGGTCTTTATTTCGCGTTTTTGCTTCCGCAGCAAGCTTCTTCTCAAATTCTCTCTTTGCCTGCTTTATCAATGCCTTACATTTGACTTGCCAGTGCTTGTGCTGTTTCCAGGTTTCGTCGTTTGGCTCTTTTTTCCATTTCCTGAAAGTTGCTTTTTTGGCAACAACAGCCTCTCTGACCTCACCTTTAAACCATGCTGGCAGTTTTTTGGACTTCCTTCCACTTTTCTTAAAGCGTGGAATACAGCTGGTCTGGGCTTCCAAGATAGTATTTTTCAACAACACCCAAGCTTGATGTACGTCTTTAACCTTTGCAGCTGCTCCTTTTAGTTTTTTCTTAACTGTTTTCCTCATTTTATCATAGTCTCCCTTTCGAAAGTTAAAAGGTAGTACTGTGGATTTCCTTACTATCCCTCCTCCACTAATTAAATCAAAGGCGATCATGCTATGATCACTATTTCCAAGTGGCCCCAACACCCTTATCTCTTGCACTAGATCTGGTGTTCCACTAAGGACTAGGTCTAATATGGCTTCCCCTCTGGTCGGTTCATGAACCAGCTGCTCCAAGAAGCAGTCATTTATTTCATCCAGGAACTTTATCTCCCTAGCATGTCCTGACGTGACACTGACCCAGTTGATACCAGGGTAATTGAAATCACCCATTATTATTACTGCACTGTAACGTTTGTTAGCTTCCTTGATTTCTTTGAGCATTTCATCATCCATTTGGTCATTCTGGCCAGGCGCTCGATAGTACACCCCCACTGCCATTGCCTTCCCCCTTTTATATGGAATTTCAATCCATACAGATTCTACAGCAGATTTTGTTTCCTGCAAAACTTTAATCCTTTCTGAGTCAACGCCCTCTCTAACATAGAGCGCAACCCCTCCACCAATTTGATCAGCTCTATCATTACGATATAGTTTGTACCCAGGTATCACAGTGTCCCACTGGTTGTCCTCCTTCCACCATGTCTCTGATATTCCAATCATATCTAACATTTCATTTAGTGCTATATATTCTAACTCTCCCATCTTATTGTTTAGACTTCTAGCATTTGCATACAAGCATTTTAGAGAATGTATTTTGTTCATGTTAATTTGGCTATTGTTAGACATGGGTAAATTGGGATCTTTAAGCTCTGTCTGCTCCATACTTGAGGGCATTTGGGCTACTTTACTCTTTTGTGGAACCTCTCTGCTTTTGGTAGTATCCTTCAAGGATACATTCTTCCGAACCATCTGCTCTTGGGCGACTGTCGGCTTTCCCCTAATATCTAGTTTAAAAGCTGCTCTATCTCCTTTTTAAAGGTTAATGCCAGCAGCCTGGTTCCATCCCGGTTAAGGTGAAGCCCATCCCTTCGGAAGAGCCCCTCCTTTCCCCAGAATGTTCCCCAGTTCCTAACAAATGCAAAACCCTCATCTCTGCACCATTGTCTCATCCACGCATTGAGACTCCGGAGCTCTGCCTGCCTTTTGGGTCCTGCGCGCGGAACAGGAAGCATTTCGGAGAATGCTACCCTGGAAGTTCTGTATTTCAACTTCCTACCTAAAAGCCTAAATTTTGCCTCCAGAACCTCCCTACCACATTTTCCTATGTCATTGGTACCGACATGTACCAAGACAGCAGACTCCTCCCCAGCACTATCTAAGACCTTATCTAGGTGGCGCGTGAGGTCCGCTACCTTCGCACCAGGCAGGCATTAATCTGCACATTTCAAACACCTGGCCTATCTAGCTATACCTAACCGGACTGAGAATAGCCCCTGGGTTAGGGATCAATCAAAGGAGCCAGGCGGTGGGCTGTCGCGATGCCATTGGCGGCGAAAAAGGAGCGAGGGGGCAGAGCGGGTCCCGGGTCTTCGGCGGCACTGGAAGTTCAGGGCCCGAAATATCACAACTCTCGGGCAGGACAGGTCGTCACGACGGGGCCCTATGCGGTGTGCGCGCTCAATCTTAAACTGCCCTAGGAGCTCCTCTAGGCCCAGTACCTCCAGCAGCCATGTTTCCAGCCAGGTGAGCAACATGTGCTCTGCTTTAGATTCCGGGAGGCCGACAACACGCAAATTATTCCGTCGAGACCTGTTTTCCAGGTCCTCAACTTTAAGTTGCAGAGCCTCAATCTGCTTTGTGTGCTCCAGCCGGGCCCGTTCCTGAGTCCCCTCGCCTTCCTCCAGGCACGCCACACGATGTTCCAATTCCTCCACTAGCTTGCCAAATTCAGTCATTGCTTCTCCGACGCCCTCCAGCTTCTGCATGATCTGGTCGAATTTGGGGTCGAGCAATTTGACCACCTCCTTAACGAGCTCCTCTGGCGTGGAATCCGTGCTCTCCCCCCCAGGAGAGGCAGGCTGCAGTGCCGCCGAAGGCCCGGGACCCGCTCTGCCCCCTCGCTCCTTTTTCGCCGCCAATGGCATCGCGACAGCCCACCGCCTGGCTCCTTTGATCGATCCCTAACCCAGGGGCTATTCTCAGTCCGGTTAGGTATAGCTAGATAGGCCAGGGGTTTTAAATGTGCAGATTAATGCCGAGACATCCCCGGAGCGAGCAGGCAGACGTCCTCACTCACTCACGCATCATGTGGACTTCTAGACCATTCTTCAAGCTTAGCTAGATCCCTCCTCATGTTATCTACACCTTCCTGGGTGTCTACTCTATTGCAGATTTTGGTATCATCCGCAAAGAGGCAAAACTTACCCGACAGCCCTTCCGCTATATCACTAACAAAGATGTTAAAAAGAATCGGACCAAGGACAGATCCCTGGGGCACACCACTGGTAACATCCTTCTCCTCAGAGTGAGCTCCATTTACTTGTACTCTTTGTCGCCTCCCACCCAACCAATTTCTAACCCAAGCAGTAACTTTAGGGTCCATCCCTAGGGTGCTCAGTTTGTTTATATGTCGCCTGTGAGGAACAGTGTCAAAGGCTTTACTGAAATCTAAATACACCACATCTAGAGCTCTCCCTCGGTCCAACTCCCTGGTCACCTAGTCAAAAAAATCAATCAGATTTGTCTGACAAGACCTGCCTCTGGTGAATCCATGCTGCCTCGAATCCTGTAATCCGCTGGACTCCAGAAACCTCACTATTTTCTCTTTCAGCAGCGTTTCCAATAATTTACTCACCACCGAAGTTAAACTAACCGGCCTATAGTTTTCAACCACATCCTTACTTCCGCTTTTGTGTAAAGGCACCACATGAGCCTCTCTCCAGTCCTTTGGCACCACTCCCGACTCCAACGAGGCATTGAAAAGGTCAGTCGGTGGAGCTGCTAGAACGTCTCCAAGTTCCCTCAGTATTCTAGGGTGTATCCTATCCGGTCCCATCGCTTTGTCTACTTTAAGTGCTGTCCGACAACGCCACAGTAGTGGCCTATATCAATCACCAAGGCGGCACCAGCAGTGTGGCCATGGAAGCGGAGGCAGATTTGTTGTTGGAATGGGTCGAGGAGAATCTCCCGGCGCTGTCGGTGGCGCATGTGGCCGGTGTGGACAATGCGGAAGCCGACTTCCTGAGTCGAGTGAAGGTGGACCCAGGCGAATGGGTTCTGCATCAGGACGTGTTCGACCTGTTAGTGGACCGGTGGGGAACACCGGTGATGGACCTCATGGCAACGTTCCGGTTGGCAAAGGTCGCACGCTTTTACAGCAGGCGAAGAGAAAGGATGTCGAAAGGCCTGGATGCTCTGATTCAGAACTGGCTGGAAGAGCAGCTCCTATACGTGTTCCCTCCTTGGGTGCTAATAGGACGGGTGCTACAACGCATAGAGCATCACAGGGGAATGGTGATTTTTGTAGCTCCGGATTGGCCAAGAAGACCTTGGTACGCGGTTTACAAAGACTCGTAGTGGGATCGCCGTGGCATCTGCTCCTGCGGGGGGATCTGTTGTCTCAAGGCCCCCTGCGCATGCCTCAGGTGGCTCGGTTCTGTCTTATGGCCTGGCTATTGAGAGGGCTAGGCTGAAGGCAAAAGGTTATTCTGCTCCAGTCATATCCACTCTGTTGAAATCCAGGAAGAGGTCCACTTCTCTGGCTTATGTGCGAATTTGGAGGGTCTTCGAGGCCTGGAATGCGGACAGGCAGTTTGAGCCGTTGCGGATCGCTATTCCTCAAGTTTTGGCGTTTTTACAGGATGGATTGGATAAGCGTTTAGCGGCCTCGTCCTTACGAGTGCAAGTGGCGGCCGTGACGTGTTTTAGAGGAAAGATTTGGAGGCATTCAATAGCTTCTCATCCGGATATTAAGCGATTCTTGAGGGCGGCTGCTCTGCTTTGGCCTCCTTGTAGGCAGGTTGTGCCCAGCTGGAGCCTGCCGTTGGTACTCGATGCAATAGGTAAGGAGCCGTTTGAGCCTTTATCGGCAGCGTCGTTAAAGGATCTTACCCTAAAGGTGGTTTTCCTGATAGCTATATGTTCGGCGCGCAGAATTTCGGAGTTGCAAGCCCTGTCCTGCAGGAAGCCCTTCTTATCATTCTATGAATCCAAGGTTGTGATAAGGGCCATTCCGTCCTTTTTGACGAAAGTAGTCTCGGCTTTTCACCTCAACCAGGAGGTCTCGTTACCGGTGTTCCGGGAGCACGGCTCGAAAGCGTCAGCGGGTAAGTTGCATCAGCTGGATGTTCGTCAGGCGTTAAAGATTTATCTGCGGAGAACGGAGAGTTTTCGTAGATGGGATAGGCTGTTCGTTCTGTTTGGCGGCCCCAGGAAAGGCCATGTGGCATCCAAAGCTTCCATAGCCAGATGGTTAAAAGCTGCCATAGCATCTGCCTATATTTTGAAGGGCAGAGAGGTCCCGGAGGGGCTCCAAGCTCATTCAACGAGGGCTCAGGCCGCGTCGTGGGCTGAGTTCCAGTTGGTACCGGTGGTGGAGATATGTAAGGCAGCCACCTGGTCTTCGCTGGATTCCTTTGTGAAGCATTACCGTCTCAATGTGCAGGTGGAACGGGATACCTGTTTTGGATCAGCGGTGCTTCATGCTGGTCTAGTAGGTCCCTCCCAGTGAGTTGTTTCTTTACTGCTCTGGTACTTACCCAGAGTTCCGGGACTAGACTGGAATGACGACAAGGAAGAGGAAATTAGACTTACCTGCTAATTGTAGTTCCTTTAGGATCTCCAGTCTAGTCCCGTATCCCTCCCGGTTTGGTTACAGGCTAAATCCTGATACACAATGCGATAACATGTAAGACAGTGTTTTTTCGGGGGTAAATGGGGATGGAGTTACTAGAATCCTCATACACCCAAAGAAGGGAGAAGGCGTCTCTTGGGGTTAGTAGTCAGCCGAGGGGACGCAGGGGCAACAACTGGTTGAGCCAGGTTCCCTATAGTTGGTCATGAGTTAGTTACGAGATGCTTCCAGTTCATTCTACTTAATTGTTGCTCCGCTGAGTCTGCTTTGTCAATAGGAAACTGATGGCAGGAGGCGGATCCGAGATGGATATACCAGTGACATCACAAAAAGAGATGGCGTCCAAGCTGCTGGAGAATGGACACAACCCAGAGTTCCGGGACTAGACTGGAGTTCCTAAAGGAACTACAATTAGCAGGTAAATCTAATTTCCTCATATGCTTTCAATCTATGCAGTTTACAATAATATACTCCTAACCAGCAGAAAGAACAACTTTACAAATTAGTGCAACTCCAGTCACTCGTTAGAAGCCCAAATGAAAAGCACATCTCTTCTTTCATTTGAAAACACAACAGTCAGAACCCAGGGCTCGGTCTTGCAATTAAAAACATCTTCTCTTCCTGCCATGTCATTGACTTTATGCAGCAGTACCTGCAGCCTACATGATCTCTCTTCTTCTCAATCATCCCACGCTAATAGCAGACAAATTGGAAACTGCCTGCGAGTTCACCAGCACTGATTCAATAAGCAGTTCTCTCTCCTGTGTCTGCGCTGGGGATGCAGCAACAGAACGTGCTTTAATGGCTCTTGCATGGAAGGGAGCATGTCAACCAAGCTGCCTAGCACTGGAGTGTACCACGGTACTTTAAAATTTCAGCATAGTGCTTGTATTACAGATAGCTAGAGTGGGCCTTGTCTCAGGGTCGCCTTTACTTAAGAGCTCCCTGTTAGGCTGGACCCAGGGGAGCTGCCCCTTTTGCCCATAGGTAAAAGCGGCTCTTTGTTTTATGAAAGTACACTTTATTATGAGACTTCCTACTGAGTTTCACAGAAGATGTGCCTTTCTTTGAATGGAAGAAGGGAAACACACCAATATGTCATACTGTAATTATACACTTCTGAATTTGTGGGAGGAGTAGCCTAGTGGTTAGGACATGGTGCCTCAGGCTGGAGGGTTCAAGTCCCACCTGGAGACAGCAATCTCAGGCCGGAGAGACTGGAGTTTCTAGTCCTATAGGCACTCCTTGTGGCCTTGGGCAAGCCACTTAACTCTCTGTTGCCTTAGGTACACATAGATTGTGAGCCTTTTGGGGACAAGGGAATGTATCCAGTACCTGTTTGTAGTGATTATATAATGTAATTTGCTTTGATTGAAGGATAAGGTAATATAGAAAACTGGTTAAATAAATAAATAAATATCTGTCGATTATGTACACATATAGGGAGTCCAGGAACCCAGTTGCGCCACCAGGGACCATTTTGGGGAGGGAGCCCACTTAAGTTACTAGGGACTCTTAATTTGAGGATCAGAGGTTCAAGGGTCCACTTGGGCCATCAGGAATCTTAGGTGAACCAAGGTAAATTTCACACCATCTCAGATTATACCCCTTCTACTCCCATATTGCATCTTTTTTTGGGGGGGAGGGGGGTTGAATTAACTTTAACTCTTTAACATAAAAACAACAGTCGGCACTCCGAGGTTACAACAGTAACAGTTTAAATGTGCACCATATATCTGAATTGAACTACGTTCTTTGCATTAAAGCCCCTATGGTTCTCACGGGGTATTACAAGCATACAGTTAATGCATAAAGATGTCTTCACAACAGCTCCCCTCAAACGCCCTGTTCCCCCCTACCTTCCTCCCCCACCTCTCCTCCCCCCCCCCCCTAGAGAACTGTAACTGAAACTTGAGCCAAAGCTACTTATAATGGGTCCACAGTGGTGTTATGGCAGTTTTATACACATATCATTCAGCTTGGGCTAAATTGTGCATATTGTTCACCCATTGTGTGAATGTCGGTGGCTGATCCCCCACCCAGTTCTGAAAAATTGTTTTCTTCACCCCCCCAGATACCTAAAAAAACAAATTTGCTCTCCATTTTGCGGACCTTTTGCAGCTGCAATGGCGTCTTGTCCCCAACATTAAACGGTCGTAGGACCACTCGAGGCATTTCCCTGTTATGTTTCCCAAGTCCTGCAGCGCTTTGCCCCAAAGTTCAGTGAGTTTAAGACATTCTAAGAAGGCATGGTGGAAGGTCTCCTCCCCTGCTTGGCATTTTTCATAGTGCCCAGTGCTCCACACTCCCAGCTCTGCCTCCTGTGCTCTTGTGAGGTAGCAGCAGTGCATGATCTGCTATTGTATCTCCTGGTGGCAGGCATTACAAGTCACTCTAGCTATGCCTTGAAAGTAGCGTTCAAGGTGCTTAGCTGTCACCTCATCTGTAATGTCAGCAGCCCAATGACGTGCCAGCTCATCCAAATGCGATGAGCTCAGCATACCCCTAAGCATCTTGTTTCAGTGCGAGAGCGTTTTCCACTGGGGAGCTAGATTGTGCAAGGCCTCATCCCCTTCTGTGCTCTCCAGGCTCCCGTGGGAATGGACATCTAACTGGTGTCAGTAGTGATGCAGCTGCAGGTAGTGAAAGCAGTGCAAAGCCAGCAGACTCAAGCACTCAAAGGTGGCAAAAGTCTCTTGACCCCACTTTAGGAGTTGGCCAAAATCTAGCGGGTCTTCCCTCTCCCAAGCCGCAAACTGTGTGGTGCCCATCCCTGGGGAAATCCAGGATTGCCCACCACCTGCAGGAAGGGGGTCACCCGCCAGCTAGGATGTTCTTGCACAGCCCACCAACGCCATGCCCTGTAGAGGGGTGCAATAAGTGTCCCGAATTCCTTCCTCTGCAAGGCCCTTTGGGTGTCCTGCAGTGCATTCATTAGTCTATAGGGGTGGCTCCAACAGCCCAATAACCCCGGCAGGGCGTACCTCTCTGTGTGCTGTAAGGCCGCATGTACCCACCTGTAGGAGAGAGGCCATGTTATACACCCTCAGGTCTCACAGCCCTACTCCCCCCCTCTCTGGCAGCAGAATCAGTTTAGCGTAGCTGATTTGGGCTCTACGTCTGCACCAAAGAAAGGTCTGAAGCACTACCCTCAACTGATCTTCCTCCCCCTGTCGCACCCAAAGTGAGAGTATCTGTAGCTGGTACAAGACTTGGGGAAAATCACCATGCAAATCAGGGCCACCCATCCATAAAAGGATAAGGGAAGATCCCTCCACCTATTGCATAGATGTTTCAATTGTCGAATCTTATCCTGAATGTTTTTCTGATAGACCACACATTTATCACTGTGCAGGTAAATGCCTAGATATTTGAGCGGCTCCCTCGACCAAGTGAATGCTGGGCTACCAGCTATTCCTGCGGGCGGTGCTGATGAAACAGAATCATCACCCTGAACAGGTGGCTGACTGCGCCACACCCTTTCATGAAGCCCACCTGGTCTGTGTGGACCAAACTGTGCACCACCTAGCCTAAACGTCTGGCCAACACAGCAGTCAAGATCTTAAGATCCTGGTTAAGCAGTGAAATTGGGCGGTAGGCCTCTACCCTCTCCGGATCCTTGCTCAGCTTCTCCAGGAGGACCACCAGCGCATGGTTTGTCCTAGTATCAAAACCTCCTCTCCCACATGCCTCTTCACCCATGTCCCGTAGTGCGGGGACCACTGCCGCACCCAAGATTTTATAAAACACAGGTCCCAGTACATCTGGCCTTGGGGCCTTCGCTGGTTGCATTGTGTTGATGCAGGTGAGGATCTCCCCGACTGAGATGGGCTGATTGAGAGTAGCTCGGTCCTCCTCGCTAATCTGCAGCATGGTCAGACCGCGGAAAAAATCCTTCCATGCCTCCTCATTTGAGGCTGCCCTTTGATAAAGGGATTGGAAAAATTCCAAGAATTTGTGGGTGACAGCTTGAGTCCCAACAGCCAGAGTGCCATCATCACTGCGGATTTTGGTAACTGTGCGCCAGACTTGTGAAGGCCTAATAAGATCTGCCAGCATTTTTCCAGATTTATCGCCCTAGCGATGCAATTTGTACTTGTCTACTTTGATGCTTTGCAGCGCCCATTGTTGCAAAAGAGCGTTAATTTTGTTCTGCTGCTCATGAAGCAGTTTTTGATGTAGCAACGCCCTTGAGGTGACATATAAAAAGGCCAGAGGACAATCGACCCAGACGGACCAGCACACAAACCACTCTTGCTATCCCTACAGCCAACAGGAAATACAACGTTCATACTTCAAGCAAGACATTCTCCCTGTTCGCCCAAGACTCTGGAATGCTCTACCAGATAACATTTGCACACTAAAGGATCTCAAAGACTTCTAAAAGAAAACATAAACTTACCTGTTCCTTGAGCATTTCTCCATGGCACCGGACTAACCATGCCTACCAAGCACCTCAAGCATTTTTACTGACTCCGGACCAACTATGCCTGCCAAGTGACTCAATGCCCTGCACTATCCTCAATGCCTGCACTATCCTCAATGCCCTGCCCTCCCCTCTAGCCCTGCCACAACTCATATCCATGCCTCTCCTTCCCTCCCCTAGCCTACTCACCAGCCAAGTCCCTAACATGCCACACATCTCATGTTTGTATTGTTAGCATCTGTTAATGTATATAGTTATCTAAGTTTCAGGTTGATATGAGGGTTTGTTGTTTAAAAATTATGGTTCTATATAATGATACGTTCTCTCCTGTTCAATGTAAACTGCCTTGACATGTCAAATGGTGGTATATAAAACCAGTTTATTTATTTATTTATTTATTTAACAATTATTTTATACCGCGCTATTATAATCAGTGCGGTGTACAATAGAACAAGAACATACTACAATGCATACAGGTAACATTGAGTTTTACATTGAACAGGGAAATTCAATAATAGGACAACCGGGGGAACTATGTACAGAATAACTTAATGGTATATACAGTAATATCAAACTCGATTGGATGTTACAATGTGGTTTACTAATAAGACTAGAGAGAAAGGTTGACCTGCTAGCCCTTTTCAGGTTGTATTGAGGTGGTAGTTTTGTTAGTGACTAGGTTGACTTCTGGGTAGCATTTTGTAAACAGGTGGTATTTCAATGTTTTTCTGAATAGGATTAGGTTTTTGATAGCACGGATTTCGTGAGGTAGTGCATTCCAGTTTAGAGGAGCAAATAAGGAGAAGGCCCTGTTGGAGGTGGCCTTAGTACACTTCGTTATTATCTTCGGGACAATTAAGGTGTTCATTGATGTGGTTCTCCTTTTTCTGTTTTCCAGGGTGCCATGGATAAGCTTGCTGATTGGCGTAGGGGGGCAGTTATTTAGTGCCTTGAAAGTAAGGACTAAAGACTTATACTGGATTCTGGCATGTAATGGTAACCAATGCAGTTCTTTCATGATGGGTGTTATATGGTCAGATCTTGATGAGCCAGAGAGGACTCTGGCGGCTGTATTCATGGCTAGGCGGAGCGGGTTTAACGTTGATTGAGGGAGGCCATGTAGGATGATGTTGGCAAAATCCAGGTGTGGGAGGACTAATGCTTGGAAGGTTGTTCGGAAGTCTGTGGGTTCTAGTAGGGAGCGGAGGTGATGTAGCGATTTGATCTTATAATATACGTTTTTTGTGATGTTCTTGATATGAGTTGTCATATCCAAGTGCTGATCCAATGTGATGCCGAGGTAACGGATGGTAGCTTTTGATTTCAACTCTATGTTGTTGACGCGTAGTGATGGAGGCGGTATGAAATTACGGTTCCTTGTGACAAAAAGAACGTCGGTTTTGCTGTGGTTTATCCGAAGGTTTTGTGATAGCAACCATTCAGCTACAGCCTCAAAACATTTGATTATTGGGGAGAATACTGGATGTTCAATTGTGAACGGCATATATAGGAGGATGTCGTCTGCGTAAGCGAGACATTGTACATTAAAGGATCTGATCAAGTCACATATCGGCTGCATGTTAAATTGCGCTTCAATTTCTGCAGTTCCAGCAAAAGTTGGCGATTCTGTTTTCTGCATTTGTAGCTCATAAAACCAATGATGCGACCCTTCAACACCGCCTTAGTGGCCTCCCAATATGTGATAAGCCCCACTTCCTCTCTGCCGTTCTCCACCGCATATTCCTGCCAGCACTTGCCTAGAAATTGGCAGAATTCGGGATCCTGGCTGTACACGGGGTTCAGCCGCCATATCCAATCTCCTTATTTATTTATTTATTTATTTACATTCTCTTATATACCGCGCTATTCTGCATCAGTGCGGTTTACATTGAACAAACTGAAATTACATTGAACAGGGCATTATAACTTGGAGATAACTATTTTACAGGGAACATGGGCTATGGAGGGTTAAGTGGCTTGCCCAAGACCACAAGGAGCACCTGTGGGACTAGAAACCCCAGTCCTTCCGGCCCAAGGTTGCTGTCCTCTAGTGGGATTTGAACCCCGACCTTCCGGCCTGAAGTACCTTGCCCCAACCACTAGGCCACTCCTCCACTCCTTGTTCGCTGGTGCTCATTATATCTATTTGTACAGCTGCATGAACAGAGACCAGCTGAAGCTGAATATCACTTCCCGTGATCTTTCCAAAAAAGGTGCTCTGACAGTAGTAGATTGTCAGTACACTCCTGTGAGTTATGGAGACCAGAGTAGTGTGTATACTCCAGTTCAGAGGGATGAAAGATACACCACCCAACTCCAGTTCATGGCTGAGGAAGTTGATCTCCCTTGAGTTCTGCCCTTGGGGCCCCAGCTGTGGTGGTTGGCAATCTATCTTTGGGTCTGTCACCATATTGAAATCCCCGCCTATTATTAAAGAGTAATTGGATTGGTCTGCCAGCTTCGCCACCAGCTTCACAAAGAAGGAGTGCCTGTACACATTCGGATCATATATACTGCACAGCACTACTTTGCGCCCCTGCAATGTGCCCCACACAAGCAAAAATCACCCCTTTGCATCCCGTACCACCTGGTGTGTTTCAAAGGAGATGCATTTCCCCAGTAGAATAGCAACTCCATGTTGCAGGGATGTGTATGCTACAGAATGGACTTCACGAACCCAACCCCTCTTTAATTTGGCATGTTCCCTATAGTCAAATAGGTTTCCTGTAAAATAACTACATCCACCCCTAGTTTATGCAGGTATATAAGAGTTTTCTCGCACTTGATTGGGGAATTAAAGTCACCGACATTCAGGGTAATGATTCTGATTTTATCCAGTGCACAAACCTCCCTGCAGGATATATCTATGATCACATGCATGTAGTCATCCCCAAGGCCTTCCAGCAAGGCCCTAATGGAGCACCTTCCCCAAACAAGTATTGGTGAACTGTGCTTTCAGTTTCGTTGAGTCAGTTCCCACTTGCTGGTCCCAGGCCTTAGCCCTCGCTTGACCCACCCTCCCACGTGGAATACTGACATCCCCTCGCTAACCCTTCTCTCCCCTACGCCCCCCCACCCCCCTGTCCTATTGCCCCTCAGTCATTCGTCCACACACTCCACAGCCACACCAATCACCATTCAGCCAAACTACTCTATTTCCCCCATCCCCTGGCTCCCACTCTCTCCTCATCCTCTAGGGCCCTCTCCTCTTAGTGCCATTTCCAGCTCCCCTCTCCCAGTCCGCTGCCTTTTCCCCGCACCCTATCCACATCCCAACATCGTTATGTTTGAGACGCTTTACAGTTCAATTGCAACCCCAAATACCATCAGTCTCTTTAGCCTGCCTTCACCACTCCAACTGGCTGCATCAATGCCCGCCGCCCTGGATAAGTCATTCCCTATCATCTGTTGCACTGTCCAGCTCAGCAGAAAACTTTTGCATTTTGTTTACCTGCTGATCATCCATGCCATTTTTGATCGCATGCAAGAAGATAGCATTCAAGTCACTCATAATCCACCAGGCTCATCTAGACAGTCCTCTAAGTTTTTATGTGTGAGCACAGTGTATACATGCTCTTCACAAAGAGTGGAGTCTGATATCCGGTGGCTGGAGGCTTTAGGCATCCCAGAAGTGTCAGGGTTAGAGCAAGAGAACATAAACCCCAAAAGGCCTTGTAATCCACTGGTCTCCCAATGCCATCTGCTTATATGCACAATCAGCAGGCGCTTGTCGGGAATGGGGTTTAACTCTCAACAGTGTCCTTGGGTCCAAGACACAGCAAGCTCCTCAATGGTCTTCCACACCAGCCACTGTGCAGATAGGCAGTTGTCCCTCCCTGAATGACTTTGAGTTTGTGAGGGAACAAAAGAGCAAACTTAATACCCCGGTGATGTAGGGTAGTGCAAATTGGCAAGAATTCTCTCCATTTCAAGGCCATTTGTGTGGATTAGTCATTAAACAGTAGCAGTCTATGGTTCTCATAAGTTAAAGTTTTGCTCTGCCAATAAGCCTGCGGTATATTCTCTTTCTCCACCCAAACAAGATACCTTGCTATGACTGGTCGGGGGCCTTGCGCCATCTTCCCTCCGCGGCCTTATCCGGTGGGCCTGCTCACATCGCCATGCTGATTGCTCGCCTTGGAGCCCCAGAGCTATCACTGCTCATAAAATTCATAGAGCTTAGCATCAGACAGAGATTCGGGCAGGCCCACCTCTTGAAGACTGTTATGCCATGATCTGTTCTCCTGCTTATCTAGCCATCCCAGGATTAGTTTCTGTTCGGCTGATATCTGCTCAACTTGCTCCACATGGCATTCCGTGGTAGTTTCCTGTGCTGCTACCTTTTGCTCTAACTCTGTCAGCCAGGTAAGTTGAGCCTCAAAACGGTCTTTGATGTCATCAACTGTAGATTGGAGCTTATTGAGGTGATCTTCTAATGCGGCAGAGACTATCTTTGATATTTCCATCGTCAGATCACCCACATTTGGAGAAGGCTTTTTGGCAGGTTCAGCAGCCATTCTCTGCATTGGGCTGGGTTGTTTGGCAGGCTGTGTTTTCAGCGAGCTTTTGGGCATACCCCGCCGGTCTTTCACCTAATCCACGGCCCCGGGACGGTAGCACACCCTCTTTGTGCTCTTGCCCACGAGAGTAAAGAACAAGGGATGCCGGGTTGCTTGATATTGAGCTGTTTTTGAGGCCCTAACCAGGAGGCCCTAATCGGTAACGTACACCTTGCCTGCCTGCATCACATGACCTCTCCCATACTGCATCTTTACTCCAGCCTTGAGCACTAGCACTTATAAAGGAGCTTGCAATCGCCGCTGAACTGTGAACCTTGATATTCAATGCTGGGGCAGAATCCAGCCACTAGCATTGAATATTCAGGTTGGTCAGATAATGCCACAGCTAACCAGGCAGAAGTCATATTCCGCCACGACCTGGCTAGCTAAAGCGATGAAAGTTAGGCAAGCTTTTCAGGTGCCTAACTTTCGCTGCTTTAGGTTATCCAGTTAGTGGCTGAATATTGCCACTAGTCAGTTATCCCTGGGTGCTGCCTCCGCTCCACTGCTGGAATACCCCAACACTAGTCGGCTAGCCGTAGGGTGTTTAGTGACGGCACCCATGGATATTCAGTGGCACTAATCACGTTAGTGCCACTGAATCTCTCGTTCCGCGCCTTTTAGATGGTTTGCAGGTCTGGATTTTAGTGTGATTTTTTTTACATCAGAGTAATTTTATACTCAGCAATTTGCATGTGTTTTGCATGCATACAGAGCTACCCTTTAATAAGAGAAAATAATTTTTCACTCAACGCGTAATCAAACTCTGGAATTCGTTATATGGTATATTTGGGCGAGGAGGAAAATCAGAGGTGGAATTGCAGGACTCAAAAGTGGTGAGAACGGATTCGTGGAAAGTGACATTGAAAAAGCGACAGTGCTAAATTAATACTTCTGCTCTGTTTTCACTAGAGAAAATCCTGGAGAAGGACCACCTGGGACTGATAAATATACAAATGGGAATGGAGTAGATACCACACCATTCACAAAAGATGATGTGTTAGAACAGCTTGCAAAACTGAAAGTAGACAACTCTTTGGGACCAGATGGGATACACCCCAGGATAGTGAGAGAGCTCAAAGAAGTTCTTGCAGGGCCTTTAAAGGACGTTTTTAATAGACCCATGGAGACAGGAGAAGCTCCACGGGAATGGAGAAGGGCTGATGTGGTACCTTTCCACAAAAGTGGTAATAAGGAAGAAGTGACAAACTACAGGCTAGTAAACCTTACCTCTGTGGTGGAAAAAGTAATGGAGGCGCTCTTGAAAGAGTGAATAGTGCACTTCCTCTTGTCTTGAAGGACTAGAAAAAGGGACTGCTACTACTGGAGAGAGATCTGCAATTATGAGTATATACTTCTGGGAATTTTCTGAAAGGACTTCTTTGTATTAAAGCTAATTAATCTGTGAACCCAGTGTTTTTGTTAAATCAGTCAGGGCCTAGTAGCATCAGTTTAAGTTTAAATTTAAAACACAGAAGAAAGCTTTCTGGTTAAATTTGGAACCCAGCAGAGAGCTTGTAGTTTAAATTGAATAGTCACTCAGGGCCTACTATCAGCAAAGTACTTTTACTTTAAATTTAAAACACAGAAGAGAGCTTTCTGGTTAAATATGGAACCCAGCAGAGAGCTTGTAGTTTAAATTAAATAGTCACTCAGGGCCTAGTATCAACAAAGTACTTTTAGTTTAAATTTAAAACACAGAAGAGAGCTTTCTGGTTAAATTTGGAACCCAGCAGAGAGCTTGTATTTAAATTTCATAATAAGTCAGAGCCTAGCAGCAGCAAAGAGCTGTAATTTAATTCAAATCAGAATATAACTTAGCATAAAAGGCAAAACAGGGACAGTACTCTGGGAGCAACAAATAAAGTCTTCTAAGACCTTTACAAAGAGGCCTTTATCTTCATCAGGCATACTTTAAGAACCTGAGATTAATTAAGCTTCAGGTGAACAAGGTATATTAAACGTATTAGGTACAGTTTTATTAGTATAAATATCCATAGCAACCCTTAGTAAGTAAAGAACTTAAAGATCTAAACACAAGCTTAAAACTAAGGTGCAGACAGCAGTCCAGCAACGAGATGGGGGCTTTCCAGTCTTTTGCATTGAGTGTTACATGTATGATTTTCTCCCAGTTGGTGAGAGGTCTTACGTGTGCACTAGGTGCAAGGAGCTCTTTGCTCTCAGGGAACGAGTCCATTCTCTAGAGGCTAGAGTAGCAGACTTGGAAAACATAAGAAAGACAGAGAGGTACATAGACGAGATCTACAGGGATATAGTCCTTAAGTCCCACCTCCAGTCTGGCAGCATCCCTGTTGCCATGGAGGAGAGAGGTCACGTGACAGGAGAGCATCACCCTGGTGTGGCAGGAAGTGATCCTGTAACTAGGACCTGTCCTCCAGGTGATGTAAAACCCTCTCGCACCGAGGAAGTTTCTCCAGAGCCATGTGCCCAAGAGGGGGAAGAGTTAGGACAGCCGTTATAGTTGGTGATTTGATCATTAGGCATGTAGATAGCTGGATGGCTGGTGGACATGAGGATCGCCTGGTAACATGCCTGCCCGGTGCGAAGGTAGAGGACCTCACGCGCCACCTAAATAAGGTCTTGGATAGTGCTGGTGAGGAGTCTGCTGTCTTGGTACATGTCAGTACCAGTGACATAGGAAAATGTGGTAGGGAGGTTCTGGAGGCTAAATTTAGGCTTTTAGGTAGGAAGTTGAAATCCAGAACTTCCAGGGTAGCATTCTCCGAAATGCTTCCCGTTCCTCGCGCAGGACCCAAAAGGCAGGCAGAGCTCTGGAGTCTCAATGCGTGGATGAGACAATGGTGCAGAGATGAGGGTTTTGGATTTGTTAGGAAATGGGGAACATTCTGGGGAAAGGAGGGGCTCTTCCGAATGGATGGGCTTCACCTTAACCGGGATGGAACCAGGCTGCTGGCATTAACCTTTAAGAAGGAGATAGAGCAGCTTTTAAACTAGATAATAGGGGAAAGCCGACAGTCGCCCAAGAGTGCATGGCTCGGAAGAATGTATCCTTGAAGGATACCAAAAGCAGAGAGGTTCCAAAAAAGAATAAAGTAGCCCAAATGCCCTCAAGTATGGAGCAGACAGAGCTTAAAGATCCCAAATTACCCATGTCTAACAATAGCCAAATTAATATGAATAAGATACAGTCTCTAAAATGCTTGTATGCAAATGCTAGAAGTCTAAAAAATAAGATGGGAGTGTTAGAATATATAGCACTAAATGAGAGGTTAGATATGATTGGAATATCAGAGACATGGTGGAAGGAGGACAACCAGTGGGACACTGTGATATCTGATTACAAACTATATCGTAATGATAGATCTGATCAAATTGGTGGAGGGTTTGCGCTCTATGTTAGAGACGGCATTGAGTCAGAAAGGATTAAAGTTTTGCAGGAAACAAAATTTGCTGTAGAATCTCTATGGATTGAAATTCCATGTAAAAAGGGGAAGGCGATGGCAGTGGGGGGGTGTACTATCAACCGCCTGGCCAGAATGAACAAATGGATGATGAACTGCTCAAAGAAATCAAGGAAGCTAACAAAAGTTACAGCGCAGTAATAATAATGGGTGATTTCAATTACCCCGGTATCGACTGGCTCAGTGTCACGGCAGGACATGCTAGGGAGATAAAGTTCCTAGATGAAATAAATGACTGCTTCTTGGAGCCGCTGGTTCATGAACCGACCAGAGGAGAAGCCATATTGGACCTAGTCCTTAGTGGAACACCAGATCTAGTGCAAGAGATAAGGGTGTTGTGGCCACTTGGCAATAGTGATCATAGCATGATCGCGTTTGATTTAATTAGTGGAGGAGGGATAGTAAGGAAATCCACAGTACTACCTTTTAACTTTCGAAACGGAGACTATGATAAAAAGGAGTGGAGGGAGAAATCACGTGATGCGGACAGGGTAGTGGTCGCATCCTGTGTGCGCTCCAGTACCTCTAGCCCAAACCGGTGAAATAGAACCGTGTGAAGCCGCAGAAGCCAGGCGAGAGCTTGCCCAAGGTGTGTTGGAGTGCCTGTAGAGCTCTGCAGCGTGGGTTTGGATGGCGAGTGGCATGGCGACAGCGGTTAAAACGGCCCGAAGGGACAGAGAGCGTGTGGCCGGTAATAGTAAGATGGCGGAGTCGGCCGCAGCGCCGAGCTCGCCCAGATCCCCTGCGTTCTTGGATGAGATGTCGGCAGCAGTAGCAGCGGCCTTGTCTTCTCAATTTGAAGCTTTGCACGAGAAGATGGATGGGCTGCAAACTTCAGTGGACACCTTGGGGAACAGGCTTCGGGAGGCCGAGGATCGCCTGGGTCAAGCAGAAGAAAAGGTGGAAGTACTGGCTAACGAGGTGGCAGGCCTAAAAGCTCAAGTGTGCCTACAAGAGGCAAAAATTGATGACCTGGAGAACCGGTCAAGACGGAATAACTTACGGTTCATGGGGATTCCGGAGTCCGTCCCAGACAAGGAGTTGAGGAGTTATTTGGAAGCGCTGGTCATGCAGGTGTTGGAAGGCACTGAACTTGGAGACAAGCTGAGAATTGAGAGAGTCCACCGTGTGGGCAACAAACAGGCACGAGACCGCCACCCAAGAATCGTGCTTGCAAAGTTCTTGTACTTCCCTCAAAAGGAAATGATCCTGCGGGCGGCCCGGCAGAGGGGAGAAGTTATATATAATAACATCAAAATCCGAATAGCACAGGATTACTCTGTCGCGTTAAGCCAGAAACGCAGAGAGTATGCCCCCTTGTGTGAAAAGCTCATCGGCGCTGGGATTCGGTTCTCTGTTCAATACCCTGCCAAGCTACATGTGATGCATGAAGGAGCGCATCGAGCCTTTGCAACAGCTGCAGAGGCTGAGACTTATGTGAATCAGCTTGCTGCTCGAGCGATGGCGGCTTCTGCGTCCCCCCACTGAGAAATTTAACTGTGCTGACTGTTGTTTTGTGGTGGATGGGTTCCCCCCCAGGAGTGTGAACCTTGGCTACGCGTCGTAGTGGCTGTTAAAAGATATATAGGATGTTTGACTTTAGTTGGCAGGCACTGCAGCTAAACCAATTTGTGCTCTATGGGCCTTACCACCAATAGCAAGCTTGCCATGCTTTGTTATTTCTCAGTGCAGTCTTGAACCTTACAACTCCATCCAGTATCACTCATCACCGGTCCTGCCTTCTGAACTCAGTCCTCCATTGTGACAGCTAAATGGTGCTGGTTTGTTTTTTTTTACAGTACTATATTGCTAGGGCACCGGATGGCTCCAGAGTTACGGAGCCCTTTAAGTCACTCCTCCTGATTTAGCTTAAGGTCAGTAGGGACAAAAGTTATTACCACTTTAGCTATTTAGTAGCCTGCATCAGCGGTCTCATTCCAGCTCTCAGTAAACAGGTGAAACCAAAGATTTTATAGATAATGAGACTAAAGGGCCTTAGCAGATTGTGGAGGTTCGGGTGTATGCTAAAGGCACGCTGGGACACACATTAACAGTTGGTGCAGGGCCTTGACGGCATGGGCACATTTCAGTACTATGATGCTTAAAGCTGCGGGTGGGTGAGATGAGCTCCTTGCAGTCAGCATACTTGCATTAATTGTAAGACGAGCAATTAGCACGATGCCCTTACCACTATCTTCATAGCTGAAGGTACTGTACATACATGCTGTTTTCTTGCGACATCAGGACTGCATGCACCGCGTTGGTTGCCTGTGACTTCCTCTCCGTGCCATGGTGTTGCTCCTAATGCAATATGCTTTGAGCGTTATCGATGCATTTGGGTGCAACACCATGGTGCCCTTTGGTAACAAGGACCCCTAAGGTACCCTCTCACGCCAGAGGTGGTGCATGAAGAGCAGCATTAAAACATAAGAACATAAGATATGCCATACTGGGTCAGACCGAGGTCCATCAAGCCCAGTATCCTGTTTCCAACAGTGGCCAATCTAGGTCATATGTACCTAGCAATATCCCCAAAAGACACAGGTTCCACAATGCTTGTACTGGGTCAAGCATTGATTATCCTGGGTCCCTTTGATTAGCAGGGGTGCATGGAGAAATTTGTGCTGCCACTGGCCTATGCATGATTTACAGTGACTAATATGGAAGACTCTGGTTTCCAATTTTAGCAATCCAACATTTTTCAGAAGCAATAGATTGACTCGGGAAATGAGAATGTAGAACTATAAATTACACATTGTGAATTTAAAAGGCAGGAACATAAATACTTTCTGTACAGGATTTAATTCTTGGGGCAGCCAGCTGCAATGGAAATTGAATACATTACTTATTAATGTGCCTGTCCTGGATGCTACCAGGGAATTTGATTGTCAGTTATTGCTTTGCTTGCTTTGACTGTATTCTTTTTATAACATGGCATACATAATATTCTGAAAGAGTGTAAATAGTATTAATCGGTATTGGCTTTGTATACTGGCTGCACAGGCTTGGCTTATGGTCATAGAGAGAATTGTGGGTGTGGGGGGGATTCTACAGTGAAATTGCTAGTAATGGGGTCTGGTGGAGCTTGGCCGAGCCGTTCTCCTGCTGGCTCAGTAGCGAGTGGCACCCGACATGCCAGATGAGGTATGACGCGGCGCTCCTTGTGTTTCCATCCCCCATAGAATTTCAATGGGGCGTGGTGTTGGTGCTCCGCTGATGGACGGGGTAATATTTGGGGTTGCTTTGGTGTTTCTTTCTGTGCCTCTCTCTCTCCTCTGGGGGGGCCCATAGCGTAGGTTAGGGAGGACCTCGGGCCCTTTGGGGGGCTGTGGATGAACCGGGCGTTCCTAGTTCTAGGCTGCGAGGTTACAGCTGCCTGGTAGTGAATTTGGGCTTAGTTTTCTGGGTAAGGGGGAGAAGGCTCAGAGTTTGATTGCGGGATTAAAAGTTTTTCCTTTTGGGTAGCAGGGGGGTACCAGCCGTGCTCAGAGGGGCCTCAGTTGGGCTTTCTCTGGAGAGGTAAGGCGGAGAGAGCCTTAAGGTTAGAGGAGTAGACTTGGGGAGGAGATGGGGTTGGGTAGAGTAGATAGGGGAGGGGGGATTTTAGGGTTGGGAGGGGGGAGGGGGGAGGGACTGGGGGGGCAGGGGGGAGGGAGGGGCTGTGGGTAGAACGGGAACACTGTAATGTTTGGGGAGTGGAGGTAGGGAACCTAGCAGTATTTAGGGGTGGACCTCAGGCTGGGGGGGTTCACCTGGATCATTTTCGTTGTATCGGATTACCTATTGTGGTGTATTGTACTCCAGGCTGAAGGTTATCTCTTGGAATGTGTGCGGGATAGGTAACCCTGTTAAAAGATATAAGGTGTTGCAGGCCTTGGCGAGGTTGAACTGTGACATTGCCATGCTGCAAGAAACCCACCAGACTGCTGAAGAACATGCTAAACTACAGAGAGCTTGGGTAGGGCAAATCTGGGGTGCCACGGCGGCGGGGAAGAAAGGTGGAGTGGTCATTTTGATCCATAAGAGGATACGCTTTGAACTTGTAACTGAATATGTGGACCCTGCGGGTAGATATATTTTGTTGCATGGCAATCTGGAAGGGCGACCTATGGTGTTGGGTAATTTGTATGGCCCGAATGTTTTGGATAGGTCATTGTATGCCCACTTGGCCTCTAGAGTTGAGCAACTGCCTGACGTCCCCTTGATTTTGGCTGGAGATCTCAATGGGGTGTTGGATGTTGAGCTGGATACATCTGGAGATAGGGGGGATAGATGGCGGGCCCCAACTACTAAGGCACTTCAGGACTTACGGCTCCGTTTGGGGCTAGTGGATCCTTGGCGCTTGCTCCATCCTTTGGAGTGGTATTTTACTCATCAATCGAGAGCCCACGGTTTGAGCGCGAGAATTGACTATGTGTTGGTCTCAGAGCGGCTTTTTGTGCATGTTGGGGAGGTGCAAATTGGCCCGACTGAGGTGTCGGATCATGTGCCGGTCTGGGTGGACCTTCAGTGGGGGGACCCCGGTAGTTCGCAGAGAATCTGGCGGTTCCCTATGGGGCTCTACAAGGATATTGAGTTTCGTACGTATCTCGGACAGCGTTGGGGGGAGTTTATGGCTGTCCATGAGCAGCATGGGGATGAGCCAGAGTTGCTTTGGGAAACGGCGAAGGTGGTTTTACGAGGCGACATTATTGCATATGTGGCGCGAAAGCGAAAACTACTGGCGGCGCGAATTGTCCAAACGGAGAAACAAGTAGTAAAGGCCCGGCGGCGGTATGCGTGGGATCCCACGGGGGTCAATAAAAGAATGCTTTGGGAGGCACAGTCGTCCCTTAATGAGCTGCTTCATCAGAGAGCTAAGAAGTCTTTGTTGTACTATAGGTATCAACTTCACCGCTTTGGAGACAAGCCAGGGAAACATTTAGCGCGTTGCCTTCGGGGTAGCCGAGGTGCTCGTTCCATAGTGGCGTTGCGTGATGAACAGGGTCACTTGCATAAAAGTAACCAGGCGATAGCCCAAGTGTTTCGCTCTTTCTTTCAGAAGCTATATAGGGGGAGCGAGGGGTCTCTGACATTGATGGAGACATACCTCCAGGGGGTGCGGTTGCCAAAGTTAACAGTGGAACAACGGGCGGCTTTGGATGCTCCAGTAAAAGAGGAAGAAGTACACAAAGTTATACTGGGGGCCAGCTGCTATAAATCGCCGGGTCCGGATGGGTTTGGGGCAGAGTTTTACAAGTTGTTGGTAGAACAGGTGGCCCCCGCCTTGACAGCGATGTATCATCGGAGGGTGGAACAGGGGAGATTCTGTTGGGGATCGAATCATGCGTATATCACTTTAATACCCAAACCGGGAAAGGACCCTATGCAGGCGGCTTCGTATCGACCCATTTCCTTATTGAATTTTGATTTGAAAGTGATGGCTAAGGTTATGGCCGACCGACTTGCCTCCGTCCTGGGGGACTTGTTACATGAATCACAGGTTGGCTTTGTTAAGGGACGGTATGCTGTGCGCAATCTGCGGAAAATTTTGGCATCAATGGAATGGGTGCACGAGCGGGATTGACAGTCACTGTTGATCAGTTTTGATGCGGAAAAGGCATTCGACCAGGTTAATTGGGATTATATGAAATTTCTTTTGCCTCAATATGGGCTGGGTGACTCCTTTTGTAGGATGGTGGAGTTGCTTTATGCAAATCCCACGGCTGGTATCTTGTGTAATGGGGTGCTGTCTGACAACTTTAACCTCGAGAGAGGTACACGCCAGGGTTGTCCGCTCTCCCCATTGCTATTTGTGCTAACGTTAGACCCCTTGCTGAGGAGGATAGAGGAGTCCCTAGATATACGGGGAGTTCGTATTGGGTCGCATGTCTTTAAGGTGGCCGCATTTGCGGATGACATTCTAGTCCACCTGCTGTCTCCACAGCAGTCATTGCCTTGTTTGTTTGAAGAATTTTCCCTGTACGGAGAATTTGCGGGTTTACGTATTAATAGGGATAAATCAGAGGCCCTGGACATTGGGGGTCGGCTTCAGGGGAATTGGGGAGGGAGTTTCCCCTTGCGGTGGGCAGGTGATTCCTTTATCTACTTGGGTATTGAGTTAACTAGGGATTTGGCTGCGCTGTACAGGAGGAATTTCGAGCGAATCCTTTCTAAGGTACGCTCACAATTGCAGGCTTGGGCTCCCCTTCCGTTGTCCTTGTTGGGCAGGGCTGCAGCGTTGGGGATGGTGATCTTGCCACGGGTGCTCTACTGGCTGCAAACCTTACCGGTGTGGTTGCTACGCCGCGATCTTTTGTGTATTGAACGTGAGTTTCGTGGGTTTCTTTGGAGGGGGGCTAGAGTACGCATACCGATGTGCCGACTGAGAGGGGGATGGAGATCCGGTGGGATTGGCGTTCCAGATCTCTGGAAATATGCCCTGGCATGTCAGGCCAGGCACTTGGGGGACTGGCTGGGAGGCACAGATGTCTATACCCCGAGAGAACTCGAGGAGGCCCTTGTGGCGCCGCAGTCCCTACTGGCAGTTTTGCATCTGCGGCGTGTGGCCTTGCCGGACCGGGTGATGAAAAGTGTGTTGATTCAAGCGGCGCGGCGTACGTGGCAGCAGTTGAATAAATTGTGGGGTAGCTCCCCGGAGATCTCGAGTTGGTTGCCGTTGCGGGGTAATCCCCGGTTTCCGCCGGGTTCGGACTCGGCTCCCTTTCGTCGGTGGGAGCAAGCGGGGATACGAAGTTTGGGACACGTAGTCGATTTAGAAGGGCGGTGTAAGACTCTGGAAGTGTTGTGTAAGGAATATGATTTGCGCCCCGGAACTTCCTTGTTCGCGTACCTGCAACTCTCTCACTATGTGGGCTCTGTCTCGGGGAGGGAATTAATGGTCGAACACTCAACGCGGATTCTAGAATTCTTCGTTTTAGGGAAGGGGTCTCCCCCCACTATAGCGATGCTAAAAAGAGCACTAGATGCCTATGATGTGCCACCTGATTACTCGGTGGAGGAAGCTTCGTGGGCGCAGGAATTGGGCTGCAAGGTAGCCCTAGGTTCTGTTCGTGCTGCGTTAGGCCGGATTGTGCAACTGGCGGAAGGGGCTAGATGGCGTGAAGTGCAATTTAAATGTATTATTTGAGCCCACTTCTCCCCGCGGCGCGCATTGCGAAGTCACCTTACCCTTTATGGCGGGTGTCCGAAATGTGCCTGTATACTGGCTGATTTGGGTCATATGTGGTGGGGCTGCTCCTATATTCGTAGATACTGGATGCAGATTGGGAAATATATAAGTGGCTTATTGCAGCAGCAGTTTTGCTGGACAGGGCCGCTAGTGGCTCTGGATCAACTAGGACCACTCCACCCGAAGGGAAGATGGCAGAGAATATTGGTGCGGAAAGCTTGTCTGGTGGGTAAGGTCCCTATATTCTGGCAATGGCAGGAACCGGTGGCCCCCTCCTTTTGGGAGTGGCATAATGGTTTCCACCAGTTTATGCTGTTGGAACGGAAGAGTGCAAAGAGGCACCCCCAGAGATGGGCCTCCTTTCTTCTGGTTTGGATGCCTTATATCCAAAAATTGGGGCCTAAAGCCCGCAGTGAAATTTTGAACTTGGGGTAGTAGCGGGTGAGGGTATGGAAGGTTCCTAGAGGACATAAAGGGTAGTATTCAGGGGTCCCGGGAGGGGAGGTGGGATTGGGGGAGGGGGGGTTTGTGGGTTATTATTTTGGGTAGTGTAATGACATCTTCCTTATTTGTGTCGTTGTAAAACCCCAGGGTGGTGGATAAGACACAGCCCTGCCCGGGGTATGCTCGATATATAATGGATATATAATGGAAAAATGATTTTGTTTATATTGCTCTTTATTGTACCTTGTGAATTTAATAAACAGATCTTTGAAAAAAAAAAAGGAGTGGAGGAGTGGCCTAGTGGTTGGGGCAAGGTACTTCAGGCCGGAAGGTCGGGGGTTCAAATCCCACTAGAGGACAGCAACCTTGGGCCGGAAGGACTGGGGTTTCTAGTCCCAGAGGTGCTCCTTGTGGTCTTGGGCAAGCCACTTAACCCTCCATAGCCCATGTTCCCTGTAAAATAGTTATCTCCAAGTTATAATGCCCTGTTCAATGTAATTTCAGTTTGTTCAATGTAAACCGCACTGATGCAGAATAGCGCGGTATATAAGAGAATGTAATAAATAAAATAATAAATAAATAAATAAAATGAGAAAAGTAGTTTAAAAAAACTAAAAGGAGCAGTTGCAAAGATTAAAGATTTACATCAAGCTTGGGTGTTGTTCAAAAATACTATCTTGGAAGCCCAGACCAGCTGTATTCCAAGCTTTAAGAAAAGTGGAAGGAAGTACAAAAAACTGCCAGCATGGTTTAAAGGTGAGGCCTTTTTTCCTGTGCCGGTAAAGACTGCCGGCGGCCATTTTGGGTTTCTCGGAGGCAAATTTAGATGTGCACGGGTCCCCCTTGCGTTTTTTCGGGGTTTTAACGTGGCGAATTTACTGGCCTACGTCTCTGCTTGCTGGCCAGATACTTTTTAAACAAAAAAAAAAAAAAAAAAAAAGTTCACAGGCACAGAAAGTTTTTCTTTGACCTTCCTTAGGGGTGCCTTAGGGCAGAATTTGGGTTCTCCAGCTACTCCTTCGCTGGAATGGCCGCTAAACCACAGTGCATGATCTGCGGATTGCGCAAGGGAGCGGTGGCTGAGTCTGGAATCTGTCGGGGCTGTGCCTCCGTTCCTGCGGCTGTAGAGCATCAGGTGGAGTTGAAAGACATTCCTGACGCTGTCGGCTCCCCGGTCTTGCCGGAGGGGGAGCCCACGCCTGGCCCACTGCCCTCTACTTTGGCAACCCTGCCTAAAGGGCTAGCTGGTGCTTCTTCACTGGAGACTGCGGAATGCCCTTCCGGGGGGGTTTTCCCCGGAGTTTGTTCTTCTTATGCACCAGGCATTCCGCTTAAGCCGTTCTGGCAAGCTTCCGGATTCCTTGTCTGCTTCGCTCCCCCCCGCCTCGGTAGGGGAGCCCCGGCTTTCTTCTCAGCCTGCGGAAAAGCGCCTTCGGACTATGGACCAGGAACCGGAACCGGAAGATCTGAGTTGGCAGGAGTTGGAGGCAGATCTGGAACCGGATGCTGATCCTGAGGAGTTGGAAGATGGTGAAATTCCGGAGCCGGAGGATCAGGCCCGAATTATTCGGGTGTTTCGTAGGGAAGAGCTGGTTCCTCTGATCACGGAGTCCCTCCAGACCCTGAATCTAGCGGTAGCTCGGCCTCTGGAGGAGGAAGGCTTGGAAGATCCGCTCATACAAGCCGTGCGAGATTCTCAAGTGGTGTTCCCGGTGCACCGTGTGGTAGAGCAAATGATTCAGACTGAGTGGGATCAGCCTGACTCCGGGCTGAAGGGGATACGCACTATGAACCGCCTGTATCCCTTAGCCGACAAGGACAAGGATAAGTTTAAGTCGCCGCGGGTCGATGCTGCTGTTTCGGCGGTTACAAAAAAGACCACCATTCCAGTTGAGGGCAGTGCTGCCCTGAAGGATGCGCAGGACAAGAAGGTGGATAACTTGTTGAAACAAGCCTTTGATACCAATGCTTTATCCTTGCAGGCTTCTATCTGCGGCACGTGGGTCGCCAGGGCCTGTTTGCGCTGGGCTCAGCAACTGCGGTCGCTGTCCGGCTTAGACCCTCAGGGTTTGCTGCAGCTGACGCGTCTGGAATCTGGTTCAGCGTACCTAGTCGATGTGCATTATGATTTGATCAGGACTGTGGCGAATAGCATGGCTTCGTTAGTGGCGGCTCGCAGATCTATTTGGTTGAGGAACTGGGCGGCCGACGGCTCTTCCAAATCCCGCCTCAGTAAGCTTCCTTTTAAGGGCAGATTATTGTTTGGCGAAGCCCTGGATAAGTTGGTTAAGGACCTCGGTGAGTCTAAGGGTGGTAGGCTACCGGAGGATAAGCCGAAACTCAGTAGGACCGCTCCGCTCACACGGGGTCACTTTCGGGACTTTCGCAGATTTCATTCTTCCCGCCTCTGGTCTTCCCAACGCGGCCGTTTTGGTTCCAGATCCCAAGGATTTCGTGGGTTTCGAGGAGCGGGCCGAGGCTTCTCGGGTACTTCCGCCTCCTCCGTTTTTTCCTTTAGTCGCAAGCCACAATGAAGCGAGGCGGGCTCCGGAGGGACCTCTAATCATAGGGGGTCGCTTGCGCAATTTCCTTCCCTCTTGGGCCCGAATTACATCCGATCAGTGGGTGCTGGAGATCGTGGGAGAAGGTTACGCGCTGGAGTTTGCTCGCCCGCTCCCCGATTCCTTTGTTCTCTCCCCCAGCAAGGGCGAGCAGAAATTAGAGGCGATCCGATTGACGTAACGACGCCTTTTAGCCTTGGGAGCCGTTATTCCCGTCCCGCCTGCCGAGCGCGGCGCAGGTCACTACTCCATTTATTTTGTGGTGCCAAAGAAAGACAAGTCACTTCGCCCCATCCTGGACCTCAAGGGGGTGAACCGTGTTCTCAGAGTTCCTCATTTTCGAATGGAAACCTTACGGTCAGTCATTGTGGCAGTACGTCGCGGAGAGTTTCTCACGTCCCTCGACCTCACGGAGGCCTATCTGCACATTCCTATTCGGCCGTCTCATCAAAAGTTCCTTCGCTTTGCTTTTCCGTGGGGCCACTTTCAGTTTCAAGCCCTGCCCTTTGGGCTAGCTACCGCGCCTCGCACCTTCACGAAGGTTATGGTGGTGGTTGCGGCGGCCTTGCGACGGGAAGGCATCTTGGTTCACCCGTACCTCGACGATTGGTTGATTCGCGCGAAGTCCCGAGACGAGAGTGTGCAAGTCACGGACAGAGTGGTTACTCTTCTGCAATCTCTCGGCTGGGTGGTCAACGACAAGAAGAGTCACTTGGCGCCGACTCAGTCCCTAGAATATCTCGGGGATCGCTTTGACACAGCGCGGGGGTTGGTGTGCTTGCCGGAGCGCCGTGTTCTAGCATTGAGGGGCCTGGTGCGCGCTTTCCTAGCGATGCCCGCTCCATCCGCCTGGTGGTACCTGCGGCTACTCGGCACTATGGCAGCGACCCTGGAAGTGGTGCCGTGGGCGCGCTTTCACATGCGACCACTCCAGAGCGCCCTGTTGCAGCGCTGGTCAAACCAGTTCGACTCGTTGAACAGGAGATTGCCCTGCCCGAGGGCGGTGCGTCGCTCGCTCCGGTGGTGGCTGAGCTCGGAGAACCTGATGAAGGGACTTCCGTTGGAGACGCCCCTGTGGGTTCCGTTCATCACGGATGCCAGTCTGTCAGGCTGGGGAGCCCATTGCGAGGGTCGCTTTGCTCAGGGGACGTGGTCTCTCCTCGAGGCCTCTTGGTCGATCAACCGTCTCGAACTGCGCGCAGTGCGACTCGCGTTGCTTGCCCTCGAAGAATTGGTAGCGGGGCGACCGGTGCGGGTTCTCTCGGACAACTCGGCGACCGTGGCCTACATCAGCCGCCAAGGGGGCACAGGAAGTGTGACTCTGGAGGCTGAAGCGGCAGCTTTGTTCAATTGGGTCCAGTCCCGGCTACCGGCCATCTCGGCAGCACATATCGCAGGACGGGACAACTTGACAGCGGATTTTCTAAGCAGGGTGCGGGTGGATCCCGGGGAATGGGAACTGAACCCGCAGATTTACTCCCAAATAGTTCGTCGCTGGGGGCCACCCGTCATGGACCTCATGGCGACGTTTCAGTCGGCGAAAACAGGACGTTTTTTCAGCAGACGCAGGGAGCGCATGTCGGAGGGGATCGATGCCCTTCTCCAGCCGTGGCCAGAGAGCGGTCTCCTTTATGTCTTTCCTCCTTGGGCACTAATCGGCCGAGTCGTTCAGCGCATCGAGGCTCACCGGGGGCGAGTGTTACTGATTGCTCCGGATTGGCCACGCAGACCGTGGTTCGCGGACTTGGTGCGGTTGCGCAACGGGGTTCCCTGGCGTCTGCCACCGTTACCGGATCTTCTGCTTCAGGGTCCTCTTCGAATGCCCCAAGTGGATCGGTTCTCGCTTACGGTTTGGCCATTGAAAGGGCTCGGCTGAGAAAGCGGGGTTATTCCCCTGCAGTGGTTTCCACTCTTCTTCAAGCACGAAAGACTTCCACCTCTCTCGCGTATGTTCGCGTATGGAGGATTTTTGAAGATTGGTGTTCCCCGGCGTGGGGTCCGTGCAGCGACAACATCCGTGCCCGTGGTACTCAGTTTTTTACAGGATGGGTTCGATAAGGGTCTTGCGGCCAGTTCTCTCAAGGTTCAGCTGGCGGCTATCGCTTGTTACAGAGGCAAAGTGCTGGGTGTTAGCCTAGGGTCTCACCCCGACGTACTGCGTTTTCTCAAGGCCGTTTTTCGTTTGCGACCTTCGCGTCGGGTGTCTATTCCTTCCTGGGATTTAAACTTGGTGTTGCGAGCCCTGGTTCGCGAACCTTTTGAACCTCTCCGACGGGCGTCTCTTAAGGATCTGACCCTGAAGACCGTTTTTCTGGTGGCCATCTGCTCGGCGAGGCGTATTTCCGAATTGCAAGCGCTCTCGTGCAGGGAGCCTTTTTTATCCATCTCTAGGGATCGTGTAGTGCTTCGGCCGGTTCCCTCTTTCTTGCCTAAAGTGGTCTCGCCTTTTCACTTGAATCAGGCGGTGTTTCTTTCTTCGGGTTCTGCGGGCTGGTCCAGAGTGCCCTGCTAGCAGTGGCCTTCACTGTCTGGATGTCCGGCGCGTTCTTCGTCGTTACTTGAAAGTGTCTGCGTCTTTTCGAAAAACGGACCGCCTTTTCGTGCTCCTTGGAGGGGCACGGCGTGGTGAAGCGGCTGCTAAGGCCTTTATTTCTCGGTGGATTAAAGAGGCGATTGCTTCGGCGTATCTTTTGCAGCATCAGCCGGTCCCGGCGGGTATTCGCGCTCACTCGACCAGGGCTCAAGCGACCTCTTGGGCGGAACATAGTCTGGTTCCTCCTGCGGAGATCTGTAAAGCGGCTACGTGGTCCACGCTGCATGCGTTCAGTAAGCATTACCGCTTGGATGTGCTTGCCACTCAGGATTCTCGTTTTGGTTCTTCAGTGCTGCGCGCCGGGTGGCAAGGTCCCGCCCGGTGTTGACTGCTCTGTTACATCCCGGATGTGGAGGACCAAACTGGAGGACCGCTCAGGAAATGGAAATTACACATACCTGGTAATTGTAGTTCCTGGAGGGTCCAGTTTAGTCCTCCTTCCCTCCCATATCTCAGATTCGTTTGCGGCGCGCTTTTTGGGTGTTCCGGACGGTGCGCTCGTCTGGCGAGCGTCCTTCTTTCCTTTTCCTCTTTTGCCCGAACTCAACTGTCTTTTTCTTCTGGAGTGCGGGTAGAGGCGCTATGTAGCGTTCTGGCTTCCTCGTTTGGGGAGGGAGCCGGTGTATTCATTTCGTTCTGGGGGGTCTAGTTGGTTTTCAGTATGTATTTGTTTTTGTCATAGTCTCACGTGTTGCTTCTTTAAGTCTGCTTTGTTACTAGTTTACTGGGGGCTGATGGGAGCTCCGACTGCATACATCATACATGGCAGAGTTTTGATTGGTCCAGTCTCCTGGCTGCGGGAGGAGATGCACTACCCGGATGTGGAGGACTAAACTGGACCCTCCAGGAACTACAATTACCAGGTATGTGTAATTTCCATTTGATTGTTTACGTTATCAGAATATAGAAAGACTAGGGGACATGCAATGAAGCTGCAGAGTAAGTTATTTAAGACTAATAAAAGAAAATATTTTTTCACTCAACGTGTAATCAAACTCTGGAATTTGTTATCGGAGGATGTAGTAAAGGCTGTTAGTGTAGCTGAGTTTAAAAAAGGTTTGGACAAGTTCCTGGAGGAAAGGTCCATAAACCATTATTAAGAAGGGACCGAGGATATCAATGCTTGACCTAGTACAAGCATTGCAGAACCTGTGTCTTTTGGGGAAACTGCTAGGTACGTATGACCTAGATTGGCCACTGTTGGAAACAGGATACTGGGCTTGATGGACCTTGGTCTGACCCAGTATGGCATATCTTATGTTCTTATGACTTTTCGATTCTTCTATTATCCGTAAGTCAAGCATCTCTTGAACTTGGATTAACCACTTGCTTCTTAGCTTCCGGCAGCCTATAAGGTCTCTGCCTTACCACTTCTCCGGGCGGCGTTATGATCTCATGGGCTACAAGCTTAGTTTCACCTGGCATGGGCGTCAAGACATCTGTGAACTTTTCTAATAGTCGGCCCAGCTCTTGCCTCTGTGACCATGAAAGTCCTTTGCCAATCCTAGGCTCTGGGTTTGTCTTGCAATCAGTCAACTGTGGTCCCAGATCGTCCTGTACCTTTTCTTCGAAAGTAGCTGCCAACCCTTGTAGGTCTGTACATCCTGTGGATCCAAATCCTTTGGTTCCTCGTGCCGTGGTGGACATCATAGACACCTCTTCGAGAGGAGGAAAACCTACCCTCTCACAGATAAGTTGGGCTACACGATCCCCCACACTTATCTTGAAGTCTTCCTTCCCGAAATTAAAAAGCAATATCTTCACGGTTCCTCTAAAATCGGGGTCAATGACACCTGCCCCTACGTCAAGGAAATGCTTCACCGCCAGCCCAGAGCGGGGCGCAATACGCCCATAGCAACCTATTGGCATTTCCATTTGGAGTGCAGTGTTCACCAGGGCTTTTCCCTGTTTCGGGACTACTACATCCTCCGCGCTATACAGATCATAGCCGGCTGCTTGGGAGGAAGCTCTTTTTGGACTTCTTGCATTTAGATTCATTTTACAATATCTCGACACGAATCTGGGCTTGTTTGCAGCCTCTCCTTTCTGAGGGTGCAACTCCCGGTCTGGCTTCTGTGGTTTTCCGAACAACGGACTGGGAACTGCCGTTGCCTTGGTTACTGTCCGTCCTAGGGCTTCTGACTGGGCTCTTGTAGAATTCATGCCTTCCTTTGGCTGCAAACCCTGTTCTAAACCCTTCCGGAATTGTGGCCAGTCCCTCCCCAATACCAAGTCATGTGGCAATCTGGGTACAACTGCTACGGGGATTTCCTTTTCCACTCCTAATCCTTTCACTAAAACTTTATATACAGGATAAGAGGACGCTGCCCCGTGAATGCACCTGATCTTTACAATTCCATCTGACTTGTTTGGGACGGCCTTATTCTGGGATTTAATTTGTTGCCAAAGCTTTCTAGACATCATGCTTTGATCAGCTCCGGAGTCCAGTAAAGCGTTTGCAACAACACCCTGTACTCTTACAGACAGGAGAAAACCTTCTCTGATTTCTTTCGTGTTTGCAGTTATCAGTGCTGTTTTCGCTTTACAATCTTTCTGCAAATGACTCTCACTACCACATTTAAAGCATTTTCTTTTTACACAATTGTTCCTTAGCATAGGCATGCACACTTTTACAACATCATCCTTTTGCCTTCCCTTCCTTTCTGATAATGCTTGAATTGCCATCCCAGAAGCACTGCCTTTCTCTTGAGCAGCCACTTCGGCTTCCATAAAACGCTCCGTAAGCAATGTCGCTTCTTGTGTGTTTTAACACTTATTAAAAGAGGGCTGCTACACAGTACCCTGTCCTGTGCTGCTGAGGTAAGCTATATTCTTATTTGATTTAAATTATAGCTCTTTGCTGCTGCTAGGCTCTAACTTATTATGAAATTTAAACTACAAGCTCTCTGCTGGGTTCTAAATTTACCAGAAAGCTCTCTTCTGTGTTTTAAATTTAAACTAAAAGTACTTTGCTGATGCTAGGCCCTGAGTGACTATTAAATTAAAACTATAAGCTCTCTGCTGGGTATGAAATGTAACCAGAAAGTTCTATTCTGTGTTTTAAATTTAAACTTAAACTGCTACTACTAGGCCCTGACTTATTTAACAAAAAATAGTGGGTTCACAGATTAAATAGCTTTAATAGAAAGAAAGAATTCCTTTCAGAAAATTCCCAAAAGTATATACTCACAATTGCAGATCTCTCTCCAGAAGTAACAGTCCCTTTTTCTAGTTCATGGAACAGTCCCATTGTACTTGTACCCAAGCCTGACGGAACATTGAGGTTCTGCATAGATTTTAGGCGAGTCAATGCAATCTCAAAATTTGATGCCTACCCGATGCCTCGCATAGAGGAGTTATTGGACCGGTTGGGGCAAGCCAGATACCTTACCACTTTAGATATGACAAAAGGTTATTGGCAAATACCCCTGACTCGAGAGTCCCGTCAAAAGACAGCATTTAGTTCACCTTAGGGTTATTTCAATTTAGAAGAATGCCGTTCGGATTGCATGGGGCAGCTGCCATTTGTCAGAGGCTGGTAGACCTGGTGCTGCGTCCACACATGGAGTACGCTGTTGCCTATATGGACGACATAATAATACATAGCACCCGATGGGATCAGCATTTGTCTAGGATAGAAGCAGTTCTACAGGCAATGAGGGATGCAGGCTTAACCTTAAATCCTGTGAAATGCATGTTTGCCGGACAGGAGGTGAAGTACCTAGGCCATATGGTAGGGCGCGGTATAGTGAAACCTCTGGTAAACAAAATAGAAAGTGTGGAAGCTTTCCCTAGACCAGCTACCAAAAAACAGCTACGCAGTTTCCTGGGTCTAGTGGGATATTATCGGTGCTTTATCCCACACTTTGCTGAAGAAAGTTCATCTCTGACAGATATGCTGAGGAAAAATGCTCCTAACCAGTTAAAGTGGACCGTAGAAGCTGACAAAGCTTTTAGTTCATTAAAAGAAAAGCTTCGTGCTGCACCGGTGTTACGAGGAGTAGATTACGGACATCCATTCATTGTGCAAACGGATGTGTCCGAGACAGGGCTAGGTGCAGTGTTATCCCAAAAATATGAAGATACGGAACATCTGGTTATGTTTCTTAGCCGAAAACTGTCCCCAGCGGAGAAAAACTACGCCACCATAGAAAGGGAGTGTTTGGCGATAAAGTGGGCAGTGGAGGCTCTCAGGTTTTACCTTGCAGGAAGAAAATATTTGCTGGTCACTGACCACGCCCCGTTGAAGTGGCTCAACCAAATGAAAGACCACAACGCCAGACTAACTCGTTGGTACATGGCATTACAGGCCTTCGATTTCCGTATCGAACACCGAGCAGGAAAGATGCACCAAAACGTGAATGCCCTATCGAGAATTACGAGCTGTGCAGATAATCTTAAGCCAGCCCGTAATATCTTAAGGGGTGGAATGTGTGACAATGAGAGCTGTGCTGAGCCGATGGAAGCAGAGGAAAGCAATGAATATGCCTTTAAGACAAGAGACAGGCAAGGTTTTCACAGGGCTAAAACTACAGCCAAGCAAAAGAAGCACGTACTTGCTGAGGCTAAGCCACGCCCAAGCCCTAACATAGGTGCAGGCTTAGACTCTAATGACAACCACCTGTGCAAAGATAAGGGTGTGGTAGCTAGGAAGCAGCTTTTTAAGCCTGCTTCAGTGCAGAGAGAGGAGAGAGCGGAAGGAGGAAGGAGCAAAAGAAGGAACAGGAGAGAAGGGAGACGTAGGAAGCTTAACTCCACGTGGGAGAACAGTTCCAGCAACAGAGGAAGCAGTCCTTGTGTGAGAGGTACGCTTGAACCAGAGACCAGCAGATGGGTAGCTGGGAAGGTTGCTGACGAGGTGGAACTAAGTGCAGTGCAGAGTGCTCAAGAGCCAGTTCAGAGAACCCAAGCTGCCAGAAGGTGGGTGAACGCAGTTACAAACGGAGATGACCAGAACCCAGCCAAGGGCAGAGAAGCAGAGCTGAACACAGGTGAAGCATTAAGGCAATTGTTCCAGGTTAAGAAGCCCCACTCTCAAGATACAACCATTTCTTACCAGGGAGAGCAGCTCTGGAAAGAACTCCTGAAGTTTCTACAAAATAGTAAGTTGGAAGGAATTACTGAGAACCCAGAAAGAGACAAACAATTTGTAAGGCAGGAGGGCATGCAAATTGACTCTTTTGATCCAGATTCTGTTTGTGATGAATCTCCAATGGATTGTTCTTTATGCAAGGGGGAAGCTTGAGAGTTGCTAGAAAAGGACTGTGTAAAGAAGTTTTTAAGAGCAATCTTTCACCTAGCCAGGAGAAGGCTAAGAGCTTCCATTAAGGTAAAGAACTTTGCTAAAACCAAAGCTTGATAAGTAAAGCAGCATTTTGATAAATGACAAGAATTTACCTGTGCTGAATGAATGGAAAAGAAGCTGTAATACATGTGCTGAAATGTTTGCTGAAAACAGCTGCCGTGTTTAAAAGTGTTTTCAGTTCTTCAACTCCAGTTGTACTTGTGTTTCCTGTAAGCTTTTCATTTGGAGAATGATCCTTTTGTTCTGCGTTTGAACTTAATGCTCGGAAGGAAACCCAAAATAAAATTCTTGTTTTGCCTTAACAAACCCCAGTGGTCACATACTACTTTGTCTTTAAGTAAACGAAAAAAGAACTACAAGTCCCAGGATTCCCTGCTGGAGACAAAGTTGCAAATCTTTATTTAAGGGCAAATATGGCAACCCTTGGAATATCTTATGTTCTTATGTTCCTTGAGACCAACAGGTTGCACGATCCGAGGCAACATGGTTTTACCAAAGAACGATCTTGCCATACATAGAAAGATGATGACAGAAAAAGACCACATGGCCTATCTAGTCTGTCCTACCATATCAACAACTACAACAGTCCCCTTTTTACCTTTAGAGATCCTCTGTGTTTGTCCCATGCTTTTTTGAATTCAGTTACTGTCTTCATCTCTACCACCGGAAGCGGCAGATTCAACACCCAATAAATTTATTATAACCAAATAAGTGGCCTAAGCCCAACACAGGCCGTGTTTCGTATACAAACTTCCTCAGGGGCTATCAGGACACACTAAAAAATAAATTGTAAAACCATATTAGTATGAACAAACAATAAATATACCAAAAAAGAAGGGTTAAAAAATATATGAAAAATAGAAAATTATAGCACGAATATACAATATTCATAAAATAAAGGCGAAATGGACTACATCAAATGACTCATCAATAATAATCAATTAAAATCATAGAAAACCATATACAGTCACTGAAAACAAATCCTAATCTATTCAATAAACTGTACTATGGATCTAACAATATATAAGTCTATACAATGAACTGTTCTATAGATCTGATGACATATAAATATGTATACATACATATGTAAAAATACATAAATAGAATAAAATAAATAAATAATTAAAAATGCTAAATGGAATCCAATGAAAAATTCAAAAATTACAAAATTAAAAAATATCAGGCAATTTGTAATCATACCAACATATACAACAGAAAATATAAAAATGCCATATACAAACATTAAAAATTGAATCCTCACATATTAAATAAATTATACTATAAGTCAGTTAACATATGAATACGTATACATACATATACTTTAAGTATATAAATAAAAAATAACTCCCTCCCCTTCCCCTTTTCCCCTCCCCTCCCTCCCCCCCTCCTCTTTCCCCCCCTCCTCCCCCCCTCCCCCTCCCCCCCTCCCCCCCTTTTTTGGTTTCCCAGCTTAGTTTATCAGATTCATTATATATTATTTAATTTGGTTGCTCGCAGCTTTAGTCAATGGTTTAAACCCCTTTTTTAGAGTGGAGCACTTTTTGGTTTCTGTTTGACGGGGTCTGGATCTCATCGGCAGGATTTTAGTTTTCAAATGATGTTTCAAGATCTCCGCCCCCCCCTTTGGTGGATCATATGACTTGTGTTAAGTTTTTCTTCAGGGTTTTGCTTTATAATATGATATATTTTGTTGTTTGATTATCCATACCTGTTTTTTTATACTTCCGGTCTGCCTTCCTATTTAATGCGCATGCACCGGCGTTTTTTATCTCTTTGAGAAATGTGAAACTGCTTCTGTAGGTGGTTTGTTTGATCAAGTTTTTCTTCAGGGTTTTGCTTTATAATATGGTATATTTTGTTGTTTGATTATCCATACCTTCGTTTTTTTATACTTCCGGTCTGCCCTCCTATTTAATGCGCATGCACCGGCGTTCTTCATCTCTTTGAGAAATGTGAAACGGCTTCTGTAGGTGGTTTGTTTGATCAAGATTCTTAAGGTTCTTTTTACAATTACACTGTCGCAGGCTTAGTATTTATGTTCTCGATATCACTGTGTGCGCTTATTAACATAATTGGAATGTTACATTGTAATTTCTATTTAAGTAACTTTGAAAACGGCTTTTTGTGTGTGTGCTGTTTGTCTGGCCTTTATTAGGTTTACTCGATATTACTACGGGTTTTTATTGTTTTATTCCCTCTTTTTTAACTTGGCTTTTTCAGGCGTTTTCCTGTATTTGAAAGTTTTTTAAGGCAATGCATTACGATTTGTGTTCCCCTCAGGTTGGGTGACATTTGATTCTTATAGACTTCTTTCTATATCCTTTTCTGAACAGTCCCTCGCTTTTTAATGTGTTCCGTTTTTAGAATAAGGTTTCTTTTGAATTTCATTATCTACTTTAGTTTTTTGGTTGGGTTTTTCTTGAATGAATTTTTAAATGGACATGTGCAGCTGATTCAGTCTTCCTGTAGGAGTTTACAATGCTCCTTTGGTCTTGGCAGATTGGAGTTTTCGCCTTTTGTTTTAGTGTCTATATCAGATTTTCTCTGCACCTTATGTTTGGTCCCATAATAACCCATTATGCATTTCCTTTCTAAGGTTCTATGAACATTATTTCAGAATCCTGTAGTGGATCACGTGGTACGAGGTATCCATCGGATTTTGTGAAGGCAAGAGAGATCGTAATGTCGGGATGTGTTCATTTGGAATTCTTTTTTGAGCACTGTCTGGTGTCCCCATTTCTTAATAGTATGAGTTTTCCCTATATAGACTTCTAGAGAGACAATATGTTTCTCCAATATTGGAGTTAGTCTGGGTTTACAATGGTTGGATACAGCTCTTCTTTTCCCCTCCCTCCCCTCCCCCCCCCTTTTTCCTCTTTTCTTCCCCCCTCTCCTCCTCCCTTTTTCCCCCTCCCCCTTTTCCTTTCCCTTCCCCTTCCCCCTCCCCCTTCCTCCCCTTTCCCTTTCCTTTCTTCTTCCCCCCTCCCCCTTTCCCCCCCCCCTCCCCCCCCCCCCCCCCCCCCCCCCCCCTTCCCCCCCCCCCCCTTTTCCCCTTCCCTTCTTTTCCGGTTCTCTCCCTTTCCTTCCCTCTCTCCCCTTTGTTTTTCCTTTCCCCTTCCCTGCCACCCTCCCCTTTTTTCCCTCCCTCCCCCCCCCTTCTTCACCCTCCCCCTTTTTCCCTTTCCTCTTCCTCTCCCCTTTCTTTCCTTCCCCTTCTCTCTCCCCCCTCCCCTGTTTTGTCTTTCTTTTTTTCTTTTTAGTTTGTATTACCTACACATTTTTATCTTTTTTATCTGATTTATTACTCTACCAATGACTTATGTGTATGACTATGTATTTTGAATGGGGGTACATTTTTTTACAATAAGAAATATATTTATATTTTTATGGGGGTAGTATCCAACACCTTCTATTCCCCAGTATATAGTAGTATATTCTTATTTCTTATATACTTTATTTATTGTTTATTTATATTTTATATTTTTTTAACTGCTCTTATTCTTTTAAGGTAGAGTGTAATATCCGTATATGATTTTATTTTATTTTTTAATGTCTATTTTGGCGTAATTGTTTCCGCTATTTTTAATCTTCAGAAGCTTTTCTGTTAGTGGTGACCTCCATTGTCTCTTTTGAGCTTGGTGTAGTCTTACCACATCACACCCACAGGTAATGATCAATTTTACATATAGTTTTTTAGTATAACATAATTGTTATTTAATTAGACCTACTCCTCTAGTCTCCTCATCCCTGCTCATCTTTGATTGTACATAGTTGTTTTTTACTTTTTCACATTTTTGGTATATTCATGTACAATTATAAATGTTTGATTTCATTTTTTGTATTCCTTTCATTTTTTTAGTTATTTTTTATTTATATACTTAAAGTATATGTATGTATACGTATTCATATGTTAACTGACTTATAGTATAATTTATTTAATATGTGAGGATTCAATTTTTAATGTTTGTATATGGCATTTTTATATTTTCTGTTGTATATGTTGGTATGATTACAAATTGCCTGATATTTTTTAATTTTGTAATTTTTGAATTTTTCATTGGATTCCATTTAGCATTTTTAATTATTTATTTATTTTATTCTATTTATGTATTTTTACATATGTATGTATACATATTTATATGTCATCAGATCTATAGAACAGTTCATTGTATAGACTTATATATTATTAGATCCATAGTACAGTTTATTGAATAGATTAGGATTTGTTTTCAGTGACTGTATATGGTTTTCTATGATTTTAATTGATTATTATTGATGAGTCATTTGATGTAGTCCATTTCGCCTTTATTTTATGAATATTGTATATTCGTGCTATAATTTTCTATTTTTTGTATTCCTTTCATTTTTTTAGTTATTTTTTATTTATATACTTAAAGTATATGTATGTATACGTATTCATATGTTAACTGACTTATAGTATAATTTATTTAATATGTGAGGATTCAATTTTTAATGTTTGTATATGGCATTTTTATATTTTCTGTTGTATATGTTGGTATGATTACAAATTGCCTGATATTTTTAATTTTGTAATTTTTGAATTTTTCATTGGATTCCATTTAGCATTTTTAATTATTTATTTATTTTATTCTATTTATGTATTTTTACATATGTATGTATACATATTTATATGTCATCAGATCTATAGAACAGTTCATTGTATAGACTTATATATTATTAGATCCATAGTACAGTTTATTGAATAGATTAGGATTTGTTTTCAGTGACTGTATATGGTTTTCTATGATTTTAATTGATTATTATTGATGAGTCATTTGATGTAGTCCATTTCGCCTTTATTTTATGAATATTGTATATTCGTGCTATAATTTTCTATTTTTCATATATTTTTTAACCCTTCTTTTTTGGTATATTTATTGTTTGTTCATACTAATATGGTTTTACAATTTATTTTTTAGTGTGTCCTGATAGCCCCTGAGGAAGTTTGTATACGAAACACGGCCTGTGTTGGGCTTAGGCCACTTATTTGGTTATAATAAATTTATTGGGTGTTGAATCTGCCGCTTCCTGTTTTTGTTTCTGCTCGTTTGAGCGGCTAGCGCTGTTTCTTTGTGGACCCCCTTCATCTCTACCACCTCCACTGGGAGACTACTCCATGGATCCACTACTCTTTCCGTAAAGAAATATTTCCGCATATCATTCCTGAATCTATTTCCCTTCACCCTCATCCCATGTCCCCTCATAGCAGAACTTGCTTTCAATTTAAAGAGGCTCTCTCCCTGAACATTTATGCCACGGAGGTATTTAAACACCCCCTATACTATATTGCTCCCTTGGATTGCTGGGTCTCTACTCTGTAATCCGCTGGACTCCAGAAACCTCACTATTTTCTATTTCAGCAGCGTTTCCAATAATTTACTCACCACCGAAGTTAAACTAACCGGCCTGTAGTTTTCAACCACATACTTACTTCCGCTTTTGTGCAAAGGCACCACATGAGCCTCTCTCCAGTCCTTTGGCACCACTCCCGATTCCAACGAGGCATTGAAAAGGTCAGTCAGTGGAGCTGCTAGAACGTCCCCAAGTTCCCAAGGTATTCTAGGGTGTATCCCATCCGGTCCCATCGCTTTGTCTACTTTAAGTTGAGCTAGTTTCTCACGAACACAGTCTTCTGAAAATTGTTCAAGATGTCCCTCGCTTCTGTTCCTGTTTGTGGGTGTTTTCTGAGGTCCTACTCCTGGTTCTTCATCTGTGAACACAGAACAGAAATATTTGTTAAGCAATTCCGCTTTATCCTTATCAGCTTCTACATATTTCTCCCCTGCACCCTTGAGTCTGACAATACCACTTTTGCCCTTCCTCTTCTCACTAACATATCTGAAAAATGTCTTATCCCCCCATTTTATTGCATTGGTTATTTCCTCCTCCTTTTGAATCTTTGCCTTCCTGACTACTTTGCTAGCTTCTCTAAGTTTTTCCAAATATAGATTCCTGTCTTCCTCTCTCTGTGATCTCTTGTATTTCATGAAGGCCTCCCTCTTTTTCTTCACTTTTTCAGCTACTTCCTTTGAAAGCCATAGCGGTCTCCTTTTCCTTTTCCTTTTATTTACCATTTTAACAAAAAGATTGGTTGCCCTTAAAATATCCCCTTTCAGTTTTGCCCACTGTTTTTCTACATCCCCCAGCTGTTCCCATTCCATTAACGACTCCCTGAGGTATTGGCCCATCTTGGCAAAGTTAGTTTTCCTAAAGTCTAAGACCCTCGCTTTTGAATGGATAATATCAGCCCTAGTCCTAATACTGAACCACACCATCTGGTGATCACTGGATGCAAAAGGATCTCCTACTATAACATCAAAAACACTTTCACTATTGGTAAGCACCAAGTCCAGTATGGCCCCTTCACGTGTGGGGTCTGTTTCCAATTGCCTGAATAGTTCTCCCTGTAGAGAATCCAGGATCTCCTTACTTCTAGATGATACTGCAGTAGGAATGTGCCAATCAATATCTGGCATATTGAAATCTCCTATCAGTAGCACTTCCCCTTTCCTAGCAATGCTGTGTATGTCTTCAATTAACTCTCTGTCCACTTCTTCCTCTTGTGAGGGAGGTTTGCATATCACACCAATGCAAATAGATTTCTCTTTCCCTCTTTCTAGTTTAACCCACAATGCCTCCTCTCTCCCTTTTAAGCTCTGTAATTCCAAAGCTTTAATAGTAGTTTTACATATAGTGCCACTCCTCCTCCCCTTCTTCCTACCCTGTCCTTTCTGAATAAAGTATAGCCAGGTGTAGTTACATCCCAATCATGGTTTTCTGTGAACCATGTTTCTGTAACTGCCACTTAATCCAAGTCAGCCACTCCCACCAAAGCATTAATCTGATTCAGCTCTTTGACTGGGTGACCAGAGAAAACGGAGTTACTTACCTGTAACATGAGTTCTCCGTGGACAGCAGGATAAGTCAGCCACACTTGGTGACGTCATCCGACGGCGCCGAGATGGAAGTACTCTCCATAGCTCAGAAGGGCTTTGCCCTTCTGAGCATGGGCCAACTGGCCCTGCCCCCCGGCCCGCCCCTAGCTAGCCAGTTCGTCACTAGCTGAGCCTTAGCCGCTAGGAGGCGGGCACTGGTCATAGGCCGAGCCCCTTCCAAGGGGAGGTGGGCGGGTATGTGTGGCTGACTTATCCTGCTGTCCACGGAGAACTCATGTTACAGGTAAGTAACTCCGTTTTCTCCTAGGACAAGCAGGATGAGTCAGCCACACTTGGTGCCTCCCAAGCTGACATGTGTTGTGGTGGAGAGGGGGAGGCCGAGATCAGGTCGAGGTGACTCTTTCCCAGGGCTGGATGCTTTGAAAGGTGTGCCCTGGGTAAGGTGTACCTCGGGTAATGGTGGCAGTGGCAACGTGCAACATGCAGTGTGCGCCCGCACACTGTGGAATGTGCAGAATGCAGCGCTGTATGGCGCGCCGTGCCGTCCCACATCGCACCCACGCGGCAGCTATTGTGAGGGTATAAGGTCTCAATGGGTAGCCGCAGAATAATGGTCTCAGAGGGCAGCCATAGATAATGCACAGCAGCGGGAGTCCAGAGGGCGGCCATAGACGACGCAGCCGCAGAGGGAGTCCACTTCCCCACCCAGCAGTAGCATTGAGTTAACTGCTGCGAGCAGGGATAGCCACGGTAGTAATGAAGAAAACGCAGCAAGAGTGGTGCAAGATTGGCGCTGCGCTGCAATATCTACAGTGGACCAGCGACAATATCGACAGTGCTACCAGAAAGATGCAATTGGAGCATTAACATCGCAGAGGTTCTGAGCCATGCGTCAGATCTTGGTCAGATGTGTCCTTGGGACCGCTAGGACATAAGAATATAAGTTATGCCATACTGGGACAGACCAAGGTCCATCAAGTCCAGTATCCTGTTTCCAAAGTGGCCAATCTAGGTCATATGTACCTGGCAGTATCCCCAAAGACACAGGTTCCACCATGCTTGAATTAGGTCAAGCATTCTGGCTCGGTTACACTACCAGCTCTTACTACATCCTCCGGTAACAATCCCAGAGGTTGATTACACGTCGAGTGTCTGTTCATGTTGAGTGTGTTGTGTTGCATGAAGTGTGAGCCGGTGTCCCTGCCACAAGTATGGGCCACAACAGGTTGACGAAGAAGCCTTTGGCAGGCTGTTGACGGATGCTTAGGCAGTACTAGAGCACAGTGCTTGCCGTTGGCTTGGCTTGAGGCTCTGCCTGCGCCCATGGCTGAACCGATGGTGCAGCATGCATGTGGTCACAAGAATCATTGTTAACTGTTCGGCTGGAATAATGGGCTTGGCTTGAGGTTCTGCCTGCGCCCATGGCTGAACCGATGGTGCAGCATGCATGAGGTCACAAGAATCATTGTTAAACTGTTCGGGTGGAATAATGGACAAGCTGGCCGGCTGTCCAGGCTAAAGGAAGGCACTGAGGGCAGACTATGGACTGAAGCTGGGCGATAACTGCCGAAGGGTCATGTGTTGTAGAGTCAGCTGATTGGTAAAACACTGGTGCCGACCGGTGAGTGCTGAGGAAAGCCACGAGTTATGCCCATAATAATCGCACATCGTGTGGGCAGGGGGGGTAGTTGCTACCGAAGGGTGGAGTTCCAACCAGCAGGTGCATCAGACAGTTGACCCCACTTTCCAGTACTGCCTGTGTTACAGAGGGTGGGCACAGCCTGGATCATTGGTGCTACAGAGGACGGGCACCGCTTGGGTCATTGGTACAGCTTGGCTTGGTCTCCCTGCAGGGGTGGAGTGCGCTGGTGAGGCCAACGGTTACTTAGTTGACTGTCCGCACATCTGTTCCTTCACCGACCGCGTGCCGAGGCATTGCAGCGCCGAGGTGATACGTAGTAATTCCCACCTGATCCTCAGTCAGGCCTTGAAGCTGTGACCTCCCGGTCGGATATACCTCGTTGTGCGGTGAACCAGAGTGCTGACTTTGGTTGACCATGAGGAATTGAAGACTGGTGATTCCTCGGCTGGCCTGGGGCCTGCCGCTCTGCGTTCGTGCCCGCAGCGCTACCGTGCACGATGGCGCCTGCCTATTTAGTGCGAAGTTCTCTCTGCAGAGTTGTTATGCGCATCTCCAGCTCCTCTATGAGGTCAGCATCCTCTTGCAGAGGTGTGCAGCAATCCATGTTCGTGAGGATCACATGTGGTATGCAGCATTCGCCCTGTGCTGACGGCTATAATCTGAACACGTAGCCGGAGTATGATAACTAGATCTGATCATTTAGTCCCAGTATGATCATGTAGCCCAAGTCCACAGGAGAGCGGCTGCCCTAGGCCGCGCTGTAGTGCTAGAGCGGCTACCCTTTGGCCATGCTGCAGCGCCGCGAAGTTGAAGAGGCCTAGGGTTTCTTTTTTTTTTTTTTTTAGTTATTCTATGCAGGGGAGTGCAGGGTCATGGCCATGCAGTAGAAAAACAGTGTTGCGACCAAATAGGTGGCACTGTGAGGCAGGTGGCCCCACCAGGATCTCAGGGGTGCCAGGGCTGTTTGGATGCTGAACCAGCTGCCTGTTTCCGGGAGGCGTGCGTGTACAAACAAGTGGGCGATGTGAGTGGCTTCACCTGTACGCCCATGCACCGACCAGGGGCCCCAAGGGCGCCCTCTCTGCCTGAGGAGTTGAGAATGCTATCTTTCACATTCTTAAGTGCTGTTGTTCTTTCTCCATGCCTGAGGCGCTGTGAATATCCTCTTTCACATTTGTAGATGCAGGTCATACCCTGCCGTCAATGTGGGTAGCTCCTGATTCTTTGGCTGTGCAATCGGAGTGAGATTGCCCAGTCTTGGCTCCTGAATATTGACTGCGCAATCAGGGAGATTGCCCAGTCTTTACTCGGGTTAAAGAGGAGCGCATCTCATTGACAGAGGAATTGTGAACGTCGCATCCACATCTGGTGGATTTTTGCATGGAGTTGTGAGATTGGCAGGTTTCCTTCGTGTTTTGTCCACGGATGATGGGTGTCATGCCCCTTGGGGCTTCCCATCCATGTCATCCATTGGAGGCCCATAGGGGGTGCATCTCACTCAAGTCCTTAGTCGTTGGAATATGGTTTTGACGACTTGGTCGGCCGTCAAGTCCAGACCGAGTGGCCTGTGCACTCCAGATCAGGTGGCCTGTGCATTCCCTTAGAGGATTATGAGACTGGGAGCAATGCATGCTTCAGGTCTGTGTTGACTCCTGGAGACCAGGAGCTTGGACTATGTGATGATATGATATCTATATCATCAGTTAGGGGTCAGGTATGGGGGTGAGGCAATGGAGGGTAAGTGGCTTGCCCAGGCCATAATAAGTGCTAGTGGGAATTGAACTCTTGTCTCTTGATTCCAGGCCAGTGCTCTAACCATAGGCTACTCCTCCACTCCATTCAAGAACCCCACTGTGGGTTCGAACCCGTGACCTCTGGTTCCACAGGCAGTGAAGTAACCAGTGGCTACAGCTCTACTGCGCCGTTGTTTCTGTGGGACTGGGTGGTTGGGGGGACTGGGTTGGCAGGAGCCACAGCTGGGACTTGACCCTGTGACCTTCTGCTCTTGGACACACTGTCTGTGTGCACTGCACCACCGTGTAGCCACTATTCTTGGGTTTGCAGCAGTGCAAGTGGAGTAGGTTAAAGACTGAGTTCACGTCAAATTCTCAGATTGTTCTGCATTGTAACTGACTTTTAGGCCGTCCTTAAGGCACTAGGGTTAAGTGTGCAAGGACACCCTCTTAGGAGGCTGGCACTGGTCATAGGCCGAGCCCCTGCAAGGCGCCCTGGAGAATGACAGGTTGCGGTTGCCGATTTCGAGGGGTGCTTGCCCAGGCGCAGATACTCCAGGACACATGGAGCGTCATATTAGGAATTGAACTGATGAGTGATGGTTGCCTGTCCCATCCTCATCTGCCCTACTTCCATCTACTTCCCAGCACCATTTCCATACCTGCTGATGAATGGGTAACTGTCCGCCATTGAACTTCACTTGCTGTCAGCGGTGTGACAGCGTGGAGGATCTGCCCAGGAGGCAGAAAAGTGATATGAAGATATCTGCCTGCCATAGGGAGGAAGCAAGAGCAGCCACTGGGTGCGCCATTCTATGCCCCCGAATGTGTCGATCCTCAGCAGCACCCTGAGTAGGCACTGAGCGCACTGAAGATGATCTGGCTGTCCGGCACCTTGTGCTGTCAGGTGGTTAGAAGCCTCCTAGGTCGTTCAACAGCTTCTCTAAATTGGCTCCAAAGGCGCTTCTTTTTAAGCCAGTTGAGCCAACCGGGTGTGGTAGATGTGTCCACCACCCAGTGTGGAGCATTTGCAGTACAGAATTCTGCACAGATACTGGCAAGCTGAGTGAGCCAGGATCAGGCACAGATGCTTCAAGAGTGCCTGATCTTTTCTTACTGTTATTGGGGTCCAATTGCAGCGGAGTTCCAGATAGGCAGCCCGATCCAGGAGCAGTGCGAAGAGGCGCCCTGTATCTGTTTCCCGCCACCTTTCACTCCTTAGCCTCTGATTTTAGCCTTTCCCCCGTGGAACCCTTTGATGGGTTACTGGGAGGGATTTGGCGCTGGCAAGGGACTGATCCGCTTTAAACTACCAAGTGTTATGCAGCAGTTTCCAGCAGATCCTAGGCTCCTTACTCCTAGAGAAGCCACATCACCTTCACGGGACACTAGAGAGTTGCGGATCAGTTAATCGCCAGCCGCATGAAGTCTGAGGCTGCGACGCTGGAGCGATTACGGCCGGCAGCTTCTCCCTTGTGATGGGTATCAGGCTGGGAGTTGGGACGGAGGCCGGCAGCTTCTAGCTGGTAGCATTGGGGAGGCTCCCATTACGCATCAGTTCCCAGCCCGCCAGCAGCTTCTAGCTGGTAGCATTGGGGAGGCTTCCAATTTTGGAGTCCTTCTCCGTCGAGCTCGGCGCCGACCAATGGCGCTGCAGGGAAGGAGCCGAGATGACGTCGAGCCATATTGGGGGACGCCTCCGCGCCGAACGGAGCCATCGGCGCCGATGGCGATCGGCCCCTCCTACCTGCTAGGAACAGCGCCGACACTGGTGCTGCAGGGGAGGAGCCGTTGTAATGAGACCATTTTGATTGGATTGGCACCGGCAGTGGGAGGAGCCCGGAGTCGTGATGTCATCGACAAGATGGCTGCCGTCCTCGGATCCTCGTGGCCGTCCTGGTCACCTCGTGGCCGGTTGCATTGGAGCTGCTGGGATGTAAACAGGCAGACGGAAGGTCCGATGCTGCAGCCGGGGTGAGGTCCGCGAAACCGGCATCCACTTTACGGAGAGATCTGCTGTAGGAGCAGGTACGTGTGGGGCGGCTGCCTCAGGACTCCCGCGGCCGGGGATGGAGGCCCGGGGGCGCATCCCGTGCCATGTAGTCTCCTCCTCGTGGTAGCCTCGTCGTGTCTAGATCCTGGGCGATATATAAGCTTGCGACTGGGGATGGAGGCCAAGAGGCACATCCCGAGCAGCAGCATTGCATTGCCGCAGGGTTCCATAAGTCCACGTGCAGCATGCTCTGCTGGATTCGGAGGAACTTAGATTAGGCCGCGAGCACATGGCCAGATTCCGGTTATCTCCCCTTTGGAATAGATCTGAAAGGGGAAGAATCAGAGACAGCATTAAAACATTTAAAGGAGTAAGTAAGGAAGGATTCCTCTTCTGAATAAGTGAGTTTTTGGTAATTTCAATTGGAGAGTAGAGAGGTCCGTCTTGTCGGCAAGGCGGAAGAACTAAAACTGGCTAGCTAGGGGCGGGCCGGGGGGCAGGGCCAGTTGGCCCATGCTCAGAAGGGCAAAGCCCTTCTGAGCTATGGAGAGTACTTCCATCTCGGCGCCGTCGGATGACGTCACCAAGTGTGGCTGACTCATCCTGCTTGTCCTAGGAGAACTAGTTCAAGGGCATGCGATGGATGTGAGCTACTTAGATTTCAGCAAAGCCTTTGATACTGTTCCTCATAGGAGGCTTATGAATAAACTCAACAGCTTGGGGATGGGTCTCAAGATTGTGAACTGGAACAGAAATTGGTTGACTGACAGACAACAGCGGGTGATGGTAAACGGAACCCACTTGGAAGAAAGGAAGGTGATTAGTGGGTGTGCCCCAGGCTTCGGTCTTGGGACCGGAACTGTTCAATATTGCCGAAGGGCTGAATGGAAAAGTCTGTCTTTTTGCAGATGACACCAAAATTTGCAACAGAGTAGACTCCCCTCAGGGAGTGGAGAACATGAGGAAAGATCTACAAAACCTGGAAGAATGGTGTAATGCTTGGCAGTTAAAAGATTTAATGTGAAGAAGTGCAGTGTAATGCACTTGGGAAGCAGAAATCCAAGGGAATTGTATGCGATAGGGGGCGAGAGATTGATGTGCACGGACCAGGAGAAAGACCTCGGTGTGATTGTTTCTGATGATCTCAAGGTGGCGAAACAGTGTGACAAGGCAGTGTCAAAAGCCAGAAGGATGCTGGGTTGCATACAGAGAGGAATTACCAGCAGAAAGGAAGAGGTACTAATACCACTGTATAAGTGGCTGGTGAGGACTCACTTGGAATATTATGTTCAGTTTTGGAGACCGTATCTTGCAAAGGATATAAAAAGGATGGAAGTGGTTCAGAGGAAAGTGACCAAAATGATTTGGAGTCTGCATCATAAGACTTTTGAGAAGAGACTTGAAGACCTAAATATGTACACTCTGGAGGAGAGGAGGGACAAGGGAGATATGATTCAGACCTTTAAATACTTAAAGAGTATTAGTGGACAAACAAACCTCTTCCAAAGACCGGGCAGTTGTAAAACTAGAGGGCATAACATGAAGCTGCAAGGGGGTAAACTGAAAGGCAGTGTCAGGAAATACTTTTTCACTGAATGGGTGGTGGATGCTTGGAATACCCTCCCGATGGAAGTGGTGGGGGCAAACACCGTGACAGAATTCAAAATGGCATGGGACAGACATAGTGGATCTCTTTATAGCAACAGGATAAAATCAAAATAAGCATAACTATCTCTTATATCTGAACAAATAAGGATGACCTACACGGAGCGGTGTGTAACTCCTAAACAAAGGCATGGGGAGAGGTGACCTGCACGGAGCGGCAAGTGCACCTACTTTTGCTGCCTTGCTGGGCAGACTAGATGGATCATGCTGGTCTTTATCTGCCATCATATACTATGTTATGTTACTATGTTATTGGTGGATGTAGTAAAAGCTGTTAGTGTAGCTGGGTTTAAAAAAGATTTGGACAAGTTCTTGTAGGAAAGGCCCATAAACCATTATTAAAGAGGACCCAGGAAATACTCTGCTTGCCCCAATACAAACATTGTGGAACCTGTGTGTCTTTTTGGGAAACTGCCAGGTACTTGTGACCTGGATTGGCCACTGTTGGAAACAGAATACTGGGCTTGATGGACCTTGGTCTGACCCAGTATGGCATATCTTATGTTCTTATGGGGATGCATGTATATATCAGAAACATTCCCCACTGGCATTTATACCTACTCTGAGGCATGCATGTCAGCTACCTGGCTTGTGTGCACCTGGCATCTCCACCAGTGACAGAGGGAGCAACAGTGCATACTTTAGTGATGGAAGGAAACCCCTACAGAAAGGCTTAAAAGGTTAAGGCTCTTCAGCTTCAGCTCAGGAGAGATAAGATAGAGGTCTATAAAATGAGTGGAGTGGAATGGAATGAGCAAATGTAGATTGGTTGTTTTCTCCTTCAAGAAATAGAAAGATTAGAGGGACACGCAATGCAGCTACAATGTAAGAGATTTAAGACTAAATGGAGAAAATATTTTTTCGCTCAATGCATAATCAAACTCTGGAATTCCTTGCTTGATGGTGTATTGAAAGCTGTTCGTGTAGCTGGGTTTAAAGGAGGTTTGGACAAGTTCCTGTAGGAAAAATCCACAAACCATTATTAAAGTGGACTGGGGAAATCCACTGCTTACCTCCGGTATAAGCAGCATGGAATCTTTATACCTTTTGGGGACCTCACAGATACTTGTGACCTAGATTGGCCACTGTTGGAAACAGGATACTGTGCTTGATGGGCCTTTGGACTAACCCAGTATGTTATATCTTACGTTCTTATGGTATTTAACAGTGGTTTTATATTGATTTTCCCAAAATTCCATATTGTATTAGTGTGGGAACATCTTGAGTAACCTTCTGCACTAAAGGATAACACTTCTTACTGCATTGGGGCCCGAGACAGATTTCAGGGCATCCCTCCAGTCCAGTCCAGACAACTAGGTTTATGCATACCAACCAGCAATTGGAGACTGAGCAAAACTCTCTCAGATAAGTATAAGTATTGAGGAGGAAATAGCCAATGCAATAAAATGGGGGGGACAAGACATTTTTCAGATATATTAGTGAGAAGAGGAAGGGCAAAAGTGGTACTGTCAGACTCAAGGGTGCAGGGGAGGAATATGTGGAAGCTGATAAGGATAAAGCGGAATTGCTTAACAAATATTTTTGTTCTGTGTTCACAGATGAAGAACCAGGAGCAGGACCTCAGAAAACACCCACAAATAGGAACAGAAGCGAGGGACATCTTGAACAATTTTCAGAAGACTGTGTTCGTGAGAAACTAGCTCAACTTAAAGTAGATAAAGCAATGGGACCGGATGGGATACACCTTAGAATACTGAGGGAACTTGGGGACATTCTAGCAACTCCACTGACTGACCTTTTCAATGCCTCGTTGGAGTCGGGAGTGGTGCCAAAGGACTGGAGAGAGGCTCATGTGGTGCCTTTACACAAAAGCGGAAGTAAGGATGTGGTTGAAAACTACAGGCCGGTTAGTTTAACTTCGGTGGTGAGTAAATTATTGGAAACGCTGCTGAAAGAGAAAATAGTGAGGTTTCTGGAGTCCAGCGGATTACAGGATCCGAGGCAGCATGGATTCACCAGAGGCAGGTCTTGTCAGACAAATGTGATTGATTTCTTTGACTGGGTGACCAGGGAGTTGGACTGAGGGAGAGCTCTAGATGTGGTGTATTTAGATTTCAGTAAAGCCTTTGATGCTGTTTCTCACAGGTGACTTATAAACAAACTGAGCACCCTAGGAATGGACCCTAAAGTTACTGCTTGGGTTAGAAATTGGTTGAGTGGGAGGCGACAAAGAGTACAAGTAAATGGAGCTCACTCTGAGGAGAAGGATGTTACCAGTGGTGTGCCCCAATGATCTGTCCTTGGTCCGATTCTTTTTAACATCTTTGTTAGTGATATAGTGGAAGAGCTGTCGGGTAAGGTTTGCCTCTTTGCGGATGATACCAAAATCTGCAATAGAGTAGATACCCAGGAAGGTGTAGATAACATGAGGAGGGATCTAGCTAAGCTTGAAGAATGGTCTAGAATTTGGCAGCTGGGATTTAATGTTAAAAAATGTAAGGTCATTCATCTGGGCTGCAGCAATCCAAAGGAGCAATATAGTATAGGGGGTGAAGTACTTTCTGAAAGAAAGCTTGATTGTACCAGGTTGGATACAGTCAGGCCCTGTGAATAACATTATATTGCTATAATTCCTAAGAAAGAGTTAAATATCATTTGTAGTTCCTTATTTAATATCATCCTTGAAATACTCTGTAGAAGAAATTGGGTAAAAGGTTCCAGATAGCATAAACATTAGCCTATGTTATTAGAAAGATAAGTAAAAGGCAAGTTGTTTACCTAGCTTCACAGTCTCGCTGTCTCTGGTCAGAGATATCAGACTGTCAGTGTTAGAATTAATTAGAATTAAGGCCTACATAGTCATGCCTGAGAATATATGTATGTCTTTTTAGGATGGTCTATGACATGCATGCCTATAGAAAAGTATATTATGAATATACGTAACACTAGACGTAGAATAAAATGTATATTATGAATATACGTGATGTGAGACGTAGAATAATAAAGTGAAATTATGCTGTGTAATGGAATCTTTACCTATAAATAAAGAGGCCTAAAGCTTTGATTTCAGAGTAAACTTAGGCAAACGCCTAGCTTGCTCTCCCAAAGCGCTTTGGTCCTGTGTTTATAATACAAGTGTGTTGTGTATTATTTACAGTTTGTGTATTATCTAAGATGAAGATCAATTAACCTTCTCCTTAACTTGTATGTGGATTTCTGTGACCCAAGAGCCCTATCTGTTATTAGGTGAGGGGGGTGGGGGGGTGCAGAGTATCTTTCAGTTTGTGCCGTGACTCGGATACAGATCTCTGCATTCAAGGCAAGGGCAGAAGGTGCCTGAAGATTTGTGAGTATTATGAAAATTACCAGTGATGGGTAATCTGTTAAATAGACTGGCTCTGTCTCAGATGCGTGAATGGCATGACAGAGCTAGGGCTTTAGTGTTTAGAAAAGGTAGCCCTTATTGTATGCTTCTATTGTATGTGTGAGAAGCAAAGGTGATGTAGCCATTGATTCCGTAGCACATAGGGATTCAGTGACAAAGGGTAATGTGAATTTGCAGTTTCCTTTGGAGGGAACTTTCTCTGTAGATAAGGTCCATTGCCTGAGATATGAGTTAGCGGTTAAAGGTAAACCGTGCAAATGTGCTTACATGGTGGGAACAGATGGTACATGATGAAAACATTAGGAATGTTTATGTTTTGAAACAAAAGTTGTTTGTGTTAGGAAATGTACCTATTGACCAGCTGAGCAAGTGCGGGTCACTCGTGCAGCAGAACTAAGAAAGGAAATCCTTGCTAAAAAAAAGAAGTTAGGGGAAAGGGGACAGGAGTTGGGTAATCTGGATATTTGTACTGTTTCTCAGCTCAAAGCTGTAAAAGCACGTTTAGACAGTGAAACAGAAAGTACTGTACTTCTGATAAAATCCTTAAGGGAAGCACTAGATGAGTGTGTTTCCGTTGCAAGGGAGGTGAGCGTTCCTAGTGCCATTATTGATAAAGTTGAGAGAGATTTGGATAGGTATTATAAAAACTACCCGGAAGAATATGATAAATCATATAATGATCTCGGCTATCTTCAGGAAGCTATAAACCATGTACGTTTTAGCACAGTTAAATCTGAAGCAACTATGAGAAATGATATTGTGCCTACTTATCCTTTTCATCTATATCCCACAGGACCTTCGGGTTCAATGACTGTACCTGTGAATTGGAGTCCTAAAGAGGTGTTTGATTTGGCTAAAACCTTTCCTAGCTATAGGGATAATCCTGGTAGATTTGTGTCTTTATGGTCTCAAATAATTAATAGTTATAATCCTACTTGGGCAGATCTAGATAATTTGCTCAGATCTGTTTGTTTTTTTTAATCCAGCTGATTTTCATAAGGTTACTCATCCAATTAGGGATGACAACTGGCAATGGCCACTGACAGACCCTGTAACAGATTTTCAAGAAAAAACACAGAGATAATTTTGTTTTATGTAGAGAAAAATTGTTAGAATCTATAAAGGTAGTATATAAACTTGTAAAGGACTGGTCGAGATTAACATCTCTAAGGCAGGATAGGGGTGAAAAAGTTACAGATTTTCACACTAGGTGTATGCTAGCTTTAAAAAAAAAAAAAAGTGAAGTTGCTTAATTTGCAGATTACCTCCTTGCAGACTCCCATGGGAAGGGGGAGGGGTAGATTCAGAGCTAGAGGAGGTTATGTGAATTCTCAGCGAGGGCATGGACAGTCCAGAGAGCTACGTACTTGTTACACTTGTGGAGAGGCTGGACATTTGCAGCGAGACTGCCCCCGGAATCGGAATTCTGATTGCCAGAGAGCTGATTTCCCCCCTCCCCCTCCAGTACAAGCCGACTTCATTCCAGTATATCAGTGCTTCTCTAACCCAGAAGATTGCGGAGGTGATACATGGGATGCATGACTATTCCTAAATTTGACTGTAACTCCTCAGGGTGAGTTAGAAGCTAAACTGGGAGGTTCTAATTTGAAATTTGTTATTGATACTGGAGCTACAACATCAGCACTGCGTTTACAGGATTTGCCTGCTATCTATCATTCTCAGCACAAGCACCGATAGTACATTGTGAAGGCATTGAGGGAAAGGTAATTCCTCATCGTAGACTTGAATATTTACCTTTGCAGATTGGAGAGATTGTATATCCAACTACTTTTCTTGTGGGAGACACTTTGCCAGTTAATCTCCTAGGTCGGGATTTTTTTGGTGTCACATCATGCTACTCTATCCTGGATGGGTGGCAAGTTCTCTTTCCAGCTGTACTCTCTCTGAAGTGCCGTCTCCTGCAGATGCCAGTACCATTCATCCTGCTCTTGGAGAACCTCTGTCTACTTTGTGGGCAGTGCCGGGATCAGATGTCGGATGCCTTTCTATCCCGCCTGTGAAAATCACCGTGAAACCTGGAGTTCAGCTTCCTAAACTCAAGCAGTATCCACTGCCAGCAGCTGCCATTGATGGAATTTGTTCTGTGACTAAAGATCCTCAGAAACAAGGTGTCATTTATTCTACAACTTCATTATGTAAGACTCCAATTCTTCCTGTACTAAAGGCTGACGGTAAGACTTATAGATTTGTACAAGACCTGCGAGCAATAAATAATGTGATTTTGCCAATTTTTCCCTTGGTACCTAATCCACATGATATCTGGACGCAGATACCCTCAGGGACTACCTGGTTTTCTGTTGTGGATTTAAGTTCTGCTTATTTTTCAGTGAAAATTAGCAAAGAAAACCAATTTTGTTTTTATTTTTCATTTTGAAGGGTACACTGCTAGTCCTGCATATTTTCACAGGCCCTAAGAACTGCATTATTTGATGTAAGACTCAACCATTCCTCTTTAGTTCAATATGTGTATGATTTGCTTTTATGTTCACCATGTTATGAGTTTGTCTCTATTAGCTCATATTACTAATTTAGGTTTGAAGGTTAATCTGTCTAAACTGCAATTTGTATCTCAAAATGTTACTTTCCTGGGTGTTGATTTAACACCATCTGGTCGTGCAATTACCTCTGCTAGATTAAAACCTATTCCTTATCGTTCCTCCAGTTTAGTCCTCTACTTCTGGGTTGTGCACCTCTTCCTGCAGCTAGGAGACTGGGCATGTCAAAGTCGTGACATCACTGGATATAGCCTGCTGGTATCTCCCATCAGCCTCCAGTGTGTCCAGTCTCCTTGCAGCAGGAGGACATAGTGAGCCTAGCTCCTGGGCTCACTTGGGGGGAACAGATAAGGAGCATTTAGTGTGACAAATTCTATTCTGATTTTACTTTTGATTTTTACCTTTAATTTACTTTTAATTTTACTTTTAATTCAGTTACCTTTTGTTAACCCGCCACCACCAGCAGCTCTCCCCTTCCCGGGGATCGAGCCACCAGCAGCGGGAGGGGCCTGCAGACCACCGCGGCCCAATCGGGGCACAGCAGCTACATTTTAAAGTTCACGCCAGCAGGCGCCAAGCCTCGGGAGCCCCCGCCACCACCAGCAGCTCTCCCCTTCCCGGGGATCGAGCCACCAGCAGCGGGAGGGGCCTGCAGACCACCGCGGCCCAATAAGGGCACAGCAGCTACATTTTAAAGTTCACGCCAGCAGGCGCCGAGCCTCGGGAGCCCCCGCCACCACCAGCAGCTCTCCCCTTCCCGGGGATCGAGCCACCAGCAGCGGGAGGGGCCTGCAGACCACCGCGTCCCAATCAGGGCACAGCAGCTACATTTTAAAGTTCACGCCAGCAGGCGCCGAGCCTCGGGAGCCCCCGCCACCACCAGCAGCTCTCCCCTTCCTGGGGATCGAGCCACCAGCAGCGGGAGGGGCCTGCAGACCACCGCGGCCCAATCGGGGCACAGCAGCTACATTTTAAAGTTCGCGCCAGCAGGCGCCGAGCCTCGGGAGCCCCCGCCACCACCAGCAGCTCTCCCCTTCCCGGGGATCGAGCCACCAGCAGCGGGAGGGGCCTGCAGACCACCGCGGCCCAATCGGGGCACAGCAGCTACATTTTAAAGTTCGTGCCAGCAGGCGCGCCTGCGACTGGCGGGCCCGCGCCTGAGGGCCCTTTGGCGTGGCCCTTAGGCGGGGCATGATAGGCGACACGACAGATTCCTCACCAGTGACCTGACTGCCTGACGCCTGCTTCACTCAGCCCCCTGCCACCTGACCAAGAACCAACTGTCTACCAACACCTAAACTGTAAGAATGTGCTTTTGTTGCTGAATAGCTTCGTCTATTTTTAGGCCACTTTAACTTACAAAGTAACCTGATAGCTTCATAGTGTATTTGGTACCATCTCAGTATTGCAATTTTGCCTGTTGAAAATTCAATATAATCTACCAGCTTCGTACTTTATTACTGTGTTCACCTCAATATTGCGCACTCTCTTTAAAGATAGTCAATATCTTGCATGTAAACTGTACCTGCTCAATTTTGCACTCTTGTATAATTGCTCCTCTACGGAAGAATCTCATCACTGTACTGTGTCTCATAACAGTGTTGTACTACCTCAGTATTGCACTGCCCCACTTTGTAGCTACAGTGTCTCACACACAATCCAAACCCTCAGAATGGCCCTCCAGGTCACTGTAATTCTTAGCTTCTACCTCCTTACCCACTGGCTTGGAACCTCCCAGGCCCTTTACACGCCACATGGCAGGATTCCAATCCTGAATAGCCATGGAAAAAGATGGAATAGTCCACCTTACTCTAACCCAGGAAGTGACGCCTACACGCGCCACTCCCACCTGATACATGTAGCACTCCAGCTATCCAAGACACCCAGCCAGGAAAAACCTTTGAGATGCCGACCCCTAAAATGTGCCATCATCAACGCGCGTTCCATCCGCAAAAAATGGCCTGTTGTCCTTGACACAATCTCCTTCTACGACCTTGAAATTCTCATGATCACGGAAACTTGGCTATCACCAGAAGACAACGTCCTCCTCAATCAACTACTTCCCCCCAATTTCTCCATACATACGAGACATAGGGAAAACAAAAAAGGAGGAGGGGTGCTCATAATCTCCAAATCAGACCTCAACTTCCACATTGTGGACTCTTCCAGCACAAACAGTCTGGACATCCTCTCCGTTGCTAACCAACAATGCTCCCTTACCCTGTTATATAGAACACCATCTACTTCTCCAGTTGACCTTCCAACCATTATTGACCTTGCAGCTAACACCCTCACTCCCAATAAACCAAATTGGATAATGGGTGATTTCAATCTCCCATCTTTACCCCAAAGCCATGCAAATGCGTTCCTTGATGCAATGGAAGACCTGGGACTCAAACAAATTATCAATGAACCCACACATACAAAAGGGAACATTCTTGACATGGTATTTGTTCCACATCCAGTCATGGACAAAAACCACAATCCTCCAATATCAGTCGTGGATGTACCCTGGTCCGACCACAAATTGATCATTATCCAGATACCCATCAACAATGACCAGCTGAACAGAAGCCCACCCACGAACATCACCTCTCGAACTGCCACTAGATGCTTTTGCCCCTTCGATAGGGAACACATCCTTTCGGAGACCCCATCACTCATCAACAAAACCACACCGGACCTTGATGAGCTAATCTCTTGCTGGAACTCCAGCCTGCTTGCCATCTCACAACACTCGAACCCTAAGAATACAGCAAGGTCAAAAAGAAGCTCCGCCCCATGGTTCTCCCCTGAGCTACGATCTTCCCTCATGCAACTACGTAGACTTGAACGCCGATGGCACCGATCGTGCTCAACTGAAGACCAGACCGCATACCGAACCCACCTTGCAATACATCGAGAAACAATCACTACCAAAATGAGACAATATCACACTGACACCCTAAAGAGGTCTCTGAATAAACCACGTGACCTCTTCAATTTGGTCAAATCCCTTTCAAAGGAACCATCTCCCGAACAACACAGCGAGATTCACCCACAAGAATTCGCTGATCACCTGCAATCCAAGATTATGCAAACCAACAAGGTGTCAGCAGTCCAATATCAAGAACCAACGGGCCTTTCCCCACTGAACATTTTTTCCACACCATCCACTAAATGTATTGAGAACACCATAGCATCGCTCAACACCTCCACTGCACAGACTGACCCATGTCCAGCTTTTTGGATCAAGGAGCTACGTGATGTGTTCAGCCCAGTCATCGCAAATATAATGAAACTCTCCTTTACAACAGGGTATTTTCCCACTTCACTCAAGCAGACTTCCATTAGGCCACTACTGAAAAACCCCAAACTTGACCCCCAAAGAGTTGACTCCTATCGACCAATAGCTAGTATCCCCCTCTTAGCCAAAATAATTGAGAAAGAGGCACAACGGCAAATTCAAGATCACATAGATGCCGTTGCTCCCTTAGACAGATGCCAACATGGGTTCAGAGAACATCATGGGGTCGAGACACTACTTACTGGTCTATTCAACGATATCATCACAGGAATTGACAACATCCGTCAAGGTTTTGTGCTCATCTTCCTAGAGATCGCCGCGGCGTTTGACTCCGTGAGTCACGAAATTCTCCTCGGAAGACTGAAAGAGAAGGGCATCTGCAACAACGCACTAGGATGGTGTAAGTCTTATCTGGACGGTAGATGGCAATATGTGAAGTCTGGATCAGAAGAGTCAATACACTTCCATCAAAAGCAAGGGGTACCTCAAGGCTCCTCGTTATCCTCCTTACTTTTCAATATCTACATGCAGCCCATCTGCAATATCATAAGATCATTCAACGTGAACTGCATGATATATGCAGATGACATTCTCTTATACATGCCTTTCTCCACAACTCACATGGACCTGACCCCTCTCACAGTGATCCTGTAACTAGGACCTGTCCTCCAGGTGATGTAAACCCCTCTCGCACCGAGGAGGTTTCTCCAGGGCCAAGTGCCCATGCGGGAAGGGTTAGGACAGCAGTTATAGTTGGTGATTCGATCATTAGGCATGTAGATAGCTGGGTGGCTGGTGGACGTGAGGATCGCCTGGTAACATGCCTGCCTGGTGCGAAGGTAGCGGACCTCACACGCCACCTAGATAAGGTCTTAGATAGTGCTGGGGAGGAGTCTGCTGTCTTGGTACATGTTGGTACCAATGACATAGGAAAATGTGGTAGGGAGGTTCTGGAAGCTAAATTTAGGCTTTTAGGTAGGAAGTTGAAATCCAGAACTTCCAGGGTAGCGTTCTCCGAAATGCTTCCCGTTCCACGCGCAGGACCCAATAGGCAGGCAGAGCTCCGGAGTCTCAATGCGTGGATGAGACAATGGTGCAGAGATGAGGGGTTCGGATTTGTTAGGAACTGGGGAACATTCTGGGGAAAGGAGGGGCTCTTCCGAAGGGATGGGCTTCACCTTAACCGGGATGGAACCAGGCTGCTGGCATTAACCTTTAAAAAGGAGACAGAGCAGCTTTTAAACTAGATAATAGGGGAAAGCCGACAGTCGCCCAAGAGCGCATGGTTCGGAAGAATGTATCCTTGAAGGATACTACAAAAAGCAGAGAGGTTCCAAAAAAGAGTAAAGTAGCCCAAATGCCCTCGAGTATGGAGCAGACAGAACTTAAAGATCCCAAATTACCCATGTCTACCAATAGCCAAATTAATATGAATAAAATACAGTCTCTAAAATGCTTGTATGCAAATGCTAGAAGTCTACAAAACAAGATGGGAGAGTTAGAATATATAGCACTAAACGAGAGGTTAGATATGATTGGAATATCAGAGACATGGTGGAAGGAGGACAACCAGTGGGACACTGTGATACCTGGGTACAAACTATATCGAAATGATAGAGCTGATCAAATTGGTGGAGGGGTTGCGCTCTATGTTAGAGAGGGCATTGAGTCAGAAAGGATTAAAGTTTTGCAAGAAACAAAATTTGCTGTAGAATCTCTATGGATTGAAATTCCATGTAAAAAGGGGAAGGCGATGGCAGTGGGGGTGTACTATCGTCCGCCTGGCCAGAATGAACAAATGGATGATGAAATGCTCAAAGAAATCAAGGAAGCTAGCAAAAGTTACAGTGCAGTAATAATAATGGGTGATTTCAATTACCCCGGCATCGACTGGGTCAGTGTCACAACAGGACATGCTAGGGAGATAAAGTTCCTAGATGAAATAAATGACTGCTTCTTGGAGCAGCTGGTTCATGAACCGACCAGAGGGGAAGCAATATTAGACCTAGTCCTTAGTGGAACACCAGATGTAGTGCAAGAGATAAGGGTGTTGGGGCCACTTGGCAATAGTGATCATAGCATGATCGCCTTTGATTTAATTAGTGGAGGAGGGATAGTAAGGAAATCCACAGTACTACCCTTTAACTTTCGAAAGGGAGACTATGATAGAATGAGGAAAACAGTTAAGAAAAAACTAAAAGGAGCAGTTGCAAAGGTTAAAGACGTACATCAAGCTTGGGTGTTGTTGAAAAATACTATCTTGGAAGCCCAGACCAGCTGTATTCCACGCTTTAAGAAAAGTGGAAGGAAGTCCAAAAAATTGCCAGCATGGTTTAAAGCTGAGGTCAGAGAGGCTGTTGTTGCCAAAAAAGCATCTTTCAAGAAATGGAAAAAAGAGCCAAATGATGAAACCTGGAAACAGCACAAGCACTGGCAAGTCAAATGCAAGGCATTGATAAGGCAGGCAAAGAGAGAATTTGAGAAGAAGCTTGCTGCGGAAGCAAAAACGCGAAATAAAGACCTTTTCAAGTACATTCGTAGCAAAAAACCCGTGAGAGAGTCAGTTGGTCCATTAGATGATAAAGGGGTTAAAGGAGCACTAAGAGGCGACAAGGCGATAGCGGAGAGACTGAATGAATTCTTTGCTTCGGTCTTTACTGAGGAAGATGTAGGGATGTTACCCACGACTGAAGTGGTATTTAAAGGTGTGGAAGAATTGAAGGAAATATCGATACATCGGGAAGATGTCCTACAACTATTAGATAAACTGAAGAGTAGCAAATCACCTGGGCCGGATGGTATACATCCAAGGGTGTTGAAAGAACTGAAATTTGAGATTGCAGACCTGCTATCAGTAATCTGTGAACTATCATTAAAATCATCTCTAATACCTGAGGATTGGAGGATCGCCAATGTAACACCAATTTTTAAAAAGGGTTCGAGGGGTGATCCGGGAAACTACAGACCGGTGAGCCTGACATCAGTACCGGGAAAAATGGTAGAAACCATCATAAAGAATAAAATTACTCAGCATATAGATAGTCATGACCTAATGGGAGACAGCCAACATGGCTTTAGACAAGGAAGATCTTGTCTTACTAATCTGTTATGTTTTTTTGAAGGAGTGAATAAACAGGTGGACAAAGGTGAGTCGGTTGATATTGTGTATCTGGACTTTCAGAAAGCCTTTGACAAGGTCCCTCATGAGAGACTTTTGGCAAAACTAAAGAGTCATGGGATAGGAGGCAGTGTACTACTGTGGATCAGGAACTGGTTAAAAGATAGAAAGCAGAGGGTAGGGCTAAATGGCCAATTTTCCCAATGGAGAAAGGTGAATAGTGGTGTACCCCAGGGATCTGTGCTGGGTCCGCTGCTTTTTGACATATTCATAAATGACCTGGAAAGTGGAATAACGAGTGAGGTTATCAAATTTGCTGATGACACAAAACTATTTAAAGTTGTTAAAACCCAGGAGGATTGTGGAAAATTGCAAGAGGATCTTGATAAATTGGAAGACTGGGCATCAAAATGGCAGATGAAATTTAATGTGGAGAAGTGCAAGGTTATGCACCTAGGGAAGAACAACCCAAACTATGGTTACACGATGCAAGGTTCCACATTAGGAACCACCACCCAAGAAAAAGATTTAGGCGTCCTTGTGGATACCATGTTAAAACCCTCGGCCCAGTGTGCAGCGGCGGCCAAGAGAGCAAATAGAATGCTAGGTATGATAAGGAAAGGAATGGAAAATAAAACAAAAGATATTATAATGCCTCTATATCGTTCCATGGTGAGACCGCACCTTGAATATTGTGTGCAATTCTGGTCGCCATATCTTAAAAAGGATATAGCGATTTTAGAAAAGGTTCAGAGAAGAGCCACCAAAATGGTAAAGGGGATGGAAGGCTACTCCTATGAAGAAAGGCTAAAAAGGTTGGGGCTCTTTAACCTGGAAAAGAGACGGCTGAGGGGAGATATGATAGAAGTCTATAAATTAATGAACGGAGTGGAACGGGTAAACGTAGATCGATTGTTTACCTTATCAGAATATAGAAAGACTAGGGGACATGCAATGAAGCTACAGGGTAAACTATTTAAGACTAATAAAAGAAAATATTTTTTCACTCAACGTGTAATCAAACTCTGGAATTTGTTACCGGAGGATGTAGTAAAGGCTGTTAGTGTAGCTGGGTTTAAAAAAGGTTTGGACAAGTTCCTGGAGGAAAGGTCCATAAACCATTATTAAGAAGGGACCCAGGATATCAATGCTTGAACCAATACAAGCATTGTGGAACCTGTGTCCCTTGGGGAAACTGCTAGGTACGTATGACCTAGATTGGCCACTGTTGGAAACAGAATACTGGGCTTGATGGACCTTGGTCTGACCCAGTATGGCATATCTTATGTTCTTATGTTCTTATTGTTTCAATGCAGTTTCAACTTGGCTCCAGACACAGAACCTACGCATTCAACATAAAAAAACAGAGGTCCTATTCATCACCAGAGACTCCAACTTTACTCCCTCGTCCCACGTCAGTGTCAAGGTAGCTGATTTGCAAACTAAAGATGCAATAAAATACCTGGGAGTTACTCTGGAACAACGTCTAGATATGAAACGCCACATAAGCAACATAGTCAAAGCCGTCTATTTCAAAATCCGTTCACTCAAGCACCTACGCTCCCTGCTGGACCCAGACGATTTCCGAACCATATATCAAGCGCTGATCCTGCCGCATTTTGACTTTGCTAATGCCATCTTACAAGGTCTCCCCCAATCCACACTGACCCCCTTACAGTTGGCCATGAATGCCGCAGCTAGGGTCCTTTACGGAGCATCCAGAAACGACCACGTGACCCCTATTCTCAAACAGCTGCACTGGCTACCGATCCATGGGAGGATCACCTTCAAATCCCTTCTATTAGCATTCAAGGCAATCAAAGGTATTTCATCCTCCTCATTCACGCATCTTATCCACATTGTCCCCCCAACAGATCCAGAAGAACAACAGCTGTAAACTTGCTAGCAACACCAAAGGCTTCGACAAAGTCCAACACGACAACCACAAACAGGGCATTCAGTTTTTATGTCCCCAAATGCTGGAACGCTCTTCCCCCTGACATCAGGGCCATTACCAATCTATATCAGTTCAGGAAGGCTCTCAAAACCCACCTTTTCCTCCAATACTTCCCAGACAGCAATTGAACCTAGATATCCCCCAAGAAATGACCCAATCCAGAATGGCCCTTACATGTATTATCTGCAGTGTAAATAGCTTATGTATATAGTTAACCCTGTTATCCAAGTTTGTACTCCTGTTCGATGTAAAACCTGACAGCTTGTCGTTATGGTCGTTATGTTATGATGTAAACAGCGCTGATTCTAAATAGCGCGGTATATAAGAAACTGTAATAAATAAATAAAATAAATAAATTGGCAATCAGGGATTAGTTCCCTTTAGTTAGGAGCAAATTTCCTTATTTACAGTAATTTTAAATTTGAGCCTGGCTCTTTAAATTAGTAGCAGTTCTCGCCTTCCCTCCTTGTCAATTATTTTCACTTGCTGCAGGCATTTGCCGGTGCGGATCTCTCTCCCTTGACTGTACGGGAGAGAGCTCCGGGACCCATACAGCCACACTGAAACTGTGTGAGATGGAGCCTCTCTGTTGCTGCGGGATTTTAATTTTACTCTGTGGAACCGGCTGAGCGATCCTCACCGTGGCTGCCAGGCGCATCAGCGCGGCTTGAGGATCGGATGAATTCAAGGTGGTAGGAGCAGGCGGTGTGGCTTTTGGCCCTGCAGGTAAGGCCTTCGGGCTCGGTCGGTCTGCTGAGGCCTCCTTTTTGCAGCGGCTGTTGTTCTTGGCGCCAAAATTCATTGGCGAAGGGGCGGCCATTTCCTCTCTAGGTATTTGGACCGCATGGCGAGAGTTGCAGTGAGCTGCCTGCATGAGGGAAAACAACAGGCAGAATAGCTAAATTTTTGGGCCTAGTGTTTGTTTGTTTCTTTTGTTTGTAGGATTTTTTTTTTTGAGGCTCAGGGGGTTCCTCAGCATTAAGGGGGACTGTTGTCAATGCTCTTTATAGAATAAATAAGAATAAACTTAAAAACAGGACAGCAGTTTTGGCATTGATCCCTGATACCACATGGTCTTTCCCGCCTAATCATGTCTCTGAGGAGCATCTGTTAAGGCCCAGGATATTAGGCAAATTGCCAGCTTTTAGGTTCAAGGGCAGAGTCCTAACTTGTAGTTGGCAGGAGGGAAAGCCTAGAAGTGTGCCTTTATGTATTCTATAGTGAAAGTTGCCCAAAATTCACAGGGACAGGTTTAGGAAACCTTAGGATATAAAAAAATAGACAGTTAAACTGTCAACCAGGAAGTGCCTGTGCTACGGTCTATGGCCACCAGAGGGCAGCTGGTACACTCAATAGTGCCTTTCTATGACTGTGGGTATTCATGCAGCCATTATCTGCAGGTCAGGAAAGAAATCACCACAGAACCACAGGGAGCCACAGAGCCTCGGTGATGTGATATAAGGTCTGAGAATCCAGTTTATATGAACAAGATTTAAAGTTCTTAATTTCTGTATCATTGGTCGGGCTCTGCTGCCCTAAAGGCCGCTGAATGACAGCGCTGCTCATGAATCACATATAGTATTCAGTGCCCCCATCCCTGGGGGGTGAGTGGTACAATACAAAATCATATTACTCATCAGGTTCACACGGGCAACAACCTCTCAGACCTCCATTTGCAAGGTGGTCGGTGTATTCCACTGCTATTTCTCTGACTTCAGGAGGGCCCGGGGAGGTGCTTGTGTGTTTCATAGCAACACTTAGCAGGCCCTTCCCAGGAAATTCTCATCTATTACTAGAGCAGGGTTTCATTTCATTTCATTTCTCTGGTTGTGGTTAATGCACAGCGTCAGGGGCTGTGTTCGAAAGCTTGAGTCCCACGGACTTCGGTGGGATTTCAAAAAGAAAAAGAAACTCGCTTTAGTGAGAGATAGCCTTGTTCATTTTTAGCTAACACTGTTGATTTTACTTTTGATTTTTACCTTTTGCGCCTGAATCCCAAGGACGGGACACTGTTTGCTTCCAGGGGTTCTACTTTCTATTTTGCTCTTCAGCTCCCTGGCAGATGCAGTAGGCTGGCATGGGGTGGGCAACGCCTCCTGCAATGCAGAATCTCCCAGGATAAGGGAAGGACAACTGGGTGCAGCGGGGGCTGGTAGCTTCTTGCAAAGCTATAGTAGCAGATCTGCTTTGATTTCATTGGAGTTGGCGGAAACTTGGTTTTTGGAGTCCTATCCTTTAAAAAAAAAAAAAAAAAAAAGCAAAGAAACAGGGCATAGCTATTTTGATTTACCAGAATCTCCTTCCGCTATCCATAGAAGGTCCTATAAAGCGTTAAAGTCGGTTTATTTGGCAGGATAATATTTTGGCTTAGCTGCTGTGATATAGCGCTATGTTCCGCTGTAAACATATTCAAGTCAAAAGGAATTATGGTGATAACTCTCTTGGACAGTTGTAACAGGTGCTTGGGTGAGAGCCATGGCCAGTCCACAGATGTGGAATGCTCTGTCATAAGCATTATGTCATGGGAAGAATTTTATAGTTGTGTGGTTTCTTAATGGAAAATGTTCCCGTTTAGTTTGACTTTGCCAAATTATACGATTTTACGGTAGATTTGTAATGTCTTAATTTTGGCTATATGTGGTTTAATTTTACATAAGGAAAAGGCAGCTCAGCGGAGAGGGGTTGCAAAATAGAACTCTGGCCTTTGGAGCTATCTATGCTCTCATTCCATTTATCAGAGGTTCTCCAGTACGGAGAGTCTCTGCTAGTGTTCGGTGAATGCCTTAATGGGGGGCCAGAAGCAGCTAGGCTAGTTCTCTAGCAGCAATGGCAGCGGCTCAGACTCTAGTAGGCATACTTCATATGTTGGGCTTACAAGATGGCTTCCGCGCTGATCGGCATCAGCCAAGGTGACTGCCGGTTTAGACTGTGGATGTGGAGCCAGCCTGGAGGAGGGGCCTTGCGTTCTCTGGACAATGCCCTGCATACACTGAATCCCTTCAATTCGATCAGCTGCTGGCAGGACACAAGGCATGCTTGCATGCTTTTTTGCTTCAGTGGTCTAAAAGTGGAGTCTTTACCAGGTGGTATAATGGGATCTTGTCTGCAGTTTCTCGGCTTCTTCATTGCTGACTCAATTGCCACTGTGGAATGAGAGCTGTATTTCATATCACCAGGTGCTAGTTGATCTTAAAATATACAGTCCATCTTTGTGCAGTCAGACGGAATGGGGCGTTACTCTAGCAGGAAGGCCGTGGATTAGTATGCCTGTGTTTGGGAGTTCTTTCTACTTCATATTGTTGGCACGGAAAGAGCGTCTCTTAACATATGCTGACGGCATTTTTGGTTTAGAGGTGTCTTTGTAAAAATAAAATAAATAAATAATTTTAAAAAAACAAAAAGAAAGAAAATCAAGAAAGTATTCAGCTGTCCTGAATTCGCTTGTTCTTGATTGACATTTTGAGGCTTAAGCAGGGGCAGGCCTGGGTACTACGTGGGTGGGTGCACACCTTGCACTACCAGGGGGTGCGGACTCACTGTATGGAACAGAGCCCTAGCAATCTTCTTTATCGCAAGATGGGAAAGTAGATGGTTCACTGAAGCGATCGTTGGGGGCAATGCTCTGGCCTTACAAGCTCCCATTTTTGGAGCCTGGGGAGGAGAGAGCATGCTTCAGGTGGTCGCAGTGTTTACGGCAGTCTACTCGCCTGGAACAGGAAAGGATCAGGGAGTTGAATCGACTAGAGCCTGATTTGCTTTATGGGGCAAATGTGCATTATGGCTTAATTCAAGCGCTAGCTAATATTATTGGCTTTCTTGGGGTTCACCCAGAGGTCTCTCTGGTGGAGGAATGGGGCAGCTGATGGTTCGTCCAAGTCGAGGGTCAGTAAGCTCCCAATTAAGTCTTTGTCTTGTCCTTTCCCCGTGGGCTCTCATAGGGCAACTAGTTGGCGTATCGAGGCTTTTGTAGAAAGGCGCTCTTGGTAGCGCCCGGTTGGGCGAGACGGCCTACTAGGCTTTTCTCATTCGCCTACTCGACAGGCTTTTCCTAGAAGTTGTCGGTAGCAGACGTTCTGCTGCGGCTAGGTCCGTGACGAATGTCTCAGGTGGATCAGTGCCCGCCTACGGTTTAGCCTTTGTATGGGCGGGGCTCAAGTAGAAGGGTTATTCTGCGGCAGTCTTCGCCGCCTTGTTGAGAGCAAGGAGGCAGGCTGCTTCTGCTACGTAGGTCCATGCTTAGCGCCTTTTGGAAGGCTGCTGTTCACGGCGGCAAGTCCGGGCGACAAAGGTGTCTGTATCCTTGGTCTGAGTTCTCTGCAGGACAGTGTCTGAAGGAACTAGCGGCCAGTTCCTTAGAGGATCCAGCGAGCAACTGTTTCCGGCTGTAGAGGTCTGTGAAGGGAATAGCGCTAGGTGTTCGGATCGATGTGTAGCGTTTCCTTAAGTTGGGATCCGACTGCGCTCCTCAAGGAGAGTTCGGGTGCCGCCGGGGAATCCCGATTGGGCCTTAGAGGCGTTAGCTAAAGAGTCCTTTGATTCTTTACTCCAGGCGTCGGTAAAGGATTTGCTGTTATAGACAGTGGCTTTGATAGCTCATTGTTCGGTGCGATGAGTTTCGGAGTTTCAGGCATTGTCATGTAATGAGCCGTTTTCACCCTTTCTAGATAGAGGGTGGTGTTTGCGAGCAGTCCTGTCGTCCTTCCAAAAGGTGGTTTCTGATTTTTCTCCTGAGCCTATTGGTTTCTCTTCCAGTTCTCGGTTTTTCTGGAAGGGGAGCTTTTTATTCGTAGCTTACGCCGATAGGAAACATTACATGCAGGGTGCGATGTTCGTTTCTTTGTTTTTGTGTGCTGGTTGGAGGTCCCCACAAAGGGGAAGCAGCAGCGAAGGCGGCCATTTCGCACTGGGTTAAGGCGGTGGTTGCCTCAGCTTTCTGCTGGCGAGGTTGCATGATTCCGGGGGGCTTTCTGACTCTTGCTACCAGGGCACAAGCGGCTTCATGGGTGAATCACTGTGTCATTCCACCAGGGGGGATTGGTAGAGCAGCTTCCAGGTCGTCTCTTCATTTCCTCAGTAACCACTACTGCCTAAATGTTTTGGCAGTAAAGGAGGCCTGTTCTGGGTTGGCGGTGTGGTGAGTTGGCTGGATAGGTCCCTCCCAATGATTACTGCTCTGTTACATCCCAGAAGTAGAGGACTAAACTGGAGGAACGATAAGGAAATAGAAATTACACTTACCTGGTAATTATCATTCCTTGAGTGACGACAGTTTAGTCCTCATTCCCGCCCAGGAGTATGATTTCTTCAGTTTATTTTCAGGCGGAGTGGAGCATCAATCTCAAGGAGTAGACAGATCCTTTCAGTTTCTAGATCACAGTGAGTATCCCTCTCTGTTCTTTCTTTGTTTTCTCTTATTTAAACGAGGTGATGGTATAGGATACGTGTTTGCATAGGGGGGACATGAATGTAAAGTTAAAAAAAAAAAAAAGAAAAGAAAATATAAGACGGATACGGTTTAAAAGGCTCCTCCGGTTGAGGAATGGGGAGTTATTTAAAGTTATGGTATAGTTACTTATTTGTTGTTCCTTTGAGTTTGCTTTGTCAATAGTACACTGGAGGCTGATGGGAGATACCAGCAGGCTATATCCAGTGATCTCACGACTTTGACATGCCCAGTCTCCTAGCTGCAGGAAGAGGTGCACAACCCAGAAGTAGAGGACTAAACTGTCGTCACTCAAGGAACGACAATTACCAGGTAAGTGTAATTTCTATTTCTGTCATTGCCTTTTTTCCAGCGACACCAGTGTTATTGTGTAGCTTCCTGAGTTTATTTTCTGTAAATAATAGCTAGCGCATTTCTCAAGATCTTACTGCTCCACTTTATGCTCTTATTGGGAAAGAAGGATCTGAAGGCCTTATTGTACCCACATTATCACAGTGGGAGGTTTGTTTTAAATGTAAAAAAAATTTGCACTGGGAAATGATTATTCTTTACCATTCAAATTGTATGTGGCTGTTTCTGATTCCTCTGCTACCTGTGTGCTTTTACAAGCTTTCCCAACTGGTTGCAAGCCAGTGGGATATTTCTCAAAGCGATTTGATGCAGTGACTTTGGGACTCCCACTATGTCTACATAGTTTAGTAGCAGTGGCTTTTTGCAATTGAAATTTACTGATTTTCTGGTTCTACAGCGCCCTTTTGTTCCATTTAACCAGGACTCAGCCTTTTGTCCTCCACACGTTTTATTGACTCTGGAATTAATAATTTCTTCGCTTCATGTTTCAGTCTGTACTACATCACTATGCAACCTTTCAACACTTGTGGAGGAAGATGGGTCTCCTAATTGTTTCCAAACAATTTTCAATTGTTTCCAAACTGTACCTCTACCAGCCCCGGTTTATACCTTTGTTTGTGGTTAGTTCTGCTTTTAGAGATGACAAGGGCAAACTTTGTGTAGGCTATGCAGTCACTACAGTTTTGTGGAATTTTGGCAATATTTGGCAGCAACAAGGGTTTTGACTTCTGCTAATAAACCAATTAAACATGCTGCATACATTCCCGTTTGTTACAGTTTAAAATGCAAAGGACATTCTTCTGCTGAAGATTTTGTGTCAAATTTTGCAGACCATGAAGCACAGCGAGCTGTTCTTCAAGCATCGGTGTTCCCGACAGTGCTGTATTTAACTTTGCTGTATATGACTTTGTTTTCCCTTTTATCTTACTTGCAGCAATAGCAAGATACTTCCTTTGAAAACCTGTTCCTGCATTATAAGCTTTGCTGCTGTGGCTATGAATTATGTCTTTTTGGTTCTCCGGTATCACCTGAACTTCTGTTATTTTTTTTCTTATTTAATTATTTTCTTATTTAATTATTTATTGTTTGTCTTAGTGGTGTGCTAGTTCAGCATTCTCAGCTATACCTTACCTTGCCTCTCTCAACTAACTGGGCTTTGTGTGGTACCCCCCTCCCCCCTGCTGAGGGTTCAGGACAGGGTACCTTGTAACTGCCCTCTTTAATAGGACTTATCTCCCTCCCTCCCTCCCCAGCACCCACCCACCCCTGGGGTAATTGTAGTTTTATAGGTACTTGCACATCTTAGAGGAAAGGGGCTGCTCTCAGGTGCAGCTCGTTATCCAAATCAGTCATACACAGAGGACATGAGATTAATTACTTAAGCTTCAGGTACACAAGGTGTATTAGGGGTATTAGATACACTTTTATTGGTATAAGCATCTACACCAATCCTTATTATACACAGAATTTAAAAGACCTAAACACAAGCTTTAAACTAAGATGCATACAGAAGTCCAGCAACGAGATGGGGGTTCTCCGGTCTTTTGCATTGAGTGTCACATGTATGATTTTCTCCCAGTTGGTGAGAGGTCTTACGTATGCACTAAGTGCAAAGAACTCTTTGCTCTCAGGGAACGAGTCCGTTCTCTAGAGGCTAGAGTAGCAGACCTGGAAGACATAAGAAAGACAGAGAAGTACATGGACGAGACCTACAGGGATATAGTCCTGAAGTCCCACCTCCAGTCTGGCAGCATCCCTGTTGCCATGGAGGAGAGAGGTCATGTGACAGGAGAGCATCACCCTGGTGTGGCAGGAAGTGATCCTGTAACTAGGACCTGTCCTCCAGGTGATGTAAAACCCTCTCGCACCGAGGACATAAGAACATAAGATATGCCATACTGGGTCAGACCAAGGTCCATCAAGCCCAGTATTCTGTTTCCAACAGTGGCCAATCTAGGTCATATGTACCTAGCAGTTTCCCCAAGAGACACAAGTTCCACAATGCTTGTACTGGGTCAAGCATTGATATCTTCGGTCACTTCTTAATAATGGTTTATGGACCTTTCCTCCAGGAACTTGTCCAGACCTTTTTTAAACCCAGCTACACTAACAGCCTTTACTACATCCTCCGGTAACAAATTCCAGAGTTTGATTACACGTTGAGTGAAAAAATATTTTCTTTTATTAGTCTTAAATAGTTTACCCTGTAGCTTCATTGCATGTCCCCTAGTCTTTCTATATTCTGATAACGTAAACAATCGATCTACGTTTACCCGTTCCACTCCGTTCATTAATTTATAGACTTCTATCATATCTCCCCTCAGCCGTCTCTTTTCCAGGTTAAAGAGCCCTAACCTTTTTAGCCTTTCCTCATAGGAGTATCCTTCCATCCCCTTTACCATTTTGGTGGCTCTTCTCTGAACCTTTTCTAAAATCGCTATATCCTTTTTAAGATACGGCGTTTCTCCAGGGCCATGTCCCCATGAGGGGAGGGTCAGGACAGCTGTTATAGTTGGTGATTCAATCATTAGGAATGTAGATAGCTGGGTGGCTGGTGGACGTGAGGATCGCCTGGTAACATGCCTGCCTGGTGCGAAGGTAGCGGACCTCATGCACCGCCTAGATAGGATCATAGATAGTGCTGGGGAGGAGTCTGCTGTCTTGGTACATGTTGGTACCAATGACATAGGAAAATGTGGTAGGGAAGTTCTGGAGGCTAAATTTAAGCTTTTAGGTAGGAAGTTGAAATCCAGAACTTCCAGGATAGCGTTCTCCGAAATGCTTCCTGTTCCACGTGCAGGACCCAAAAGACAGGCAGAGCTCCGGAGTCTCAATGCATGGATGAGACAATGGTGCAAGGATGAGGGGTTTGGATTTGTTAGGAACTGGGGAACATTCTAGGGAAAGGGGGGGCTCTTCCGAAGGGATGGGCTTCACCTTAATCAGGATGGGACCAGACTGCTGGCATTAACCTTTAAAAAAGAGATAGAGAAGCTTTTAAACTAGAAAATAGGGGAAAGCCGACAGTCACCCAGGAGTGCATGGTTCGGACGAAGGTATCCTTGAAGGATACTACCAAAAGCAGTGAGGTTCCAAAAGGGAGCATAGTAGCCCAAATGCCCTTGAGTAAGGAGCAGACAGAGCATAAAGATTCCAAATTACCCATGCCTACCAATAGCCAGATTAATATGAATAAAATACAGTCTCTAAAATGCTTGTATGCCAATGCTAGAAGTCTAAACAATAAGATGGGAGAGTTAGAATATATAGCACTAAATGAGAGGTTAGATATGATTGCACTCTCAGAGACATGGTGGAAGGAGGATAACCAGTGGGACACTGTGATACCTGGATACAAACTATATCGTAATGATAGAGCTGATCAAACTGGTGGAGGGGTTGCGCTCTATGTTAGAGAGGGCATTGAGTCAGAAAGGATTAAAGTTTTGCAGGGAACAAAATTTGCTGTAGAATCTCTATGGATTGAAATTCCATTTATGAAGGGGAAGGTGATGGCAGTGGGAGTATACTATCGACCACCTGGCCAGAATGAACAAATGGATGATGAAATGCTCAAAGAAATCAAGGAAGCTAACAAAAGTCACAACAGAGTAGTAATAATGGGTGATTTCAATTACCCCGGTATCGACTGGGTCAGTGTCACAGCAGGACAAGCTAAAGAGATAAAGTTTCTAGATGGAATAAATGACTGCTTCTTGGAGCAGCTGGTTCATGAACCGACCAGAGGGGAAGCCATACTGGACCTAGTCCTTAGTGGAACGCCAGATCTGGTGCAAGAAATAAGGGTTCTGGGACCACTTGGCAATAGTGATCATAGTATGATCATGTTTGATTTAATTAGTGGAGGACAGATAGTAAAGGCATCCACGGTACTACCTTTTAACTTTCAAAAGGGAGACTATGATAGAATGAGGAATATAGTTAGGAAAAAACTAAAAGGAGCGGTTCCAAAGATTAAAGACTTACAGCAAGCTTGGGTGTTATTTAAAAATACTATCCTCGAAGCCCAGACCAGCTGTATTCCACGCATTAAGAAAAGTGGAAGAAAGTCCAAAAAACTGCCAGCATGGTTTAAAGGTGAGGTCAGAGAGGCTGTTGCTGCCAAAAAAGCAACCTTCAGGAAATGGAAAAAAGAGCCAAATGATGAAAACTGGAAACAGCACAAGCACTGGCAAGTTAAATGCAAAGCATTGATAAGGCAGGCAAAGCGGGAATTTGAGAATAAACTTGCTATGGAAGCAAAAACACAAAATAAAGACTTTTTCAAGTACATTCGTAGCAAAAGGCCTGTGAGAGAGTCAATTGGACCATTAGATGATAGAGGGGTAAAAGGGGCAGTAAGAGGAAACAAGGCTATAGCAGAGAGACTGAATGAATTCTTTGCTTCGGTCTTTACTGAGGAAGATGTAGGGATGTTACCCAAGACTGAAGTGGTATTTAAAGGTGATACTGCAGAGGAATTGAGAGAAATATCGCTACACCGGGAAGATATATTACAACTATTTGATAAACTGAATAGTAGCAAATCACCTGGACCGGATGGTATACATCCCAGAGTGTTGAAAGAACTGAAATATGAGATTGCAGACCTGCTATTGGTAATCTGTGAACTTTCATTAAAATCATCTGTAATACCTGAAGATTGGAGGGTCGCCAACGTAACACCAATTTTTAAAAAGGGTTCCAGGGATGACCCAGGAAATTACAGACCGGTGAGCCTGACGTCAGTACCAGGGAAAATGGTAGAAACCATCATAAAGAACAAAATTACACAGCATGTAGATAGTCATGGCCTAATGGGAGACAGCCAACATGGCTTTAGACAAGGAAGATCTTGTCTTACTAATCTGATATGTTTTTTTGAAGGTGTGCATAAACAGGTAGACAAAGGTGAGTCGGTTGATATAGTGTATCTGGACTTTCAGAAAGCTTTTGACAAAGTCCCCCATCAGAGACTTTTGGCGAAGCTAAAAAGTCATGGGATAGGAGGCAGTGTACTATTGTGGATCGGGAACTGGTTAAAAGATAGAAAGCAGAGGGTAGGGCTAAATGGCCAATATTCCCAATGGAAAAAGGTGAATAGTGGAGTACCCCAGGGATCTGTACTGGGTCCGCTGCTTTTTGACATATTCATAAATGACTTGGAAAAGGGAATAACTAGTGAGGTTATCAAATTTGCAGATGACACAAAACTGTTTAAAGTTGTTAAAACCCAAGAGGATTGTGGAAAACTGCAGGAGGATCTGGATAAATTGGAAGACTGGGCATCCAAATGGCAGATGAAATTTAATGTGGACAAGTGCAAAGTTATGCACCTAGGAAAGAACAACCCACACTATAGTTACACGATGCAAGGCTCCACATTAGAAACCACCACCCAGGAAAAAGATTTAGGAGTCATCGTGGATAACATGTTAAAACCCTCCGCCCAGTGTGCAGCGGCGGCCAAGAAAGCAAATAGAATGCTAGGTATCATAAGGAAAGGGATGGAGAACAAAACAAAGGATATTATAATGCCTCTGTATCGCTCCATGGTACGACCGCACCTTGAATATTGTGTGCAATTCTGGGCACCGTATCTTAAAAAGGACATAGCGTTATTAGAAAAAGTACAGAGAAGAGCCACCAAATTGGTGAAGGGGATGGAAGGCTACTCCTATTAAGAGAGGCTAAGAAGGTTAGGGCTCTTTAGCCTGGAGAAGAGAAGGCTGAGGGGAGATATGATAGAGGTCTATAAATTAATGAATGGAGTGGAACGGATAAACGTGGATCAATTGTTTACGCTATCAGAGTATAGAAAGACTAGGGGACATGTAATGAAGCTACAGGGTAAACTATTTAAGACAAATAAGAGAAAATATTTTTTCACTCAACGTGTAATCAAACTCTGGAATCTGTTACCGGAGGATGTAGTAAAGGCTGTTAGTATAGCTGGGTTTAAAAAAGGTTTGGACAAGTTCCTGGAGGAAAGGTCCATAAACCACTATTAAAAAGGGACCCAGGATATCAATGCTTGACCCAGTACAAGCATTGTGGAACCTGTGTCTTTTGGGGATATTGCTAGGTACGTATGACCTAGATTGGCCACTGTTGGAAACAGGATACTGGGCTTGATGGACCTCGGTCTGACCCAGTATGGCATGTCTTATGTTCTTATGTTCTTATGGCACAGTTTGTCTGCACTGTTTCAAGACTGGCACTGTAGGGTCATCTTAGGGTCAGTTATTCAGATTTATGCCTTCCAAACTCTTTTTGATTTTGCAGCCTGTTTTGCAGAGCTGCCCTGTGCCAGAGGAAGGAGGTGGTATTTGTCCGGATGGGTAGAAGCTTATCCATTACCGGTTTATTCCTGTCATCCGCAAAGTTCTGGCCAGGTGGAGCGGATGAATAGGACAATCAAAGGTCACTTGCGCACTATGACACAGGATTGGGCTATAGATTGGACGGAAGCCCTCCCTTTGCCCTTATGGCAGTATGTAATTCCCCCAGCCTGACACCATATGAAATAGTTGCTGGACGTCCAGCTACTTCTCCACATTACTTGGCAGTTATCCCAGATCCCCAATTGTTGCGCAGCGATATTTTGACTTATTGCTCACGGTTGCACTCAGTCCTGTCTGTTTCCTTTTTTATTGCAAGTGAATCCTCAACGAGATGACAGAATCATCATATCCAGAATCATCAGAATCATCATATCCGGAAGTGAAGTCACCAGACTGGGTCCTGATTAAGAATTTGCATCCAAAGACGCTTCTGGTTCCCAAGTTCCTAAGTCCATTTCGTGTGCTCCTGGTGGGATACTCTGCTTGTAAAGTGGAAGGACATTCTCGTTGGATACATCTTACACAGTGTAAGAAGGCTCCTTCACAGGCTCCAGAAGGTGGTTCAGTGAATCAAGAGATTGCAACGCAGAGACTCATTGGACATCAGTGATATTACAGAAAAGAAAAAGAGACTATTGTGATTAAGTGCTTTTTTGAATGAACTTATTATGAAAAAGAAACCTTTGTCCAGTATTTACACTACTGATTAGGTGGATATAGTTAGTTTGAACTAGTATTTTACTGATATAGATGCAATGACCTTTGGGTACTTAACCTCTACTTCATGACGTAATTGAGAATTAAGATGTAGTTATAGCTATTCTATATATCTTCATCATATTAAGAAGAGTAGGTGTATTTTTATTTTGTCTTAGCACATTTATTTTTGGAGTGATTATAGTTTCAGATATTTAGAGGTCTGCTAAGAATGTTTCAGTATTTGGTCTTAGTTGTACTGTGGCATATTATTGTTAATGAAGCAGTGCTGCATTTAGAATCTTGGGAAAGTTATGAGGGATATCCAAATATTTTTGAGTCGCATTTACACTCGGTTACAAAATATTTTAATCTATCACGTTGTGCAGTGTGCCTTCCAACTGTGACAGCTACTCAACACGGGTTTCTACCACAAGTTAGGCCCAAAGCCTTTGAAGAGTTTTGTGATATAGCTTTTAATCTAACTACTGTATGTTGGTCTCATACAAACACAGAACCTAGAGTAGTTAGTTCTATGCCTTTAAAGTCCCCTCCAATATGTTTTATGGCTCAAGGTACAGGGAAAAAGGTAGGGGACACCCCATGGAACGTTTGTAAAATAATAATGCTACATAATTCTTCCATCTGGTATAAGAAATCCCACGTACAGAAACCCTATATTTCCATAGTACAATTAATGCAAGTTCAAGGGAATCAGGTGCATGATTATGACTTGTTACAGTATAATAGTTCCGGCTACCTTTTGAATGACTCAGTCCGAGTCATACCTAACTGGAGTTGCCCCTTATTAGGATATTACCATCCCTGGGAACGTAATCTATCTGTAGGAATTAAGGAAATGAACATTACTCAGTGGGCTTTGAATAACTGTACGCAGAATCTAGTCTGTCCCCGTAACTTGATTAGTGGCTTTAAAGGGAGACTATTTTGTGTGTGGTAATCTTGCATATACAGAACTTCCCAGAGGTTGATCAGGTACTTGCTATGTTGCTCAGTTAGATACCCCGTGGCGGTTTATACCTTACCAAAATGTTACTTTATTGTCAACCTTGAATAATTCCTTAAGAAGAAAAAGGGATGTTTCCCCTCAGGATGAAGCCATAATAGCAGCACAACAGTTGGTAGATTCTACAAGTCCTTGCTGGATAGGGTTAGAAATCGTAAATTTGTATCAAGTAGTAGTTATGTAAGTTCTTTTTTTTTATTATAAACACAGTGAGTGGCAGCCGAAGAGGGCTACAGCATGGATGAAGACTAGGCCAGACCGGACTCCAAGTTTCCCTGGGTCCCCAGGAGCCTATGGTCAGTCTGAAAATAGGGGACCAATATATGGACTTTATGGGGATACAGGAGCAGAATACTAAAGCCAGTAGCCCCTTTGTTTTCTCGATGCATCACCATTGTCAGAGCTACTGGGGCTAAGGCCACAAAGCCTCTCCTGCAGAACCGCATGTGTGAACTAGGGGGACATAGAAACATAGAAACATGATGACAGAAAAAGACCACAAGGCCCATCTAGTCTGTCCTTCCATAACAACAACTACAACAGTCCACTTTCTACCTTTAGAGATCCTCTGTGTTGGTCCCATGCTTTTTTGAATTCAGTTACTGTCCTCATCTCTACCACCTCCACTGGGAGACTATTCCACGGATCCACTACTCTTTCCGTAAAGAAATATTTCCGCATATCACTCCTGAATCTATCTCCCTTCACCCTCATCCCATGTCCCCTCGTAGCAGAACTTGCTTTCAATTGAAAGAGGCTCTCTCCCTGAACATTTATGCCACGGAGGTATTTAAACATCTCAATCATATCACCTCTATCCCGCCTTTCCTCTAAGGTGTACATATTAAGATCCTTAAGTCTGTCCTCATATGCTTTATAATGAAGCCCATTAATCATTTTAGTAGCAACCCTCTGCACCGACTCCATCCTGTTCACATCCTTTTGAAGGTGCGGTCTCCAGAATTGCACACCATACTCCAAATGAGGTCGCACCAAAGACTTATACAGAGGTATTATCACCTCCTTTTTTCTGCTAGCCATTCCTCTCCGTATGCACCCAAGCATCCTTCTAGCTTTTGCCGTCGCCTTTTCTACCTGTTTAGCTACTTTAAGATCATCAGACACAACCACGCCTAGGTCCCGCTCTTCTTTAGTGGACAAAAGTACTTCACCTCCTATACTGTATTGCTCCCTTGGATTGCTGCAGCCCAAATGCATGACCTTACATTTTTTAACATTAAATCCCAGCTGCCAAATTCTAGATCATTCTTCAAGCTTAGCTAGATCCCTCCTCATGTTATCTACACCTTCCTGGGTGTCTACTCTATTACAGATTTTGGTATCATCCGCAAAGAGGCAAACCTTACCCGACAGCCCTTCCGCTATATCACTAACAAAGATGTTAAAAAGAATCGGACCAAGGACAGATCCCTGGGGCACACCACTGGTAACATCCTTCTCCTCAGAGTGAGCTCCATTTACTTGTACTCTTTGTCGCCTCCCACCCAACCAATTTCTAACCCAAGCAGTAACTTTAGGGTCCATCCCTAGGGTGCTCAGTTTGTTTATAAGTCGCCTGTGAGGAACAGTGTCAAAGGCTTTACTGAAATCTAAATACACCACATCTAGAGCTCTCCCTCGGTCCAACTCCCTGGTCACCCAGTCAAAGAAATCGATCAGATTTGTCTGACAAGACCTGCCTCTGGTGAATCCATGCTGCCTCGGATCCTGTAATCTGCCGGACTCCAGAAACCTCACTATTTTCTCTTTCAGCAGCGTTTCCAATAATTTACTCACCAACGAAGTTAACCTAACCGGCCTGTAGTTTTCAACCACATCCTTACTTCCGCTTTTGTGTAAAGGCACCACATGAGCCTCTCTCCAGTCCTTTCTCCAGACAGAAAATAACGCACCAGTTCTTGTGTATGCCTGAATGCCCTATTCCACTTCTGGGCCGAGACATGCTTGCTAAGCTCCAGGCACAAATATCCTTTGCTGAAAGGGGAGAAATGCAAATGACTGTGAACCCAAAGCCTGCTGGATTGATGGTGCTGACTGTTCCCCGAGAAGAAGAGTTGCGGTTCTATAGTGTATCTCCAATCAAGCCAGCTAGTTCCTGTATACCCACCAATCTTATAGCCCCACCTGAAGTATGGGCAGAAGATAATCCACCTGGCCTAGCAAAGAACATAGCCCCTGTCATTGTCACCCTCAAGCCAGGAGTGGAACCAGTGCATGTGAAATAGTATCCTCTCCCTCGACCAGCCATTGAAGGAATCCACTGCCATTTGATGAAACTGCTGAAGTATGGACTTCTCAAGGAATGCCAGTCACCCTGGAACACCTCCCCTTCTCCCAGTTAAGAAACCTGGGACAGAGGATTACCGCCCAGTACAAGATCTGAGGCGAGTGAATGATGCAGCTGAAACTATACACCCAGTGGTACCAAATCCTTATATTCTCTTGGGACTGATCCCCGCTGAGGCTACTCATTTCACCATCCTGGACCTGAAAGATGCCTTTTTCTGTGTGTGCCTAGCCCCCACCAGTCAACTCTTGTTTGTTTTTGAATGGCAAGACCCCACAACAGGAAGGCGGGGCCAACTCACCTGGACTAGATTACTTCAAGGATTCAAGAATTCACCTACTCTCTTCAGTGCTATTTTAAATCAAGATCTTTCAAGCTACTATGTGAACCCAGGAGAAAGGGTTCTTCTCCAGTATGTGGACAACTTGCTTATAGCCACCAACTCAGAAAGTGAATGTCTATAAGCCACCAGTGAACTCTTGCACCTTTTTAATGAGGCTGGATACAGAGTCTCAAGAGCCAAGGCATAATTATGTCAAACAAGTTAAATACCTAGGATTCCAGTTGTCCAGTAGAATTAGACGCCTGGGACCAGAACGCAAAAAAGCTGTATGCAGTATTCCTACTCCAACCACCAGGAGGCAAGTGAGAGCCTTCTTGGGTGCCGCAGAGTACTGTCGTATATGGATCCCCAATTTTGCGCTGCTAGCAAAACCATTATATCAAGCTACCAAAGGAATAAAAAAGTCTCCATTGGAATAGGGATTTGAACAGGATGCAGCCTTTTGATCTTTGAAAACCGCTCTGATGTTATCACCAGCTCTGGGTCTACCAGATGTCCAGAAAACCTTTCAATCTCTATGTTCATGAGTCACAAGGAAATGTTCTAGGAGTGTTGACTCAATCTCATTGGATCTTGGCAACGACCAGTAGCCTATTTGTCAAAACAATCGGATGTAATTGCAAAAGGCTGGCCCCTTGTTTGAGAGCTGTTGCAGCTACAGCCCTTCTAGTGAGCATTCTTCAAGTTACTGTACCACACTCTGTTCTAATCATTATGAAACACAAAGGAAACTTCTAGCTAATTCACGAATGTTGAGGTATCAGAGTATGCTGTGTGAAAACCCCCAGATACAATTGAAGGTCAGTCAAGCTCTGAATCCTGCTGCATTGTTACCAGTTGGTCTTGACCCCCCTGATCATGATTGTTTAGAAACTATGGACACTATATTCTAAAGTCACCCTGATTCGACTGATGTTCCTTTGGAGAACCCTGGACGGACTTTCTTTGTAGATGGAAGCAGTCTTGTCATCATTAATGGGCATTGTTGTGCCAGATATGCAGTAGTGACCCTTGATCTGGTAGTTGAGTCCTCAGCCCTGACCCCAGGAACTTCAGCACAGAAAGCTGAACTGATAGCTCTTACTAGAGCACTGACAATAGGAAAAGGGGCTCTGTCTAAATGTGTACCCAGATTCCAAGTATGCCCTTACAACCTTGCATGCACATGGGGCTCTGTACAAAGAATGAGGGAGGATAACCTCAGGAAGCAAGTCAATTAAGTATGGCCCCGGAATATTGATATTATCAGATGCATACTGCCTACAGATCTCAGAATTTAGGAAAAGTAGAATGTATGAATAGAACCCTGAAATCCCAGTTGTCCAAACTTTGCCAAGAGGTTCACCTGAAGTGGCCCCAGGTTCTTCCTATAGCCCTTCTTAGGATATACTTAGCCCCTGCTAAGTCTTTAGGAGTTTCCCCTTTTGAGATTCTGTATGGGTGACCCCCGCCTATTGTATAAAAAATAAAGGGAGATATGGAACAGATTAGATCTGAAGTTACTAGACAAGAACTATTGGTTTTAAGTTCTGTTTTGCAGAGTCTTCATACGTGGGTACAAGACCAGCTGCTCCTCCATCTAACAGAACCCCTGCATCCTCTCAAGCCTGGAATCTCGGTGTGGATCAAAGAGTGGAGAAAGACACTGTTGACACTGCATTGGAAGGGACCTTATGTTGTCATCTTGTTAACCCCAACAGCAGTTAAAGTTGCAAAACTCGAACCCTGGAATCATCACAGTTGAATAAAGTCAGCAGCCATTGATAGCAATGTAGAAAGGAAGGCAGCTACGAAGATATTAGCTATGTGGCAATATTACCCTATACCACACGATGATGCTATTACACCTGTATAATGTGTTAATTGACTAATGAGTGATTTAATTCTCACCCTTTCTCACTTGCGGGTGAGAATAATCAAAGGGGGGAATGTGGTAGGCTATGGCCTAGCATGGCCTGCTATTATGAAAGGCCTGTAAGTTAGACCTGGATCCTAACTCCCATTATAGCTAGAAAAGAACCAAAAATCTGTGAAAAATGAGAAAACTGTTTTAAACTGCTTAATAAGAAGTTTTTATGAATTCATAAGTCTTCCATTATTCTCTTGTGTGTGAAAGAACAGAAATGTTTCAATATATGCATTCCATGGAGCTAGGGATAACCTTGCAGTAGAGAAGTAACGAAATCAAGAACTGCACCATTGTTAGAGCAATCCTAAGGGAGGGGGCTGGTTGCTAGGCTCCGGAGGGATTTCTAATTGGACAGGTGCAGGGAATGTAAAACCAATGAGAAGTTTGCATGTATCGAGTTAGAACCAATAGAAAGTTCTCATGTATCAAACTGAAAAAGAGGTATAAATGGTTATGTCTCTGTAGAAACGTTTGCTCAGTTCCTTTTGAAGCTTTGACTGACTGGGCCTGTGCACAATAAACTGGCTTGGACCCTGGACTCAGTTTCTGGTTTGTGATAGGATGGATAAAAACATGTATACAGACAGAATACTTCCCACATTGATACTGGCTCTTTCTGTGAATGCCAACGGCACTAGTGTGCTACGTAAATTGACGTTAACGTTTGTGTGCCATAATGAGATGCATATCTGTGAACTCTGGGATGGTTTGTATCGGGTGCCATTCTTCCTGCAGAATTCTCGTGATGTGAGATGAGAACTGCGAATAAAGGAGCGACATACTATTCTTTTGTCTGACTTGCTAGGTTTTGGCTGTAATAGTGTCTCTCTTGCAGAGTCCTGGGCCCTAACATACGCATCATTAATGTGCCATTCTGGATATCCTCTAGCCAAAAACCTATGTCTCATTACAGTAGCTTGAAGGTTGTAGTCTTCATCCATAGTGCAGGTCCGTTGTGCCCTCAGAAATTGTCCCACCGGCAAATTCTTCTTCAACGTCAGATTATGGAAAATTCTGTAGTGTAGAGGGTGATTCCTATCTGTTGTTTTTCTATACAAGGTGGTAGTGAAACTATCCTCTCCTTTTTAATCAACAAATCAAGGTGTGGATCAAAAGAGACTTGAAATCGTAAATTTACATCTAAAATGTTGATCCAACCATTAAAGTCCTCTGATTTATTTATTTTTCATTTATTTATTTGTGCTTATTTACTGCTTTTCGTGAATCAAAGCGGTTTACAAGGAACTCAAAATTTAGAGGTTTACATTGAACAAAGTTTGATATAGTGCATTTAACAATAATAACAAAATTAACAAGTTTAACACATTATACAGGGAACATTAGTAACATAGTAAATGACGGCAGATAAACACCAGCATGGTCCATCCAGTCTGCCCAGCAATATGGCAGGAGTAGATACACCTGCCACTCCGTGCAGGCCACCCCCTCCCCCATGTCTCTGTTTAGGGGTGAACCCACTGCTCCATGTAGGACACCCCATTTGTTGAGAAATTAGATGGTTCAGTTTATTTTGGTAAAAAAGGAATGATGAGGATTGAAGGAAATAATATCTTGATCTCACATTCTACTGTGTTCAGTTATAAACTATATTCAAGGAATGAAGTAAGATCATATCTAGGGAGTGATATATGAACTTTTGATTACAATGAGATTAATAAATATTGTGGATTGTGACTAATAATTTTAGCGGGGAGTTGGATTTTTTGGAATTGTTTGGTATTACAACTAGCCTTTAATAGAGTTTTTATGAAGTAATTATCTCCCCGAAATGTTCCTTGAACAAACATGGTTTTAGTAGTTTGCGGAAAGTGTTTGGGTCCTTAGAGTCTTTTAAGTCTTCAGGCAGTGAATTCCACAGGATTGGTGCATAGAGAGAGAAGGCTGTCTTTGATGTGGAGGACTTGCATATCCTGAATTCGGTGGGTACCACAAGTTTGTTTTTGTTTCTGTTTCTCCGTGATCTGTTTTCTGGAGTGGTTAGAATAAGCGTCTTCAGGAAGTTTGGTGTTTCTGTTTGGAGAGTTTTGAATATTGTGTGAATAGCCTTGAATTTTATTCTGCTTTCTATTGGTAGCCAGTGGAGATGTTTTAATATTGGGGTAATGTGATTTTTGATTGGGGCCTGTGCAATTACTCTAGCCGCTGTATTTTGTGCTAGTTGAAGTCGGCGTATGACTTGTTTTGGAAGACCTATTAGTAATGCATTGCAAAAATCCAAGTGTGGGAAGATCATTGCCTGGACTGCTGTTCTGAAGTCACTTGTGGAGAGGTCTTAAATGTTGCAGTATTTTTAGCTTTGAGTAGATGGACTTGGTTATGTTGCTCACATGTTTGGAGAAACTGAGTTGGTGATCTAGTGTGACTCCCAAGTATCTCACCTCTTTTTAACATAGATACTTGCGTCATTTAACTTGATTCTGGTGGAGTGAAGGAGTTGTCTTTTGTTATAAATAAAATTTCTTTTTTTATATAATTTACTTGAAGGTTGTGGTCCCCCAACCATGATATGATGTTGTTGTAGAATTTGTCTATTTTTTCCAGTGATAGTTGTTTGGTATTGATTTGGGTATATAACATAATATCATCAGCATACAAATGATAATAGATGCCATGACCCTTGATTATGCTGTAAATAGGCTGAATGTATAGGTTCTGACCTTGGGGTATGCCTATATTTTCGAAGAATGGGTTTGACATGATATTACCCATTTTTACTTGGATGGTTCGGTTTGATAGGTAGGACGTAAACCATTGCAATACTTTATCTTTAAGTCCGATTTCTTGTAATCTGACTAGGAGATAATCATGTATTATGGAGTCATGTGCTGCTGTAATATCCAAGAAAATTAAGATGAAACTGGAGTTAGGTGTTTCAATTCCTTTTAGGAGCTTGTCTGTTAATGTCAGGAGGAGGGTTTCTACTCCATGTCCAGCTCTAAATCCATGGTGTTGGGGATCAAGCGGGGCCAATCTGTCTATGTGGCTTTGTAATTGGAGCTGAACTGCTTTTTCTAAGATTTTTGTCATAAATGGCAGACTTTGAAATTGGTCTGTAAGAGCTTGGTGTAAATTAGGACGGACAGAGGCACTTTTTAATTTTTCTGGAATATAGTCTTGCTCTAGGGAGAAATTGATTAGATTCAGCATATTTATAAGAACATAATATATGCCATACTGGGTCAGACCAAGGTCCATCAAGCCCAGTATCCTGTTTCCAACAGTGGCCAATCTAGGTCATACGTACCTAGCAGTTTCCCCAAAAGACACAGGTTCCGCAATGCTTGTACTGGGTCAAGCATTGATATCCTGGGTCCCTTCTTAATAATGGTTTATGGACCTTTCCTCCAGGAACTTGTGCAAACCTTTTTTAAACCCAGCTACACTAACAGCCTTTACTACATCCTCCGGTAACAAATTCCAGAGTTTGATTACACGTTGAGTGAAGAAATATTTTCTTTTATTTATTTATTTATTTATTTTATTTAACTGTATTTATATCCCACTTTTCACCGGGTCAAAGCGGTGGGACATATAACCGGGGGGGGGGGGGGATCAAATGGGGGGGGGCCATCACCGGGGGTTCAACATTGATGATTTTTGGGGTGAACATAGAGGCTGACAAGATAGCATAGTTACTGGTTTGGAGATCTTGGAGAGAAATAGGGGGGGGGGGGGGTTCCTATTCAGAGATGTTCTTGGAATAGGATGGTTTTTAGCAGCTTTTTGAATGATGGGAGATCACCGTTGTTCCTGATGTGGTTTGGTAGAGAGTTCCAGAGGGATGGGGCATAGAGTTCAAAGGCTCTGTTGCAGGTCCGTTGAGTTGCTTTGGTTCTTTTGTGGGGGATGGCAATGGAGCTGTTGGAGGATTGTCTGGTTGTTCTGCTGTGGGTTGGGCGAGGCAGTAGGGTGCGGTGTGGGGTGCCCTGTGTTTGGTGGATGGTTTTGTGGGTGAGTAGAAGAGTTTTGTACTTGATTCTTGCCTCGATGGGGAGAATATGAAGGTCCCTCAGTATTGGGGTGATGTGGTCTCGTTTCCTTGCATTGTGAATTATTCTCGCCGTGGTGTTTAGGGCAGTTCGGAGGGGATTGGTCTGTGTGGCAGGTAGGCCATGGTAGATTATGTTGCAGTAGTCCAGATGAGGGAGTGTTAGAGCTTGCATTACTGTCCTGAAATCTTGTGGTTCGAGGAGGGGTCGGAGGCGTTGTACCGTTTTCGCCTTGTGGAATACAGTTCTCGTGGTCTTGTTGATTTGTTGCTTAAGAGTTAGGGCTTGGTCAATGATAATGCCGAGATATCTTATGTGTGGTTGTACTTGAATTTGTGTGGTTCCCATGGTGAGGTGAGTGGGTGGTTTGAAGTCTGGGTCTTTTGTCACTATAAGGGCTTCGGTCTTCTTTATGTTAATGGATAAGTTGTTCTCTTGTAGCCAGTTGGATACGTCGGTGAAGCAGGTTGATAGCTGGTCGTTTGTTGGATCCGTTGTTGTAATTGGGGCATAGAGCATTATGTCGTCAGCGTATATGTGGAAGTTGACATTGTGAGTGCGTATGACTGAGCAGAGTTGACGGAGGTAGATGTTGAAAAGCATGGCTGATAGTGTGGATCCTTGTGGTACTCCTTGATGTTGCTGGAAGGGGGATGAGGTGGAGGTTTTGGTGCGGATCAGTTGCTGTCGGTTGGTTAGATAGGACCTGAACCATTGGAGTACAGTACCTTTGATCCCAATTGTTTGGAGTCTGTGGATGAGGGTGTTATGGGAGATGGTGTCGAATGCTGCTGATATATCCAGAAAAATTAGGATGTATCCGGAGTGTTTCTCTTGGGTTCCTATGATAAGGGTGTTCATCAGCATGGTCATTAGGGTCTCGACCCCGTGTAGTGGTCGGAATCCGTGTTGCTGCGGGTCCAGTATGTTGTTAATGTCTAGGTGTTCTTGAAGCTGACGTTGGACTATCTTCTCAATTATCTTTGCGGTGAGCGGGAGGCTTGCTACTGGCCTGTAGGAGGTGGGGTCTAGGGGATCTAGGTTGTGCTTTTTTAGGGTTGGTCGGATGATTGTGGTCTTGAGGGCATCTGGCATGTGTCCTTGTTTAAAGGATTCATTTACAATGTGGGTTAGTGTTGCACTGAGGTCTTCTTTGGTTTTCTTTATCCAGTCGGCAAGGCAAGGATCCAGCGGGGAGGTGGTGGTGTTCAAGCAGGAGATGGTGGAGGATATTTCTTCTTTTGAGGTTGTGTCGAATGTATTCCAGTCTCTGATCGGGGTGGTGTATGAAGTTGCCTTGGTTGTTGTTTCAGCATAGTGATGTGGGTTTTGTGGTTGCTGCAGCTGTTTGTATTGTCGGGCTAGAAGATCAGGGGGGATGTCTGGCAGCTGGTCGGAGTTACTGGGTGCTTTTGTTAGATTTTTGACAATTTGGAAGAGCTCTCGAGGTTTGTTTATGGCTGTTGCGATGATTTTGGTGTGGTAGGTTTTTTTGGCGTTGTCAGTTTCTGAATGGTATGCATTGAGTTCGTGGAGGTATTTTGCTTTGTGTCTGTCGCTTTTGGTTTTTCTCCATTTCCTTTCGGTTCTTCTAAGCCTGGTTTTCAGTTTGCGGAGGCTGGGAGTGAACCATCGGGCTTTTGAGGAGATGGGTCTATTATTGGTGCTGTTTCTATTTGTGCTGGCTGCTGAGGGAGATTGTGGTATTCCAGTTGTGGATCAGGACATCAAGGTTGTTGGAGTCTTGTGTAAGTTAGGCAGGGTTTTTGTTAGGAAGTCTTCCTTGTTAAATGCTTTGAATCTCCTTGCGTGGTGTTTGTTTTCTCTGTTATTTTTGAGTTGATAGGTGTGGGATATGTTGATAATGTAGTGGTCTGACCACGGTACTGGCGAGATTGTTGGTTTTCTGTATGAGGAGACGGTTTGGGAGTTTAGAAATATGAGGTCAAGTATGTTTCCTTTTTCATGTGTTGGTTCTTGTATGATTTGTGTCAGGTCCATTGCTGTCATGGCGTTGAGGAAGGTTTCTGCTTGCTTCTCCTGGAGTGATGGTAGGTTGAAGTCTCCTAGGATAATTTGTTCCTTTGAAGGGCTGGTGCTTTCGGAGATGAGGTGTAGAATCTGTGGTAGGTCAGAGGTTGTGGTGGGTGCACGGTAGATCAGGCATATCGAGAGGTATTTGTTGGTGAGGGTTAGGATGTCTGCTTCGTTGGAGATTTCTGTGGCATGGATCCGGAGGTGGAGGTTGTCTTTGGCAATGATGGCTACACCTCCGCCTTTGGCATGTGTTTGGGAGCAGTGTTGGAGGCTGTATCCCTTTGGTGTTAGCTGGTTCATTACTACTGTGTCGTGGTCTGTTAGCCAGGTTTCTGTTACACAGAGGATGTCAATCTTCTCAGTTGTGATCAGGTCCCGGAGCATATGGTATTTGTTCCTGACTGAGCGAGCGTTTATGAGAGAGATGGAGAGGTGGTGGTGGTTTGTGGGGTTGGTGGTGTAGGTTGGTGTGCAATGTGAGAGTGAGTGAGTGTGTGCATGGTTGTGTGTATGGTTGTGGATGCATGTGGGTTGAGCTGTCGTGGTGTCTGGGCAGAGAGGGTTGCAGGGTTTGGCTGAGTGGGGGTAGAGGGTTAGGAGGGGGGTTAGGAGATAGATGGGGGTTAGGAAGGGTGGCATGCTGTGTGGGAGTACCTGGGTTACCGGAGTGGTGAGGTCTTTTCTTTGCGAAGTTGTTGTCGTTGTTCTTCGGTTCGGTGGTGGAGGTGCCTCTGTTGGATGTAGTGTGGCTTTTTTTTGAGGAGGAGGATATGTTGGTTGTTTGCTTCTTTTTTGTGTGCCTCTGTGCCGCGCCTAAGGGCCACGCCAAAGGGCCCTCTGGCGAGGCCCTCAGGCGCGGGCGCGCCCGTGAGGGACGCCGCTTTTATGGAGGCGGGCTGCTGTGCTGCTCTTCTTCCACTGCCCCGATTGGGCAGGAGCACCGTGGGGGGTGTTGGTCCCGGCGGCGGCAGCAGCGGCTCCCTCCGGAGGCGAGAGACGCCGCTTTTATGGAGGCGGGCTGCTGTGCTGCTCTTCTCCCACTGCCCCGATTGGGCAGGAGCACCGTGGGGGTGTTGGTCCCGGCGGCGGCAGCAGCGGCTCCCTCCGGAGGCGAGGGACGCCGCTTTTATGGAGGCGGGCTGCTGTGCTGCTCTTCTCCCATTTATTATTTATTAGTTTTAAATAGTTTACCCTGTAGCTTCATTGCATGTCCCCTAGTCTTTCTATATTCTGATAACGTAAACAATCGATCTACGTTTACCCGTTCCACTCCGTTCATTAATTTATAGACGTCTATCATATCTCCCCTCAGCCGTCACTTTTCCAGGTTAAAGAGCCCTAAGCTTTAGCCTTTCTTCATAGGTGTATCCTTCCATCCCCTTTACCATTTTGGTGGCTCTTCTCTGAACCTTTTCTAATAACGCTATATCCTTTTTAAGATACGGCGACCAGAATTGCACACAATATTCAAGGTGCGGTCTCACCATGGAATGATATAGAGGCATTATAATATCTTTTGTGTTATTTTCCATTCCTTTCCTTATGATACCTAGCATTCTATTTGCTCTCTTGGCTGCTGCTGCACACTGGGCCGAGGGTTTTAACATGCTATCCACAATGACGCCTAAATCTTTTTCCTGGGTGGTGGTTCCTAATGTGGAACCTTGCATCGTGTAACCATAGTTTGGGTTGTTCTTCCCTAGGTGCATAACTTTGCACTTGTCCACATTAAATTTCATCTGCCATATTGATGCCCAGTCTTCCAATTTATCAAGATCCTCTTGCAATTTTCCATAATCCTCTTGGGTTTTAACAACTTTAAATAGTTTTGTGTCATCTGCAATTTGGTGCGAGACAATCATATCCATGTGGCTGGATAAGGGTCATAAGAACATAAGATATGCCATACTGGATCAGACCAAGATCCATCAAGCTCAGTATCCTGTTTCCAACAGTGGCCAATCTAGGTTCTAGCAGTTTCCCCAA